>OW386285.2:358735256-359935256 GCA_936432065.2 Rutpela maculata
CGTTCTCCGTCCCAGCGATGTTGCCAATGTAATCGGGCCTCAGTAGGTTATATTTTTATAATATATATTTCTTTGATGCATGCATCATCACGAAGCACAATATAATAGGAGTACTTGCTATACTGCGCCACTACTACCATTACTGTTTACAGTAGAGACGCTAATGGAGGGCCAGCTATTAAAGGAAATATATTCATTCTTTGAACGCCAAAATAATATAACAGTTACGTTTTTTATTATTCATTGTTACGAATTTGAAGATATATGAGAAGAACCTAATAAAATATTAGGTTATTTTTTTTATGCAAGTAGACATTAATTATTAATAACTGATAATGTAATTACTCCGTGGTAGGCCTATAAGTATTTAAATATTTTGAATTTGTCCTCATTTTTTGTTTTCCACTTTTAAAGTATTGCCTTATTAACAGTAAAATAAAAATATGCAAAGGGGTAGAAATTAAATTACGTTTATTTACCTAACACAGATATATAAAACGAATTGTTTTAATAGTACAGTAACATCAGGTATAATAGTAAAAGAATCCCTTGATGCAATTTTTCGTTTGAAAATGTACTTATTTTGAGACAGCAAGTGACCTTTGTGTTTCCGAGTATATGGGTCAAATATGAGCAAAAAATGATTGCCATCAAATAACAACAAAGCATGAAGTTCTCTTTGAAGTATTTATAAGTTTTTATTTAATTTTATTTCACTGTCACTATAATACTTATAGGCTTAATTTTGAAACAGTTATTACAATGACCTTTACTACGTACCAGCTGTCCCAAGTTGACATCAATTGAAAGTTGCATTATATGAAATAAGATTTCAGATTCAGTTTGTCCCACTGTGCAAAGAAATATCTTTAAAAATTAAAAATATATATTTTTTTAAATTGCGCAGAACCCTTAAAGTGTACAGATAAA
Organism: Rutpela maculata; assembly: GCA_936432065.2. Taxonomy (NCBI): domain Eukaryota; kingdom Metazoa; phylum Arthropoda; class Insecta; order Coleoptera; family Cerambycidae; genus Rutpela; species Rutpela maculata. The sequence continues at coordinate 358,736,187 of OW386285.2, forward strand.
CGTATAGGGACAAAAAAGTGTCTTCTTTACAAGAGCTTTCAAACAAAAAAAAAAAAGAAAATAGAAATCGAACATTAGGAGCTGAGATAAAAAAACATTCATTGTGGCTAATGGCAGCCATCTTTAATGGTCGCCATTTTGGTGTTGCACGGATTTTAAAGTGGCTCCCTATCTGGAAAGTTGTCTTTTGGCATCAACTATGACCACAGAAAGTGGCACATCCCAATCAAGAAGTGCAGATTTTTGGCTTATATAGCCATGTACCCGACGTACTATAAAGCACAAAGTTCCCTTTTAAGCATGGCAAGCAAAAATTTAATATTTTCTTTTATTGATTATATGTTATATGCTAATATATATGCACTAATAAAAATAATAATAATTATTATAGTACAGTACCTAGAGATAAAAATATACAAAACTTCGGAATAATGTCATATTGAATGGATTTCGTTCATTTTGGAAGTATAAGCTTCACAAAAAAGTTTCTATATTGTGCGGGGGCTTGCTAATTTATAGGGGGTTGATGCCACCCCCTCTCAGGGGGTGGCACTTAAAAAATATATATATTTATTGAAGCTGAAGTAGAATCAAATTTTAAGAAGAAAGGTTCTATGCAATTTTTCACACAAATTTATTGTTTTTAAGTTATAACAACTTCAAAATTGCGATTTTAGCTTAAAAAAAAAAAAGGTTTCCAAACGGCTTTCGTCAGGTATCTCGAAAAGTATTACTTTATCGAAAAAATGTTACAGACCAATTACATAAAGTACAAACTGGGAATTAATTATATTTTTTGTTTATTGATGTAGGATTAATAATTTCGGAGATATTTAAGTTTACATTTGGCGTCCAAGTGTTCATAAGATAATTATTTAGAGTGAGAGTTAAATATCTCAGAAACTGTGACACATACGTCAAGGATGCTAGTAAGTAGAATAATTGGTTATTAATTAAGCTTTCAACTGTTTTTTATTTGTTTCTATAGCATAAAAAACAAAGAAGTTATGACCGAAGCAATGTGCGTCTACACATTTTTTTTAAACAACGTCGCCATTTTGTTACTGTAATTAGCCAGTAATTAAAAAAAATAATTTCAAACACTGTTTCTCATTAATATATAGCATGACGTAGATGTCAAATTTGGTTTGTATACAGCACTTGCTAGAAAAAAAATACAGTTTAAACTATAAAGGTATTTTCGATAAAAAGATATTTTGTTTTCCTTTTCCAAATAGGTATCTCAATAAATATTAGTTTTATTGAAAAATGGGTAGAGACCAAAAATAAAGCTCATAAACTAATAATGAATTTAGCTTGTTTATTTATTTACATAGATTTAATAGTTTCGGAGATATGAAAGTTTACAAATGGCGTCCGAACGTTTATAAGTCGTAATATGCAGTTTAAATGTTAAATATCTCAGAAATTGAGACACCTACGTCACGCATACTAAGAAATGAAATTAAAGACAATTAATTGCGCTTTCAGATTATTTTTTACTGGTTCCTGTAGCATAAGAAGTAAAGAAGTTATGATGTAAAAATGAGCGTATTTATATTTTTTTATATAAAAAGGTCGCCATTTTGTTACTCTAATTAGCCAGTAATTTAAAGAAATTATCTCAAATACAGTTTTTCGTTAGGATGTAGCATTACCTAGATATTCAAATTTTTTTGCTCATTCAAAGCACTTGCTTTAGAAAAAAATGCATTTTAAACTTTAAATGTTATTTCGAAACGCTTGGATACCAAATATAAACTTATCTCCGAAATTATTAATCCTACATCAATAAACAAAAAATAAAATTATTTCCCAGTTTGTACTTTCTGTAATTGGTCTGTAACATTTTTTCGATAAAGTAATACTTTTCGAGATACTTGACGAAAGCCGTTTGGAAATACCTTTTTTTTTAAGCTAAAATCGCAATTTTGAAGTCATTATAACATAAAAACTATCAATTTATGTGAAAATTTGCATAGAACCTTTTCTTCTTAAAGTTTGATTATATTTCAGCTCCAATAAATATATATGTATATATTTTTTAAGTGCCACCCCCTGAGAGGGGGTGGCATTCACCCTCTATAAATTAGCAAGGCCCCGCACAATATAGAAACTTTTCTGTCAAGCATTTACTATTATACCTCCAAAAATGAACTAAATCCGTTCAATATGACATTATTCCGAAGTTAAAACCTCTAGTTACTGTACTATTAGTGCAAGCATATAAAATACTTGTGCCCGATATTAATTAGTCTTCGCAGGTCATCTCTTAAAAAAGAATTTGTGTGATATTCTTTTCTTTTCTTTCTTTTCGGGTTCAAAAGTTACTAACAATAATTGCCACAAAATATGCTTTTTCGTTTGAAAATTAAGCAAGATAGGGCAAAACAATATACGTAACTTTTCGGTAGAGCATAAAATTCTCTCGTATAATTGTTATAATAAAAAACGGTACATTTGATAGTTAAATTATCGTTATTAAAGGTAATATAATATTTATATTTTATTTTATATAATTGTTTATAATTATATAAAAATTTTGTTTAATAGTTTTCCCAATATAATGTAATACTGCGTACAGTCATAATACGTTTTCCTAATGTATATGGGGAAGCTAGTTTAGGTTGACCTCTTCCTTTTGTGTGTAAACTCTTTTGTGCACCTTTTTTTTTCTTACATTCTTCTACCTACATTCAACTTAAATCTTAGTACGTCGGATGACTGGCTCTATCGTTCACTAACCCAATACCGAGGTATAACCAAATAAAACCTATTTCATTTTATTCAGCAGGTTTTTTTACATAGGAAATCACTTTTGACGACACTCTCCATTGGTCGAGACTGAAGTTACAAGAAAAAAACAAAAAAAAAATGAAAATAACAAAATTCAAATTCAACCACGAATAACTTTCAAACGAAAAAAGATAAAATTATATATTTTTTTTTAGTTTTATAGTACAAACGATTCTCTTTAATTTGATGTATAATTTATTACAAAAATAATAACTTTAACATTAAAAAAATGACGTTGATTTAGATGGTACACAAATTGTCAATTTTTTTGAAAGGTCTAACTCATTGTAACTCGCTTATGTATTGAGCTATTCGAATGTTTTATTCACCAAAAACTGCCAAATTTCATAGACTTCATTTTGTCTCAATTAATGCTGGGTCTAGCTCTGTAAATAAAAGCGGCACAGCCTTTTAAACACAACGAAGCGCGCTACGGTGACGAGGTCGCGAGGCTTCCCCACTCGTTCCCGGTACATCCCGCGTTCACCATAAATCGCGCAAGGCTACAATCAGCGGCCGTAACAGAAGCTTTAGAATTATCTTCCTTTATTGTAAGATGATAAAATTAACAAATCAAATTGAATAATATATTAGTTGTAATAATCTGCTATATATGGTGTCGTACTACGCGGGTGGTGCATTAATAAAGGTAGGTATCAAACAGATATAACTGATTTTCAGATATTACATTGTAAAAACCGCTGCCCAAGGAATCACTACTTCCATATCCGGATTTTCTATCCAAGTCACACAACGAAAAAATGTTGTATCTGGAAATAATTGTTTATGGAACTTTAATAATATAATATTTTAAATCCTCTACCCCAAAAATCCATAAAACGATACCCCACATCGGTAGTGGGGTGGGGGTGGGGGTAGTGACAGGGGGTGGGTGTGGGGGGTGGATAAAGTAAAAAAATATTTTGAGGTTTCTGGTTCTCGTACACACACTAAATCACATTTTTTTTCATCCCCTTTAATAATGGGGTGGGTGTGGTAATGGGGGTGGCTAATGCCAAAATTTTTTTTGAGACCTTAGCTTCTCTTGTATATACTAAATATCAATTTTATGAACTCTTATCTGCTTGATTTACCTATTTACTACTAATTTATCCCCTTCGACGGAACAAGATGAAAATATAATCTAGTTCTAGATCTTGTTAAAGTACATATGTGTACCAAATTTCAAGTCGATATCTCAAACGGTTCCAGAGTAAACGTGCGCACAAAAAAAGTTACAGACCGACAGACAGACAGACAGAAATTTTTTTTCACTCAAACTTGAAATCTCGACGTTTCATGACATTCTATGCCTATTTGAACAATAAAAATTTTTTAAAATTTTTTTGTCGTTACTATACTTCCATGGATGTGGAAGTAAAATCATGCCAGCTAGTAAAGTTTTTACTTTGCTTCGTATATTTTAATATTTTCCATAAAATGTCAGAGGTAACCACATAATCAAAACAATTATTTGCCATGCTTTCACTAACTCGTAGAGGCTCTGAACGATTAGTTGGATTTTTGTACATAACTATATTTTTGTTTTCATGTACTGGAAGGGTTAAAATCGGTTAAAATTGGATATACGATCTAAATATGCTTGTGTAAATAGGCTGTTCTTTTTTTTTAAATAATACTATTCCTAGTGGGATTTTTACCATCTAGCCTGTCTTCGTTTTGATCAAAATTATCGCTGCAATAAATGTAATTGTTTTCTTCAGAACTTACTGGAGGAACTCCAGGTGGTATAAAAATGTCACCAGTTTTTACTAATACGTGACTAGCTAAAGACGTTAAAAATGTACGTATTTCATCGTAGGAATAACCATAGCCAAAAGAATAAAGCATATCATTAAGTTCTTTTTCTTCTGACGGCACGAAACACATGTAGTGATCTGTAAAGGATTAAAAAAATGACCTAAGCTGATTGTTTTTTTTCCATTAATATAAATTCCATTACTATAGATATAACGTTTAAATCAAATTTGTATATTTAGTATCCACGACATAAATGTTTATAACAAATCTGAAACTTCTAGTTTACATTTATGTTCATTCAGATTAGTAGTCGTGTTTTTTTATAGTTTTAAAACATCCAGCTATAGCTTCTCTTAAGATACCGGCAGCTTTATCAGGAATTGTCAATTCATTCTCAAGAAACCAAGTTTTCTTCGCCTGATTCACTTGTGACTAACAACAAAAATCCTTTTAGCTTTATTATCCCTTGACTGAACTGTTGTTGTATTTTCTTTGTGTTCACAAAACACTTTGTTTGCTTAAATGCTTTTCTAATCTCTTTCTTATATTTCCACTGCTATAATAATCTAATTTTTCTTCCGTCATTTCTTCAAATATATCATTAAGGCGTGTTTTTAGAAATATTAGAGTTAAGAATTCTTTTTTGCAAAACAGCAAGATAAACCTCCTTAAATAAAATATTTAAAGCTACTTTAAATTCATTTTTTTCTTTCAGTTGTTTAGTTTGTACACATTTAATTTTTTTTGCTAATACACGCTAAAAAAAATTTGTAGAGCAAACAAAAATTTTGTTGCGTATATACAAAGCAATTTTTTGGTTGATGTTAATAAATTTTTGTTGCCTCAAACAATTTTGTTTGGAGCAACAAAAATTTATTAACATCACCCAGAACTTGCTTTGTATATACGCAACAAAATTTTTGTTTGCTCTAAACAAATTTTTTTTAGTGTGTATATTTTGCATAATAAATTTTATGATAATTTCCATTAGCCCAAATAAATCTGAATAAATGTGTAACTTGCCTTGTATTTCTGTATCACAATGCGACACTGCAGCTTTAATATATATTTTTTTCTAGTTTCCGCACCCGTCCACCACTTTGTTTTATAAAAATTTTAATGAAATTGCATATTTTCTTTCATTTGCACAATTAATAATAGACCTGATGCCAGTAACAGTTGGTTTTTTACCATTAGATTTTCACTGCTTTCAGCAGTTTCGTAAAACAAACATGTAGTTTTTCTCCATTGATAAAAATGAATCTACAATATACATAAACTGTAATAGCCTACATGTAAGTAAAATAGTATATACTTATTAATATTTATCCAGACAATGAGGCCAGCAGCCGATACGTTTCTTGATGGGGCGAGAAAGTAGCGGGGGCGGGAAAGGAAGCCTCGCATCTTCGTCGCCGTACTGTGCTTCGTTGTGTTTCAAGGGCTGTAGCACTTTTAGTTAAGAAATTAGATCCAGCATTAATCGAGACAAAATGAAGCCTATTAAATTTGTCAGTTTTTGGTGAAAGAAAAAATTGAATATCTCGTTATATAAGCGAGTTATGGCGAGTTAAGAATTAGAAAAATGTTGCTGATTTGTGTATCTTTTTGAATTTTGCTATTTTTTTATGTTAATTTTTTAATTATTGCAATAAATTATACTTCAAATTAAACAGCAATGTTTACTTGTCAAATCCAAACAAAAATTTTATTTTTATCTGTTTTAGTTCTAAAGTTATATTTGATTAAATATTAAATTTCTAAATTTCTTTTTTTTTTAGTTTTTTTCTTATATCTTCGGTCTCGACCAATGGAGAGCGTCGTCAATTTTGATTTCCTATGTAAAATAACATGCTTTAATAAGTAGTGAAGGTCCCATCTGGTTATACTTCAGTATTGGGTAGGTCAAGAAAGAGAAGGCTTTTCGCGCTCTGCCCGACGGGCCTGGTGACAGTTGCTTTCTTGCAGAGAGCAATAAAACAATTAAAGCGTCTCAAATGCCAAAAGAACTGTTACCAATGGTATACAAAAGCTACACAACGCCTGTTTAAAACAAGATAGAGTTATATTACAGTATTTAGCCATAAATCTGACTAAAAAATTATTAGTCCTAAATTACTATGACGAAAATAAAATGTATAAATGAAGTATAAAAAATTATTTTAGAATTTGTTAAAATTAAATAATCAAAACATTAGAATACATTACAACAAATTAACTGAGCAGTTGGAAATTTAAAATAAAATGAAGTCATTGTTTATAAGAAATGCTTTAGTACAGAAAAAATAATTTTCAATTCCGTAAAAATACATGGCGAAAACTGCAGTCCTAGAGGTAATGACGTATACTTCACGAAAAGAATTATTTGTAGATGGTACAAATTTTTTTCTTTATTTTTTGAATAGACACGTGATATTTTTAACTTCAATATTTTATAAACAACTCGAAAAATAGAGCAATAAAAGATATAGTTTCACTCACTTTCGTTACAGATTTATGCATTATACCACTATATTTTTTAAATTATACAGAGACAGTAATTTTTAATGGTTTTTATTTTCTTGCTAGTTAACAAATTATCAGAAAGTTTTTTGTCTATTTTTATTCAATGCTTAGATTTAGTTCAGGACTTCTTATTGCACTTGTTACCACACCAAAACCAAAAACAAACTAAAATAATAAAATCGCGGCAGAAAGAATTCCTTAATCACCTTTTTTGATGCTGTCATAAAGTTGTTTAGGGCAAACGCTCTGCTCTTTTCCCACTAATATTTTCGTTAGTGTTTTCTAACTGTGATTAAAATATACCTTTTTTATCTAAATATGTAGGTACATTATTTGCCTACATGTAATAAAACAAGAATAGTAGTAGGCTATGTTTTGATTCTAACATGTGTTAAATAAAATGGACATTTCGGACAGAACGCTTTGGTTATGCAGACAAAATTAATGTTTTGAATCTAGTTTTTGTCAATTTCCACGGCATACTTGATACGAGTATTTTCTCGATTTTTAAATTATTATTCACAAAAGAATTTTCATGTTTATGTATACGGTTGTTTTTGTTATTTTTTTCTATCTAAAAAAAATATAGACACATTCGGCGATTGTTAATAACAAATTGTTTATTAAATAAACAAATAAATTCACAACAAAAAAAAATTCTTTTTTCCACCTTTTGGATAATTGCAAATAATAAATTTAGGAATAAAATTTTTTCTTAATAACATGTTTAAATAATGAAAAAAGACAAAAGTGATTATAAACAATTAAAAACAATTTTTAAGAATTTTTTTAAATCTAATATTCTATAACAAATAAAATGGCAGAAAAATATTTTTCAAAAATACGTAATTTATCTATTTGTTTATAAAATTTGTTTAAACAAATAGCAATAAAATTATCAGAAAGTTCTTTGTCTATTTTTATTCAATGCTTAGATTTAGTTCAGGACTTCTTATTGCACTTGTTACCACACCAAAACCAAAAACAAACTAAAATAATAAAATCGCGGCAGAAAGAATTCCTTAATCACCTTTTCTGATGCTGTCATAAAGTTGTTTAGGGCAAACGCTCTGCTCTTTTCCCACTAATATTTTCGTTAGTGTTTTCTAACTGTGATTAAAATATACCTTTTTTATCTAAATATGTAGGTATATTATTTGCCTACATGTAATAAAACAAGAATAGCAGTAGGCTATGTTTTGGTTCTAACATGTGTTAAATAAAGTGGACATTTCGGACAGAACGCTTTGGTTATGCAGACAAAATTAATGTTTTGAATCTAGTTTTTGTCAATTTCCACGGCATACTTGATACGAGTATTTTCTCGATTTTTAAATTATTATTCACAAAAGAATTTTCATGTTTATGTATACGGTTGTTTTTGTTATTTTTTTCTATCTAAAAAAAATATAAACACATTCGGCGATTGTTAATAACAAATTGTTTGTTAAATAAACAAATAAATTGACAACAAAAAAAATTCTTTTTTCCACCTTTTGGATAATTGCAAATAATAAATTTAGGAATAAAATTTTTTCTTAATAACATGTTTAAATAATGAAAAAAGACAAAAGTGATTATAAACAATTAAAAACAATTTTTAAGAATTTTTTTAAATCTAATATTCTATAACAAATAAAATGGCAGAAAAATATTTTTCAAAAGTACGTAATTTATCTATTTATTTATAAAATTTGTTTAAACAAATAGCAATAAAATTATCAGAAAGTTTTTGTCTATTTTTATTCAATGCTTAGATTTAGTTCAGGACTTCTTATTGCACTTGTTACCACACCAAAACCAAAAACAAACTAAAATAATAAAATCGCGGCAGAAAGAATTCCTTAATCATCTTTTTTGATGCTGTCATAAAGTTGTTTAGGGCAAACGCTCTGCTCTTTTCCCAATAATATTTTCGTTAGTGTTTTCTAACTGTGATTAAAATATACTTTTTTATCTAAATATGTAGGTATATTGTTTGCCTACATGTAATAAAACAAGAATAGCAGTAGGCTATGTTTTGATTCTAACATGTGTTAAATAAAATGGACATTTCGGACAGAACGCTTTGGTTATGCAGACAAAATCAATGTTTTGAATCTAGTTTTTGTCAATTTCCACGGCATACTTGATACGAGTATTTTCTCGATTTTTAAATTATTGTTCACAAAAGAATTTTCATGTTTATGTATGCGGTTGTTTTTTTATTTTTTTCTATCTAAAAAAAATATAAACACATTCGGCGGTTGTTAATAACAAATTGTTTATTAAATAAACAAATAAATTCACAACAAAAAAAAATCTTTTTTCCACCTTTTGGATAATTGCAAATAATAAATTTAGGAATACATTTTTTTCTTAAAAACATGTTTAAATAATGAAAAAAGACAAAAGTGATTATGAACAATTAAAAACAATTTTTAAGTTTTTAAGAATTTTTTAAAATCTAATATTCTATAACAAATAAAATGGCAGAAAAATATTTTTCAAAAATACGTAATTTATCTATTTGTTTATAAAATTTGTTTAAACAGATAGCAATAAAAATTTTAAGTTTATGTAATCTTATAGTATTTTTGAATATAAAAACAGTAAGAGTAATTAAAATTAATACATACTTGATACGAGTATTTTCTCGATTTTTAAATTATTATTCACAAAAGAATTTTCATGTTTATGTATACGGTTGTTTTTGTTATTTTTTTCTATCTAAAAAAAATAAAATGGCAGAAAAATATTTTTCAAAAATACGTAATTTATCTATTTGTTTATAAAATTTGTTTAAACAAATAGCAATAAAAATTTTAAGTTTATGTAATCTTATAGTATTTTTGAATATAAAAACAGTAAGAGTAATTAAAATTAATAAAAAAAAATTTTTTCCAACGGGGTATTGTTCCTTTAAGTGTTTAAATAATAACATACATTTTATGAATTTCAAAATTAATATCTAATAACAAAAAATATTTTTACTTGTTCCGGACGGTTTCAGAGCATCGTAACGCCTTAGTGTTCGCTGCGCGGAGCTCTATTTTCAACATTAAATTAAAATTATTAATAATCTCGTTAATAATAGATGTAGAGTTTCGGGAGTCGGGACTTTTTTATTGGGAATTTCTTCCTCTTTAAGAATCTATCTTTCTTTAAAATTTTTAATAGTTTTCGAGTTATTTGCAAAAAACGGAACTCGTTATTTTTTCAATTTTCATTAGTTTATAACTTTTGCAATTGTTTATGTGCGGTTTGAAACTTTTGCACATTTTTCTAGACGCCATTCCGAATCCAATGAAATCAAGATAGGTGCATGACGTCAGATGCACCATGCAGGGAGACCGACTATAAATATAAATTCAAATAACCATCATAAAAATATATGTGTTCATTAATAAAAAAAACCGCTGCCTAAAAAATCACTACTTCCACATCTAGATTTTCCTGCCCAAGCCTTTTACAGCAAAAAAATGTCGATACTATATTTGCAATCCACTGTGTAAAAATAATTGTTCATAGAACTTTGATAATATAATATTTGAAATGGTCTATCCCAAAAACCCATAAAACGATGTGCAACATGGTAGTGGAGGTAGTAGAGGGGGAAGCTGTTGGCAAAAAATTTAGAGGCTCTTGTACACATAAATCACAATTTTATTTTTTTATTCCCTTTAATAATGTGGTAGAGGTGGTGGCGAGTGCCAAAAAAGTATTCAGGCCTTTTGTTCCTTTATACACACTAAATCACAATTTTACCTTTTTATTCCCTTCCATAATCACCTTCAATAATTAGAGCAAAAACATTTTTTTTACGATTACTATACTTCAACTCCACTACGTGGATGTGTAAGTAATAAGTATTCCTCAGTTATGACGTTGTTTTCTTTTGCACGTCCAAATAGAATAAAACGATTTAAGTTAGCCCATCAAAATTGTGTTTTTTTAGAGACCATGTAGGCTTGACAGGGAACCAAGACAGATCACGTCATGCGGTTAGGTGCACCATACAGTAAAGGGAACCTGACTTAAAAAACCGCTGCCTAAAGAATCACTATTTCAACATCCAAGTCTCTTACAAAGAAAAAAAAGGTTGATACTGTATTTGCAGTCCATTATGTGGAAATAACTGATCATAGAACTTTAATAATATAATATTTGCAATCGTCTACCACAAAAGCCCATAAAACAATATGACATATCGATAGGGGGATGGTAGTGGGGGGTATAGCTGATGCAAAAAAAATTTAGGCCTTTGGTACTTATACACACACAAAATCATAATTTTATTTTTTTTCGTCCTTTAATAATGGGGTAGGGATGGTAATGGGGGTGATAGTGGAAGTGGCTGATGTCAAAAAAATTTTGAGTAGGTACTTGGCTTCTCGTACATACACTAAATCCCAATTTTATAAACTCTCACTTGCTTGCTTTGCCTATTTATCCCCCCATCCCAAACTTCAACGGAATAAGATCACAACATAATCTATTTCCAGATCTCGTTATAATACAAAGGTCATCATAAACGGTTCCAGAGTAATCGTGCGCACAAAAAAAAATTACGGACAATTTTTTTTTGCTCAAACTTAAAATATCGACCTTTCGTGGCATTCTAAGCCTGTTTAAAAAAACATTTTTTTTACCTTTATTATACGTTCACTCCACTATGTTGATGTGGAAGTAGTACCAGCTTATAGTGATTATGGACAATGCCTATATATCCTTATAATATGTAAAACATCATTCTGCATAATAATAATTATTGTTTAATGACCGATATTTCTTCAAGAAAATTTTAGTACCAAAATTATAATAATTAAGTATAGTTTTATTGAATACTGAATGCAAAAAAACACAATCCTAATTTAGGGACATTTATTTGAATTTCTGTATTACACTTCAAAAGACATTTTAAGATGTTTAAGATGCTAACAACTATTCTTCTTTCATAACACTGTACCCTGTATTTTATAATTCTTAGTAGGCATATGAATTTTTGAATTTAGAAAAATTGTTCGAATATGATAAAATACTTGTGAGGTTAAAAAATTGATTCAAATAAAGAGCTTTCATTCATCGATTGTGACTTTATGAAGAAAGTATTTAAGAGGAAATAATAATCGAACGTTATCGAGTCATTGCAACGATGCCAAATATCGGGCTATATAACGTGCGATAGATATCAGCTGTATAAGAGTCTTGGATATACAGGAACAGCGCCGCCTGACTCAGTAGTGCTGAACTAAAAGTGTATCTCGGAACATGAAAATATGACTTTTTGAAGCCCACCCCAAAATTTTGTAGGAAGGAAGCTAACGTGATTTGTGGCCATTTAGTGATGATATACACAGGGGTACGTTGATGAGCCCGACCCCGGGCTGCACAACGTCAATTCGGGCTGCACTACAACCGCTCAGTGTATGAAACGGGCCTGTATATGACCATGCATATCTCTATATATAGACATATGAAGCCTCAATACGAAGCCCAAAACAGTATATTCCGCCGCTTACTCGAAGCCCACAACACACATACGAAGCCCGCCTTCGGGCTTCGTAAAAATAAGCGTGTATAAAACCTAGACTATGTTATTCTCAACAAATCCCGCCAATTGGCAAAATTTCGCCCGGGCATCAAATTGCACCTCCTTTCTCTCAAAACATACGCGATGTAGTTCAACGAATTGATGTTCAGATGGCGCTACAGTTGTCGGTGTATAAGCGATATATACAGTGAATATATTTGACGCATTTTGCAATGCCCTATTTTATTCGATGCATTATACGAATCCCTAAGTCTTGGCAACACTGTACATCTGCTTGGTAAATATTATGCAGCCAACTAATATGTCTGTATCTGCAATATTTTTGCTGTGGCAATGATAATTTTTGGCTATGATAATTAAATATTTTATGTTAATTGTGTTTATCTAATGGCTGGCTTAGAACCGGACTCGTAACTAAATAATATTTATATCTGCTATAAGATGACAAAAAAACTGTTGTTATTTAACAAAAAATCTATTGATACATTTTACTTTTTTACTTCACTAAGATTATATAGACTGTCTTTCTTTTCCGTGCGTTCAGCAGCAAAAATCGTAATTATAAATATAATTAATTTGTGATTTTAAGTACACCTATACAGGGTATTAACTAAAATGTTGAGGATATTTCTAAGTAGATTCCTTGGCAAAAATTAAGGAAAGTTTCTAGTATTAACTTTTCCAAAATTAACCCTCCCTGGAAAGCTACCCCTTTTTAAAGGGGCGAGTCCAAATCTCCTCTACTTTATATTTGTTAAATATTTCCCACCTTCTTTGTTATTTCCGTTCATTTAGTTTACATTACTTTTAATCTGAATAATTTTGAGAGAAGGGTATTAAATACATATGGAAGAAAACGGCTTGTTATTTTTATTGTCCAAATAGGCTTAAAATGTCATGAAACGTCGAGATTTTAAATTTGAGCGAAAAAAAAATTTCTGTCTGTCTGTCGGTCTGTCTGTCGGTCTGTCTGTCGGTCTGTCTGTCGGTCTGTCGGTCTGTCTGTCTGTAACTTTTTTTTGTGCGCACGTTTACTCTGGAACCGTTTAAGATATTGACTTGAAATTTGGAACACATATGTACTTTAACGAGATCTAGAACTAGATTATATTTTCATCTTGTTACGTCGAAGGGTTGGGGGGTAAATTGGGGTAAATTTGGGGTAAATGGGTAAATCAAGCAGGTAAGAGTCCATGAAATTGGTATTTAGTATATACAAGAGAAGCTGAGGTCTCAAAAAAATTTTTGGCATTAACCACCCCCATTACCACCCCCACCTCCTAATTAAAGGGGATGAAAAAAAAAAGTGATTTAGTGCATGTACAGGAACCAGAAACCTCAAAATATTTTTTTACTTGATTCACCCCCCACTACCAACCCCTATCACCACCCCCACCCCACTACCGATGTGGGGTATCGTTTTATGGGTTTTTAGGATAGAGGATTTCAAATATTATATTATTAAAGTTCCATAAACAATTATTTCCACATACAAAGTTTTTTCGTTGTGAGTGACTTGGAAAGAGAATCTGGATGTGGAAGTAGTGATTCCTTGGGCAGCGGTTTTTTTATGCATGTCAGGGTATTTTATTTTTTTTTAAGCAAGAAGCAAAAAGTTTTAAAATTTTCTGATGAAGTTATAAGCTAAGTTTCAACCGTTAATAACTGTTGAAAAGTCATAAAGGGTGGTTTATTTGATACATTTAAGGGATGCCACGGAGGATCAAAAGACTTTTGCATAAATATCATATTGAGTAAAAACTGTTGATAAAAGCTTGCACTATAATGAGTCTGAAAAAAATATTTCAAACATTATTTTAATGCACGCTTTACAGAAGGGCGTAATTATTCAGGAAAAGCTAATTTTAAAAAACTTCATATGAAAGATCCGACTTTATTTTTGTCAAGTAATCTAGTTACTTACTTAATATATGGTAGATATATATTATTCCGTAGTGTGGAAATAATAGTACATTAAGTATCATCAGAACGGTAACGGACGTTCAATGAAAAATAACGCCCTAGGGCGTTATGAATATCTATAACGCCCTAGGGCATTATAAAATTATAATACAACCCAAAACAAGCAAATTATGATAGCGTTATTGACAAACAAAATGCGTTGCTATGCAACGGCGGCGTTTACAAACAATTTTGATTTTTACTCTTTTTTAAATCAAATCGTTCTGAACATAATAGATGTCAAAATAATAAATCGTAAATGTCAAAAAAAAAAAATTTGAATTAAATAACAGACTTGCAGGACATTAAACGTTGAAGGCACCACGGGTGTTATAGGATAATGACGTACACTCCCTCGGGCCAGAGGCCCTCGGGATTGTACACTGCCGACCTCGGTGCGTTATTATCCTTATAACACCCTTGGTACCTTAATAACTATAATTGAAGTGTAATTAAAAACAATCGTGCAGAAAATAATGTTATTTTTTTTTAATACATAGAAATGACCTTATCTTTTGTACTTATTTTTGTGAAATATCGGTAATATATATTATATTAATTTCACTTACCGGTAAGGAAATTACTTACCGACTTAGCAATCAGTAAATATAACCTGACGTCTTGGCAACAGATATTGTAAATAAACAAATAAGCCCGATCGTACAAAAAATAGATTTTTTTGAAATCGGAAAAAACCTCAAAATTGTCATTGAAGTGTTAGAGATAGTCACTAAAGTAATCAAACATTGTACGATTTCTTGTAGTTGGAGGAGGTAACAGGTAAACGTCAACATAAATTGTCCATTGCTTGTGACATAATTACATTACAAAAAATTATTGAGATTTGAAATTTAAATAATTAACATTTCTTAATGTCACTTAAAATTATTCATTAAATAGAGTTGATTAACCTTAATTTCACAATTTCAAGAAAAACTTAGTTATGCACTTTGGCACTAAAGTTTCTTTTTATCATTTATGTGGTTTATTTAACTAAATTCTACATCGTGATAAAATGTTTAACTTTAGTGCTTAGTTACATAAACAATTATTATCGCGTGTTTCCAAATAATTAATAAATTATACCTACCTATTTTATTTATTACTTTTTCCGTTCATCGTGTATTTGTAGCTTTGATAAATATATAAAAAATCGTTCATTAATAACCCCTATTAATAAATGATTTTCTATTAATATACGATTTTAGTTTAGGTAACTAAGGACATAATTGAAAACAGTTAATATGACAATTAATGTCAAAACTCTAATTGTCCAACGTATAAAACGCGTATGAAACTTTTATAATTAATAAAAGAGAAGCAGGTATCGCGCTATTCGGAATCGGTGCTATTGGCATATTTCTCCGATGTTACAAAAAGAGGCCTAATGAATTTGTAATTGTATTTTTGATATTTTTTAAATTCCATATGTGTTACCATAATTAAATAAATAAAGTAACACTTAGAATTCAATTTTGTGTCATAAAATAAAATTAGATTTTTTTCCTATTACTTCCACATCCAGTGAAAGTATAGTAACGACCAAAATTTTTAAAAAAAATTTTGTTGTTCAATAGGCATAGAATGTCGAGATTTTAAGTTTGAGCGAAAAAAAAATTTCTGTCTGTCTGTCTGTCTGTAACTTTTTTTTGTGCGCACGTTTACTCAGGGACCGTTTGAGATATTGACTTGAAATTTGGTACACATATGTACTTTAACGAGATCTAGAACCAGATTATATTTTCATCTTGTTCCGTCGAAGGATTGGGGGGTAAATTGGGGTAAATTTGGGGTAAATAGGTAAATCAAGCAGGCAGGAGTCCATAAAATTGGTATTTAGTATATATAAGAGAAGCTAAGGTCTCAAAAAAAATTTTGACATTAGCCACCCCCATTACCACCCCCACCCTATTATTAAAGAAGTTGAAAAAAAATTGTGATTTAGTGTGTATACAAGAACCAGAAACCTCAAAATATTTTTTTACTTCATCCACCCCCCACTACCACCCCCTATCGCCACCCCCGCCCCACTACCGATGTGGGGTATCGTTTTATGGGTTTTTGGGGTAGAGGATTTCAAATATTATATTATTAAAGTTCCATAAATAATTATTTCCACATACAAAATTTTTTCGTTGTGAGTGACTTGGATAGAAAATCTGGATGTGGAAGTAGTGATTCCTTGGGCAGCGGTTTTTTTTCCTAGATACAATCAACGGAAAATTTTTGTAACTTACTCGTGTGTTAATCGGCGATTGATAATCTCGACAAATAATGCGCTCGCTAGCGCTCGCACGTTAAAATGTCTCAATTTATCAATCGCTCTCATTAACATACTTGTTTGTTAAATAACTATTATCTTATAGGTGTGTATTGTCTCTAGATATATGGTGGAGTGAGGTGAGAACAAATAGCAAAATAGAACATGTACTTATTTTATTTTTAAATTTTTAATTAAGTTTATTTGAAAAAAAATTCTATTTGAAAGGAAATTGACAATATTTATTTTATATTTATTGCGGACAAGGAAAAGTGGTAGGAAACTTCATATTTGATTCTAGAAAGCCATTAAAAAAGTTTTCAGGGAAATTCATTCAAATCCAATCGATTTTCTAATAACTTTTTTCCACTATTAGTGGAGTGAAAATAAATTTTGAATGAAACTGTTTGGCTGCAGTAATTTTTGTTTTATGAATAATAACAAGTGCTATGAGCTGTTTTGGATTAAATCGGTCCATTGCTTCTTGTAATATTTTAACAATTTACCTATTTTTAAACACCGAAATTTGCTGTTATTTTCATTAGTATCTCCGGTCCTAGTAATCGTATCGTAAAAATAAAAATAGCGAATTATTCGCAATAAAATCTTAAATAAGACTAGGCCTATGCAAAAACTAGATGATAGTTTGTTAATTAGTAAAAAAAATAAAAAACACCAAAAATTGCCTTTTTTGATAATAATTTAATAAAAAATAACATAATAATGCATCAATTTTAACGAAAGTCCGTGGAACTAAGCTTTTTATTGAACTAAACCTGTGCTAAATTTTAGCGCAAAATAAATATTTTTAAACAAAACTCAAACGGCTAAAAACCAATAATAATTTCGAAATTTTTATCGCTTGTTGTTTAAGTGCAGTGACTCGTGTGCGGTAAATTTTTGTTGAAAATGTAGGTTTTTACATGTATTTTCCAACAGTGTTAAGAAAAAAGAATACTCACTTAAACGGTTTTTGCTTGAAATTTATTTATTATTTTCAAAGTTACAGTTGTAAACAAATTCAAATAACTCTGGATTTTTATGAAACCAAAAGCGGGAAACGAATTATGAAAATAGATGAAATATCTAACATTTTTCTAAAGAAATTAATGATCTATTTGCATTTGGGGCCGTGAAACGTCAATTTTTGTGTTTAGGTCACTTATAAATAAACAAGTCGATATTTTTTCTAGAAATTTGGACTGATTGTTTTTCGATGCTTATATTTTTGTCTCCGCTGTTTGAAAATGAGTCAAAACTACAATTACTTCCACATCCAGTGGATTGTTGAAATAGGCTTAGAATGTTATGAAACGTCGAGATTTTAAGTTTGAGCGGAAAAAAAATTTCTGTCTGTCGGTCTGTAACTTTTTTTTGTGCGCACGTTTACTCTGGAACCGTTTGAGATATTGACTTGAAGTTTGGTACACATATGTACTTTAACGAGATCTAGAACTAGATTATATTTTCATCTTGTTCCGTCGAAGGGTTGGGGGGTAAATTGGGGTAAATTTGGGGTAAATAGGTAAATCAAGCAGGTAAGAGCTCATAAAATTGTTATTTAGTATATACAAGAGAAGCTAAGGTCTCAAAAAAAACTTTGGCGTTAGCCACCCCCATTACCACCCCCACCCCATTATTAAAGGGGATGAAAAAAAA
Source organism: Rutpela maculata (assembly GCA_936432065.2). Taxonomy (NCBI): domain Eukaryota; kingdom Metazoa; phylum Arthropoda; class Insecta; order Coleoptera; family Cerambycidae; genus Rutpela; species Rutpela maculata. The sequence continues at coordinate 358,754,663 of OW386285.2, forward strand.
ATTGCGATTTAATGTGTGTACAAGAACCAGAAACCTCAAAATATTTTCGTACTTTATCCACCCCCATTACTACCCCCTATCACCACCCCCACCCCACTAGCGATGTGGGGTATCGTTTTATGGGTTTTTGGGGTAGAGGATTTCAAATATTATATTATCAGAGTTCCATAAACAATTATTTCCACATACAAAATTTTTCGTTGTGAGTGACTTGGATAGAAAATCTGGATGTGGAAGTATTGATTCCTTGGGCAGCGGTTTTTTAAAATTACATCGAATAAAGCGGCTTTGAGATTATAACACACTTAGTCAATTTTTTTTTACTTTCTTATTCGTTTTTGTCGCGGAAGGGAAAACAAACCTAACCTGAACAGTTATTCTTATGTCTATGTACACAGCTTTGTAACTTTTAATTTTACTGATACAATAAAAAAAAATCGCAGTTAGGATTTGAACCAGAGACGTTGCATCCAAAAAAAACGTGTTGGTCGCCTTACACACTGAATTATCTTACGAGTGAAGTATGATCTGTAAAACCATAATATCACATTTAGACTATTTGGCGATTTTTGGATCTCTAACATAATCGCTAAAAGCCCGACTATCGGGCCTTTATCTTTTTTAACAATTGTGCTTCTGGATTGTTCTCAACTAGGTGAGACTAATATTATTGAAGAATAACCAGTCCAAATTTTAAGAACATATATCAATTTGCTTATTTATAAGCGACTGAGGCGCAAACACTGACGGATCTCGGCCCCAAATGCAAATAGATCATTATTTTTTTAAGAAATATTTCATCTATTTTCATAATTCGTTACCTGTTCTTGGTTTGATAAAAAAATCCAGTTATCTGAATATGTTTATACCTATAATTTTGAAAATTATAAACATATTTAAAAAAGGTTTAAATGAAGATAATATCATTGTAAAATAGATGTAAAAAACCTACATTTTGAAAAAAAAAATGTTCTACGAATCGATGCACTTAAACAATAAGCGATTAAAATTTCGAAATCTTTTTTTATTTTTAGCCGTTTGAATAAATATTTTATGCTAAAATTTGGCACGAAGGTTTAGTTCAATAAAGTGCACAGTTTCTCCAACTTTCGTTAAAATGGATGCATTATTACGTTATATTTCTTAAATTGTCAAAAAAGGCAATTTTTGGTGGTTTTTATTTTCTTACAAATTAACAAATTATCAGAAAGTATTTTCATAGCCACTCGCTATTTTTATTTTTGCGATACGATTATTAGGACCGAAGATAATAGGAAAAGAGCAGAAAATTTCAGCGTTGAAAAATAAATTGTTAAAAAATTTTTACGCTGGACCGATTTAATTAAAAACTTCTCGGTGGCACTTATTATATCTACGACAAATTAAAATAATAAAATTGCTGCAGCCAGAGAATTCCTTATTCACCTATTTTCTTACTTAATTTGACTTCACTTTATGTGATTTAAAATGTTAACATATTTAAAAACTAAATTAAATAACTAAAAAGTCAGAACGTGAAAAATTTATAATACTGTACATTACAGCAAAATGAGAAAGTATAAGTCACATATTTAAAATTACTAACTATAACAGCCCATTGTTGTGTCTGACCCACAGATGTTGGGGTAGGTCGACACTCTCTCTCCAATTCCCGCTAAATTTAGGTACCTGTAAATGGTCAGTGCCACTTGTTTACGGAATGTTAAAATCCACTATTAAAGCATTTAGAAATATTGCCATATGGATCAAATTTCGTTTTTTACTTCCCTCGCTAACCGAAGGGAAGTAGGGTATTGTAATCGTAAAAAAATTACCCTCCGAGATTTCTTCGGATTTTCGCGTTTCAGACTATGCAGATTACGAAAATTAAAGCCATTTAATTCCATCAGTCTCTCTGTTTGTCGGTCTGGTGTCTGTCTGTTGGCGCTATATCTACAACTATATCTACAAGAGCCAGAAGTACTTATCTATTTCTAACAATACATGTGTACACATAACAATTATTGTGGTTTATAAGATATGCATTGTGGGGAAAATATTACAAAACCATTTGACGCAGAAGAAAAATATTTGGTCGTTAATTGACGCTACTGTCAAAGAAGAACAGTGGACACCTGAAAAAATAATGAGGAAAAAATGTGACAAAAGACAGTTATATTTTGTGTGTAGTTAACACAACTGTCAGGGGAAAAATATGAAAAATGTACAGGGTGTTCACTCTAAGAAAATAATGAAAAAATTGATTGCGGACAATAATGTTTCTCATATAGTTAACACAACTGTCAAAGAAAAATATGAAAAAATATATAGGGTGGTCGCCCCAAAAATAATAATAAAAAATGAGATGAAGGACGATATTATTTCGCATGCAGATATCACAACACAACTGCCAAGTAAGAAAAATATGAAAATATACAGGGTTGTCACCTAAAAAAAATAATGAAAGAAGATGTGGCGGAGATTTCGCATGTAGGTAACATAACTGTCAAAGAAGAAAAATATGAAAAATTTACAGGGTGGCCACTTTAAAAAATAAGAAACGACACAGTAAAATGATATTTGAAATGTAGTTGTCAGTCGCTATTGCCAGGAAAAAAATCTGATATAGTTTTTATAAGAAAAATATGCAGGGTCGTCATCCAACAGAAAAAAATAATTCATAAATAAAGATGTCAATCAAAGGGGGAAGAAAATTTTAGTCCGTTCCAATATGGTAAAAAATTGACCGAGAAGTGATTTTTTTTAAGGTTTAGTGTTTTTTTGCTGCCCTTCAAAAGTCAAATTTCGACGCTCGTTTTTCGCGATTAACTCAAAAAAACCGTTGCCCAAGGAGTCAATACTTCCACATCCAGATTTTCTAACCAAGTTTCTCACAACGAAAAAATTTTGTATGTGGGAATAATTGTTTATGGAACTTTAATAATATAATATTTGAAATTGTCTACCCCAAAAACCCATAAAACGATATCCCACATCGGTAGTGGGATGGGGGTGGTGATAGGGGAATGATAATAGAGGTGGATGAAGTAAAAAATATTTTGAGATTTTTGGTTCTTGTACACACACTAAATCACAAATTTTTTATCCTCTTTAATAATGGGTTGGGGGTGGTAATGGGGGTGACTAATGCCAAAAAGATTTTAGAGACCTTAGCTTCTCTTACATATACTAAATATAAATTTTATGGACTCTTACCTGTTCGATTTACCTATTTATCCCCCATTTACCCCAATTTACCACCCAACCCTTCGACGGAAGAGGATAAAAATATAATTTATTTCCAGATCTCGTTAAAATACATACGTGTACCAAATTCTAAGTCAATATCTTAAACAGTTCCAGAGTAATCGTGCGCACAAAAAAAGTTACAGACGAACCGACAGACAGAAAATTTTTTCGCTCAAACTTAAAATCTCGACGTTTCATGACATTCTAAGCCTATTTGAACAATAAAAATTTTCAAAATTTTTTTTGTCGTTACTATACTTATGTGGAAGTAATTAACGCTTGAGGAGAAGAACGTTGACCACAATGTTGAAAGATATTTTAATTCTCTACAATTTCTATAAGTTATCTTTGTCCAAAAATTTGTTTACATGAAAATCGAATTTTGCGAAAATGTTTTCCTCTCGGTTCTCCTTTAAATTGCGTTCTAATAAAAAAGTTCATTTAAAGTTTTTTTTTTTAGCTTTTTAATTGATTAATTAAATAGTATACATGCCTACATTATTTTCCTTAAAAATAATTTATAACCTAAAAAATCCAACCTTATTGTAAAACAACATTTTATCCATTTATAATGAAACAAAATATTAAAAATTTTTGTTGGAAAATAAAGTTTATTCAATTACCTTTCAACTGGGACCAACCGATTTCATTTACCCTAATTACAGCGTCTTCTGTCAACACCACCTATAGACAAGGCCGACGCACAAAATCGATGAGTCATCAACACAAGACTGCAGTTTTGGTTGCTTCACAAAAATTTAAACAATTTATGTAGCAATATTAAATTTCTGCTATATTTCTTATTATGGTCTTAGTCTTCATATCGCAAATAATAAAAAAACTAATTTTGAATAAAAATAGACATTAAAAATTGCCCTCTTTGTATAACTGGGGTAAATTTATGCCATTTATTGATTTATTTTTCAAGTTATGTTTACTTACTTTTTTTTGATAAAATAATAAAGTTAAAAATATCGTGCGTCTATTCAAATAATAAAGAAAATAAAAATTGAAGATAACTGTATCATCTACAAACAATTTTTTTCGTAAAGTATGTATTTTTACGTAATTGAGAATTACTTTTTCTGCTCTAAAACATTCTTATAAACAATGACTTTCATGTTATTTTAAGTTTCCAGCTGATCAGGTAATTTATTGTAATACGCAGTATTATGTATTTCTCATATCCTAATGTTTTGGTTATTAATTTTAACGAATTATAAAATAATTTTTCTGCTCTATTTATACATTTTTTTCGTCATAATAATAGGACAATTAATTTTTTAAATAGATTTATGACTAAGTACTGCCTTGCTTCAAAGAGGTGTAGCTTTACCATTGCCAACAGTTCTTTTGACATTTACTGGACTATTTACGAAACCACCATATGCTTTGTAAGCACGATAACTGAAGGACCAAGAGTCCGATCGTATTTAAATTTGGACAATAAGTTAAAATTAGCTAGAGGAAGAGCCACGTTGTTATTAAAAAAAATCCAATCTGCAAATACAACAGTTAAGACATCTTAAGCAAAAAATGCAAATATAAACTGTTGTAACTCTTGATAAGGTCTGACAATAACAAAAATTCTATAGTATTTAGCTAGAAGCTCTTTGCCAACCAAGCTGGCATCATCAGGAGACGATTAGAATTACAAATATAGCAATTATATCTAGAAAAATCAACTTATTTTCAACAAACTGTAGAAGGTCATATATAATGTTTAACAGTTATATAAAAACTTCAGTAAATTGGCGAACAATATTTACATTCAGTTATTTATTTTTGCTTTCTATTGACTTTGACTTTTATCATGTGGGTAGTTCCAATAGAAAAAAGAACAGTTACATTAATTCTTCAACGTTTTATATAACATTGTTCTATTTTCAAACTTCTCAAACAGTCTAGTTCACAAGTTCAAACCCGTGTTAATTCTTGATAAAGCTCGTAAAAATATGAGTGAGGGTTCATTGAATTCGGAATGACGTCTAGAAAAATGTGCAAAAGTTTCAAACCCGCACATAAACAATTGCAAAAGTTTTAAACAAATTAAGATTGAAAAAATAACGAGATTCGTTTTTTGCAAATAACTCGAAAACTATTAATATTTAAGAAATTAAAAAAAAAGATTCTTAAAGAGTAAGAAATTTCCAATAAAAACTCCTGACACCCGGAACACTATCTCTATTATTAATAATTTTAATTTAATGTTGAAAATAGAGCTCCAATGCTCTGAAACCGACCGTAGCAAGTAGAAACATTTTTTTATATTTTTAAATATTAATTTAGAAATTAAAAAAAATTATGGTATTATTTAGACACTTAAAGGAACAATATCTCGTTGGAAAAAAAATTTTTCGCCGATTTTTCATAAAATGAGCATATTGTTAATTAATAAATTTTTTTAGAGTTTGCGTTTATATTTCAAGTCGGATAATTGTTAAACAAAAGCCACTAAAACTGTTTCGCTTCGTGGAGACCTTATGTCAACTATACTTTATGAGATTATGACATTGCGATGATTTTAATTGTTATGGTTTATTAGTTATTCATTATTTAAGGTAACAAAAAACTAAAAAATGAAAAAGAGAGGAGTTTTTATTAATTTTAATTATTATTACTGTTATTAAATTCAAAAATACTATAAGATTACATAAACTTTAAATTTTTAGTGCTATTTGCTTAAACAAATTTTATAGACAAATAGATAAATTACGTATTTTTGAAAAACATTTTTTGCCATTTTATTAGGTGATTTAAAATTTTTTTTAACTGTTTATAATCAATTTTTTCCTTTTTTCATTATTTAAACATATAAAAAAAATGATTCTTAAAATTTATTATTTGCAATTCTCTACAAGGGAAAAATTTTTTTCGTTGTTAATTTATTTGTTTATTTATTAATAAACAATTTGTTATTAACAATCGCTGAACGTGTTTATATGTTTTTTGATAGAAAAAAAAACAAAAACAACCTTATACATAAACATGTAAAAAAAATATATTTAATAACATAAAAAAATGTTTTTACTTGCCAAGGTCGGTTTCAGAGCATCACAACGGCTTTGCGTTCTCCGCGCGGAGCCCTATTTTCAACATCAAATTAAAATTATTAATAATAGAGATAGAGTTCCGGGAGTCAGGAGTTCTCTATTGGAAATTTCTTCCTCTTTAAGAATCCTTTTTTTTAATTTCTTATATATTAATAGTATTCGAGTTATTTGCAAAAAAACAATTTTTCAATTTGAATTTGTTTATAAAATTTGCAATGGTTTATGTGCGGGTTTGAAACTTTTGCACATTTTTCTAGACGTCATTCTAAATCCAATGAGACCTCACTCATATTTTTAAGAGCTTTATCAAGAATTAACATGTGTTTGAACGTGTGAACTTGTCTAAAAGAACAAGTACATAAAATAATTATTTTAATAATCCTCATAAAATGAAAAATGTTTATAGACAAGCTAAAAACTACATTTTGATATGCTTTTTATCCCTGTTGGGATGATTCAGTACCTTTTTAGCAGAGGGTCGTAAGATGACTCAGTACATTTTGACATGTTTCAGTTTTCTTTTTTTTTTTTCTTTTTGTATTGACTAAAGTAAAGGCTAACTACATTTTGAAATACAGAAAGGACATCGTTTATATTGTTATTTAGTAAATGAAAATCGGTCAAATATTTATAAAGATAGAATTTTCCCCGTTATGATCTTTATTTTTTTTTGGTTTGGACACCTATAGATAATTTCGTGTATTATCAAAATAGAGACTTTTTCGAGAAGGGAGTGATTTCGGACTTACAATTTTATTTTCGGGCGGACTGCTACTCTGATATACCGGGCGTGAACATGCCCATCTTTGTAAATAACTCGTTTATTTTTAATTTTTCGAAAAAACTCCATTTCAAATTTTTTGTACAAAAAGATCCATGCCTTATACTGGTTATAGAGATTGATCGACGGAATATTTAATTTTCGATTTTTATTAGGAAACTGTTCGGTATTTGTAGAATTTATCAAAAAAATAAAGTTTTTCAGGATTTGTAGATTCGCTTTTGTTTTGTCAAATTTCTCACAAACGTCACCTAATAGACTTAATCGAGCCCTACAATCGCCATTTTTGAAAATCAAAATCGGACCTTCGTTTCGGGAGTTATTAATTTCTTTGGAAAATCATACTCGGCCTTGGAAAAAATACTTACGGTCAACGGATTCGAACCTTAAGCAATAGGCTTCATTTGTGGCTGTGTACCTTCGATCCCACCAAGTCTTATCGAAATCAATCAATATCCTGGACAGTTATCGTGCTTCCTAGCCCGATTTCGAGAAAACCAGTTTTTTGCAAAAAAATTCAATTTCCATTTATTTTTCGATATAGTCTCCGGTATACTTATCTGTAGACCGTTGCCAGCGGCACCATTTTGAAATATCTCGATCTGACTGCCCATTACAGAGTTATTCAATTTTTCCCGAAAAACTTGAAACGTCTATATCGGGTATTTCCGGTTTCCGAATTGAGCCAAGCCTCCAGCGTTAAGGTCTTCTGAAGGCCTCCTATCAACCACCCAAGTTTCATCGAAATCCGACGGACGGAATTTTCTAAATTCGCTCTCAAGTCGATAGATATGACTTTCATTTCGATCCGACGTTTTTTTCGGGTTTCGATGGTCCACCGGAAAAATGCAAAACCTATACTACATCTTTTTTTCAAAATGTAGTAACAAGCATAGGCAGGGTGTGGACTTCAAGTAAGCGAGGAATATGCTACTTTGGGCTTTATTTTGAGGCTTCATGTTTGTACAAAAAACCTATTTTAGTCAAACGTCAATAATGGAATGAATACCTTATATCTGTTACCTATTTTGCATTATAATAAATATAAATTATATCAATGGAAATACTTTTAATATGCATACCCTAAACATAATTATTTATATTATAAATTATATCAATGAAAATACTTTTAACATGCATACCCTAAACATAATTATTTATATTAGGGCGGCCCCTTTGGTGCCATGCGGCCGTGACCTACAACAAAGCAATTATATTATTAACACATCGACTACGCAATTATATTGTCGCACACAGTTATATCATTTAGTTAAAGAATTAGAAGAGAAGTGGCAACTATGTATGGCTTCGTGTAATCTGAAACATCTATACATTTTATACAACGGGCTTCGTAATGTACCATAATTATAAAAGGCTTCGTATGACATGTCGTGTTGTTTTTAATTTGTATGTCCAAAAAAGTTCCCCCCTCTCATGTTGCTCGCGTTATTATTCCCACTTAAAACATTATTAACAGTTGTATACACTATTTAAATTACAAATAAGGCTGGGCTTCTGGTACCCTGTAGTGTGTGGTGGGCTTCGTTTCATGCGTACCGTACGTATATATATATATATATATATATATATATATATATATATATATTTTTTTTTTAAGTGCCACCGCCTATAAATTAGCAAGCCCCGCACAATATAGAAACTTTTCTGTAAAGCATTTATAGACCAGGCAAACCTCAGTGTAAAATGGGTTTGGCATGAACTATTTGGGGACAGTTATTTGTTTATCGCAATGGATAGCTCTATTAATGTAGAATAAGTACATAAAGTCGCAAAAAATCCCGACGTGAGCTAAAGCCGCCATTTAGAAAAAATGACCTCCAGAGACATTTTCTTTAAAATCATATATCTTAGTAACCGTTGCTCCGATTTTAGATTTCTTTTTTTAGTTCCATTCCTCACTTCACATTTTACAGAAAGTATAATTACATATTTTATGATAAATTAAACGATAAACTTAGGAAATTAAAAAATAATTTAAATATTACGGAAATTTAAACTTTTGTAAACTCGAGACGTTTGTACTGAAATTTCTAGTCAATTTTTGAAAAAATAATTTTAATAAAAGTTCTAGGGCACACAATTAGCTTTCATTTGTTTTTTGGCCGATGTTACTAACTCAAATATTAACGGAGTGATAGTTATTTATATATAAAATTGTAATCGTTTTTAATAATGTACATTAAGGTATAAAGGGTGTCCAGTCAGTGTTCTCTCGGAAGATTGTGCAAAACGGCTAACTTTATAAAAAAAATTTCTTAACAAAACTTTCAATGTTTCGTCTCTACTACAACTTAAAATTATTTTCAATTATACAAGGTGTCACAAAAACGAGTCACACAAGAGAGTATAATTTTTTTAAATAGAACAGCCGTAGTTCCTTAACGCCAGTTAAGCCTTCAAGGGCCCTGTATTACACCCTAAAATATTTTGCCAAGTTGTTTTTTTCCGTTTTTTTTTTGGGTAGTTTACAAACATTTTTGACTGGCATATCTCCGCGATTTATTAATCGTTATTTCTAAAAATGTGGGATGTTGTTTGATAATGATGTATTTACTGAAAAACATTTATGAAATAAATCTTTAGTGTATCGGGTGTCCAAAATATTTGCGTGCATTTCTTGATATTTAATAATTATTTTTCTCATTTTTTTTTTAAGTGGAATGCCTAGGTATACTTTTTTACATGAATGAATAAAATATACAATTCCTCACATTTTAATATCTCTTTATTTCTATTTCAAACGTTTATATCAAATAATTTTTGCGTAAATTAAGGTATTCTTTATTTTAGCATTAAAATCTATATTTTGTTTTATATTTTTTTAAATGGAATTCCTATAATTTTTTTAAAGGTGTGAGTACCTAACGTTTACAATTTCTCACATTTTGATATCGTACACTTTCTTTTATGAACGGTTCTTTCACGATATTGAAACTAACCCAACAACTGCTCAAAATATCCACCATTTTGATTCAGGTAACACTGAGGTCTCTTGATAAATGAGCGCCTTACACAGTGTAACATATCAACATTTATACGATTGAAACACCGACGAATCCTTTCCATCATATATTCTCGAGTCGTTGGTTCTACTTTATAAACGTGTGACTTCACAAATCCCCAAAGAAAAAACCCATTGAAGTCAGGTCGGGTGACTTAGGCGGCCATGTAATGAGACCTAACATAATTTAATAAAATAATAAATTAGATATTATTTAACAGTTTATTAAAATATTGGACCTCCTCTTCCTATTCACCTTTCAGGAAACTGATTACTAATGGCCTGACGAACATTTCTACTAAAATGTGGTGGTGCACCTTCAAGTTGTAATCACATATTATTTGTAGTGTAATCAGGAATATACTCGATTATTTGTGGAAACGTATTTTGCGTAAAATCTAAGAATAGTGGTCTATTCACATTTCCCTCAAAAAGCGAGGATGAATAACATAATCATGTACAATTCCTCCCTTTACATTTAAACTCTGGTTCTGATTTTTCTGTGCAACATGAGGATTTTCTCTGGCATAATAATGGAAATTGTGCCTATTCACAAATCCGTTGCGAGGAAACGTTGATTCATAAGTGAACAATACAAATTTGAAAAATTCTTCATTTTCTCCAATTTGGTTTTGAGCCCACTGGCAAAAATTTAATCTACGATTTAAATCCACATCCCAAAGCTCTTGATGCAGCTGAGCTCGATAGTGGTGAAACTTATTTTTACGAAGACATAGGGAAACACTAGATTCACTGACCTCTAAATCCCTACTTAACTCCCGAACACTTAGGATTTTCGATTACCGCTAAAGTTATAGCCAGCTCATTTTCTTCATTACAATACATTTCGTCGTCTCGCCCTCTTATCATATGCAAAATTTCCAGTACGTTCGAAACGTTCTTTCAAATTTTCTAGAGACCTCACATCAGGACATCTTCTATAGGGATATTTTTGACCATACATTCTTGATGCCAATAAACAATTTCCATCACATTCACCAATAACATAACATTTACCATAGATATTAAATCTTATTGACAATAATTATAATTCGTATTTTTAAATATTAACAATATTAATTCAACTTAATCACGATAATCTTAAACACATTAGAGAAATGTCGTAGAGTGAAAAACAAACGCAAAACAAAAGTTCAAAGCCATACTAGATTTTAATAATAATAAATAAATAAATAAATAAATAAATAAATAAATAAAAAGCACCTCGATTTACGCAAAACTTATATGAAATAATCATATCTCAAAAACGGTTTGAAATAAAAATTAAGTGTATAATATTAGAATGTGGGGGATTTTTATGGTGTCCAGTTAGTGCTTCCTCGGAAGATTGTGCAAAAACGGGTAACTTTATAAAAAAAAATTTTTAACAAAACTTTCAATGTTTCATCTCTACTACAACGCGAAATTATTTTCAATTATACAAGGTGTCACAAAAAGGAGTTACACAAGAATGTATAATTTTTTTAACGGAATACTCTCTAATTTATTAGCGCCGGTTAAGCCTCTAAGGATCCTGAATTACACCCTAAATTTTTTTGCCAATCAGATGCAGCGTTGCCAAGTTATAATTTTTTTCCTGTTTTTTTGGCAAATTACAAACATTTTTTTGACTACCATATCTCCATGATTTATTAATTGTTTTTTCTAAAAATGTAGGGTGTTATTCGTTAATTATGCATCTACTGAAAAACATTTTTGAAATAAATTATTATTATACCGGGTGTCCAAATTATTTGTTTACATTTCTTGTTATTTAATTATTATTTTTCTCAAAATTTTTAAAAATCCGTACTGTTGAGAACTTACCCCCAACAGTGAATGCCTTGTCAATTCATATCAATAGATGTATTTATCAAGCAGGATCTGTTTGGGGTAAGCTCAGTCAATCGATCATAAAACTCCCATGTCCATCCAAATGGGGATGGACTATGGATAATGACTCTGGACTACTTCAAAAAATGAGAATATTTCATCAAATGTTAAAATGTAAGTGCAAAATTTGTGGGCCTAAGTACAAATATTTTCTAAAAAATTTAAAATGTACAAAATTATGTTCATGTGTAGAATGTTGCAATTAAGTTATTTAATTTAATATTTACTTTCATTAAGAAGGTACTATAATTTAGTTATTTTATTTTCTGTTATATATTTTTTTGTTAATATGTTATAGAATAAAAAATAGTAAAAATATTGGGCTTTCAATATAATATTATTAGAAATAAGTTATAATTCAAAATTCAAAACTGTTGTTTGAAAAAGTTGTCTGTCAGTGCCTCTCTATATATTTGGAGAACAATTCATTATTGACTAACTTTCAGCGTGGTTTTAGAAAGAACAGATCTGTTGAGTCAGCTACTTGTGAATTACTGAATTTCGTTTACATAGAGCTTGATATGGGTAGATATGTTGCCTCATTACTTTTTGATCTGTCTAAGGCATTTGATTCCCTATGCCCAAATTTTTTAATAACGAAACTCAGTAGTTACAACTTACCAGGCAATTTAATTAGTTGGATCCAATCGTATCTTGAGGGGCGAAATATGGTAATTAACAATAATGGTACCAAGTCAGCTGCGCACGATGTAAAACTCGGTGTTCCACAGGGATCTGTACTAGGCCCATTACTGTTTTTGTTATTTATTAACGACCTTCCTATCCATATCCCTGGGGGCTTAGTTACAATGTTCGCAGATGATACAACTATAACTGTATCAGCAGAAACACCACAAGAACTAGAAAATCTGATCCAAAGTGCTATATGTGATTTAAGCATATGGTGCGAGAGGAACAGACTTGTTTTGAATAAAACCAAAACCAAATGTATACATTTTTTTATAAGAAGGGGCATTCCTGCTAGCAAAATACAGACCGGTGATATGGAATTTTCAGATTCAGTAATGTTCCTAGGTACTTGCATTGATAATAGACTTACCTGGGACGCTCATGTGGACGGTGTTTGTAAAAAACTAAACAAGTCGTATTATGCGATCTTACAAATGAAAGATATCCTAACTGTTTCAGGACTTCTAAGCATATATTATGCCATGGCATACTCACATATTTCTCTCAATATAATAAACTGGGGATGTGCTAGAGATTTTAACAGAATTTTTGTAGCCCAAAAGAAACTTTTAAGGCTAATTTTTAATATGAGGAGCATTGAAAGTTGTAGGCAGGTTTTTATAAATAATAAAATTCTCACTGTCCCTTCAATATATATGTATACAAATGCGTAACATTTGTTAAAAGGCAGTATCATCTATTCACCAATAATTCCTGTTTTCATGAACACAACACGAGGCACGGTGAGCTATTGAATATTCCTCGTCATAATACTAGAACATACAAACATTCAGCAAATTATAACTGCATCAAATTATACAATAAATTGCCTACTAATTTGAAAAATGTTGCAAGTTTAGATAAGTTTAAAAAATATATAAAAGTCATGTTGGTTAATGGATGTTTTTATAGCACCAAGGAATTTTTATCTGCATCTCTTGATTACCAATAATATATTATTTTATTTTATTTTAATGTTTATTTTGTTATATACACTATTTGGCATTTTTATTTTGTATACTTTAAATCGTAATTTTATGTTGTTTGTTCTAGTCATATTTGTCTTATTGTGTTTCGTATGTGACTGTTAATATTGTTGTATTTTTATATTATATCTGATATTTCAGATAATTTCTTGACATATCCTATATCATGATCATTTGGATGAAATAAATTATTATTATTATTATTATTATTATATGCATTGTTTTGTCAATGCACGCCACTTGCAACTTTATTTAAATAAATAATATTTTTAAATTATATACCAATTGACAGAAAAGGTAATAATGCAGTTTTTTTTATCTTGTGCCTAATTTATTGGGTCGTTTGCGTGACAGCTAAACACTTGTTATAGCTAGAATGCCCTCACCATATTTTTTGCTAAGAACTTTTGTATAAAAAAATAGTGAAATAGTGAAATAACTTTGAAAAGGTACAATCAATATTTTCGCAGTTTCTAACAACAACAATAATAAATTATTTTAAATAAATTCATTATGCACATGTGCAGCTTTCTTTTTGCACTCCACTGACGGCTTTATTTAAACAAATAATATATACAAATAATATACCAATCGATAAAAAACTGGTCTTTTTTATATCTTGTGGAATTTTGATTTATTGGTCCGTTTTAGAGATATAGCCAAACATGTGTCGTTGTTGGAAGGCTCCTCCCTCTTTTTTTTTTTGCTGTGGGCCTTAAAAAAAATTGCAAAAAGCAAAATAATGGTCTTAGGCAAAATTTTATACTCTATTGAATGATGCCAAGATCATTCCTCTAGCTCCTACCGCTTTTGAGAAAAATATATATACATAGGCAGACACAGGTAGCCCCTTTGAGGGGGGCAGGGGGAGCAGGCATGATTTCTCGAGGTGGGTCTGTTCGAAAATCTACTTGTTTTGACTAGTTTTATTCATGGTTAATAGGATTTGCTATTACTCAAAAGTAGAAGTATTAAACACCCAAGTAACTAAGCTAAAAGTTTTTTAACAATTTCAAGTAATAAACTACTGGCGAAAAATTTTTTTAACATTTCTGTTAATTGACTTTATTTTTTTAATTACATATTTATGTTAGTGACAGAAACACGCCTTTCTACAATAAAGGTGGCAGGAAATCGTTTTCCATCGTCCTGTAATGGCGTAATGGCGATAAAGAACACAAAATATCTCAGCTTTAAACAAATATAGCATTGACACTTTTTTAACATAATTGAAATCGTGCTGCCAAATGTTGATCTGCTAAAGAAGTGGCAGAAGTTTGTTCTGTGGATACGTTACAATAATATGATAGAAAAAAAGATAAACTAATACTTGGGACTCATACCATTAAGGCTGATTTTCACATATGTAGTAATTTATTGTGTGTACATACACGAAACGGCGGTCAGCTGGTGCACCCGCGGTGGGGGAAGCTGCTATTCAAGTAAATGAAAAAAAAATTCACGTTTTCCTAGAAAATGCATGTAAATCTTAAAAAAACAATTTTTCCCAGAAACCTTTGTTTTGAAGGGCCGAGATTAATGGAACATCGAGGCAATACATGATATTAAGTGGACTTTGTATATGAGATCAATTTCAGTCAAATACCGATTATTACGGTGACAAAATGGCGAAATTCTCCCGAAAAAGTCCGAACTTCTGCCCCCTCCAGTTTCCTTATTTTTGACGCAATTCAAAAAATAAAAAGAAATGCTTTTAGCAAATTTAATTCTATTTAAATTCGTAAGAACAGTATTTTGGCCTAGGAGCCAAGATTGAGAAGTTGCCGACACTTTTGAAACACAAAATGTGCAATTTTTTGCTCTACATGACCGATATTTCAGTAAATATCTCCGAAACGAAAAAAAATATTGAAATTTTGATAGCAGCAAAAGATTCATAAAGAGAAATACTCGTTTGACCTTGTTTTTTATTTCGAGCTAGCTCTCACCATTTGGGAGATATCTGCGAAAAATAGTAAAAAATAGCTCGCATTTCGGAGCCGAAGAAATTGCAAAAACATGTGATCTCGATACGTTCATATTTTTCGAAAAACACCAGCGGGACGGTCTTACGATGTCGCGACGTAAAGTGGAAGACTTCCAGTTAAACCGAATCGTAAATTGCACGGCGAAATTAGAAAATTCGGCTCGGCACGAACGAATCAAATTCAGCTATGACGTATACATTTTCCAGAAAGAAAAGAGTCTGCACTTTAATCGCTCCTAGCTCATTAATTTTTGGAATATGACAAGAATTAAAAGAAAAAACTTTTAGATAATTCAATTCTCTACAAATTCGTTAGGGCGTAGTTTTTTGCCTAGGAACCACCGTTTAGAAGTTATGTAGGTTTCAAGCAAAAAAATGCCCAATTTTTCGCCGCACATCGCCACATATTCAAGTCAATATCTCTTGGGAGTTTTTATTTTTGAGCTAATTCCAACCTTTTCCGAGATATAGGCGAAACACCGTAATACAAAAACATTCAGAATAAAGTGAAAAATATGCAATCTCAAAACGTTCATATTTTTCGAAATACACCAGCGGGACGGCCGTATGATGTCGCGACGGAAAGAGGAAGAGTTCTAGTAGGTCCTCATCGTAAATGGCACGGGGGAAATCGGAAATTCGGCTCGGCATCAATGAATCAAAATTTGGCACTTTTGACATTTCAACAATACGGGCTCGAATCAGCTGACTCGAGATTCCGTGAAATGCATTTTATACATATTGTTATTTAACAAAATTTGAACTTTGATGAAATTACTAAAATTCAAACTTTTAATCAACATGCTTATATGAGCAGCGGACGTATTATCCACCGCCATTTTAACAGCGGCTGATTTTTTATCACTTTTTAACAGTATTAAACAACATACAAAATTTCAACTTTGATCTATCTCAATAATTTTTTTACGCTTGGGATGCGCTCCAGCACCTACCTCAACCGTTACTTGAGCAGCTGACCACCGTTTCATGTATGTGTACGTAATAAACTATTATATAAATGAAAATCAGCCTTAATGAAATGACTATCTCCAAAAGATCGCTGTCTCCCGGGCTATGAGTTTAAACGAATATAACAACTAAAAGTGTCTCTGGCTCCCGTACTATTGTACTATTGTAAAACAGCTGTTTGTTCCAGATCCCGATTTTCGAAACCCGCAGCGATGCAAAGGACAACTTCCTGTCCTCCTTAATAATCGCCGGGTGCTACGACATTCCAGAGGTGTGCGTTTTCTTCGCAAACAAGCTGCTCAGAGGAAACCGCACGGCCAAAATAAGTTCGGACGAGCTGGACGCCTTCGACTCTCCCAATTACCACACGCTCGCCGACGTTGGCATCGATGTCAAAAGTGAGTTGGCCCACATTCAAATTAGTCCGCCTATTATAATAATAACTGGCTCATTTTTCAGTCAATCGTCATTATATCAGGAAGCAGGACTGTAATCTTCCGTTTAGGCTGCATAGCGATCTGAACGAAAACGTGGCCATACTGGCTTTCTTTCCGACGATCACGGCTCAGATGGTAATCGTTTTTTTTTTATTATTTTATTTTACAACTCGCTTCTCTCGTAGCACTAGAAAAAATATCTTTCTAAGGTGAATTTTGGAGGCATACAGGGCCGGGTTAAGACTAGGGCGCTAAGCTGGGGTTCAATATGGGCTACTATTCTTATGTACATTTTATATACAGTATTGGATAAATTCGATAAAAAGTATACAATTTTTTTTTTGAAAAAATCGTTCGGGCGTCAAAAGTGTCATAATGAATGCCATCCTTTCAATTCAAATTCTTTGGTATTTGAAAGAGCGCGTTTTTTACATTCAAAACGGTGAATAACAATATAGGTTTCTTGAGAGAATTTTTAAAAGAAACTATCTTGAAATTTAAAAATACTAACCCTCTGGGCAAAGCAATATTTCAGCAAAGTTCCAGTAATCTTATCTTGAAAACTGACATTCTAGCAATTAATATTTAGTTTGCTGTAACTTTGATGCAATTGCTCTAATATCCATGCGACAGTATTGCATCTTGCAATATCACAAAGGGCAAGCTTCATGAACTTTGGTAACAAAGCTGAACAACTTTGCAGGAACAAATCATTAATTTTTAATGTAATGTTCAATTATTTGCTTACTGAAATATTCTAATGAAGCTTACCTTTGAGTTGCAAATGTAACTTATATAAACTTTCTTGTAAATTCTCTATAAGTTTACTGTAAGACGATCTTTTAAAAAAATAGGCCAAAAAATGATCTTCACTAGTGCCATTAGTTTTATCATATGATCAAAACAGTTATATGTACGTCACTTCGCAGTGAGAGAGAAAAAGTCATTATTCCTTCCGACGTGTTTAATAGAAAGAATATAGAATATTAATAGTTCTATTAGTTGGGAAGCCCTCCCTAGCTGTACGTGAACCTCCCCCTCCCCGATCTTTTAGGATAATATTTTCCATAAAGATTAAAGCCTAAGGAACAATTCTAGATATGTCCTAAACAAACTGGCTGTACTTGGCAGCCATATGTTAAATGAAAACTGGTGCAAATGTTTGTTTTTATCCTTTAACACAAAAACTAAAAAAGACGGAGAAAAACTTTTTTCACAAAAAACAACGTGCATAAAATTTTCCACAATTTTGTTTCTATGCAATATTTGGATAGGAGTTTTCGAGATAAATGTCTGCAAATTATGCGCTATTCAATCTGGGATCAAATTTTCTTCAGTATAGCGCGTTAGCATTAGCAGAAGAGTACGGACCTCAAAAATATTCAGCATTACAGGGCCTTCATTCATGGATGCGACTCAGTCAGCGCCTTTAAGGGAGAGAAAAGATAAAAATGTTAGTTTCTCCCAAATACTCCAAATAAATGCCCTAGCGTGGACGAGCTTCGCCTAATTGCCATTAGACAGAAATGTGGTGACAAAGATTTGTCTTTATCAATTGACACTAAAGTTGATTTTTCTTCGATTCCACCATTAAGAGCTTGTCTTATCGAGCATATTAAAAAGAGTGTTTACCAAACGCGTATTTGGCGAATAGCCGATGAAGATATTCACAATATTCCAAATCCTTGGAATGATTATGGATGGTAAGAGGATGGAAAACCTCTTTGGTGTTCAGCAGATAAAATACTGCTTCAATCGCTTATTGAAATTCTTCAGGAAATGATTTCAAATCAAATCGAAAGTGAGGATTATAACAATATCATAATTGAAGCAGTAGAAAAAAAAAGATTTGGAAGAAATATTCGATGTATCGGGAGACAGCGATAGTGAATCTGAAAGCGAATGAGGTGTTACTCTTTATATTGAATTTTATGTTTTATTTTAAGAGCCGAATCATTTATCAGGAAAATGGTAACTATCTAAATATTGTATAGGAACAAAATTGTAGAACATTTTATGCACTTTGTTTTTTGCGGAGAAAGTTTTTCTCTATCTTTTTTACGTTTTATATTAAATGACAAAAACCACAGTTTTTTTTTTTAGAACATGTCTAGAATTGTTCCTTAGGCTTTAATCTTTATGAAAAATATTGTCCTAAAGGATTGGGGAGGGCGGGGGTGCACGTACAGTTAGGTTGGGCTCCCGTAGTATATCGGCTGTCCCCTTTTATATTTTAATGTATTATATTGTTACGTGTTTACAGCCCTTAGTAAACACCCACATCATGGGTTCGGAAATTAAAACCCCAAGATAACACTTAACACTAATTTATTAACTTACGTACTAATTACAACAAATAATTACTTCACTAAAATTACACTGTGTACTCTAATTCAATAATTCAATCGCTTTATCACTTCGCTTACTTGTTCTTGATCTGTTCTGAACTTACTATCTGAACTGAACTGTGCTGTGCGGCCACTTACTCATATAGTCATAGATAACTGATTCTGGAACATTCTACAATGTTCTAATAGATGCCAGTAATTTTCTAGATGTTTCTAGATACCGTGCCATCTCTCGGATTATTGGCGAACTACCAACTTATTCACTTACTTATTTGTGCAGGTTTCTACTGAAGGAGGATATATTACAGATCTATATATAACAATACTGTTTCTTATTATTTGTATATATGGAAAAATGGCGATGGACCTATAGTGGAGACCTTATCGACAATTTTTTTGAAACCATTTTTATACTGGTATATATTTATTTTAGAAATATTAGATCAGAACCTTAGCAGATGACTTTTTTGGGGGGTGGTAGACAAAAACTGATGCAATATAATTTTTTTTATTTGTCTAAAATTGACTTCAGCGCGTCAAAATACTTCAGAAAAGTTAGATGAGAACCTTAGGACAGGTCTTTTTTTTGTAAACCTGTGTAATTTGGCCGTACCTAATAGAGAACATAGCGACTTAACCAATTGAACTAGAACATTACCTAATTTCAACCTGTTCTGGTCGAATTTCCTTTAATTAAAGTCGTCGACACCTAAATTGTTAGCTAGGTTGGTAATTAGGTATCCTCAATTTTTCAACAAAAAGTCAATGTTTGCCTCACATATGCTCTTTTTGACATATTTTAAATCTGTGAAATTCTATTTTAATTATACTCTTCGCAAAAACGAAGAGTATATTGTATTTGATCGGCACATTTCTAAAATCGTAAATATCGCTCGTAGAGAAAAAGTTTTTATATGATTGTGTTAGTGAACGAATTCTGAACAACTTTCAAAATGTCCGTCCGTCCGTCTGTCCGTCCGTCACGTTTCTTGTAAGCACGATAACTTAAGAAAGAAAAGTTTGATTGTATTGAAATTTGGAAGGTAAGTTAGTGTTAGCTAGAGGAAGAACCCTATTGTTTTTGAAGAAAATCGATCAGTAAATAAAAAAGTTATTAATTATTTAATTTAAAAAAAATATATTCTCTTAATTTTTGTCGCTTGTACTTAAATAGAAATCTTGCGAAATATGGTGGTGCAATGGCTAAAGTTTTGCCTTGCAATCCAAAGATCGTGTGTTCGGATCCCACACAGGTTGGATATTTTTTTTTCATTTTTTTTTTTCATATAATTTTTTTCACAACAAAGATGGTATCACAAAATTTAGGATGTCCAAAAACTAACATTATTTACAAGAAAACTGCGAAGAGTATCCTATAGAATGTGTAACAATTATATAAAAAGCTCAGTAAATTGGCGAAGCGTACGTTTTTAGCTTGTTATTTGATATGATTGAAATAATATACTATACAATAATTCAAATTTTTAAAATAGGACACATAAAAAACTAATTTTGAGTCTTTATTTCTTTGAGGAGACCCTAACCTTGCATTTTCTTCAAGACACCCTGATCCCCGCACTGGTAACTTTGTATTTACATCCAGAAGAACCCGATCTTCCAAGAAACGACTTCCCCATTCCACAGCTCCTGTCTGACTCTATATTTAAATGAAGTATGTCCAGATCGTTATGAATAGTAAGAAGGATGCTCACTTCTTACTAGCCAGTCAGGTCCCCAGGTCTGACGCCCCTCGATTATTTTCTATAAAAACAGCTTAAAAGCAAATTATACGTGAATGATTCAGTGATTATGGTAGGTTTAAAGGAAATAATTCGTCACTCAGTACGGCACATATCACCGGAAATTGTAAAGTTAATATTATTAAATTTCGAGAGAGGTTTCCTTAGAAATATCCTCATGCAAGTTTCATCGATATTTACCCTGTTATACGTAAAATATTAACTCTTTAAAATTCCGTAACAGAAAATAAGATAGTGATGACGTAGCAGATTTGTGAAAACTTGCCAAAAAAATTTAAAAAATACATCAAAAAATGGAATTCAATATGAACCTTTTGATGTTCTTGCGATTTTCAAATAAAAAAAAAATTATACACTTTTTACCGAATTTATCTACTACTTTACTAAAGCACCGTATGAAATAGGTATATAATGTGGTCCACGCTCTAATATAGTTATTTATGTACCAAGGGCCGTAATCACACTGTACGACCCGCGGTTGCATATTATACTTTTCGTCATACCCATGAATCATTAAACTAGAAAAAACTTGAGAAAATTAGTGGAAAACTATAATTATTTGTCAGGTTTCATATTTGCCAATCACTCAGTATAAAATAAGTAACTATTTTTAATTCTTTAAATATCATTAAACATGAAAATGAAACGTTACCACGAAGAACTTTTACCATTTAAAGGTCAAAACTAAAAAGGGATAGTGCATTGCAATTAACTAAATATCATGACTACGTAGCACCCAATTATTAATTTGGTACCCCCAGGCCCTGAGTACAGGGCCGACTAAACCCACTGTGCATTCCGTGCATTTGCATAAGGATGTAAATTTTTGGGACGGCAAATTACGTCGTTGCCACAAATAAAAATACGAAATCAAATATAAAAGGAAGCGGAAAAAATAACGGCTGCAAAAATGTTTAGCCTCGTGGAACTGGAGAATTCAAAACGCCAGTGGCGGCTGGTGAAATTTCAATATTTTTCTTCTCGTCTGTGGCGCATGGGACCCATACGGGAAATAACATCTAGAGAAGCACTTCTCTAATGACCCCTAAAAAATTTTGAAAAAGCAGTTTGCGAAAAAATTTTTGAAAATTCGTTAGCCTCCCCTGGGTCTAGGGACTCCCGTTTATTTTTATTTTTTTTTGTCATATGCATTTGACTTTTCATAAAAATACAACAATAGATTTTGCAGTTTGTGAAAATATTTTCATTACTAACTGAAATACAATGAACTGAAATTTTGTAATTTACTATTTAACAAATTACAATATTTCAATTCGTTGTATCCATTGTACAGCAAAAAATCTAGCGCCGGCCCTGCCTAAACAGACACATGCAGATCAAATAACAAAATTATATTCTTTCTTAATAATCCTGCATTTTCAGCAATGTCTCAGGATTTTTTCGAGAAATAAGTAGTAATTTTTAAATTTGTTTCAGTTAGAGTCCTATCTAAAGCCGCCAACACAGGGCCTAGTAATTCAGAGTTATGGCACTGGAAACATTCCAACCAATAGGTCGGATATAATACAAGTATTAAGGGATGCAGTGAAACGAAATATTTTGATAATAAATGTGACCCAATGTGCTCGAGGAGCCGTATGTAGTTCGTATGAATGTGGAAAGGTAAAAGAAAAATCAAAGATCTTATGGCAATCAGAAATACACAGAAAACTTTCAAGGCCCCTCTACGCGATGGTCCATCATTGGCTATGGCGATGGCCGATGATAGATCATCAGCTTTCGATTCTTAAATTGAACGTATATTTCTGTATTTTTAGATTTTAGAGGTCATTCCGCATATCACTGCTAATTACACTATATATCACTAATTTAGCAAATTAATGAGTAGATTCTGAAAATGCAAAAATATACAGGGTCTTCTATTTAAAAATCAAAAGTAAGGGTCACTTCCGGTAAAACCGGAAGTTAGAGAATCTTGACAGATGAATAAAAGGTATCGCTTTGGTAACAATAACACATACCTAATTTCATCTCGATTCGTTAAAAAACAAAGAAATGGCGGCCGGAAAGTGATGTCATTGACACCCGGTATGTAATATTAAATTTAAAATGTTTGTTCTACTGACGTTTGGAATGTTCTATATTTTGGTACCAATTTTGGTTAGCAAAAGTCGAAATTTTCCTTACTAAAACGGAAAATTTATTTCCGCACTAAGAAAGTTGTAAATCAATGCTCTTAATGCAAAAAAAATGATTTATTGTCAAGAAAAGTAATGCTAAATATAACATTCAAAAAAATTATCGGTTTAATAACTTTTCCAAACCACAGTAGAAAAAATCATGTGTGCAGCATGTAGGAAAAGTGTTTTTTTCTGAAATTGATCAAGAATGTTTACTTTCTCGGCACAATTTCAGATCCCAAAATACGCTATTCTAGTATTTTAGTTCGTTGCTAAGCAACTATCAGAAAACAGTTAGTTAACAGAAAGTTAACTTCCCAGGACTGTTTCTTATATATAAAAGTTACTTTCCCGGAGTTTTTTATATACAGGGTGGACCATTAATAATAGGCCATAGTTCAAGGGTCGATTCTTTGGACCAAAATTGAGGATATAATCAAACATGCTTTAGTAAATTGCTGTGGAAAAAGATACTGGGAGTCAAAATTGTATTTTTTTCTTTTTTTTGCAATATCTCAACTATCTCTTGACCGATCTTCTCCCAATTTGGTAACATTTTTTAGGCTAATAAACAATAATTTGTGTATTACATTACGCCAGCCCTGGAGGGCGCCTCATGAGCTATACCTGATGATGAATATTTTTCTCTTTTTTTTATTACGAAACGTAGTGGTACTTTTGACTAGAAAATCTCATGCATGAGTCATTTCTACGCAAGAAAGGTACACTTGATAGAACTTAATAATTTTTTATTTTTTATTTTAAATGCCTTATTTATATTAACGTCCTGGCGAAGTTTAGCTAATGCTACTCTACCACTTAACCAGGACGGCGAGATGAGTTACGGTAACCCATCCAAGTGATGGACTCGCCCGGCCGTGCTTAACTTCGCCGATCGAGCCCAGTCACTGAAACCGGTACCGTACCTCACCTCACTCAACCGTTTTCGAGAAAACTGCCATATAGATCTCAAAAATTCTTTGAAACCAAACCCAATTTGAAATGGAAAAATTGTATTTATTGAAAAGTGTGCTTTGGTGACGTCTTAGTTCTGTCAAAATGTCAAATTAATGAAATTGTACATAAATGACGTCACCAAAGCACATTTTTCAATAAATGCAATTTTTCCTTTTCAAATTGGGTTTGTTTTCAAAGAATTTTTGAGATCTATGCGGCAGTTTTCTTGAAACCGGTTGGAATTATCAAGTTCTATCAAGTGTACCTTTTTTACGTAGAAATGACGCCTGTATGAGATTTTCTAATCAAAAGTGCCACTACGTTTCGTAATAAAAAAAGAGAAAAATAATCATCATCAGGTATAGCTCATGAGGCGCCCTCCATGGGCTGGCGTGATGTAATATACAAATTATTGTTTCTTAGCCTGAAAAAATGTTTCCTTACCAAATTGGGAGAAGATCGGTCAAGAGGTAGTTGAGATATTGCAAAAAAAAGAAAAAAAATTACAATTTTGACACCTTGTATGTTTGGTTATATCTTCATATTTTGGTCCAAAGAACTATGGCCTATTATTAATGGTTCACCCTGTATATTTTAATATATGTATATTTTTCGCCGATTGACAACAAATACTAATTTTGCTGTCTAATTTCAATCAGTAATGTGTCACTTTTCCTGCCTAGGCTGGAAGTACTCACTTTCCAGCCTAGACAGGTAATAAATATTTGACACATTTTGGCTAGTAACATTTACTAAGAAACACAATTACAGAAAATTTCCAACAAAAATTATCAACGCATTTTTAGTTATTTTTAACATTAACAGTAATATTGGTACAATTTTGAATAAATATTTTTTCGAAACTCGCAAGTTATGTCAGCCACCTCGCTGACATCTGCAAGAAACCGGACACCGACGCTTAGATAAGGACATGTTAACACAATTTTATTACCAATGTTTTTTATTCAGTTACATTTTATTCGTTGTAAGAGCAACATGCAATAATAAAATTTAATTTATTTTGTGTGTAACGAAAATTGTTTTTAAAAATCTTCTTATAAGGGCTAGTATCTTATCTGGCGCAGTCTCGTGGATGGTGAATTTGAAGGGTAGTTTGAGTGAATATCAAACGTGTACTAGTGAACAAAAATCGTCCCTAGGAGCCCCATCTGTTTCTACAGGGAATTCACCAATTTGAACCAACAACCTCCCAAGCCCGAAGAAGGAAACAAGAAGTTATACACCACTGGTAGAGGACAATCATCGCCAAAACCAGCTGTAAGTCCTGGGGGAAGAACGAATCTTTGGAACCTAAAGGCAGTAGTGTTAAGAAATTATTTTATAAGAAAAAGATGCTTCACGCCATCACAGGATTAATGTAAGTGCTCATTTTCCATTAATTCCCATTTTTCTTTGCATTCATAAAATATTATTATAGTACAGTGCGTGTAGTTGTAATTTTCGACATATACGTAAGTTCTAATAATTTATGTCCGATTTAGATATTTGCGATTTAGTGAATCAAATAAATAATTTAAGTGTAGGCAGTAATACAGCACAAAGTCAAATTAATTCTATAATGCCGGATCGTGAAGAAGCACCGGGACAAGCACCTATACAGGTACCTATACCGGCGGCACCATTACCAGTAAATTATCAACTCTTAAAACTCTATGTAGACACTGTTCCAAATTACGACGGCAACCCACACACGTTGGGAATATTTATTGATAATTGTGAAAATTTGCTTACTACCTTTTTCGATCCTAATAACCAACCTATTAATAATTTCGTTTTGCGAGCTATCATTGGCAAACTAACGGGTAGAGCTCTTAGTTTAATAGGGTCTCGAACTGAATTAAGATCATGGACAGAAATAAAAACTGCTTTAACTCGTAGTTTTGGAGATCAACGCGACATTGATTGTTTAGTTCAGGATCTGATCGTTTTGCGTCCACAAAAAAATGAAACACCTTACAACTTTGGTATGAGATGTCAAGATGCTAGGAGTTTAATTATTTCAAAATTAAATAGTCTAGTAATGACAACAACCGGAAAAACTGTTAGATTAAAAAATTACGATGAATTAGCATTAAGAACTTTTATTAAGGGCCTCTCCGGTCAAGTTCAAAGTAACGTACGTTTACGCTGTCCGGATAATTTAGAAAAAGCTATGGGCTTTGTAATTGAAGAAGAAAATTTTCTGTATTCGCAACAAAGATCAAACACACTAAATACTCAAAATTCATTTAGGCCTTTAGAGCGTTTAGCTCCTTTTCGACCAAACAATACTTTTCAAAATCAGCACAGACCTCCTTTAAATTTTGGCACGTATAACTTCCAACCAACGCCCAGTTTTCCACAATTGCAAGCTCCTCGACCAAATTTTATGCACCCTCAACAAAATTTCACTCGCAATTTCTACGCCCAACCAAATTGGCGTCCAAACAATAATTTTTCAATACAAAGGCAACCATTCTTACTACAAAGACCAAGCCAATTCGCCCCAAATCAAAGACCTCAAAATTTTAATCAAAACTTTAATCAAAATTTTAATCGAAATTTAAATCAACCATTTAATGCCCCATCTCAAAGAATCAATAACAATTTTAAACCAGAACCGATGGACACTTCATCCGGCAATTCTCGAATCCCTCCAAACCCAAATTTTTCTCACAATGCACTTTTTACACAAAAAATAAACGAGGGTGACCAATTCGAAAACTCTTTTGAATATCATGCAAATTTCGTCGATGACCATTACTATGAGAATCCCCAAGTTCCTTTGAACATGGGCTATTCAGACTACTCTGCTGGAAATCCACAATACCCAATGGGAGCTGCTTGCAATGAATATCCATACGGAGAACAATTCGGTAATTTTGATGGTCAAGAACCTGACTATACGTCATTCGAGCAAAATCAAAGTCAAATCGAAGCTCAAAACTCTTGCGATGCAAATTTTCAACAGGGTACGAGTACACACAACCAGACGTAATACAGTTAAATTTTACTAAGGCCAACTTACCATATATTTTTATTCCCCAATTAAACGCAAATTTTCTTATTGACACAGGCAGTACCAAAAGTTTAATAGACCCGGAATTAGCATACAAATTTTACAGAAAATTTATTTATAAAGAAAAATTCAATATTCAAACGGCTCACAACATTAGCTACCATGACGAGGTAATAACTATACCAGTTTTTAAAATTTTCAACGTAAAAGAATCACATAAATTTTATCTTTTCAAATTCAGTCAAAAATATGACGGACTAATAGGAATCGATTTACTGAAACAATTAAATGCTAATATAAATGTCACAACTCGACTTCTGACAACACCGAATGCAACCATTTCAATAATTTTTGAACCCGAAGAAAATACACAAAAAATTAACAATGTCCCGATTTACCATACCATTACTATACAACCCCGAGTCGAACAAGTAGTTAAATTACCAGTGAAACAAAAAAACGGTATAGGAATTTTAAACTATACAAAATTTGATAACGGAGTCGAGATGCCGAAAGCATTAGTAAAAGTAATAGACAATTTCGCCTTAACAACAATCACGAATATTAACGAAATTCCAGTAAACGTAGAAATATCTAAACCATTCGACATTGAACCTCTAAATTTACTCGAAATTAACTTTATTGAAAAAATGGATGTTGACAATCCCCTTGATCGACAAGAAGAAAACACCTTAAAACAAAATCTCAAAAACATTAGGCTAGACCATTGTAATGCGGAAGAGAAAGACGCGATTCGCAAACTTTGTCTAGAATATAAAGACATTTTCTTTTGCGAGGGCATACCATTAAGTTTTACTAACCAAATTACGCATAAAATAAACCTAAAAGATGAATCGCCTATTTTCACAAAATCATACCGTTATCCCGAAATTCATAAAAGCGAGGTAAAAGCGCAAATTGCGACGATGTTAGATCAAGGCATTATACAACATAGTACTTCCCCGTGGTCCAGTCCAATATGGATCGTACCGAAAAAGCTAGATGCTTCCGGACGTAAAAAATGGCGACTTGTCATTGATTACCGGAAACTAAACGAGCAGACTATCGACGACAAGTACCCACTTCCTAACATTACGGAAATTCTAGATAAGTTGGGAAAAGCAAATTACTTTTCTACCCTTGATTTGGCCAGCGGGTTTCATCAAATTGAGGTGGACCCAAACGATATACAGAAAACCGCGTTTTCCACCGAAGGTGGACACTATGAATTTAAGCGAATGCCGTTTGGGCTTAAAAACGCCCCTGCGACGTTCCAAAGGGTAATGGATAATGTATTGAGGGGGCTACAAAACGAAACCTGTCTTGTCTACCTTGACGACATCATTATTTTTAGCACCTCATTACAAGAACACGTAGAACGTTTAAGATCCGTATTTGACCGGCTAAGGAATAGTAATTTTAAAATTCAGCTCGATAAATCCGAGTTTTTACAGAAATCGGTACAATATCTAGGTCATGTGATAACTCCAACAGGTGTAAAACCAAATCCTGATAAAATTATTGCAATAAAGAAATTTCCTGTCCCTAAGACACAAAAAGACATAAAAAGCTTTTTAGGACTTTTAGGCTATTACAGACGCTTTATACGTGACTTTGCCCAAATTACAAAACCCATGACTAAATGTTTGAAAAAGAATGCAAAAATAATACATGATAAAGAATTTTTAGAATGCTTCAAAATTTGCAAAGACATACTAACTAATGATCCGGTTTTACAGTATCCAGACTTCAAAAAACAGTTTATTCTTACAACCGATGCTAGCAATGTGGCATTGGGGGCGGTTTTATCTCAAGGGAACCCACCCCATGATAAACCGGTTGCTTACGCTTCGCGGACTTTGAACGAAACGGAACAAAGGTATAGTACGGTAGAGAAAGAACTACTGGCCATAGTATGGGCATGTAAATACTTCAGACCGTACCTATTTGGCAGACGATTCACAATTTACACCGACCATCGCCCACTAGTTTGGCTTTTTAATCTTAAAGACCCAAACTCAAAATTAGTACGTTGGCGTCTCAAATTGGAGGAATTTGACTATAATATCGTTTATAAGAAAGGTAAATTAAACACCAACGCCGACGCGCTTTCACGTGTGACGATTAATGCATTGGAAAATGAATCCGTAATAAATAACCCCGGCGAAGCTAACGACGACATCCTCGATTACTTAAGGTCACTTGCTGAAGTCCCCGTTGAAAACCAACCAAACCAAAATTCAGAATCTGATGCACCCCAAATCATTCAAGATATACAATTACGGCCACCGGACAACGAAACTTTAAATACACCACGTTCTTGCAGCAACGAAACCGTAAACAAAGCTATTCCAATCCTAGATGAAATTATTAATAACAAACATAACCAAATTATAATTAAACCGAACGTCCATAACCGACTCGAAGTCTCCAACAATGACTTTAACAATCTAAAAATATTAGAAGTAAAAATTCCTAAGTCAAATGAACAACTTGTATTTGAATTTCTCAGAGATTATACTACTTCGGAGAAACCGTTTTATTTATATTTTTACCACGACGGGCACTATTCAATCTTTAACAAAGTATATATGGATAAATTCCATGCAAAAGGCTTAAAACTCATCAAATGTAATCAATTGATAAACTCAATACGAGAGAAAGACGAACGCCTAATGCTAATCACGCAGCAGCATGAGGGTAAAAGTAATCACAGAGGAATTCAAGAAACGTTAGAAAAACTGAAACGAAATTGTTTTTGGCCGAACATGAAAACCGACGTTACTGACTACATTAATAACTGCACAACTTGTCAAACAGCGAAATACTCGCGACACCCAGCTTATGTACCCCTAGTTATTACAGAAACCCCCACAAAACCCTTTGAAATAATCCATATAGACACTTTTAAATTTGACAACCAAATCTACTTAACAATCTTAGACAAATTTTCAAAATTAGATCAAGCCATTCAAATTAAAGGTACATCAGCTATCGAAACTTGTAATGCGCTGACGGAATTTTTCAGCTATTACGGAACACCAACCCAAATTGTCATGGACCCAGGAACCGAGTTCAATAACGAATCTATCAAAGAACTTTTGAAATCACATAAAATACAAATTCATTTCACCACTCCCAAACATTGCGAGTCCAAAGCTCCAATTGAACGCTTTCACTCTACTCTTCTTGAACACCTGAGACTCTTAAGAGACAAACATAAAGACGACCCTCATTTAATAAAATATGCCATTATCGCTTATAACAGCTCAATTCACTCAGCAACAGATTTTACACCATACGAACTAGTATTAGGTCACACACATTCCCGTGACCCTTCTGAATTATTAAATAGAACATTTTATTCGGACTACGTGCATAACCATAACGAAAAGTTAAATTCGGTTTATAAAGATATATTCGATAAATCAATTAAATCAAAGAGAAAGGTTATCGAAACAAGAAATACGGAGGGTCCTGAGCAATATAACTTTAAACTCAATCAAACAGTATTTAAATCTTGTAAAAAACGAAATAAAAAGGAAAACAAATTTAAAGGTCCTTACAAATTAATAGAGTTCCTAGAAAATAATAAAGTCAAGATAAAAAATTGTAAAAACAATAAAACTGAGGTAATACATTTGAAAGAACTTAAAAAACCTCCTGTTGTTACAGAGTCATCCTCGGCGCCGCCGCAACAATAACAAATAATCCTAAATTCCATCACCTAATCGACAACCCAGGCCTACTACCTGTGAAGTTAGGTAACGCTCAAAATAAAATCGACCACTGGACATTCATACAAATATACGACATTTCTAATATTACGAAAGAATTTGAATTAATTCAAAATGAATACATGAGAATTAAAAACATAATCAAAATATCGACCAATAATACTAGCTACATGAGAGGGTATTATAACTCCTATCATCTCATTGACACACTTGAAAATAAAATATTAACTCAAATCAAACAATTAAACCCATTATTCTCAAAGAGAACTAAAAGAGGCTTAATAAATGGTCTCGGTTCAATAGTAAAAGCCATCAGTGGCAATTTAGATCAAAACGATGCAGAACGATACGATCGAGCTATAAAAACATTGTCAAATAACCAAATAAAAACAAAATCCTTAATAAAAGAACAAATCACCTTGCTCCAAACATCAATTTTAAAATTCAAACAGAGTACTGAACTTCTTGGCCGAAACCAACAAATCCTAAGCTCTCACATAACCCAATTAGAACGAGCATCACGAGCCACGCAACACTTAAATACAGAAACTCACGATTATATATTACTTCAAAGTTTCATGTCCCAATTTATTACCACCTTTCAAATAACATACGATATATTAGAGAGAATAGAGGTAGCAATCACTTTTTCGAAATTAAATACCTTTCATAATTCGATAACAGAACCAAACGATTTACTCTCAGAAATTTTAACGATTAAAGAAAATCTGAACAAAAACAAATTACCGTTCGAACCTATTTTAGAAAACATTTTATTATTCGAAAAAACGATGAACATCAAAAGTTATAACACAGAGAGCCAAATAGTATTCATTCTAGAAATCCCCATCGCGGACGTTGAAAATTACAATTATTACCACTTATATTCCCTACCTATCCCAGCATCACACTCATTCAAAATAATAATACCTCACTCCAAATACCTCCTACTCAATGAGCAAACTTACGCATTCTCTGATGTCAAATGCCAGGAAGTCACGCCCGAAGAATTCCTTTGTGAAGAGGGTAACATCGCAAAAATTCAAGATGATGTCCCATGCGAGGTCCAACTTCTAAGATATTCTAAAGATGCGATGAAATGCCAATATACGCCAGTAACATTAACCAACACCAAAATCCAGAAGATAGAAGAAAATAAATGGATTATCGTTACCCCCGGAAGTGTAGTAGCCCACCAAACATGCGAAAATAACAAAGACAATATTCCACTCAACGGGAGTTACGTGATTGAACTTAACAACCAGTGCGAAGTGCAAATACAAGACACGATAATAAAAACTTTTCAAAACTTAAAACCTAATTTTAAACATATCAAATTGCCAAACATACAAGTTTCTAAAGACCTTGTGAGAGACAGTAATCTCGATCTAAAACCCTTAGAGATCAGAACAATTGATTTAGATGATATAAAAAGAGTGTATAGTGCTTTAAACGATCAAAAAATAAAAATGACTACAGACAACGAATCACCAATACATTTTCACAAAACCAGTTTTTATACGATTCTATTATATGTCTCATTAATCATTACAACTCTTTATATAGTATATCGCAAATATTTCCGGAAGATCCGATCCAATGAGCCTACGAACCACCCTGCAGCAGAGCTACGAGTCCAGGGCCCCAGCAACCTACAATTATCGAACTCTGGTACAACCCCATAGTTCTCACAAGGGATGGAGGAGTTATGTCAGCCACCTCGCTGACATCTGCAAGAAACCGGACACCGACGCTTAGATAAGGACATGTTAACACAATTTTATTACCAATGTTTTTTATTCAGTTACATTTTATTCGTTGTAAGAGCAACATGCAATAATAAAATTTAATTCATTTTGTGTGTAACGAAAATTGTTTTTAAAAATCTTCTTATAAGGGCTAGTATCTTATCTCGCAAGAACTTTTGTAATTTGTCAAACTTTGATTATTACGGTAACTATAATATTGACACATGTCAACACGCAACAACTGTGATTTTTATTGAATTTATCAGAACAACAAAATCAAAGAGATTATGGGAATTGTAATAATTTAAATATTTTAAAACATATTTAAGCAATCGGCGAAAAAATTTAATGTTCAACTCAGCAGCAAAATAGATTGACTGCCTTGTCCGTATTCTTAGCCTGGCTACGCTTGGCTTGGAATTATCAGCCACGAAAGTCAATCTACTATTTTGCTGCTTAGATAAGCCAATAATTATTTTTAATTTTACATATTTATAATAATATTGATTGAGATTTCAGAAAAAATAATATGTGTACCTCGTAGTAAAAGCACATTACCGAACTTCAATTTACATCGTAGTCCAGGAATATATTGCTTTTACTACTAGATACACAATGTATTATTTTCCGTATGCTGCGTATTCTTGAGCCAAAAAGCCTACGCCTAATATGAAAAAAAAAACAGTTTTCCTAACTTGTTGCACATATAGTTCATTTGATTTTTGTCATTTGGTCTTGTCACTTAAAAGTAAACCACTTTTTGTGCAGCGCACGCGCTC
Organism: Rutpela maculata; assembly: GCA_936432065.2. NCBI lineage: Eukaryota > Metazoa > Arthropoda > Insecta > Coleoptera > Cerambycidae > Rutpela > Rutpela maculata. The sequence goes on from OW386285.2 coordinate 358,788,198, forward strand.
GCACTGTCGAAGCGCGCTCGAGTACCGTGCCGGCGAGTAAGTTGCAAAATTGGTAGTTCCGATAGTTTTGCTTAAATAAAAAAAATGGTATATTTTCTATGTAAAATTTTCTCCTCTTTCCTTCCGTCCTTTTATCATTTTCCGAAGAAATAAAATTAACAAAGTCGAGAACAAAGTTATTTACAAAAATTCATATTTGTGCAACGAATCTGTTAAATAACAAAAATTGCACAAAGTTAACTTGGTAAACTTTTCGCATTAATATTTTTACAATTTATGGAAATATCCTCTCAAGTTTTCAGCGATTTCTCATGTTTGTTGGGTATTTTGCCACTGTAAAAATATTTAACAATTTTAATGAAAGAAACTCCTGCGCCAAAAGGTGGTTTCAGCGAGTTCGAAGAATTTTTAAAATAAAAATCTAAATACATTGGACTATTTAAGTTAATTCTGAAATGTATTTATTTAAATATGGGAATTGAGGACATAACAGTTGTAGAAGAAATATTTATTGTATGAAACTCATGCATAGTCTGTTTTTCATTCTCCACTCGTGAAAAAAGTACCTTTATCCAACAATTTCATATAAAGTGATCTTATTGATGAGATTTTGAAGGAATAAAGTGGCCCATAAGTAGTCATAGTGAGATAAAGTAGTGAGCTAAAGTATACTTTAGAGGTAAAGTGATTTAGTCACTAGAGAGTAATTTTAATATAAAAAAAAGTCCAAGCAATTTATTTATTGTCTCTATTATACGGAAAATTAAGAAAACAAAGAATCCATGCACTAACACTTATTATACTCTTCGCAAATACGAAAACGAGGAGTATATTGCATTTGATCGGCACATTTCTAAAACCGTAAATATCGCTCGCAGACAAAAAAAATTTCATATCATTGTGTTAGTAAACGAATTCTGAACAACTTTCAAAATGTCCGTCTGTCCGTCCGTCCACGGTGGATGATTTCCACCCACCGCGATGTTTAAGGGTGGTAATGTCACCCCCAGCATTGGCCAAAAGAGCTGACGAGAAACGGCGCATGCTATGGCCAGTATACAAATCTGAATCTGGCAATTGCAAACAATCAGCTACAATTCTTGGAATTTTGGAGAGCTTATTTAATCCAACGTATTGGACAGTGCACTTCCCCTTTGAAAATTTACGAAAAATCTTTTGTGAGACACATTTTGCGGTCTTAAAGACACATATTTCCTAATCAAATCAAGTGGGTTTACCGAAAATCCTTCATTTAAAACTGTGAAACGTCTTGATTTATTCGTCTTGGTATCTGGTATGGATATATATAAATATTGTTCTTTATCTTTTATATCTTCGACGCTTAAGTAGGTCAGTTCACCGCAACGGCAGGCACCGCAAGCTATCAATATCAATGCAACCTAAAAAACCCAAAAAATTAAATACATAAAATCAAGAACATCATAATAAATACCTACCTTTGACATAAGATGCTCATCGTCAAGGGCATCCATCAAAAATTGTTCGATATGTGGCCTTTCCAAAATTTTGGCCTTTTTGAAATTTCTTGATCGGCTTTTTAAGTACGCCACAAGTTTTCCATATCTTGTTATATCAAAGTTCCTGTATACTTTTAAAGTCGCCTTTATCATAGAATATTTAGTCCACATCGAAGAAGGTGCAATTTTTTTATTGAAATGTAGAAAGTAAGGGAGAAGCACTTCTTCGTTTACAGCACTAACTCCTCTTTTTTTCATCCAATTTTCAAATTGTAGATATTCTTTAAAATAGGTTACTTTGGACTTTTCTGGAATTAAATTGGCTGTAGCTTCTTTGGCTTCTCGCAAAATATCGGTCGGAATTTCCATATTATATCTTTCACAAATTTCCATTTTGATGCTAATCACACAATCTTTATTAAACAACAAACAAAATGGATAACAACCACAGCTTTCTCGGCACATCCATTCAGAATCTACTTAGCAATAAGCTACTTGTATTTTATATTTTTAGAGAAACACTGTTGACTTTGACATTGACAACTGACAAAAAATCGATGATATGACATTTTAATAATTTCGTTGTTTGTCACTGAAAAAGGATTTATATGAAAGTGTTGGATAAAATGTATTAGACACGTGAGTTATTACATGTCACTTAAGAAAATTAGCCTACTCGCGCTTCGGGCTCGCGGGCTAAACTTTTCTTGCGTGACATATCTAACACAACTCACTAGCCTAATAAATAACTATTATATACACTTCTGTAAATAACTATTTCTTACAATTGTTAGATACCTAGAATTTTGCACTAATCGTAGTACAAAAAATCGGCAGCTACTGGAAGCGGCTGGAACCTCCCCACACGGTGGATCCTTATCAGCTGTATTTGGATATTACATCGGAAATCAGAGCACTAAGCAAACAGATAAATTACACGTGACTTTGGAGCCATTTATTTCATCAACAAATATCGAACGAACTGAAGCGGACTACAAGCAATCTGTTAAAACATAACCTCTCATATTTGTTTATGTTGCATGTTAATCAATTGCCGGATATTATAAGGGTATTAACAGATAACGTTTCGAAGATTTTGTAAAATATTGGATAATGAAAAAAAAAATAATAACACAGAATTTAGCCCAAATGACACTCTAACTTCAACAAGTCAATAACATTATGGACTGTTCAAGCAGACTACGCATGCATCAAATTAAAATCTTCCTGCTCGATCAGAAAGGTTGAGCAAATCGAGCTTCGTCCGAGGCCTTTATTTTGTAATATTCGAACGTTTAAGATTTAGCTCAGTTAGCTCGATTTGCAATGAACGATTGTGACGTGTCGCATCAATCAGACGTAATATCCGAACACGGCTATAAACAATTATTACCTTAAAAAAAAACAACTAAAATAAGTTTTGACATTGTCAAAAATATTTGGGTTGGTAACCTTTACGAATGTTGATTTTTAGGTTATAAAATATATTTGGGGACATAACATGTTTAAGTTTTTCAAGTTTATTCTCATTTTTAATGTTTGACTACGCATTTTTAGCTTGGAGCCACAGTGACTCCGAGCAGATAGTTAAAAAACTCATGCAAATAATTTTTCTATATAGACCATCTTAGGATGACGTCACGATAAGTCGACCATATTAAGCAATCCAAACCACGTGACTTTTAACATGGCGTTGAGGGCAAACATCCGGCAATCCTTTATTTTCATTCGTTAAATGAGTTTTTTTTCGGTTGCCTTGGCTACGTTTCCGCGAGTTAATTAAAATAAACCCCATGTTTGCCCTCAGCGCCATATTGAAAAATAATTTTGACAGGTCGTTGGATTGCCTAATTGCCTGAGGGATAACCAAACTTTCTATTCCAATGTAATTCCTATTTAAATGTGAAATAAAAATAAAACACCATCTTTTTTTGCGACAAGGTGCGATTGTCAGATAAGGTTTATTTTGAATGTAAAAAAGCTTAGAAGAAAGGTAAAGAAATCACTTTCTGACAGAGTCTATTGAATACTACATACGGATAATATATCACTGAAATCTAGCACTTAGTTATTTAAATGTAAACTTGCCTTGCCCATAACAATGAATACATTTGAGTTTATCTTTCTTGCACAAACTTCTTGCACAAATCCAGCCTCATAATATTTATATGCTTGTAAAGATTTGTATGCCTTTAACTGCTGATCTGCGAAGAAGCTGTGAGTCGACACTAAGTAATTTACCATATTAATTACGGACACACAAGGTAAAATACAGCGGCGGCTGGTGAAATTTCAATATTTTTTTTCTCGTCTGTGGCGCATGGGACCCATACGAAATTTGGGAAATAACATCTAGAGAAGCACTTCTCTAATGACCCCTAACAAATTTTGAAAAAGCAGTTTGCGAAAAAATTTTTGAAAATTTGCTAGCCTCCCCTGGGTCTAGGGACCCCTGTTTACTTTTATTTTTTTTTGTCATATGCATTTGACTTTTCATAAAAATGTATCGACAGATTTTAGAGTTTGTGAAAATATTTTCATTACTAACTGAAATACAATGAACTGAAATTTTGTAATTTACAATTTAACAAATTACAATATTTCAATTCGTTGTATCTCAGTTAGTAATGAAAATATTTTCACAAACTCCAAAATCTGTCGATGCATTTTTATGAAAAGTCAAATGCATATGACAAAAAAAAATAAAAGTAAACAGGGGTCCCTAGACCCAGGGGAGGCTAGCGAATTTTCAAAAATTTTTTCGCAAACTGCTTTTGCAAAATTTTTTAGGGGTCATTAGAGAAGTGCTTCTCTAGATGTTATTTCCCAAGTTTCGTATGGGTCCCATGCGCCACAGACGAGAAAAAAAATATTGAAATTTCACCAGCCGCCACTGGTAAAATAGACAAATCTGCAGAAAGGTCTCCAGTCTCCACTCCAAGGGTGTATGGGTCAATATTGTCTATTATTTTGATTTTCTTATCGTAGCGACACTTTACATCACCCATAAGGGTTGGATAATATTCACTATATGACATTATTACGAAAACACACACAGTTTCTCAAGAAAATCAGAAAAAAATATATAAAACCACGCAAACTGCGTGTTGTTGTCCCTCAAGCAAAATGTCAAAATTGTCAAAACCATGTGACCTAAAAATGATTGATTAATAAAAAAATAGATTGCTAATTACAGGTTAGATTTCTAACCCACAAAAAGAGTCCTATTTTATTAGGACAAAGTATTTAGGACTTCATAAACATTACACTGTACTAGATTTTAGTTGAAAGTACGGGAACCAGGCAGAAATTTTAATAACAGCTACGTAATATTCTTAAATCTTAAGAAATATATATTTTTGAGGTTAGCTGTGACGTCACGTACCATAAGCTATAAATCAACATTCACAAAGGTTACCAACCCAAATATTTTTGACAGATGGCAAAATACGTTTTCCCCTAACAATAATACCAATAATATTTTTTGGATGCTGTCATATGTGCGCATATAACGAATTATTTTTAATTTTTTTAACGGAAACCAAATCGAAAGGGTGCAAGTGTGATATATCGTTGAAATTGGAATTTATACTGCTTTTTAATGGTTCAATTACAAATTCTAAGTAATCATAAAATAAACAACTTGTGCCAAAATGGCACTAAACGTAATCCGATCTCAACCAAAACCTTTTCAGATTTTCTGGAGCACTAAAGAAACCCTCATGTAAACGTTTCATCCAAATCCGTTTAGTAGCTTCGTAGCTATCGTGCTAACACACAGGCATTAGTTACAAACCACTTTTTTGGGTTTCCGGGACCTCGAAATCGTAAAGATTTGATGTTGTCTCAATTTTCGATTTTGGATTAATTGTAGTAACCTCCCACAATTATTGTGGGGAGGTTAATAAACACAACACTATAAAAACTAAGTTCGTAGGCAAGAGCACTTAATAATTTTGATTATTGATACGGGAAACAACTAAACGAAAACATCCGTTCGTTGGTAATGGGTGGTAGGGATGGCCATCTTTTGGAAAAACCATATAACTCTTGGTGGACAGCTTCCCTGCCAGATGTGGCCGGAGTAGTGTTCATGGTGGATCGTTTAAGTTTGAGTTGATATATTTTGTTTTATCTTCTGACCTCGGCCGATTTTTCACTAAATCGGTCGGGGAAGTAAGCTGTCAACTTTTTGGTTTCAATGTTTTTCTGGGGGAATTTGGTTTTTGACAGTTTTCAAAAAAATATTTTAGGTTGGTACTAATGTCTTAAATTATTTTTAAGTTATGTAGCACTATTTTTAGGTTATGTTGCCGGAAGAATTTCCGGCGGGATGGCGGAAGTAGCGGAAATAGTTTTTAAAATATAATGTCACTTTTGAAGTTTTATTGGAAAAAACTCACCAAAAACGTTCCGGTGAGATTGCTTATACTTGTAGGGCTTGTGAGCGGTTCACGAAGGCTTCTCACACCTTCCGTGGGCTTTATGAACGTCGAAAAAACTTGTAATGTCTCGATGCACTTGACACTCAAATTTACTCAACATACAGTCTGCACGCTTTAACACACTAGTCTATTGAACGTTAGGTTAGACCACTGAGTACAGTAACTATACAGAGGCGAAGGCTAGCCTTCCCGCCAAAACCAAATTTGTATACTCATCGCCATTTCTTAATTGTTTAACAATCAACCTCACTTTTATCTTGACACTGTTGATGTTTATCGTGTTAAGTTTGGATTTGTGAATTTTTTTTTCCACTCATTTTGGGATATTGAAAACATTAACCGAGAATTAAAATTCTCATAAATAAAACCTAGTGTACAACTCAATTGAAAATAGGCGCCGATTATAAGCAATTCAAATCGTAATCTTTTTCAATCCAACTCGAAATACACTGTCTTTTCAGTGTATCCTTAAATGGGGATCTGCACATGACGTCATAGCTAACCTCAAAAATATATATTTCTTAAAATTTAGTACTACGTAGCTATTATTAAAATTTCTGCCTGGTTCCCATACTTTCGACCAAAATCTAGTTCAATGTAATGTTTATAAAGTTCTAACTAGTTTGTAATAGATGGCAGGACCAATAAGTTCTCTCATTACTTACGCATAGATAGAAAATTTTACAGGTTCTGTGCATACGTACATACAGTGTTGCATACATTCCCGGCTTCTTGTTTTTGACAAGAGTCCAGTGACATCTGACATTAAGTAGCTAAATTAAAACATTGAAAGAATATATGTAACACTACATGCAGTATTGCACGTGTCGTCACAGCTAACCTCAAAAATATATATTTCTTAAGATTTACAGGTATTACGTAGCTATTATTAAAATTTCTGCCTGGTTCCTGTACTTTCAACCAAAGTCAAGTTCAACGTAATATGTATGAAGTTTTAAATAGTTTGTCACAATAAAATAAGACACTTTTGCAGGTTAGGAATCTAACCAATAATTAGCAGTCTATTTTTATTAATCAACAATATTGAAAAATTATTTGCGTGAAATTTTAAATATTTGCTTGGAGCCAGTATGGCTCCGAGCTAAAAATGCCTATACAAACATTAAATATGAGAATAAACGAAAACACCTTAAAATTTGAGGTTGTGTTAGTTATACGATGCACATGCCCAGGTAATTGTAGGACCTTATTGCTCGCGCCATCTATTAAAGTAAATAGAAACCATGCACTTACGAAGCCATTATTATAATAGGAAAGTGCCGGACCACCTATTTAATACACCGTGGTGTAGACGCAACTGGTACGCAAGGTCACAGAAAACGAGCCATCAAAACTGAAAGGAACCGCCAAAGACTTCGCCTCTGTGCAGTTACTGTATTCTGTGGTTCCATTATAAAATATATTTTACACAAGAAGCGTGTTATTTGGTTTTTAATTTTTTTCACGGAAACCAAAGCTAAAGAGTGCAAGTGTGATATATCGTTGAAATCGGAATTTTTACTGCTTTTCAATGGTTCGATTACAAATTGTAAGTAATCATAAAATAAACAACTTGTTATGCCAAAACAGCAACAAACGTAATCCGATCTCAACCAAAACCTTTTCAGATCTTCTGGAGCACTAAAGAAACCCTCATGCAAAGTTTCATCCAAATCCGTTTAGTGGCTTCGCCGCTATCGTGCTAACAGACATACACACACACACACACACACACACACACACACACACACACACACACACACACACACACACACACACATACACACACACAGACATTTTTCAAAAACAACTTTTTTGGGTTCCTGGGACCTCAAAACGTAAAGATTTGATGTTATCTCAATTTTCGATTTTGGACTAATTGTAGTAACCTCCCACAATTTTATTGTGGGGAGGTTAAAATGCTCCTTTATCCACAAGATTTATCAATTTTTTTTTAACAAATTTCCAGGTAGGTAACCTATTAAAATTTGATCATACATTTTAGATCCTGGACGATATTGGGATTGTATCAGGAACAGACATGACAGCAGAAGCCGCCTTGACAAAATTAATGTACATATTAGGAATTCCAGGACTGACATACGGTGAATGTGGAGCGGTATGTAATTTTAATTTTACAGAAAGTTTTTCTTTTTATCAGTGCCAAACTGAATTTATAATAAGTAATATATTTTCAGCTTATGAAGACCGATTTACGAGGAGAGCTCACGAATAGAAACTGAAATAAATATAAAAACCTTAAACCTAAAAATATATTTATAAAATATGTTTATTGCATATTATAATTGTTATTTAATTTAAAAAATATATTTATCTTATACCTTAACTTGTTTTTTTTTCAGGTTAATTTTTTGATTTACCTTAAAACACAGTCAATTTGTCATTTGACCCGTGAATAATTCCTACAAGAATAGTTTTTTATAACGTTAAGGGGGTGTCACAATCATTAACTAAAATTTTCCATAACAATAGCATTGCCGCTAAGGCCGCCATATTGAAATAATGATGGTTACATCAAAACATTCGTAAAGGACGTTTTAAGAGACTAGTTTTGTAATAGTTTTTAATAAATCCTAATAGACATTGAAAATGTCCAGTTTTAAAAATAACTTGAAATGTATTTATTGCACACATGTTAACACATCATTTAAAGCCTCTTTAATTTTAAATGGAATCAAAGACGCTAATAAAACCATTTAACTCTATGGTTTTATATAGGTATAATTAACAGATCAAACGACTTACCTGTAAGGAAATTTGATCCTAATTATACGAACAGTCCTGTCCGAAATTATTACCACTTGTAGTAGTGCTAACTTCTACCAATACCGTACAACGTTTAAAGAATTTTTCTTCGCCCGTAGTTATCCTGTCCCTGCGCCGGCCCTGTTGTGTCTTACTCGACGCGCCACCTATCGTGTTCATATCACATCCTCACTGTAGTTTAAAGAATCCTGTATCTGTAGATCGTTTTTATATCTCAATGGGGGTTTCGTTATACCACAGATTAAGATGTTATACGTTATACATACGTATACATTTTTGGGCACTTGGGAGGGGTGTAATAATTTCGGACAGGACTGTTCGTATAATTAGGATCAAATTTCCTTACAGGTAAGTCGTTTGATCTGTTAATTATACTTCACAGTCCTGTCCTCATTATTACCACTTGTAGATGTTTAGAGAAAAAATAAACGATCTATAGAGCTGGAGGGTTGTTTTGAAAAAATACGTTTTATAAATGTATTTCTATCGTAGATATAAAACACGTTTTTCGTTTTACAGGAATTGATAACACTTGTTATCGCAGTTACTTAACTGTAAACTTACTTGGAAAATAAGAATACAAAAGTTTATCCTAGAAACAAGACTTGAGAAAGTCTGCAAGCAGTCTTATCATTTAAGGCTGAACAAAATGATACTGATAGTAAAAAAAATAAAAAACTTCGTATAACTACTCGGCTTGAGGTAGCCGAGTCTTTTAAAATCCCCTGAGGAAATGAGTTTGTATCGACATATTGGTAGGCTTATTATAAAAAATCTAAAAAAGTGCTGAATTTACTTGACCACCTAGACCTTTTGCGGGCTGCGCTGGGGTTGCAGCGTGTCTAGTAGTACAGCTTGAATATATACCAACCCTTGAATACGTATCAACACCACTTTTGAAAAAGTACCTTTTTGACCTAGCTGCTTATTGATTGCACTGCTGCTGGGTTATGGAGGCTTCTTATAGGTAAGAATTAATGTGTCATTATCAGTAGTTCTGAAATCTTTTGTCTTTTCTATGTGGGCAGTAAGTAAACTCGCAAGGCACAAATTTGTCCTTTCATTGAAGGGTATAATGATTAGCGGTTGGTATCTTCCTTTTCCAGTAGTCTTAACTCTATCAGGGACATATATTTCAAACCTGTCCTCGAACTTTTTTATATGTTTAAATTTTATTTTGAAAAGGTTTGTAACCGGTGAGCTGAAATAATTGCTAGCAGTGTGTCACTGACTTACGACTCGTATTTTCAGAAAACAATTTGTATGTGGGCTTTCTCCAAATATATCGGGACAAGATTAGCTTTTTGAGGTTTTATATATAATATAAAACCTATAAAATTCCTTTGAGGAATCTATTAATTCTTCGTTTTTATTGGCGATCGGAAAACTGAGGTATAAGAGCCGATTTGCAGCTGTTAATTGCTTAATAAGACTTACCCTTTATATTTAATGCGTTCAAGAATTGTATAAAATGTTCTGAATTATAAGCGAATGGGTTAACTTATTGCTTGTTTTTACAAAATTCCCACCATCTTGTGTAGGAGAATTCATACTATTTAAGAGTCCCGCAGATATAGAGGCAATTATTGCATGAATTCCAGCTTCCGGGAAGTTCAGTTTTAAACAAGACTGTCAGATAAAAGACCTGTCTTCAGTGAAATATTCCTCCACATTGGCTGTGATGTTCTGAAAGGTGTCTGATTTGGGTTGACTTTTTCTACCAGTTTTAAAATAAGGGAAACGAAGGTTGGCTTTCCCATTTAGGTATTATCACTGCCCCCCCAGCTTTCTCTTCAATAATAATCTTGTTGAGAACTTTGGGAACCATGGAGAATGGAGGAAAAGCACAAGAAAAAATATCTTGGCCCAAGAAATAGTAAAACCTGTACATATTGAGTATGGATCTGGTTGCCATGAGACATATAATTTACATTTTGTATTTGGGTGAATTACAAATATATCTCGCATGCCAAATTTCTTACAAATAATATTGAAGTGAGAGGTAGAGATCTCATACTAAGTATCTACAAAGGGACTCCTTGGTTCTGTATCTGCTTCTATATTGAGTTTTAAGTTTATGTAAGAAGCATAGTCTTTTTATTCCTTTTTGTTCACAATATTGCCAGATGTTTCTTGCTTTTGTATTTAGATTTTCAATTTTTACTCCTTGTTTATGTGAAAAAATGGCCGTTATGCTGTCTACCCTCAGAAAGAATATCGCAGTTTCACATGTTTTTTGTGAATGCTTTAAGACCATTATCAGCAGCCAAAAATTCTAAATAGTTCATATGGTATGCTGCTTCTTGCGGAGGCCAGTGCTAGATTACCCTATATGCCAATTACGCACATGCGTAAAGTGGCAGATATTTAGGGGCGGTAGATATTGACTTTCAGCCTACCATTAATGACTTTGCCGCATGAAAATCATGGCGAAAACTGTTTTAATACATATTATATTTACAATTACCTAATTATTTCTTATTTATTTGCTTTTGTCATGTTTGGAAATGATTATTTAGGTATTAAACAAGTCACAATAAGTTACACTTTTTTTTTTTTCCTCTTTTTTTTTTTTATATATTCAATATGAAATTAGCAACTTTCTTATTATTATTAGAGGCGGCAATTTTAGGTCTGCGTAAATAAAGCGGCAAATACTTTAGTTCATCACTGATGAGGGAGGCCAAAAAACCATGAATAATCTTGTCTCCGCAGGAAGCACCCCAAGCTGTTGTAAAAACATTGGTATAGGTAATAAGCTGATGATGTAAAGATCTCATAGAACTGTTTGCATTTGGTATGTGACTGACCACCGTAGTGGGTCTTTCTTAACCTGTTGTTTGATAATCATTATTCCCTTATAATTTCCCTTCCTTTTAAGACCTAACATTTTTTACCTTTCTAATATTTTTGTATACAACCAGCTATAGGGTACACCTGGGCATATAGCTATTAATGTACTAATTACTTCAGCCAGGTTTCGAATTTTACAACTAGAATATTTCAAAAAATTATTCAGTAATTTTAAAATTTTGACGCATTTCTCTCTCGGCACTGATATTGTTATATCTACCGAATTATATTCGAAGCCTAGAAATTGTCATGTGCATGTCCTTTAGTGTTAATACTCTCTTTTCCTTATTGATTGCGAAACCAAGTGTGGATAACTGATTAAGTATTGCCTCAGTATTTTACACCCTTTCACGTCACTGGCTGTGAGGAGGGAATTCTGTGAGATTAGCTTTAAAAACTGTACGATAATCTTCAATTTTAAAATGAGGTGGATTAGCGAACTTGTTTAGGTTTTTTAAATTTAGAATAAACCTGTAATCACCCTTGGTTTTTGTTTAAAAGAATACGAGGAAAGAAATTCCCCCTTTCTGTGAACACAACTTTCTATGGCCCCAATATTTAATAGGTGACCGATGCTTTTTTCAAAATTTGATATATCATTGCCCAGATTCACTTTCGGCAAACAATTTTGGTTTGGGATGGATGTAAAAGTTTATTTTTATACCTTTTATCATATATAGGATAATTGAATTATCTGTTAGTATTCGCCATTCGTTAAGTGATTTAAGTCGACCAGCATATTTGTCTGTTCCCTCTAATAATAATGATGTTTGGGTTTCCTTCTGATGTCTTCTTCTTGTGTCGGTACTTGAGTCTGCGTTCTGGTTTCTACGATCCCCCTTCCCCCTTCTTTGTGTTTCTTTCTAATGTTGGGATTACTGTGCGGTGCCATTACAAACCTAATATGTATTGACATTACTTAATGTAAGTCACATAATAATGCGCCTGTTTAAATTATTTCTGCCCAACGAGCTGATGTGAGGAGTTCTTAAGGCATATTACCTAGTGGGTCTTCACCCAAAAATTATATTGTCATTAACCTGCTCGATAATATGTTGTTCGATAAGCACTACGTCCTCATTTGATAAGTCACTGGTTCTTGAGTCAGTCAAAAGACTAGAAACCGAGTCAAAACCTGAATTAAGGGATTATCTGTGGTGCAGAACTCGTTATTTAAAGAAGGGAAAATAGTGCTTCGTGTGATAACACTAATTATTATCAATGGCCGAACAGCTTCAGGCTTTCCCTGAAAAATGCAACACATTTGTCATCTATGGATTTCTGAAGGATAACGATTTCTATAATTGTTTTATACTATGCCAGCAGTATATTATATTAGTTTAGGGAGTGATTGCTCATATCTCTCCCTTAAAAATCGCCCCTGGATTCCTTGGTGAACAAAGTATTGGTACTTCACGTGATCAGACCACTTTGTATAATTATTATTATGATTTACCATTGCAATAAAATCGACTAACTAGAACTATTTCCATGTGAAAAGTTTAGGTACTTCATGTGATCATACCACTTTTCAAGTTCTCTTAAACTAGTCCGTGTTCGCCATTTTGCGGAAGCTAAAAAACCTAAAAATCCAATGAGATACTTGCTTGACAAAGTCAACTCCATTTTCTTTTGTAACTTCTTAATTTCCTTTGACATTTTCGTATTTTTCTTTCATTTTCTGGTCGATTTCTCGACTTTTTTGGAAGTTTTTTCCATTGTGTTATATAATTCGTTGTTTACGGAATGGTACAAATTAACAAAGTGAGGATGTGATATGAACACGATAGGTGGCGCGTCGAGTAAGACACAACAGGGCCGGCGCAGGGACAGGATAACTACGGGCGAAGAAAAATTCTTTAAACGTTGTACGGTATTGGTAGAAGTTAGCACTACTACAAGTGGTAATAATGAGGACAGGACTGTGAAGTATAATAAACCCATTACGATTATTACGAATACAAATAGGTAGCAAATTGTCTCATAGAACACTTTAATAGTATATAGTAAATAGGGATTCTGATATGAGTGATCAGGGACAAAAATCGTATAAAGCTGAGTTTTGGTATAGATATTCCTAATGGGTCCAAGAATCCATCTTAAAAAATGGCTGAAAATCCAAAATTATTTCACTTATTGAATAATATCTAAGTTATTCAGATTTTACAAGAAAACTTTTTTGTTAATTATAAAATTGTGCGTCTTTTGATATAATGTGCTATACCTTAATCAAACTATACAACATGATTTACCATGATATGCGGAAAATAAAATGGTGTACTACTCTTCAATGTGGGAAAGACCATGCAAAATTTTAGAGTGCTCCGAGGTAATTTAGTATATTAAAAATGTTTAAAACTTACGAAGATACGCTATTGTTACGTATCTGTGGTCAGTAACATGGCGACGAACTTGCTTGCGAAAAAACATTTTGGAGATGTTTACGTTTCCTTAATTGGGATAAAAATTGAAACTGGCGGGTGCGGTCAAAGTGCCGCGTTTTTTGCTTTCGGTCGAACAATCAGGACACCGGCAGGTACAAAGCACCGCCGAAGTTAGTGTACTTGTGTTATGGACGGATTTAAGTTACATCTACTTGTTGTAGAGTTCACTAACATAGGATCAATGTCTTTTCGATTTATTTCGCTATTTTTGTAGTGATTTGATTAAAACCAAAAAGTCACTTGCTTTACTGTCAATAGTGTCACTCCTAAGTCTGATAAATTGATATGGTTGTACTGCGTTACGTCAGATTGGTTAAAGTCATTGGCGGCGCATTTCTACAAAAAAATAAGGTAATATTTTTGGTCATATTTTCTTCATTTTTTTAACTCCTTTCGGTGGAGACAACCTACTGATAAATTTTCCGCATGTCATGGTAGATCATCCTGTGTATGAGGTTAATTTTTCAATGAATCTTGAAAATTATATAAAATGCGTTGGTTTCTTTATGGGTTCATTTAGCATATTGTTTTTATTAAATTTTCCAAAAGATGTCTTAATTTTACAGCGAAATGCAAAAAACAGAATATTATAGGATCTCTATAGGCTTTAAAATTAATCAAGAACATTGACGCTGCGTGATGTCATTCACTCCTAGTTTCATTCCTCTCTTTTCGGCATTTATATGCCGCATACTCTTGTGTTAAAATACTCCAATGGTCACCATAATCAAGTACATCTCTGGCAGATTAGACAAATCGCCGGGTTCTAACAGCGTAAACGCAACTTCGAGACAGGCTTTCGGAATGAACGACATGAACGTCACTTTGAGCGCGTCGGTTCATGTTAAGTATATTTCTGAAACTACTTATCGGATCGGCCTCAAATTTCTAGTGTTATAATTATTCGACGATTACTTCGTATAAACATACTAAAAAGTGAAATATGAAATTTGACTTAATTATCAAGTTTTAGTTAAAATGGGATCTAACCCGCGGAAAGAAGAAGATAAAAGAAAAGAAATCATCGTAGGTAAACTGGTCTTTCTGTTAAATTTACGGAAAAATTCTACTTGAATAAAATATTTTGCATTGAAAGTTGGAGCCATATGCCAATTTCATTGCATTTGAACAAAAAATAATATTATTAATAACAACAACAACAACGACAACAACAACGACAACAACGACGACAATGACGACAACAACGACAACGACGACAACGACGATGACGACGACAACGACAACAACAACAAGAACAAGAACAAGAACAACAAGAACAAGAACAAGAACAAGAACAAGAACAAGAACAAGAACAAGAACAAGAACAAGAACAAGAACAAGAACAAGAACAAGAACAAGAACAAGAACAAGAACAAGAACAAGAACAAGAACAAGAACAAGAACAAGAACAAGAACAAGAACAAGAACAGTAACAGTAACAGTAACAATAACAATAACAATAATGTTGTGTGGAAATGAAGAGTGTGTAATTTATTGGAACTACTCGTTTTCCACCGTCGGGCAAATACAAGCCTACAAGCCTGACGTAGTCCTCCTCGATCATCAACTCAAGACAATGTTCGTTGTGGAGTTCTCGACTCCCGCGGAAAACAACATTGTCTTGAAGGAGGAGGATAAACGGATAAAATATCGAGATTTGCTCTTCGAACTCCGCAGACTCTATCCAGACCATACTGTTAAGATAGTGGTACTGATTATAGGAGCTCTCGGTGGAACGAGACACACGCTGCTTTCGGAACTGAAGATCATACCGGCATGCCGAAATTCGGCAGAGGTCTTAGCTGGCAGAATGCAGAAGGCCGTCATCCTCGGTTCATTACGTCTGCTCAGGGCACACGATTCTCGGACCCAGTAGTCACTTACTCCACGGGCGTGGGGAGTGGCTACCGACACTACCAGCTCCCCTCTGTGAGGATCGGAGCCACAGAGTAGGGTGGACTGGCTTTTAATAAATTAAATAATAATAATAATGTTCGGTGTACTCGGAGGGAAGAAGCCTTCGCTGCTCTCAGAATTGGAGATCATACCGGCCTGTCAGAATTCGGCAGAATGGTTGGCAGGCCAGATGCAGAAGGCGGTTATCTTGGGGTCCCTTCGTCTACTTAGGGCACACGATTTAGGTATTTACAGTCACTAACTCCACAGGTCGTGGAGAGTGGCTGTAAAAAATTTGCCGGCGCGGCTACCGTGTGGTGTCGGAGGCCACGGAAGTCCTGTCCGGCAGCGGGCTACCCGAAAAAAAAAAAAATAAATAAAAAAAAAATAAAAATAATAATAATACCTTTTGCAGAAATTAAAAGAAGTTACAAGGAATTAGAAGGAGGGTGAAATGTTTTAGTAATTTAGGTGGAGTACTATGTGAATAGGTTTTTAGTTGAATTCGTTGAAATTGTTAATTATGTTAAAAAATAAAAAGCTATTTACTTTAAGTAGTGTCATTTTTTTTTCAAATGCAATGAAAGTTGGCATATGGCTCTAAATTTCAATGCAAAATATTTTATACAAATAGAATTTGTCCGTAAAATTAACAGAAAGACCAATTTACCTACGATGATTTATTTTCTTTTATTTTCTTAGATTAACACCGTGAGTTAGATCCCATTTTAACTGAAATTTGGTAAAAATCCATTTTACGTCAAGCAGACCGAGACTGCAGAAAATGAAAGTCGTGCTAATTTTTTTTTTTTTTGAATTCTTCCGTAAAATTAACAGAAAAATCAGTTTACCTTTGTTTTCTTTTATATTCTTCTTAAATTAACACCGACTAGCGTGCAAGTTCGACGACGAATGGTTACCGTCTTCCTGTCGGTAATCGGAGAGACCATATATAGTCCCTTGAGATAAAATTTTTACCCCCAAAGTTCTGCGACCGGACCGCAAGACATTAACCCCCCCGTTTTCGAGGACGGAGAACACGATGATGACAATATTTTCCGACCACTACCTCCAAATCAAAAAAACCATACCTTTTTCCGATTTTTCGACATTAAGCTTGCAAGGGCTTGTCGGATCGGGTTTTTCTTAGTCAATTTAAATAAAATAAGTAAATATTGACCACAGGTGATCTAACTAACCCCCACCTCCAATACCAAAATGCCACGAAAATAACGAAAATCAGCTGAAAACCTATACCCCCGTTTTTGAGAGCGAGGAATACGACGGTGATAATGTTTCACGACCTAACCTTCACCCACTACCCCCAAACCTGAAAACTACCCCCTTTTCCAATTTTCCGGTGCTAGGCTTGCGAGAGCTTGTCGTATCGGATTTTTTTTTGTCAATTCGAATAAAATAGGTAAATATTGACCACAGGTGACCTAACCCATCCCCAGGGGTTGAAACTACCCCCACCCCCAATAACGAAGTGCCACGGAAACAATGAAAATCAGCTGAAAAGTGGTATACCTCCATTTTCGAGGGCGAGGAATACGATGGTGATAATATTTCCCGACCTACTTTTCACCCACCAACCCTAAACCTGAGAACCAACCCCCGGTGCTAGGCTTGCGAGATCTTGTCGGGTCGGTATTTTTTTGGTCAATTTGAATAAAATAGGTAAATATTGACCACAGGTGACCTAATCCACTCCGGGGGTTGAAACTACCCACACCCCCAACAATGAAATGCCACGAAAACAACGGAAATCAGCTGTAAAGCGGTATACTCCCATTTTCGAGAGCGCAGAATACGATGGTGACAATATTTCCCGACATATCCTTCACTCACCTCAACCTAAATCCGATTTTCCGGTGCTAGGCTTGCAAGGGCTTGTCGGATCGCTTTTTTTTTATCAATTCAAATAAAATAAGTAAAGATTGACCACAGGTGACCTAATCCATCCCCACCTCCCAATAACGAAATACTCCGACAACAACGATAATATGCTCTTATATTTTATTAAAAACCGCTGCCCAAGGAATCGCTACTTACACATCCAGATTTTCTATCCGAGTTTCTCACAACGAAAAAAATGTTGGTACTGTATTTGCACTCCACTATGTGGAAATAATTGTTTAGGGATAATGAAAAAACCAAACATGGTATAATCTTTAAAACCGTTTTAAATAATTGCTATTATCCTAACGAATATAACTACATATACCAAATTTCTGTTGTACTTGAATATCGTAGTTTGTCAATGAAAATAGTTCCTAATTTCATTATTAGGGTGGTTTTACATTTAACTATATACAAAATTTATAATAAAAACTGTATAAGGTGGTATTCCTTAGAGCAATGGGAAGTATCTGAAACTATTTTAAAGATTATACCATTTATGATTTTTTAAATAATTATAATAAACCGAAAATAAACGCATATTTCCCTCTCACTCTGCAAAAGTAACAATTGTATAATTTTTTGAAGATTTGGCGAATGCGCCGGTGCTAGTCATCTATGAATTTTACGTAAAGTGGTAAAATATTTATTTTTAGTTTCCTTTCTTTACCAAAGCGAAGTATTGTAATAGTGAAAAAATTACTCTCTCATATTTCTTCGGATTCTCACGTTTCAGGTTATGTAGATTAAGAAAATGAAGATCTTTCAATTCCGTTTTTCCGTTAAATTTAGTTTTGTACAAATTTTCAATAAACGATCAATCAATAGTTTAATAACATAACTTTTGCACTTCTTGTATACATTTTAAACAATGATAACCATTTAAAAATGAATAAACAACAAACAATTTAACGATAAAAAGTAAACCGTAAGCACTTTAGTGTCGTGGCTTAGCAAAGAGATTGTGAACCACTGGATTAAAGCTCCAAATTTTGCACACTTCTTATATGCCCTCAATTCAGGGGGAAGTGCCCGATTTCAGTGTCCGCCATCTTGAAATACGACGCTCTCTTTGTTATCTTTGGACTGTAACTGTAAATTTTCGACTTTTATTTGGTTTTTACTAAATATCTCCCCAACTTGGTTTGTAGCAAAGAGGATTTAATTTAAACTAAATTTGCTACAATTTAAGACCAGAGCTGCTTTTGTAACTGTAATATTTTGCGAGATACAAGCTTCCAAAGCTTTGGACTTTTTCAGGTTTTTACGAAAATCGGTTGGGATTACAGCAACACTATGGACTCTTCGGCCAACTCTTCATAGCATGTCAAGTGCGTCAAAGCGATCTTTCGGAGTTCTTTTCACAAGAGAACCATGCTTAGCCACCGTCTTTGAGTAATCATGGGGATTTACGGCTGACTAACGATAAATCAGATTTGGCGCTTTAATCCAGCAGGTCATGATTCTGCCTAGCATAGATTAAAGACTTATCTACCTAGTATTTGTTCTAAGCTACCACACCACACTACTTATAGTCCATATGAAACTTGCAAAAAAGTGTAAAACCTCAAAAGTGCAGGGGTAGCGACCAAACATGACTACCCCCAATTTTCGAGGACTGCCAACACGATGGTGATAGCGCAGTCCTTACCCCTTTCGAACTATCCCTAAACGCAAAAAACCACCCCTTTTTTCGATGTCAGACATGCGAGGTCTTGTTGGATCGGATTTTTTTGAAGGAACTCAATATACCCTTTAAAATTTCGTAACTAGATATTCTAACGACCTACGGAGGTTGAAACCTCCCCCTCCCTCAACACCGAAACATGCAAAAAACATTCAAACGTGCTGTAAATTGTTTACCACATGTTTTCAAGGGCGGGGAACACGATGCATATATTATTTAGCCTCCTACCCCTAACCAACTAGCCTTAAATGCATAAAACCACCCCTTTTCCCCATTTTTCGTCATCGGGCATGCGAGGACTTGTTGAATCGAGGTGCGCCTTGTATCAATCCTGAACCCCCTGGGCTCGTTAGAATGTCTGGTTGCGAAATTTTACATTGAGTTTCCTCAAAAAGAAAACCCGGTCCAACAAGTCCTCGGATGCCTGAAAACGAAAAATGGGAAAAAGAGTGGTTTTATCCATTTGGGGGTATTTGGTTAGGAGGCTAAATAATATCAGCATCGTGTTCCCCGCCCTTGAAAACATGTGAAAAATAATTTTCAGCGTGTTTGGAAGTTTTCTGCATGTTTTGGTATTGAGGGAAGGGGTCGTTAGGATATCTGGTTGCGAAATTTTACAGGACATATTAAGTTTCCTCAAAAAAACCCGATCCAACCTGCCTGACAATGAGAAATCGAAAAAAGGAGTGGTTTTTTGGTGTTTAGCGATAGTTCGAGGGAGGTAGGGACCACGCTACTATTACCATCGTATTGGCCGTCCTCGAAAACGGGGGGAGGTAGTCATATTTAGTCGCTACCCCTGCACTTTTGGGGTTTTCGCAACTTTGGCTTGGACTATTATTATACTCTTCGAAAATACGAAAACGAAGAGTATATTGCGTTTCATCGGCACATTTCTAAAACCGTAAATATCGCTCGCAGACAAAAAATTTTCATATCATTATGTTAATGAACGAATTCTGAACGAACTTTCAAAATATCCATCTGTCCGTCCGTCTATGCGTCCGTCTGTGCGTCCGTCTGTCCGTCCGTCCGTCCGTCCGTCACGTTTCTTTGTAAGCACGATAACTCAAGAAAGAAAAATCCGATTATACTGAAATTTGGACAGTAAGTTAGTGCTAGCTAGAGGAAGAACTCTATAGTTTTTTAACAAAATCGATCGGTAAATAAAAATGTTATTAATGATTTAAATTTGAAAAACAAAAATTATTTTTATGTTTTTGTAATTGAATAGAAATCTAGTGGAATGATATTTCATTTTAATATCTAAATATTTATATATTTTTCAAATATACATTTCATAATGTAATATACAACCGTGAAAATATGATTTTAGCTTGTGTCTTATAATGTAAAAATTTACATTTTTTTACGCGTAAGATGGTGGTGTGGTTCTTACGCTTTTGACTCGAAATCCAAGGGTCCCGGGTTCGAAACCCAAATGGGGTTTGGTATAGTTTTTTTTTATTTTTACTTAATTTCACACTGAGTCTTTTACCAACTAAATTCGTACTATAAAATTAAAATGTGTAAAACTAACATTATTTACAAAAAACTGCGAAGAATATCCTATAGAATGTGTAACATTTATATAAAAGGTTCGGTGAACAGGCGAGGAGTACGCTTTTAGCTTGTTTTATTATTAAGTTAACAATACACACGGGTCTTATTATTTGCCAGACTCCCTTTTTGTTCCCTTTTTATTTACAGTGCTGCCTTGTTGACAAAATGAATATTTTGAATCTAGTTTTATTCAATTTCCACGGATTTCTCGATTATTTACCTAATTATTATTCACCAACTAACTTGTGCATTTTTGTTAATATCAAATTAATTTTCGATTTGAAGTTATCAATGGATTTGTCACGCAAATCAGTATTTAACTACTGGGTGTATAGAGCTGTTGCCATTTGATAAAGTTGACTTAATTACAAATTAGTGATTTTATAAATTTTGATTGGTCGTAGCGTTGAGTGAACGTTTCAATCAACAGTCGTAGGTACTATAAACCAATTCGAAAAATCTCACGCTTACATTTTCCTCCTATCGTTTTGGTCCATTGTAAATGTAAAAATGTACAGGGTATTCCATTTAAAATGCCAAAGTTGGGATCATTTTTGGGGAAACCAGAAGTGATGAAAAATTATCAAATACTTAATGACAAATTGGCCATTTTTGGTATTCAGCGTGTCTCCGGATAGGGTACCGCACTCTTGTATTCGTATTTTTGATTTGCCGAGAAAAGTCATTATTTAGAAAAAGTTTTGCTTGTCTTAGGAAGTCACAAGCAGTTGTCAAACGTAAGATAAATTATGCGGGGAAT
The DNA here is from genome assembly GCA_936432065.2 of Rutpela maculata. Lineage (NCBI taxonomy): Eukaryota > Metazoa > Arthropoda > Insecta > Coleoptera > Cerambycidae > Rutpela > Rutpela maculata. The sequence goes on from OW386285.2 coordinate 358,810,013, forward strand.
TCTAAAAATTAGAAAATATGAAATCGACTTTAAGCAAACTACCTTTCTTTTTACATTTTTATTGAAAATTTTATTTGTTTTTTTAAATTATGAAGAAAAGCTAAAATACGGAGTTTAGTTACAAAATAAGGAAACAGCAATTTTCAAAAAAATATAATAATAATAACATTCTATTCAACTAAATTGAAAACTATTCCACATATAGACCTCCTACTAGTACACATTTTTCTAATATTTTCTAAATTCTTCATAAACAGACATTTTTTAAACTATTTATTGATTTTAAGTTTGAGCGAAAAAAAATTTTCTGTCTGTCGGTCTGTCTGTAACTTTTTTGTGCGCACGATTACTCTGGAACTGTTTACCTAAGATACTGACTTGAAATTTTGTACACGTATATATTTTAACGAGATGTGGAATTAAGGGTAATTAATGGTGATTAAGAGTAATTAGGGAAGATGGGAAAGGTGGGACGAGGTGGGGGATAAAACAAGATTAATATATGGATAACAGGGATAACTTATGTACTACTTATTAATATTTGATCATACTGTGAAAGGGTAAATATGTTTATATGTAATGTTTGCAGTGGCGTAGCCAGAGTTTTGGTTTATTGGCCTAAACAAAAAATTCTAAGACTTAATAAAAATAATCGAACTCTAGATGAGAGGTACCTACACCCTACACTGTAAATGTCAGTCGCCTCTTACTTTTTGTAGCTAACATGTTGAGAACGACATCAATTTTTATCTTAGAATTAGTACTGTCGTGCGCAAAAAAAAATGGGACAAGTTTTATAACGCATTTTTGCTAAAATCTTGTTGTGTACATCTAACTTTAATTTTTGTGACATTGTCAGTTATTTGTCAAAATTCATTGCAAATGTGCAAATAGAGACAAATTTACATTAGAAAAAAACAGTTGTCCTATTTTTTTCTGCTCATGACAGTACCTATGTTGACAATTTGGAAGGATCGGGTTTCCCCCCCTGGCTACGCCACTGAGTGATTGTAATGCAACATTCACATACTTATTAATAAATAATATTTTTTAATCACATACTTGGTCTTGCGGTTTAAGCCGCAACGCTAATATTCATAAAATTCTTAAAAGATTTGTTTTTATGAATTTGTTTTCGTTGTGAGAGACTTGGAGAGAAATCTGGATGTGGAAGTAGTAATTTCTGGGGCAGCGGTTTTTATTATTCAATTTTATTCATTTTTAGCGACCTTTTATGAAGGCGATGCAATTTTTTTCGAAATTTTGTTTTTTCATCCTTTTTAGTGTCCTTATTTAGCTTCAACACGATAAAAGAATATCTGTTCTTTTGAATTTTTTATGCTCTAACGTCAGCTCTATCATATTAAAGAATCCTGAAATCTCCAACATGTATGGAATATAAATTTGCAAAAATAACGCAATTATGGCATCAGATTCAGTATTGGATATTATCTATCTATTTTAATGCAATTCCAACAAAGTTTGAATTTTTTATTTACCAAATTTGGGACAAATGAAGATTTGCTTCCAATTTTTGCTCACCTTACATTAGAAGTGCCTTGATGAAACGATATAATGATGTCGAGCCACAACTTGCAGTTTGAGATAGATTTCATTGAAATCGCTTAAGCCGATTCAGAGCAATGGTCGAACACCCAAAAAAACGTACATTACGAATTGAGATTCTCCTTTTAAATTTTTTTGAAGTTGGTTAAAAATGAAACAACAGGAAAGCACGTAATTAATATATTTTGCTGTTACCATCGAGTGCAAAAAACTTGGTGGTTACCTCCATCAACAGGTAAACTTATACCTGTTATGTAAGAGGCTTTATCTTCATTAGCCATGAAAGCAATTGCTTTGGCCACTTCCTCCGGATCACCTGGCCTACCTAGGGGATGAGTCAACTTGGTGTTTTCCAAAAACAAATTGTATCTCGATGGAGACAGCCCTCCGTCAATGATGAAATCCGATAATATCACTCCAGGATTGATGCTGTTCACTCTAATGTGCTTAGAGGCTAAATCTAAAGCGGCGCACTTCGTAAAATGATTTAACGCCGCTTTGGACATGCTGTAAGCCAGCAAAGTGATCGAGGCACGCAACCCGCAACGGCTGGCGACGTTCACAATATTTCCTTTGGTTTTAGTCAAGTAAGGTATAGCTAGTTTGGTTAGATGAAACGTCGCCCGGATATTTATATTAAATATCCTATCGAACTGCTCCATGTTAGTATTTTCTATCCCGCCACATTCTAGTATTCCAGCATTATTAACAAGGACGTCTAGCTTCCCAAAATGTTTGATAACGGATTGAATAATATTATCGACGTCCTCCTCTATTAGTAAATCTCCTACTACCATAAAAGGCTCTTTCTTACATCTTTGGGCTACTTCTTTAAGACCCTCATCGTCTAAGCAAGTAATGGCCACATGGGCATTGAGCGACGAAAATTGCACGGCTGTTATAGCTCCTATGGTTGAACTACCTCCAGTAATTAAGACCACTTTTCCCGAAAATGGCATAATTAATGTTTTCAGACAAATCAGCTGTCAGAACACTTGTCAACTCAACGTAGAAGTCGTCATTTTCATAGGTGTTTGGATTTTTATAGCTGCTACCCTTTTGAAATGTATGCATAATATGATGTTACTAGTATTTATAGTGGAAGTAAGGAGTCGGAAAGTACCTATTCAAAATGGTGCTAAAGTTATGAAAACTATTCCTCCCCCCGTTTTCGAGGTTGCTGAATACGAATAACATGATGAAAAAAGTTTTTAGTCATACGCACCCCCTTTAACGGCCAAAACCACCCCTTTTTGCTTATTTCTCTTATGACAGATTGGCATTGTCTTGTTAAAGACCGTTTTGGAGGATGCTGATTAAGGACAATGGTAATAATGAATTGTAACAACCTCAGGAGGTTGATTCCACCTCCCCGGGGGTTAAAAATATATATTTTTTATTTTCTAATTTGTATATTGAGTGGGAGTGGTTTCAATGTCACCATTTATCCATTTTACATCCTCATCAAAAATCCCCGCAAGGATTTGAAATTCATGTTCATTAAAAAATTTAAAAAAAAAACACCACCCTGTGAGGGATTCGAACACACGACCTTTGGATTGCAAGGCAAAACTTTTGCCATTGGACTATCATACATTTCTACAAAAAATTGAATGTCTGTAATATACAGTATCGGAAACTGTTTCTTTTTGGTATGGCAATAAGAACAAGCGAGAGCAGCAACTCTTGAAGGGGTGTGTGTCACTGTTTGCTTCTGCTAGAGTGTAATGAAGCATATTTTAAATCCCAATAAACCATTTATATTTACCAAAAATAGATATGTTTCTGTTGAATTATTTAATAAAAGTTACCAGGCTGTGAAAAATAATTATATCACCGCATAAACTAATAGGCCCCACCAGGCTCAACCGAAACTGAAAATGCATACTAAACCGTGATCTCGGCAGAAAGCATTCAGTTGCTACCAGTGAACAACAGCGAGCAGAAGTGCCTTCTCCAGGGAACCCGCGAGCAGACGTAAGTTACAATATTTGAATTATATTTCCGCGACACTGTACTAAGTTGCGCCTACGTCAATCAATATCCACGCGCACCGTCTCCCCGTCAGCACCGTGAATAGAGGGGATAGTGGACTAGATACCCGACGCGCTGAGAGCAGACAGTGGAGTTCCTCACGAGCTCCAACAGCGACCAGACGTGCCCACTGCAGCCAGCTCCGGAAATAAGAGTAAGTGAAATTTTTCTAAGACCGGGAGACAGAAAATAATGGTAAAGTCCGCGATTTCTGACTTGTAAAATATTTTTCATTTAACCGTTTCACCTGAACATAATACAAGTATTCATTTACCGCTACGCACCGTGTCTGCACATTTTCCCCCTCTACCGGCTTGTTGAAAGAGGAAAGTCTTTATTAAAACTCGTGATATCAAATAGTCGTGGTCGGCCGCTCCACGACTCTAGACGCGTCCAGCAGTAAGCAGGAGCCCCGCCAACTGTGCAAGTACCGATCCTTAAAGATTGCTCCTACCGCGACTACGTCATTACTGCATTCAGCAAATATAGAGTTCCCCACTCTAACCGTGAATCTTCTGTTATAGTCACCGCTGAGAAGACCGGAACGAGGAGTGCGACTCGAGACCGTTACCAGACCGGACGTGGGCCAGGACGAAAAGTGAGTAGGTTCATAAATAATAGGTACAAGTTTGACCCTTAAAATAATTAATTTTGCTGCTTTGTTTGGTAACTGCTTGTTTCTTCCTGGTATTTAATGACAACCCGTAACCTGATTAACTCGGCAATTCACTCCTTATACCTGTCATTGTCTGTCAAACTGTACGTCACCGCCATTTTTACCGTCATATCGCTGCTTAACTCCTGCTTACCTTAGTAACGTCACCGTATCGCATGGTAGCACTTACCGTAATCATCAGCACGTCACAGCCTGGGTTTGCTCTTTTGTGCGTTATGAATGTACTGTATATATTAAACTAGTTAAGCTGTAAATAGTTTCGTTATCACTGTAACTTATAGGAAATAAATAGATATTTTGTTTTACCGAATTCTGTGTTTTACTGCTGTTTGTGTAACAGTCCAATTTTCCCAAATTGACCCACTGGAAGTTACTGTTTTCTCCACTGTAGCTATCCCAGCCCTACTGTAACAGGCTGTGTTAAGAGGCTAGTGTGGGACCTTTGCCCCACGTAAAAAATTGTAAAGGTGGCGCCCGAGTAACCGAACCGTTGCTAAGGTGCCAAAAGTGACCACTTTCCGGCCTCACCGGAAAGTATACGTCACAAGAGTACTGGTGGACGCCTTTATTGTGGGCGGTCGGTTAATACCGCAATGCCAAACGAAGGACTTTCCGATGCTGTATATCATTCGAGAATTATATTTCAACGGAGTAGATATATTGTTATGAAATATATATATATTAGTAAAATGTATTAAAAAAATTATGAAGAATAATATTTCGTAAGATTTCTATTTAAGTCAAGTACAAGTGACAAAAATTGAGAAAATATTTGTTTTCAATTTAAGTGATTAATAACTTTTTTATTTATTGGTTGATTTTTTTTTTTTTCAAAATAATAGGGTTCTTCCTCTAGCTAACGCTAACTTACTTTTCAAATTTCTATACAATCGGATTTTTCACAAGAAACGTGGTGGACTGACAGACGGACGGACAGATGGACTTGAAACTTGTTCAGAATTCGTTCACTAACAAAATGATATTAATTTTTTTTTTCTCTACGAGCGAAATTTTAGGTTTTAGAAATGTGCCGATCAAATGCAATATACTCTTCGTTTTTGCGAAGAGTATAATAAGCAAAAGGGGTGGTTTTTGGACGTTTGAGGGGGTGCACATGGCTAAAAATTTTTTTCACCCTGTTATCGGTATTCAGCACCCTCGAAAACGGGGGGAGGGGTAGGTTTCATACCTTTAGCACGATTTTGCTTTTTTTTGGGAAAATCCCGACTCCTTACTTCCACTATACGGAGATAGTCCACTGATATTAAACTTAAATTCGGCGAATAGAGGAAATAAATGATAATGTTTTGCCCTTTGGGGATTACACGCGCCATAGAGCTACTTTTAAGAAAGAAAAGAGTTCCCAGTGCGCAAGAGGTAGCTTCATCTTTAAAAATCATCCCTAACACGCCCTGCCCCCAGATAGCATTTATTATTCCACGAATGTACATTTTGCATTCCCAATGTTCTAATTGCATTCTGTACTTGCCATGTATGTTCCCTCAACATTCCCATATAAATAATATTTTCACATATACAATATGATTATACATACGATATAAATGGAATATACAGAAAAGTTTATGTTCACAGTCGCATATACTGTGTACACGTATCAGGGAACGTTCTTCGTATATGTGTTCATGTACATCGTATGGACATTCGTCAATGATTTTATCTGTATAATACAGGTATATTTTTTGTAGAAATATTTGCATCGCCCGAGCGCCGCGTCGATAGTAATATCATCAAAAGTTCAGCACTTTTAACTCGAACGCTGGTTCGATTTTTGAACTAATAAAAATAAACCTGCATCACACCTGATGAGACAGCAATGCTAGTTTTATAGTACCTATCTACCTACCTACAAAAATAATTATGATGTTTCTCTATCTATATAGATCTGGTTTAAGTACATTTATAATCATCCCCTGTGTGGTGTATGACGTTTTATAAATTTTAAATCGTTCTTCAATATTGTATATATGAAATATGTTTTAAATTTTGAATCCAGACTTTAGATTTATGATCGAATATTAAATAATAATGAATATGAAATATTAAATAATAGCGAATGAAATATTAAATAATAATGAATAATAATCCGTTTTTAATTTATGTACTGTGTTCAATTAATTAGTAACTATCTCGGCAACTATCGGCATTTCTTAAGCAGGTAGTTCAGACTTAGAATGGTTATTTAATTACATTTTATCTTTTATATTTAGATTTCCGTTTTCCATGTCATTACAATCCCCTTGTAGAATTTTTTAAATGCGCGCCACGGTCCTTAGATTAGTGCGCATGCTCATCGTACTCTAGCAGACACGTCATGCTTTTGCTGTCAAATGTTGATTTCATGTAATCTATGGATTTCATTTTGTGTTTTGTTTTTTGTTTTCCCGTGATTTATTAATTAGTCCAAGTATACATTAATTGCATTGCAGTAAGTATTTTACAATTATTGTATACAATATAACTACCACATAGTTTTGCTGTCATTTGCAGATATTTTATATTTAGACACTAAAGTTTAATGTTTAATGTGTATCCCTTTGTACATATTATACTAAGCATACCACCTATATTAGTTATAATAATTACGGCGTTTGTAGGTATCGATTTTTTGGAAAAAAACTGAGGTGGTCTTTGTAATCGTCTCGGTCCACGAAAAGGAAGCTTGGTGGTCACCATTCAAACGGAAACAATTTGACTGATCATTGAAAAACAGGAGAAAACCCCCCCAGAAACGTGGACACTTTACGGGGTGTTTAAATCTTATTTTCAAGAAGGTAGGTTCGATCTATTTCAATATTAAGAAGCTTTTGTTTATTTAAATCACAATCATTGGATTTGATTACAACGTACGAGTTGTGATAGGTATTTATTTGTAGTAATTTGCTTTATACCTATTTCAGAGGATTATAGAAGAGCTGCAATTGATTGAAAAGGGCAGAGATCATATCTGATGTAAGAGTGAACAAAAACAAATCAAAGGACTATGTACAAAAAACACGTTATTCCTCCTGTCAGATGAACATAATGATATCGAACAACATATTGGAAGCCGTCGACTTCCCAAGAAATTTTGTACATACTAGAAGTTCTTTTAATAACTCTGGTAGGCATTTAAAATCAAGTACTTACCTAAAATTTCGAATGTTCACTTGAACGAATTTCATAGGTATGAAAAAGAAAAATTAACAAAAGCCACACTTCGATTTAGGTGTAAAAACTTAAGTATTGTGGATATTTATTGTCAGCAAATGTGGCAATGAAGTGTTTATGCCCAAATCGATGTGTGCTTTTTATTAACTTTTCTTTTTCATCTAAAATTCATTCAAGTGAACGTTCGAAACTTCAGATACATTTAAAATCACAAGCATTAAATATTTCCGAATTCCAAACAAATATCTATGTTTTGTAGGTAAAGGACACCGCATAAAACAAATGAAAAAAAGGGCACAGTCAAATGGGCTGAAAATGCAGAATGTCTGAAAATGGCCAGTTTGAAAGGTCAAAGATCAGGAAGAACGGTACCCACTAATGTCATAGTTGAGAGTATTATGTGACGAGTTGTTTAATGTTGTTATTCATATTCATAAGACCGGAAATGCCGCAGGTTTCATGAATGAGGTGGTGATTTTTTTTAAGTTCCTATGCTTGCATGTGTGTGTATGTGTGTAGTGGGGGGGGGGGGTTGGTTAGCGTGCGTGAGAGAGTGAAAGTGTGTTCCTATCAAAGAGTTGTAATGTATGAGCAGTGGACAGCGCGCAAACGGTGTGAGCATTCTCATCCTTCTCACACAGTTCGTTCTCTCTTTGTCGCACAGTACATGAGGGGCTGTGTTGCTTTGTAAAACAGAGTGGAGAGCAAAGGAGAGGGTACGAGGTGTGCGACAAGGACAAGGATGCTCGCGCCGTCCAGCAAATCAACGGCTTATTTCCTGTAGTCAGAACTCTTTGGTTCATATGTGCAAATACATTAGAATAACAACATTAAACAAATCCTCATCATAATATGATACTCTCAACTATGACAGCGGGTACCGATATTCCTGATCTTTGACCTTTCATATCTCAAAAACTGGCGATTTTCAGATATTGTGCCCATGAAAACTTTTGATCAGGATATTATGAAGTACAACATACTACATTTTCAGCCCATTTGACTTTACCTACTTTTCCATTTATTTTGTGCCTGCCGTGTCCTTTATGATAATATCACTTTGTTTAATTTATGTTTGATCAGTTTTATTTTTTCTGTAAGATCTTTGTAAGATGTTTTTATATTTTTCAACTTTATCATGGCCAGTTTTTAAAGAGAAGTAAGTATCTATTCAAATATAATACAATGTATTTTCTTTTGTAGTTGGACTAGCACGTGTATCTCCTCCGCTGGACAGGAAGGAAATACCTTCTCCTAAAAATTGGAAAAGCCAAAAGAAAGTATTCAGCCAGTAGGATCAGTCACAGATGATGTGTTGAGAATGAAAAGTGGACTTTCGCAATTACAAGTATCACCATCGGCAACACCTGGACACTGGTTTTGAAAATGTAAGCCCTCCAATTTTTACTATTTTTTATTTATTGACAAAAAAATTCGTTATAGTAAAATATGACAGTTCATAAGTTGCAAAGAAAATTTTTTTGTTAAAAAAAATCTCAATTGAAATTTTTGTCACAATTGTTTTTTATTATTGCAATTCATTTTTGTAACAAAAAATAAAAATATATTTAAAGTAACAACTGTTTTATTTATACCTCTTCCTAAATAAAATCATGTTTTGTTCTTGGCAATTTAAAACACGATTTGAAATAGATAAAACTTTAAGGTAATGTAATATGATCATTAGATTTTTTCATAAATAACACGTTAAATATGATTTTTAAGCTGATGTTTTAGAGTGATAAATGTTTGATCCATTTTAAAATGGTTTTTAACAGATTATATTAACGTAAAACTATTTTTTTTTACATATATTCTTGGACCTTTGTAAAGTATTGTTATAGCAAATACAGTTTTATTTAAGTTTATTTAGCATTTGTATGCTCCATTCAATAAAATTTGATGAATAAAACATTTGACTTTAGTTGAAAACTAATGGTAAAAACAAATTTTCTGTGCATATATTCCACATTTACTTAAGTAATATTCTTCACAAGGAATGTGAAATGTGGAAAATTAGAATAAGTACCTAATAATTGACTGTAACAATTAAACTTTAAAATTAGATATTGGATTTATTATATGCAAGTACTTCACTCATATCGTGTATTCTCTTGAGTTTAATTATTATAATAATTTATTATTTGCTGTAATCATAGATGAGTCGCTGCGTCATACTGAACATATTCAGAATGAAGCAGCGACTCATCAATGATTACAATAAGTAATAAATTATTATAATAATTAAACTCTGAAGAAAATACTTGGCATGAGTGAAGTACTTATAGCTGCCACTGATACATAATGTTCATTCCTACAATATACATGCATCATAGATTTATGATCCATGTGTAACATACCAGGCACCTACGGTTTAATTCCTACGAAGGTAGTACTCATATTCCGTGAACATGCAGTGTACATTGTGAATGTAGGATGGACCTTCCTCTTTTATACCTCATGTATCTATCAGTATATCAATATACGTTTCTGGTTCATATCAAGTTCCGTTTTGGTCTATGGGTACGTTGTAGGAATCTTATTCGTATATCGAGAGGCGGTCATCTGTACGTCTCTCTGACATTCAGATTTTCTACATGGAATACAAAATGAATATTCATTCTTAGTTCCATGGGTACATAAAGTACATTCCGAGCACATGCTCTGAATGTAAAAATGCTATCTGGGCCCTGTCTTCTTCCGCGAAATAGTTCGTCCCCCAGATGATTTTATACTCATTGATAATATTCTATATAAAATTTACTACAAATAAGATCCTATGCATATTTCGGATAAATGTAATGATTTTCAGATAATGCTTTTTCTTTTGCCTAATCTCCTTATTGACATTTCCGGTTTTTATGAATCTTTTCACAATTTTCCATGCCTTGGGGATCGCTAGGACGGTATTCGGAAACTTTTCATAAAACTTTTCGATGACATATATGTCATGCTAGATTCGCCAGCGTCATAAGCATTGTACTATACAGGGTGTTTCGAAAAGATTGGGACAACGCTTAGCCGTAGATTATTGACATCAAAACAAGTCGATTTAACTCAAAAAGTAGTGGTCTAACTCTTTTCGTTTTCAAGATATAGGGTGGCAAAGTAAAAAAATTGTATTCGTAATTTGTCTCTATCTTAGAGACTATTATACGTATCTACTTCAAAGGTTGGTAACAACATGTTTTTCAGGTCGCTAATTACAATGGTGCTATTACCGATGCCTTATTTTATAGATGGCGCTAGTTACAGGACTTTTACCATAGCCATAACTTTTTTGAGGTTAGGTTTTGGACATCGTCTTCTATTATAATCGAAACGCAATTTAGTTTCCTAAAGAAAAGGTGTACTTGTTCAAACGCGATAAAATGCACCCTTTCAGAGAAATACGCGATTTACAACTTTATCACACACCAGTTCGAGGAAATTCAATTATACCTAAAAGCGATTTTCTTATCTAGGTGTACGTCAAGTATGATGTCTTGAAGTCATCAATAGCTTATTGTAGATACGTGTAATATTCTTCAAGGTAGAGACAAAATATGAAAATAATTTTTTTAATAATACCACCTTGTATCTTGAAAATGAAAAGAGTTAGACCGCTACTTTTTGGGTTAAATCAACTTGTTTTGATGTCAAGAGTCTACGCTATGTGTTGTCCCAATCTTTTCAAAACACCCGGGGTGTTGAATTTCTTCGAACTGGTGTGGGACAAAGTTGTAAATCGCGTATTTCTCTGAAAGGGTGCATTTTATCGCGTTTAAACAAGTACACCTTTTCTTTAGGAAACCAAATTGCGTTTCGATTATAGTAGAAGACGATGTCCAAAACCTAACCTCAAAAAAGTTATTGCTTAAAGTGTCACGTAAAAGTCCTGTAACTAGCGCCATCTATAAAATATGGCATCGGAAATATCACCATTGTAATTAGCAACCTGAAAAACATGTCGTTACCAACATAGAAGTAGATGCGTATAATATTCTCCAAGATAGATACAAATTATGAATACAATTTTTTTACTTTGCCACCCTGTATCTTGAAAACGAAAAGAGTTAGACCACTATTTTTTGAGTTAAATCGACTTGTTTTGATATCAAGTATCTACGGCTAAGCGCTGTCCCAATCTTTTCGAAACACCCTGTATACATTTTTTCTTGTAAAGTTGACATTTTAAATGCAAACCATAAATGTTTCTGACACAATGATGTATCAATTTTGTTTTAGGTTCCATGACAAACTTTGATTTAAAAAAATAATAGATATAAAAATATGCAATAGGGTACAACGACATATTTTTTAATTCTGAGCAAGTATCTCTTATAAAATTTTTCAATATCTTGCACAGAAATGGCAATTTACCTGCAGCGAATTTTATTTTTAAGCTGTCACCAGCGCCCTCTATAATATATTTTTGAAATTCTCTCGTACTGAAAATAGGTTTTAGGTTAAGCAAGAGCAGAAATACAGAAAACTGTGCTCATAGTAAAAAAAAAATGTTATTTATACCTATATATAATATCACTTTGCCGTGGACACGTTTTATATTATTTTTAAGCTGCCTTTCATGCATTTTTTGTAATTTCCTTATCGAAAAAATGTATCCAGCTAAATATTTTTATCATATTATGTTAAAAAACGAGCAATTAAAAAAATAGCCCCTTTTACGAGTCAAAAAAACAAGAATGATATTTTAACCGCATCGTGAACTGCATACGCCAAATCAAAATTTCGATCCAACAGGAATGTACGAAAAATGGCGTTTTCTGATGCTTCGCGAAACGCGTTTGACTTTTATTTGTCTGAGCATTCTTCTACAATCAAAATATATTCAAGTAAGTACAACAGAAATTTACAATAAAAAATATATAAAGTTGTATTCGTTTAGAACGATAGCAAGTATCTAAAATAGTTTTAAATATTATACATTGTTTGGTTTTTTAAATATTTATAGTAAATCGAAAATAAACGCATATTTCTCTCACTCTGGAAAATCTTGTTCTCAATATAGAAGGGTTCATTTTTTCCTAAATTTTTCGCGTTTTGAGGAGCTTTTAACTTGTGATTAAAGTTTTTGACTGGATGTATTTTTTCGATAAAGAAATGCGTCACAAAAAACTGTATTTTAGAAAAGTTCCGTGTATATAACTTTAAAATAAAATAAAAAATTGATTTTTTTATCATCCCCATTGTAAAGCATGTTCAAAAAGTTACAGTTTAAGAAAAAACAAACGTAGTGTGACCAAATATGAGTTTTTTGGGAGGCTCCAAAAATATTTCAAAACTTTCATTTTTTACAGAAAATAATAAATATTTTTATTTTCAATTTTGTACAATAGTTTATATCTGTAAGATTAAAGATTTCACCATTTTCTATTAAAAAAAGCTAAAAGGTTAAAATCGCAATTTTCAAGTCGTTAAGTGTACATGTATACAGGGTGTCCCACTTAAAACTCCCGGCGCCATTTTCTCGATAACCAAAAGCGATATTTTAAATCTGTAAAAGGTATCTACTAAATGGCATTTTGTTATCGTAAGCAGAGTGTAAAGTTTAAAAAAAAAGAAACCGTGTCAATAAGTACGTATTGGCGTTTTTATTCGAGGCCCCACCCGGCCACCCATCTACCACGGCGTTGTGCGCCGTGGTGGTGTGGCCGGCTCTGAACCGGGTTCCAACTCAGGCGCATTTTTTGTAACTGAAATGTTAATGAATCTTTTTGAATTGAATTGAATCTTACAAGTCACGAGGTCGGCGGTTCGACCCCTGCTCATTCCGTTTTTTTTTTTTTTTTTTTTTGTTAAAATAATTGCGAAAAAAATTTTAGTTGTTTTTTTTTAAGGTAATAATTGCTTATAAAACCGATGTACGAATGTACTCTTTTTCAATTTTAGGTCTGTTTTAGACCATTAAATATTCAATGTTGTAAATGTCGACATTATACCTTTACCGTTTTTTCTCCAACTCGTTTCCCAGGTTTGTATAAGTACCTCAACTTAAAACTTAAATTCTTAAAATAGTTGACTCCTGACTGACTCCCCCGCCGCTCATCAAATTTGAGATGAGGAAAATTTTTTTTTTCGGATTTCTCCCTCTCTACTCTTCAATTTCGAGATCTGGGGAAAACATTTTTTTTAACGAACCGCCACTGAATAAATGTAATAATTACGTTGTTCAACAAGTACTCGTACTTCTCAGGTGACACTGGTGACAGTTTAATTAAATTAAATAAGTTCTTCTTAATAATTATAAGTAAATAAAAATACTAGTAACTCGAAAAATTCAGGTTTGGGAACACGTAAAAAAAATAGAAAAAAAAAAAGAGAACCTGAAAGATTTTCATATATTTTAAATAAGGCAAGAAATTCAATTTCACATAATAAAGACTTCATACACATCACCATAAATAATGATTTTAGCATCCGAAATAACGGTCACTAAGATAGCTCAGTTGGTAGAAGCGTCAGTACTGTAATACGGATAATGGAGACATTGTAGGTTCGATCCCTACAGACCGCAATAGGTAAAGGTAAGTAAAAATGAATTTAATAACTTAATAAATAAATATTATAATTTGCAGGCAACCCTTGTGAGAAAAAATTGGAGTGATGGTAAACAATATTAGATATGTTAGAATGTAAATAAAATATATACGGATGGCTAACAAACAAATTCATAGGACAATACTTATTTATACATTAATCACTGAACTCTACTATATAAATGGAAGGTCAATATCTATACCAATTTTTACGTGAAATTGAACCTCGCGCAAGTATGGCGACCTTAAAGCCAAGCGCAATCGCACTACAAAATACGTCAGAGCCGGTCTTATTGTTACTGCAACTGTTTAAAACCCGGGACTTTGCAACGATTCTTGCAACACAGTACCATACAAGATTGCATCATATTGTCTCAATTAACTGTTTATAACATTCACAAAATATATTTCACAAAATAATCAATTTATAACAACTTTACATAAATGACAGAAATAAACAAAGAATAAAATGAGTGACACCGACTCTGGAAATTTCATCTAATCCAAGACTTACGCTACGGAATCTATGGGAAACGAATAAAACACAGACTCGCGTCAGCGCATAACTTGGTCCAAGCGCAGACATCAATTTCTCTATTGCGTCGACGCGTGGCTTTATATTTTGAGTTTTAATCTGTGGCGTAATTGCCGTATTTTGTTCACGCGCATGTACCTATATTGGCCTTCCATTTATAATAGTAGAGTTCAGTGACATTAATTACTTCATTTTTATCAAGTAGACTACTAACTAGTATGTAGTTTTATATGATCCTATTACTAAAAACCTGTGGGGGGGGTTACCAAATATAACCTGAAAAAGACGTCAAATTAACGTCTAGCATATGACGTCATTCGCCTGAGACATTAGGAAGTAATTTTCACGTTTCATTTACGTCATCTAACTCGTCATTTCTCGTCACTCCTGACCATTTTTTTACGTCATTTTCACGTGCCTTTGCTACCTGGGAATTGTTGTATCATCATGAAATTTGGCAATTGTGTGTAGCTCTGATGACAATACAATATAGTATACTCAATATTATAATATGTTCAAAATGGTCGCCGCCCAAGATGGCGGATTATCATCTTTTTTACAAGACCCTTGGTATGGGTATCAAAAGAAAGGGTTTGATAAGTAGGAAACAAATATGTGATCAAAACTTAAAAATTCAATTCATTATATATACTGCACTAAAAAGAAAAAAATAATCATCGAACATGTTCTCTTTGGTCTACCCTGTAAGGGCCTTAGTGTAAGCCGTGTTTGTAATTAAGTATAATATATAAAAGCGTGAAGCGCTTTTATACTATAGAAAAAAATAGTTTAAATAAAAGTTGTAACTAAGTATTTCATTTTCTACAATATTGGAAATGCCTAATTTTCGGTTGAACTAACAGAAAAGGAGATAATTGAGAAAAACCTATTTTAATCGTCATTTTTTCAACATGGCGGCCCTATAGGTATAGCGGCAACGATTTTTTTGTGGAAAACATTAATTACTTAATGATGGAGATTTGATCATCCATTGTTTTCCTGGCCAACACCACCTAGAGACTGTTTTTAGGTGGTGTTGTCCTGGCACGTGGAAAATACTCTATCGTGGCCACGGTGTATTAAATACACCCTGATCGTGGCCGAATATTAGATATATAAATATTCTGTTATTCTCAACGTTCTCGTTGATATGCGCGCCATCCATGGCACGTCTGTGGTATCGCGTTTTGCTGAACGGTTTCCCTGCACAGCTTCCTATAAGCGTGCTTGTTTCTTACTTCTCTATTCGCGTCATGCTTGCCATATTGGCACAGAAGATGGTAGCAGTAGAAAACATATCAACATCCTTCTTTCCCATGATACAAAGAATAGAAGGTATGATCACAGATCAATAAAAGACGTTCTTGATCTGTGGGTATGATCATTGATAATTTTAATCAATGGTATGATATTGCGCATGTGGGCGGAGCCAAATCGACAGTTGCTTCGTCACGCGGTGATAATTTTACTTATTTAGTGTTCTTGCAATAACCTTTAGTTATAAAAATGCGTTGTGCATTGGTATCATGTAAAAGTGACAATATGTTTAAAACGTATTTATGCGGAGATAAAGCTCATTCATAAAGAACGATGGTTACTAAGAATCCCTATTTATTCAAAATTCCAATGAGTTCAGGCAAATCCATGATACAAATTCTTTGTATCATGAGGAAAATCCTATGTAATTTAAAATCCCGCGATCACCGCGTGACGTCTTGCGCCAACCGGACCGAATTTAGAGAACTGAAGATCATACATTGTATTCTTTGTATCATGCTTCTTTCCCAGAGAGTATAAAGTCACAGGAGGGAGCTTATATACGTGACCTTGGGGACCGCGATGGTGTACCAAGATGGCCGGCGGCGGATATGACGTTCTTCCAGTGGCATCGCAAAAGAAATAAAGTAATAATGATATTAGGTACACATATCTACTTTCTCAGAAAAACAAATTTCAAAGAATCGCCTGCCATATTCCCTGAATTTACATTTCAATACCGCAGTGTAAAAAAATACTTCAAATCTGAAACTACCCAAGCAGCATTCAAAGTGATGGGAACTGGCATCTGAGGCATCGGAACTTTAATATAGTAGGAATAACATAACTGTTACTAATTTTGCGACTTCAGGGTAATATTCACTTTGGGGTATGCATTTGTAGTGACAATTAAGTAGATTCTACTGAATTTAGGCACTGTATAGTTATAACACTTTCAAGTAACTGCTGGAGAATCTGCAACGTCGCGGATACTACTCTGCATTACTTTGAAGCATCCTCAACTGCAAAGTGAAAATTGGTAGTAATGCCGACTGCACAGCTTTACCAAAGGACCACTTGAAAGTAGTCTAACTTATTAGTGACATCTCGAGTAAAAATGAGGTTATTTCTACGAACATAGGGGCTTTGAAGTTATCTTTACTACTCCCCACTAATTGAAAACGACTTAAAAGTTACATATACCTTGAAAATCTACTATAGAGTAATATTAACTTTTAAGACAATTTATATAATTATTGGCATTGAATAAAATGGCGGCATCTGAAATGCTCAGTGAAAGCGAAATAAAGTTTATCAGCACTCATCCACATTTTATAGAAAACTGAAGAAACAGTTAAACAGTAGTAGAGAAATAGTGATTCTTCAGAATATGATGCAAACATAGATTATTTCGCCACAGCAAAACCATCATCTTTGGCAACAAGTGCAAAAGTGCTCCCATCAACACAAGAGTAATCGAAAACTATAACAGTTGTAGTGATTAATGATACTGTGTACTGCTCGAAAATTACAACTTGTCTTTAACACACAGATTGACCCATAGTTCAGTTAGTGATCCACTGAGCATATTAAATGAATTTGCCGATTAAAAACTCCAAATTTAATAAATATTGTGTCGATGGGGAACGGACAATGTCGGTATAACGGCATAAGACATTATTTATGTACAATAAACTGAATTGAATGAAATTAAATGTAAACTGATCACTAAATAAATATGAAAACTGTTATGTATTTTTTCCATTATTACTCACCTTACGTTAAAAAATATATTTATCGAACACTTTCATATAAAGTGATCTTTATTGATAAGACTTTGAAGACCCTTGTGAAGTCACTAGTGAGATAAAGTAGTAAGCTAAAGTGAGGTAAAGTGATTTAGTCACTAAAGAGTACTTTGAATATAAAATAAAGTCCAAGGAATTTATTTATTGTCTCCATTATATGGAAAATTAACAAAACAAAGAATCCATGCACTAACACTTATTTATATTTATGTTAACATTTATTGTCATCATATTCGATTTTTCACAAAGAAAACTGCTCTTTTGTACACAATTTTTCTCTATACTAGTAACGACGTCTGTATTGCCTGACTCGTGCTGCTCTCCTGAATTTTTTTAGCAATAACAATCTTGTTGAGACTGAATCTTCCAAATAACCCTCCGCCACGGTGGATGATTTCCACACATCGTGACGTTTAAGGGTGGTAATGTCACCCCCAGCATTGGCCAAGAGTTGATGAGGAACGGCGCATGCTATGGCCAGTATACAAATCTGCATCAGGCAATTGCAAATAATCAGCTACAATTCTTGGAATTTTTGAGAGCTTATTTAATCCAACGCATTGGACAGTGCACTTTCCCTTCTGAAAATTTACGAAAAATCTTTTGTGAGACACATTTTGCGGTCTTAAAGACATATTTCCTAATCGAATCAAGTGGGTTCACCGAAAATCCTTCATTTAAAACTGTGAAACTTCTTGATTTATTCGTCTTGGTATCTGGTATGGATATATATAGATATTATTCTTTATCTCATATCTTCGACGCTTAAGAAGGTCAGTTCACCGCAACGGCAGGCACCGCAAACTCCCAATATCAATGCAACCTAAAAAACCCAAACATTTAAATAGTTATATAAAAGCAAGATCATAAAAAACACCTACCTCTGACATAAGATGCTCACCGTCAGGGGCATCCATCAAATATTGTTCGATATGTGCTCTTTCCAAATAATATCAGATAATAAAAAGTACTTAAAAAGTATAATAATTGTTATTTTTAATAATCCACATATTCCCATCGCACACAGTGACAGTGACACTTTAACCACAGAAGAAGAAACAATCAGAAGGGAATGTCGGCAAAAAATCCTTTGATCTCGTGTTGTAAATTTCCGCCATTCTTTTGTTGGGCGAGTTCAGGACAGTACTCAATATTTTTTACCCCTTTTAGGAACGGCCCGGTAGAGATTCAGAGAACTTGTGAAACATTAGATGAAGACAAATAATATTTGTTTTAGATTTTCAATATTTCTTAACTAGTTAGGCGGCATCATGATATATAAACTGTATCACGAGGCGAGATCACGCCACTCGCCATTTGTCGCAGACGATCCGGTTACAGAAGAAATCCGTGATCCGGGCCTGGCCCAATATTTTACAATTCCGTCCGAGATTGACAGTGCGCGATGTAGATGCGCGAACTTTTCGCGCCAATGAGAGATTCTATTCTGATTGTTTCTTTTTCTGTGCTTTAACAGTTATTATCGCGTTGCCAATTAAAAAAAAAAATTACCTATATCGATTCTGCCAATTCTACCAACATGAAAATAAGTTGATAGCAACAGTTACTAAAATCATATAGCGTCATTGGTCCCATTTGCTACATCTAGGTAAATATAACTACACAGTGAAATTGTTGCAGTTGCCGTCACCACTTTTAAAGTAACAACAACTATAACGTTGGTGGCATCTGCTACTTTATAGTAAATGTAACTTGTAGGGAAATAATTTTGGTTTTTTCAACCTCTAAGTTACTGCAATTAAAATCGTCATTTTTCTGTTGTTGAATGAAGACGCCATATTGACACGGATAAAAATATAATTCAATAAAAAATTTCTTTTTGTTATAGTCATTTACAAATATGTTTTCTAAATAGATTATTACTTTATAATATATAAAATTTAAAAAAAAAACGTTTCCCATAAAAAATTTTGCAGTTTTGCTTGTACACATAATTTTTGCAAAAAATTTTTTTTCCGAAAAAACCATTTTCTCGAGGGGGCGTCTTTTTTATCGAAGCATCATGATAACATTTTACAGAAAATAAGTGGTGGTTTTAATATCCACACCCAGGGTAAATGCAAAACATCATGATTTATAATATATGCTTATGCATGTTGTATATAATCACCTTAACTTGGACCTTGGACATATCATGTGCTTAAACTCAGTAAGTCATTAATTTGCTATTCGAATAACAGAGAGCCAAATATATAGTTTGCGCTCTCATTTCGGTCAGCTGAGCTGTTCCAAAAGTTAGTCATTTCTACTACTTGGTTACGTCCCGTTTACGTAATAACCTAGTTTTCAACACGGTAATGGTAGAAGTACCGGAATAGTAATTTGCTACGTAATTATTATTCCCCATTTTGGTGAATACTTGGTAGAAGGATGGTTCCCATTACGTAACAGTCCTTAGTTGCGGAAACCTTTAAAGTTCCCCTAATGGCAACTATTACGTAGAAACTACTAGAATTGCTGCTTGGGTATCATTGTTAAATAGGAATTAAATACCCGTTACTTTCTTTTACGGCATCTCCGCCACTGCTATCAAAATAATAACACAATAAATACTTCTTTTAAAAAACCGCTGCCCAAGGAATCACTACTTCCACATCCAGATTTTCTATCCAAGTCACTCACAACGAAAAAATTTTGATTGTGGAAATAATTGTTTATGGAACTTTAATAATATAATATTTGAAATCCTCTGCCCCAAAAATCCATAAAACGATACCCCACAACGGTAGTGGGGTGGGGGTGGTGATAGGGGGTGGTAGTGGGGGTGGAAGAAGTAAAAAAATATTTTGAGGTTTCTGGTTCTTGTACACACACCAAAATCACATTTTTTTTCATCCCCTTTAATAACGGGGTGGGGGTGGTAATGGGGGTGGCTAATGCCAAAATTTTTTTTGAGACCTTAGCTTCTCTTAAGATAGTATATATAAATTTTATGGACTCTTACCTGCTTGATTTACCTATTCACCCCAAATTTACCCCAATTTAACCCCCAACCCTTCGACGGAACAAGATGAAAATATAAACTAGTTCTAGATCTCGTTAAAGTACATATGTGTACCAAATTTCAAGTCAATATCTCAAGCGGTTCCAGAGTAAACGTGCGCACAAAAAAGTTACAGACAGACAGACCGACAGACAGACAGAAATTTTTTTTTCGCTCAAACTTAAAATCTCGACGTTTCATAACATTCTAAGCCTATTTGAACAATAAAAATTTTAAAAAAATTTTTTGTCGTTACTATACTTCCACTGGATGTGGAAGTAAAATTACAATGCGACGAGTTTACATAATTATAAGATTGACCCACGTTCTTAAATAAAGTAATACGTTAGTTTATAGTACACATATTAAACTTACACGTGAAAAGTTATCCAATAACCTACAATACAGTACACCACATTCCAAAATAATTAGTCATCCACGGTGTATCTGATGACGACTTCCGTCTCTGAGATTTCAGTACTAAACACTCCCTCCTGTGACTTTATACTCTCTGTTCTTTCCATTTTCCAAAAGGAGGAATGCATGGGTTTAGTAAAATATTTCGCCGCCAGGCGATTACCGATCGGTTTTGGGGACACTATTTCATTGTGTTCTGTGCTTTGTAGTTTTGATTTGTTGAAATAAGTTTGTCTATTTGAAACCTACGGAAAATGGATAGTTTAGATGAACTAAAAGAAAAGCTTGGCATTTTAAAAGAAGTAGTAAACAAAGATGCACAGAAATGAGGTTATGTTGCAGTACCCAAACCACAGATTAAGATAAACAGATATGCCTCTTCCCTGTTGGCGGGAAACAATCCCATTGACCTTGTGGCCGTAGTACTATGATTATCCTGACCACTGAAGATAAACACAGACTATATGGTCCTAGTCTGGGCAAATCACAAAGGGTGCGACATCTCTCATGTAAAGAGGAACTAAGAAAGTGAAGGTAATAGTTAGGTTACGCTTTCCACTTTAAAAACCCATTCGGTTTCCTTAAATGAAGTAAAAACAACGACACAATTTAAATTATGCCTTCGACATGTTAGAAGATATATTCACAAAGTTAAGGAAATTCATAAGAAGTTCAACTTTCAGGCGCCATCTGTTGAGCGTGATTTCCCCGGCACTCATTTATCATTACAGAGGTAGCTTCTTTACCAAAACCAAACTTATAAACAATAATTTTTAAACAAACGTCAAACTTTAACGAATGTTTATGTGCTTGGTGGAAATTTTTAATTCAATTAAAATATACTGATAAGTAACGAAAAAATTTATTATTTGTTTTGACTTTATGTAATACAGGGAACCCAATATTTAAATTCTTTTATACTTACCCACTTTTGCATTACTTTTCTAACTCATACCTTTTTCTATAATAAAATGTGAACTTTATTAATGTCTATTTGCTAGAAGGTATTTCCTTATTGTTTTAGCAATAATAATTATATGTTTTAAATTGTGAGATCGAAAGCAAACGCAATGTTCTCTGTTGGGAAGTATCCTAATTTATTTTTTAATTCTGCATCCGCACAGACAGATTTTTCACATTCCCAGATCCAAAACAGGAATCATCTATGCTCAAATTTTTCACTTGATTATTTATTAAAACTCTATTCGAATGAGGGCATTCTATATTATAATATATGCCAAATTTTAGATTGGACCCATTACTGGATATAATAGAATAGAATATATTAAAAGGACGAATAAAAATAGGAAGTTAGATATATTAATATATATATATATATATATATATATATATATATATATATATATATTGAAGTTCAGTTCGAGCAACGAGGAGCAGCAGTAGGCAGCTTTCAGCGAGAACCTGAAGATGGCAGATGGGATTCTGCCGAAACGTCGTTTAGACAACCGTGGCCCCAGCAGGAGCCTGTCAACTACGCGGGAAAACACCCGGAAGCACAACAACCTTTCATATATATATATATATATAAAATCCTGAGGTAATATATAAGTTTAATAATGTTAACGCAGTGTTATTTTGAGGAAACAAAATGAATCACTAAACACGAGCAGTGAAACAAATTAGTTTTTATTTAACTTCCGATACAAAATATGTCACTTCATAAAATTAAATTGTCAAGTCAATTAATTATGACATTTTTATATATGCAGAGATGGCCAACAAAAAGAGTTGCAAATCGTTCATAGTAATCAACAAATTGCTTTAATAATTGAGATATGTTCGATCATCAGAAATATACTGCCGCTTAATAATCTTCTATTTATATCTAACGAAGACATTCGTTTTTCAGTTATTGTAAAACATAGTAGGTATTACCCGCAATAACTACATAGCTATATTATGGAGATCGCGAAATATGCCAAACTTTTATACAAGTCAAACAAAAGTTTGACGTGAAATGGTTCGCAAGTCATAAACAGTCTTCTTTCGATACTGAAATTGTTGTGCAACACATTTGTGATACATTTGTATGCAAATTTTTATTTCCTCAGTAATGGAAAAATCAATAAATGTATGATTATTGTTGGGTAATATATATCTTTCACATTGGGTGACCATACGTCCGGAATTTCGCTGGAAAGTCCAGAATTTTGAAGTACTTACTCTCTGTGATCAAAAAAAATGTTTCCTCTCGGTCATCAAAAAATGTTGGGATCAAGAAATGATTTTTCGAATTTCTGCTCCCCCCGCTCATCAATTTTTTTCCCAGCAGAAGTGTCCAGCACAAAAAACTTTCACGCAATATCACAATGAAGTAAAAATTGTGAAGTGCAAGACGACAAAAACTAACCTTAAATGATTTAAATATCTGAGAAAATAACTCTAATTAATGAGCTCTAGACTATCTCTATTCTTCAGCATGTTTTGAACACATGAAAATTTAATTTCTGAACCATGTACCTACTGAGTTTAAACGACACTGTTTGAAATAAAATAAGAGCATGCATGGAATTGGGGCTGAAAAGAAATTGACAGCTGATTGGTGAAGTAAGTCACTAACCTTTTTACGTTTCTATTTTATTTCGCTAACATGTCTCATTTAAACAGGTACATATACGTAGAAGATAGAAGATATGAAAATAAATTATACTACCTTATTTTTAAAATTTAGAGAAAACAATATTTTGGAATAAACAAACGTTGTGTATAAATGTCATATAATGAATAATTCACAATGTACCTGTTTGTATAAATTTATTTTTTTTATGTCACTGAAACCTAAATATTCAGTATTTTAGAGGAATTTACATAAAAAATTCCATAGTTTATCAAAGGTAAACATTTTTAAAAATTAGGTTAAATGTTAAATGACAAGACGATAACAAGTTACTAAAATATTGGTAACATTTAAAAGTTCCTAACTCAGCAGGTTAGCCGTGGCCAACAGTAAAAATATCCCTGTGCTACTCCCAACTCCGCCCCAATCCATTCATAATTCGAAAAGTTGGGAGTAAGCCAATGAGCGCTCAACAGCGAGGTCACTGAAAACACTAGGGCGATTTCATTCATAATTCCAGAAGAGTCAGGCCTGTGCCCAAACACGACTCTGGCGCCGCCTACATGCATTCGGTCTGTGAAATGTTTTGAACACACTAGATGGGCTTTTTTGTAATTTGAGGGCAACTATCCACTTTCTTCTAAAACTGCTGCATATTGGAAACTGGTGAAACTTTAAGTTTTTATTTTTTCTCTAATAGGAAGTGCATTGAGGCACACAACAATTGCTTGGCATTTTTAAAGAAGTAGTAAACAAAGATGCACAGAAAATGAGGTTATGTTGCAGTACCCAAATGCGACTCTGACGCCGCCTACATGCATTCGGTCTATTTCCATCACAGTTTCCATCCTGTGACACAGATCAAGTTTGTTTGATCAATCTATGGTTTGATCTGTGCCTGTGATTTTAAGGTTATGAATGTTATAATAGTTTTGAATAATTTTTGAATGTACTGTGGGTTTTAGTTCTGACTTCATATTCGTTTAGGTAATTTAAATAAACTGAAAATGTCTAATAAACGCAAAGCTGATACCCAGGTTCCTGCAGAGGAAAGTGACCAGTTAATAATAAGGCCTCTGTGAGTTATTATCCCATTCCATAGAACAAATTTTTTGAATAAATCTAATTGATGTTTTAGGGGAGCCGGTCAAGAAGTAGGACGATCTTGCATAATGATCGAGTTTAAGGGAAAGAAAATTATGGTTCGTATTTGAAAAATTAACGTACATGTTATTGATAATACTTTGCTTGCCGATGCAGTGTATCTCATATCTCCATGCTCTATCAATATAACCAGATTTATCTTTATAATTAAAAACTTTTTAACATGAATCTTCTCAATCGTCATTATTGTAAATATCTTGCTAAACATAGATAAAACAGGAGCTGCGAGATGTGGAAGTACTTTAATTTTTAACAAAACGAATATGGTTTTTAGCTTGACTGTGGAATTCATCCCGGTTTGTCAGGAATGGATGCCCTTCCTTTTGTAGATTTAATCGAAGCAGATGAAATCGATTTACTTCTCATTTCTCAGTAAGTTCTATTTTTTTTCCATTATCATTTAAAAAGAAGATAACTATGACTCTCTTAGTCATTTTAACAGTTATTATAATCTTTTAGCTTTCATTTGGATCACTGCGGTGCTCTTCCGTGGTTTTTGCAAAAGACCAGCTTTAAAGGAAGGTGTTTTATGACGCACGCTACTAAGGCCATTTATAGGTGGTTGCTATCCGATTACATTAAAGTCAGGTAAAAATTAACATTTATAACAGCTGATGCTGTAATAAAATGATTTATGCTTTCAGCAACATTGCTACTGAACAGATGTTGTATACCGAAGCTGATTTAGAAGCCAGTATGGATAAGATAGAGACGATAAACTTCCATGAGGAAAAAGATGTTTTCGGAATTAAATTTTGGGCGTATAACGCTGGCCATGTCCTTGGGGCTGCTATGTTTATGATAGAAATAGCAGGAGTAAAGGTAAGCATTGGCCATTCATTTTCCTTAATTTCCGTTAACTATTGATAAACCTAAAATTTTTTTCAGATTTTATACACAGGTGATTTTTCTCGTCAGGAAGATCGGCATTTAATGGCAGCAGAAATCCCCACTGTTCACCCTGATGTTTTAATTACGGTAAAAAATAATTCTAAACCTATTTCTCTGTAATTATATTGATAGAATATGTTTTAGGAATCGACGTACGGAACACACATCCATGAAAAAAGAGAGGACCGAGAAAGTCGTTTCACAAATTTAGTGCACGATATCGTAAACAGAGGTGGAAGATGCTTAATTCCAGTTTTCGCCCTTGGTAGAGCCCAAGAACTCCTGCTTATTTTGGGTAAATATCAAATAATCTCAGATATAGTAATAAGTAAGTTCTTTATTTATCATATTAAGAAGGAGCAAGGCGATCAAATCAGAGGGGAGCCTGCGGCAATAAGCCAATGTGAAGGGAGATCTTCGTAATAAACAAATTTTAGCTAAAACCTTTCTTCAATAAAAGTGTAGTATTCATTTACTTACAAGAATATCTTTTTTTCAGTTTAATAATGCCAGCCGTTTGGCTAAAAACTGCTTTTTCCCAGTCAAGATTTTTAGTACAGTGCTTTTTAATAGATGGTGCCACCTACAGCACTACAATTGAACATTTTTGGTTGACGTCACGCTGTCGGCGTGGAGAGCACACAACTCATTAGTTTGTTTTCTAGAGATGGGTACAAGCTGTTATTTTTTAATAACAGGTTTAAACTGCTTCTGCTGTTTTGAAATATCAGTTTAAAAATAACAGTTCGCTGAGAAGTACTGGCATTCGCATATCGCAGTGCGCAGTTTGTAGTATGCAAATTTTTCGGTCACGTGAATTTGACGCAGCTGTCTGAAGGGCATACAAAACCTCAATTACTGTTTGTTTATCATTGTGTGTTTCAGGTTTACTTTAGTGTTTCAAGTAAAGTGTTTATTTTGACAATAATGTTTCGCAGTGAGTATTATTAAACGTTACAATCACACTTTAATAACAAAGGAATGCAAATGAAAACAATGAGTTGTCTGCTCTCCACGCAAAATGGTGCCGACGACAGAATGACGTCAACCGAAAATAGTATCTTGGTATCTTGGCTACTGCTATCTGTTATTTTCGAACAGAAATAACAGTCTCTTAATGCTATTTACAAATAACAGTTATAAAATAATAGGTTGTTAAATAGCAAATGAAGTAAGCGCAGCGGTGTAGCTAGGGGAGGGGGTACTCTGCCCCTGCTCCCATGATGTGGCGCCCCTGCTGTAGTTATCTGTATTTTATTTATATCTACAACTATTTTATACAAAAAGCTGACTGACTAGGCGGTCAAGTACTGAGAGTGGTACTTGTGAAATTAGTACCCCACTTTCTCCTTACCTGATTAATGATTCTTTTGCAAGTGGCCAGTATCCAGATGTACTAGAAATTTTAAAATCTATAAGAGATCTGGAATTGAAGCATGTAATTATAAAAATTTTAGCGTCCAGAATCAGTTGGCAACAATTTTTGAACTTGCCTTTAACAATAAATTTATGTTTTCTCATCTCATAGTGAGAAAAATAAATTGACAACAACTGGTATTGAACATTTATGTGAATATATTTATAATATGCTAGACAAAAACCAACTAAGCCAACCTAATTTTTTGACCTCAGCAAAGCTTTTGATATTGTTAGTCACAGTTTGCTTTTAGAGAACTCTTTAGAATCAGAGTTCATGGAGAGGCCCATCAACAGATTACCTGTAAGCTAAATAACAGAAAGTAAACTGTAGTCTTAGCTTCATATCAATCAGATTTTAGGGACGTTACCTCTGGTATACCATAAAGTCATAAGGCTCTATTCTAGGTCTCTAATTTTTATTAATGATTTGCCAAATTCCTGTGCATCACCGAATACTGTAATTATTTATGTAGATAACACAATTTTTTTAATATCCAGTAACAGCTAATAAATGAGTAAATGGGTTTTTCGATTGGTGTTTGGGCAATGATTTGGTTCTAAATATTAACAAAACATTTTGTATGTCATTTTTATCCAAGAGTGTTGGTCACAATTCTAGTGTTTTAATTAAAGCTGATCTCTAGTCAATTGTACAGACAGACAAATAAAACTCCTGGGGCTAAAGCTGGATCACAAAATGAAATGGGAGAGGATGATTTGTCAAAGAAATTAAGTAAATCCTGCGTCATTATTAGATATTTAAAATCTTCAGTGTCACTTAATGTGTTGAAGTAAGTTTACTTTGGTTTGGTACAGTCTAACTATCCTATGGACAAAACATTTTTGGAGAAACTTTTTTCATGTTTTTAAAGTGTTTATAGCACAAGAATATATATGGTGTATGGTTGGTTTACGTGCATAAACCCATTGTAAATAAGTATTTATAACAGGGGATGATTTACAGTTTTTACCATAGCAAAATGTTCATCAAATTCAGTATCATATTGAATATGTTATGGGTATTACATTCTTTTATCGTTCCAGACGAATACTGGAGTCAGCACCCAGAGCTTCATGACATTCCCATATATTATGCGTCATCTCTGGCCAAAAAATGTATGGCTGTGTATCAGACCTATATTAATGCGATGAATGACAAAATCAGAAGGCAAATAGCAGTTAATAATCCCTTTGTCTTCAAACATATATCAAATTTGAAGGTGAGTATTAAGTAACATATTAAGTATATTATCAATAAACAAGCTAAAAACGTACTCTTCGCCTGTTCACTAAACTTTTTATATAACTGTTACACATTCTATAGGATACTCTTCGCAGTTTTTTGTAAATAATGTTAGTTTTAGACATTTTTAATTTTATACTACGAACTTAGTTGGTAAAATACTCAGTGAAAAATAAAGTAAAAATTAAAAAAAAAAACTATACCATACTCCATTTGGGTTTCGAACCCGGGAGCCTTGGATTCCGAGTCAAAAGCGTAAGAACTACATCATCACCTTACACGTAAAAAAAATGTAAATTTTTACATTATAAGACACGAGCTAAAATCATATTTTCACGGTTGCATATTACATTATGAAATGTATGTTTGTAAAATATATAAATATTTAGATATTAAAATGAAATATAATTTCACCAGATTTCTATTCAATTACAAAAACATAAAAATCAAAAAAAAATTTTTTTCAAATTTAAATCATTAATAACATTTTTATTTACCGATCGATTTTGTTCAAAAACAATAGGGTTCTTCCTCTAGCTAACACTAATTTACTGTCCAAATTTCAGTACAATCGGATTTTTCTTTCTTGAGTTATCGTGCTTACAAGAAATGTGACGGACGGACGGACAGACGGACATTTTGAAAGTTGTTCAGAATTCGTTCACTACCACAATGATATGAAAATTTTTTCTCTACGAGCGATATTTACGATTTTAGAAATGTGCCGATCAAATACAATATACTCTTCGTTTTTGCGAAGAGTATAATAACAGGGCCTCTGAAGTAGCATTTATTGAAAGTATTGCCAGACGCATTTCTCGTAAAAGGAGATAATCACTTTGTAATTTTCCATTTTTGAAAATATTTATTATTTTCTTCTTTTTTCCACCAAATTAGAGCAGTAATAAGTGTGAAAATTATTTTAACACATCTTTCGCATTTTGGCAGTTACACATGTCAATAAAATAGTCGAATAAAACTAAGCATTAAGAATACAATTTCAACGATTGTTTGGGAGGACAATTTTTCTCTGGAAATGCAGACTATACAGTGTGTCCCACATTTCACGGTAACACCTTCGTAGCTCAGTTATTACTCATCCAATTTCAATCAAGTTTATGGTATCAAAGACCTTTATTATATCTTTTTTGAATAAAACAAAATTTATTTGTCATTGGCGTGCATTTTTATTAAGAAAAAAAGGGTCGAATTTTTGAGAAATCATATTAGGCATTTTTTTGTTGAAAAACTAATACAATGTTATTGATCAGCAAGCTGTAGAACCACTATATCCATAATTTAACAACATTTTGATTTTTGGTTTTCGAATTACGGTCCCCTTAAAATTACCTATTTGAAACATTAAATAACCAATAAATTGGTAACCAAATTTTTTTAGAAAAAAAATCATTCTTCATTTTCTCTTTAAATTCACTTTTTCTACTATCCCATATCATCGAAACTTTCAAATTTCGAGGGCCAAGAATTTTGATTGAAAAATTTTGGGTCATCAGACCTGTAAATTATTTGGGCATAAAGGATTACCGAATTTGAAAGTATCGATGAGATGAGGTGGTAGAAAAAATGAATTTAAAGAGAAAATAAAGAATGACTTTCTTGCCAAAAAAGATTCGTTACCAATTTATTGATTATTTAATGTTTAAAATAGGCAATTTTAAGTGGGGCGTAATTCGAAAATCAAATATCAAAATGTTGTTAAATTCTGAATATAGGAGTTCTACAGCATGCTGATCAATAATATTGCATTAGTTTTTCAATAAAAAAATGCCTAATATGATTTCTCGAAAAATCGACCCTTTTTTTCTTATTAAAAATGCACGCCAATTACTGAAATAAGTTTTGTTTTACTTAGAAAAGGTATAATAAAACTTGGTTCAAATTGGGTGACTAATAACTGAGCTACAAAGGTGTTATCATGAAAAGTGGGACACACTGTATATTATCAGGAAGTTGCACTGAAGTTTTGTCCAATCTGGGAGATGAGCGTTTCTTGGAAATTAAGTTTTAATTTTGAAAAACATCTTCATTTTTTTAATGTTTATTTTTAATATCTCAGGTTTTGTTCGTCGAATCATGCCAAACTAAAAATCAAGATGTTTAGAAATAATTTATGAATAGAACTGCATAGATCCAAAAAA
This sequence comes from Rutpela maculata, assembly GCA_936432065.2. Classification (NCBI taxonomy): domain Eukaryota; kingdom Metazoa; phylum Arthropoda; class Insecta; order Coleoptera; family Cerambycidae; genus Rutpela; species Rutpela maculata. The sequence goes on from OW386285.2 coordinate 358,840,471, forward strand.
TAAAAACTAAGACAATTTCTAATTTTACATAAACCGAAATTACTAAAAAAATAATTAATCTTTTTCAATGAATCTTGGTGATATAATAGATCTTGTATGAGTAAACTATTGTAGAAAATTTCAAATAAAAATATTTATTATTTTCCCTGAAGAACGGGACTTTTTCTTTCTTAAATTGTAACTTTTTGAACGTGCTTTACAACGGTAATAAAAATAAATTTTTTATATCATTTTAGAAATTCAAAAAAATATATGCTCAGGATTTGAACCGCGGATTTCCGCATGGGTATCCTCACTTTAATCATTACGCTGTGGCCATGAAACATTTGCGCATTCGATGAATTATGGCAGAGAAAGCAAAATACATCATTTTTAATCAGATCTTTGTTAATTTATTAGTGGAAAAGACGTATGATATCGATATCGAAAGAGTAAGAATGACGTTTTAACCTCATTGTAAACTGCATACTCCAGATCGAAAATTAGATCCAGCAGAAACATACAAAAAATTACATTTTCTGATGTTTTGCGAAACATGACTTTGTCTGAGCACTCTAGATGAGTAAGTAGAATGCATAGATATCATCTCCGCACATTTTCCTAGAATCTCGAAGCCTTGGTAACGGGAATGGGGAAAATGGTCCTTGACGTGGCAGTCACAGTTTTGATGAACAAACACTCGTATACCTGCATAATTGTAGGTTATATTTACGATTAAAATTTATTTCATGAATTCACTAAAGTTCTCACACATTAGAGAATATGCAGTACCAATTTAAGCTCAAAATATATGTATGTACAGAAATAAATGCATGAAACGCAAAAGATATGATATCTCAGCTTCTAATTAATGTACAAGGGTTTTTTTTTTTTTCAACTTACAAAAAATGCATTACAAAAAGCATTTTACAAAAATGCACAAAATGTAACTGTAAACTAACACATAAAATTGATTTTTATCACTATTATAAAGCACGTTTAAACAGCTATAATTTAAGAAAAACAAAATCTTAGTATGACCAAATGGCAGTTTTTTATGAAGCTTCAGAAATATCTAAAAAACCTCGTTTTTTAAGGAAAATAATAACTGTTTTTTTTGTAATTTTCCATAATTGTTTATACCTACAGGATCTATCGTTTCACCAAGTGTCATTAAAAAAGATTAATTATTTGTTTATGTAAAATTACAAATTTTCTTGGTTATTTTTTTGCAAAAAAAAACAAAATGGCAGATCGGATTTGGGCCCGTGCAGTTTTATTAATAATTTATTTACAAACGATTTGATTTCTCGTTTGGCCTAATGCGATGAACAGAACCCGATATATTTGAAAACAAAACACGTTTTTCAAAATTAAAATTTAATTTCCAAAAAACGCTCCACCACTCCCAGATTGGATAAAACTTTACTGTATTTTTCACACAAAAATTGACCAAAAGTGAGTTTAAAGTCTATACAATATTAGAAAAAATGCAAAAAATGTTCAACCTTCGTGCATCCAACATTGTGCATCACAAAAAATTCAAATTTTCGAATAGTGACAGCCCTGCCAAATTAATTACGAGTAATTCCACCAATGGGAAATCGAATCTGTGAGAACTCAGCTTCAGTTGCACAACACAATGATTATTTCATTGCACATTATTTGCAAATAATATTTGATTTTTTCACATTTATTAGTTAATTTTTATTTCATTATAGTTATAAATAGATTTTTTAACCAACGGTAATAAAACGTACTTATGACATAAAGGGATAGAATTGTTGCTTATTTAATGACCATTATTTGCACTGAACAAAATTACCATTCGTATAAAAAAATTATGAAGAAGAAAGTTTGTTTTATGCTATTTATTGGCAGTCCTTATAAATGTATAAATGTAACAATTTAATCATAAAACATTGAAGTAAGCAACTTATCTCAAAGCCTAAGTTTCAAAACGACCTTATTTGACAATTTGAATGTGACACGTATATTGACGTACATATAATAGCGTTCCTATTGCCACCAAACTTGACTGAAGTTGATCATTCTGATTTTTTCAGTTCAGTTAGCTGAGAAGCATAATTTGCATAGATCGAAGCCTTCTTTAAATAATGGCCTTCGCACCGCTGTGCTTTAGAAGTGCTTCTCTTAAGCATGGCTTTTCCGAAGTTAATAAAAACAAAAACATCAAATTATTCTTCCTAAGAAGCTTTATTTTATTTCATGTTGCCTGCCAATTTCAAACACATCAATTTCAGGCTTAACCTTGTCATACAAATGTGGGAAGGCACCCTCTGCCCCATATTTCTTCCTAACCTGTTCGTACAGCCCTAAATCGAACATTTCCTCGAATTCCTTCCTGTCCATGAATATATCGGCATACAGAAACGAAAAACCCCCCACGTCCCTCGTGAACTTTTCCATTTCTCTCATCGCTGTGACCGGATTGTATTTCTCCTTCCTCTGAACGAAACCTGGCACACCGTATATCCCCAAGTCGTTGTACATTGCATAATTAGTGCCCTCTACTAGGTACTCTTTTTTCGGCCGTTTTAATTGACCGGAGTTGGGGCCATGGTCGTACACCCTGCACGGATATACCAACAGCGGATACGCATCGAATAATTTTTCAGACGTTTCTATTTGCTTCTCCAGCTTTCTGATCGGCAGAACTATGTCCTGGAACACCTGCTTCGTAAAAGTGAAGGCTCTGATGCCTGGGGTAGTCGTGAACTTGAGGAACGCCGGCTTTGGGGGCAGCAGCCAACCGAATAGCAACCGAAACAGCGGGTTGTTGCCGAAGGGTATCATGGACTCGACCACCCAGAATATTGACCGGTTGTGTCGCAGTAGGTACTCACGTAGTGGTATCAGCTCTGTATGCTTCCCCTTTTTGAGGAAGGACTCAGTATACTTGTAAAACCATGGCTTGTACCATCGTGTCAGGTGATTGACTGGTAAAACGGGATCAAAGTCTGCGTAATCCCCGATCATAATCACGGCTTCGTTCCGGTTGAAAATAGTAGCCTCAACGTAATTAGCCACGGGGTAGTCCGAACCGCCATCGCCGGACAACAGCCTTATCATGTCGCAGTAGCTCTTCTCGCCCTTCATTGGAATGTAGCTCATTTTGATGAAGGGTTTTACTTTTACTATTCTCAGCGTCAACGCTACCAAGAAGCCCAAGCTGCCATGTGACCAAGCCAAGGCTTTGTATAGGTCGTTGTTTTGTTCCTTGGACGCCTTTACAAGACTTCCGTCAGCCAAGACGACTTCATATGATATGATGTTCTCATGGTACAAGCCGACTTTGTGAGAGTGCGTCGTCATACCAGTACCGAAAGCCAAGCCGCCCAGCGTTGCGTCTGCTATCTCCAGAGTTACGGCTAAGGTGTACCCTTTTGGTATGAGGAACTTGGTGATGTCACCCACCGTTACCATTGGCTCCACTCTCACTGTTAAATTTGCCTCGTTTAGTTCTAGTACGTCGAATAGATCTATGGCAACTTGGTGACATAAGTCCTTTCTGTAAAAAGTTGTGGAAAGGCTCAGCCAATTCGGTCGGGAAGTGCACAGCGGTTTCCTTCCTTCTTTCGGTAGTTTGTTCCATAGTTGGACTTGCGATTGGATGTTGCGTACTCGTTGATCATGAAGCCTTGGACTTGTGTACAGTGTACGGTAAAGTTTTGTTTTCAGACTCAGGAAGAGATCGAAGATGAAACTTGCCGGTAAGCAGAACAATAGAATCACTAGTCCTCGATTGTTTTCCAGGAATTCGATGAGGCGGTCTTTCCAAGTTTTTTGCACCATCTGAAAAGAAACATTTAACAGTAGCTGATCATTGAAATTAGACAGTTCAAAATGTATTAGAGCAATTATGAACTGGTTCCAAGCCCATAAAAATAAAAGAACAAAGCAAAATCATTTTTATCGAGTAGAAATTGTAATAATAGGTTTTCTCGGCCTTGGTTTAGTGACATGCCAGGTGTATTAAGAAGACGCAAAAGGCAGTCCTGATTGAAATACAAAAAGACCAGACACACTGAGCTCTCAAATCAATATTGCCTTTTACAGAATCGTTGTAAGATTGGAAACAAATAAATCGTTCAGTGACTTCATTACAGCTATTTTTAATCATAAACTTAATTCTTTAACTCTTTCTTGATATGAACAAAGCTTTTGATTCGATTTAAACTGCTTCTTAGCTAAACTTCATTACTATGATATTAGAAATAAGTGCTACGAGTAGACAATTATTTATTAAAAAAAAAACAGACAACACTTTAAAACATATTGTATATAGAGTTTTATATTAGCCATTGATATGTCACTTAATAATGCAAATCTGAGCAGGCAGAAACAAAAACTAAACATTAAGCACCTTGAACTAAATGTACCTTTCAATTCCTAACCTAAACTATTGATTTTGTGCTGATGTGGTAAAAATATGCTATTTAAACTATTTCTCCACTTGAGATATCTGATCTAATCTGTTTGACCTTGACGCGATAAATACCTACTAAATACTGGATGGTCAAAATAAAATAGTTTATTCACAAAATCTGTAGTTGCCAAATTCGATATTGTAAAATGTTATTGATTGATTCTTTGCTGGATAATTCTCAAATGTTCAGACATTGTTTATGTTTCTTGATTAACAGGTTATTATGTCCTGAATGACCAAAATATAACAATGTCATACCGAATTGTGTTCTCAACTAGTGAAATTTTCATAATTTCAATTGATCTAGGCAAATTTTAGCATACTGTATCTTATTTCTCTGTTCCTTTTGAAAATATGTTGAACAATTTGAACACCTGCCAAGCAAATGTCCGTGTGATGCATAAGGTATTATACATGCCCAGCATGCTGTTTGTGTTTTATATTTTTCAGCTATTCAAGTCAAACTTATTTTTTTAGGGAATTGATCATTTTGAAGACATAGGACCATGTGTCATCATGGCTTCTCCGGGTATGATGCAAAGTGGGCTCTCTCGTGAGCTATTTGAATCATGGTGCACCGATTCCAAAAATGGAGTAATAATTGCTGGTAAGTTCTGAGGTCTAAAAGTAAAAGTTTTATTTTTTTTATCAGTTTTGATTTTATTTTTTTATCCAAATTTTATTGTTATAGGTTATTGCGTAGAAGGCACCTTGGCGAAAACGATTTTGTCGGAACCCGAAGAGATAACAACGATGGTAGGACAAAAATTACCATTAAAAATGTCTGTGGATTACATTTCTTTCTCAGCACATACAGATTACCAACAAACGAGCGAATTCATCCGCATTCTGAAGCCACCACACGTGGTAAGTACACTCAGCATATAACATAAGATTTAACCATCTCCAGATAATGACAACATGGTTACCAAAACATGCCTCGAGTGTAGTAACTGAGTGTTCTTGGTGTTCGTGTATACTCATGCTTGTTTCCAGACTTGCTCAATTTCGGAGTTCCATTAGAATCTTTTGATCGACTAAGTTTCTAAAAATTCGAAATCATTTCAAAACTTTATGTTTGCTATATTGGAGAGGTTCCTGTAGGTGAAAATTTAAGCAGTAAGCTGTAATCTGAATTTCTTCAGAAGTTCTTGCCGATACAGTAATTGTCACATAGTCCACAATTGTTGCAAGTCTACCATTCATGATATTACATCCCAACCAGCAAAATAGATGAACCACTAAGGCAAGGATAATTTTGTGAAGTCGATCGATAATTACTTTATTTCGTCTTAATAGCTAATATCTATGAGATCATAACAACTTGAAATTATATGTAAACACCCTGTATCGTGGATCCGGAAATTATAACACTAATTTATTAACTTACGTACTAATTACAACAATTAATTACTTCACTAATATAGTACTAAATACTATAATTCACTTTATTACTTTGTTCACTTCTTAATATTGCGAACTCGCTATCTTAACTCAACTGTCTTCTGAACTAAACTGTCCACTCTGGGTTTCTCCATGCCTTTATATAGTCCTAGGTAGTTTGCATCTGGATTCTTCTATCAGATGTCACCACGTTCCTCGACGTTCCTCGTTGTTCCTAGATCACAACACTGTGCGCCATCTCTGTGACAACGGCCGAACTAACTAATTAGTTTTGTTTGTGTTTACCGTCTACCTTTTGAACTTAGAGGGAATGCTCATAGATGTCTCTGGGGTAGAACATGTAACAGTATGTTTAAAACGTTTAAAACTATTCAACTGAAATTAAATGGTGCCAAGTTATTTTTTTAACAATAGTGGGCCAAGAATCGAACCCAGTGTGTCCACCTAATTTATTATCATGTATTTTTGAAGTTTGTAAACTTAATAATGATTTTCTTGCTACTAAGATAAAATGTAATTCAAATTAAAGGAGAATTTGTAATACCTATATTATATAATTCTTCTAGTAATCCATTTACTATTATTTACTTTATTCTAATCATTTTCAGCTTAAGACCCTATTGTCTGTTAGTGTATACTGTAACTATTTAGTTTTTATTTGATTTGCAGTATTGTAATATGTTGCAACCCCTTAAAATTTAAGGTTATGTTGGTTACTAAAAAGTAGGCAGACTTCAACAGATCGAATGTCCGAATGAATGTAGTGTATTTGCACCTACTCGAGAAACCTACCAGAAGTTAGTTCTGGTGACATCTGGAATTATCTAGAGAATGGTGGCGTCATCACAGAAAAATCGAGATCTGTCATTTTTAGGTATAAAAGACCAACCGCATTCTCAGCAAGTAGTTCAGAAAGTTCAGAAAGTATAGAAAGTGAGGTTAAGACTTCAAAGATAAACAAAGTGATAAACATTGTGATTTTAGTCAGTAAAGTGTATTTAAATTAATAATAGTATTGTGAAGTATCCAGTAAATATTTAATAAAGTGTGTTAGTGGACATCTCTTGTTATAATTTTTGGAACCCACGGAATTTGCGAGGGTGGTTTCCTAAGGGTGGAAACACGCGACAAATTGGTGTCAGAAAGCGGAATTTTATGACAAGAGGAGCTCTGAAGTTATGCTGGAGTGTTCGAGAAGTATTTTCGAGGGTTAGTGCTAACACGGAGGACTCATTTACTGGACATTGTTCGAGGGTTATTTTCGAACAGGAAAATAGTGTTAAGTGCATTTTTGAGACATTATAGAACATTTTATTAGGACATTAGTGTGATAATTAATTCCTTTGAACTGAGAAGTGATAGAGACACTAAAAAAGACTCATTTAGTGCGTGAAAATTTCTAGAACTTTTCTGTTTGGACATTAGTGGAGATTAGTAAATTCTCTAAACTGGATAGTGACAAAAGACTCTGAATAAGACTTTTTCGTGCTATTTCGAGATTTGTCTGGAAAGTTCCATTACCGATATTGACGTGACAGTTAAATTTATTCTATTTTAATTTCGTTGTATGCCCGTAACAACAAGAAGTATGGCATCTGATAAACAAATACAGAACTTATTCGAACAATTCCAAAAAATGATGGCGCAGCAACGGCAGGAAGACAAAGAAGAACAGGAGAGAAAACGTCAAGAAGAGTGAGATGAATTAAAAAAAATTATGGAAGACCAGGAAATAAGACGTCAAGAAGAAAAGAAAGAGCGAGAAAAACGACGTCAAGAGGAGAAAGAAGAACAAGAAAGACGACGTCAAGAGGAGAAAGAGGAACAAGAAAGACGACGTCAAGAGGAGAAAGAGGAACAAGAAAGACGCCAAGAAGAATTAAGAAAAATTCTGAATGAGCAAATGAAAATACAGCAGGATGCTATCATTTCTGCCAACGAAGAATTAAAGAGTGAAGTCAAAGAAGAGATAAACAAGGTAGAAGAAAAAGTAGGTGAAGTCGAGACAGAAATCAGTCAAGTTAAAGAGAAAGTAAACAAGTTTGAAGAAGAAGTCAAAGGAGAAATAGACCGGCTTAAACGACAGTTAAGAGATAGAGGAAGCCAGCAGGTGGTATCATCAGGTCAGCGACTAAAACCTCCTTCTTTTGACGGCCAAAGTTCCTGGACAACGTACAAGAGGCAGTTTGAGGCAGCAGCGTGTGCGAACAACTGGGATAATGAGGAAAAGGCCATGGCATTAGTTCTGGCGTTAAGGGGCCAGGCTTCAGAGTTACTCCAAACCATCCCAGTTGAGAAACAAAGGGACTTTAAAGTCTTGGAAGCTGCATTAGAATTGAGGTATGGCGACCAACATCTCGCCCAATTATACCAGGCTCAGCTGAAATCCCGGATGCAAAAAGCTGGGGAAAGTTTACAAGAATTCGAGGCTGCCATAGAGAAACTGGCACACCTGGCGTATCCGAGTGCACCTAGAGAATTTCAGGAGCAATTAGCCTTGGGGGCCTTTTTAGATGGCATAAGGGACGAAGAGGTCAGGCGAGTTTTGAGGCTAACGAGACACCAAAGTAGTAGCGAAGCTTTGGTGCATGCACTCGAAGTAGAAGCAGCTTACAGGGATACGCCAAGGTCAAGAGTGCGAGCTGTGACTCTCGAAGAATCACAACCAGAAATGAACCAGAACCCCATGTTGACAGAAGTACAGAAGAGAAGCAGGAAAACTAAAGATAGCCAGCACCAAGGGGGCTGTGCTGGCTAGGGAATGCGGTGCCCCCAGAGAAGTAAAGATTTCCCAGCTCCAAAGAATTCCAAGTAGTCTGTTGTTGCAAGGATATGTGAATGGAAGAAAATGCGTGTTTACTATTGACACCGGTGCTACGTCATCAATAGTGCGGCCAGGGTTTATATCAGGCTTGCAGATTGACAAGAAGCAAAATGGAGTAATCATTCGAACAGCCACGGGGGACAGGGCTGCGGTCCATGGAGAGATCAACTTGGAACTGCAGGTTGGACGGTTGAGGTTCAATTACAAGGTCATTGTGGCTGACATTATGGATGATTTCATTTTGGGTCTGGACATCATGGGAGAGCAGGGATTCATTGTTGACGTAGGGGAGCGAGTCTTAAAAATTGGAAATGAGGAATTTATTCTGGCAACCGCAGACGACCAATTCCATAAAGCGAGATTGTTAACAACACAGACGATCAAGATTCCTGCTCATTCAGAACAAATGATCGATTCTGCCTTAGAAGGAAATCCTGGAGGGTACCGTGTTGGCCTAGTTGAAGATGACGAATCGATTAAGTCCCTATCCAATATTATTGTGGCGAGAACATTAACCCGGACTAAAGACAAAATCCCAATTAGAGTCGTTAATTTAAATTCCCACTCGGTGACAATTAAGGAAGGCAAACCGATTGGCACCTATGAACCTGTCACATGGGTAGCGAGGTGCGAGGAACAAACAGAGGGAAGTTCATCTATGAAAATAGACCAGGAAGTTTTGAACTTGCTGAGTACCCAGTTGGAGCATTTATCTGAGGATGAACGAAGGGAGGCAATCAAGTTCCTGGAAAATGAAAGTTCAGTATTTGCCAAGAATACAGAGGCCCTCACAAAAACAGACATAGTCCAGCATCGGATAAATACTGGTGACTCACCCGCTATTCGACAACCACCTAGGAGGCTTCCATTAGCGAAACAAGAAGATGCCTCGGCAATGATAGACAAGATGCTACAAGATGGAGTCATTGAGGAGTCAACGAGTCCCTGGTCATCGCTAGTAGTTTTGGTTGCCAAGAGGGACGGAACATTAAGATTTTGTGTCGATTATCGAAAATTAAACGATGTCACGAAGAAAGACAGTTACCCATTACCACGAATTGACGACACGTTAAGCACGTTGGCAGGTTCACGATGGTTTTCTACGTTAGACCTTAGGAGTGGATACTGGCAAGTGGGGCTTCATCCTGATGATAAGGAGAAGACAGCGTTTTCAGCAGGCAGTGGTCTTTATCAATTTACCGTGATGCCTTTTGGACTTTGCAATGCGCCAGCTACCTTTGAAAGATTGATGGAATTCGTACTGCGAGGGCTAACCTGGAGGACGTGCCTGGTTTACCTTGACGACGTGCTTGTTATGGGACAGGACTTTACAGAACATTTGAAAAATCTTCAAGAAGTATTTGGGCGAGTCAGGAATGCCCATCTGAAGTTGAACCCGAAGAAGTGCCTGCTATTCCAGAAAGAAGTCGAATTTCTTGGTCACGTGGTGTCTTCGGATGGAATACAAACAGACCCCGACAAAATTTCTGCTGTACGAGATTGGCCAAGGCCATCTAACGTTCATGAAGTACGGAGCTTCCTTGGCCTCTGCACTTATTATAGGCGCTTTGTGGAAGGGTTTGCAGAAATTGCGAAGCCATTACACCGGCTGACAGAAGAGAAAGTGCAGTACCAATGGACGCCGAAATGTGAAACGGCATGGAGAAAATTGAAGGCAGCTCTATGCACTGGTCCTGTGCTAGCGTACCCACAACGGGAAGGACTTTTTATTTTAGACACTGATGCAAGCAATTCTTCGGTCGGATCTGTGCTGTCTCAAATCCAGAATGGGCAGGAAAGAGTGATCGAGTACTTCAGCAAGGTGCTGTCCAAACCAGAAAGAAATTATTGTGTAACCCGGAAAGAGTTACTGGCCATCGTAAAATCTGTGGACCATTTTCATAAATATCTTTATGGAAGACATTTCAAGATTCGGACCGACCATGCTGCATTAAAATGGCTGTTGCAGTTGAAAACCCCTGAAGGTCAACTGGCTCGTTGGATAGAACGGTTGCAACAGTATGATTTCAAAATAGAACATCGACCTGGAAGATCTCATAAGAACGCAGACGCTTTATCTAGAAGACCATGCAAGGAAGATTGCAAGCACTGCCGCCACGTTGAGAAATTGCAGGGTACGGTGGCCGTCAACACTATTAAAATAGAGGTTCCGGATGATTGGACAACCGAAGCCCTGAGACAAGAACAACTGAATGACACAGAAATTGGGGCTATATTGAGAGCAAAGGAGAAAGGAATTCGACCAGCGTGGAAGGATGTTTCGGATAAGGCAGTTGGATTGAAGGCTTTGTGGGCCCAATGGGATTCACTTAAAGTCATGAACGGGCTGCTAAAGAGAGCTTGGGAAAGCCCGGATGGCAGGGAAGTTGTTATGCGTCTAGTGATTCCCAGGTGTCGAGTACCGAAAGTACTTCAGGAAGTGCATAATGGAGCATCCGGTGGGCACTTCGGCGTTAATAAGACCCTGAATAAAGTACGAGAACGATTTTATTGGGTAAATAGTCGTCAAGATGTGGAAGCTTGGTGTCGCAATTGCAAAATTTGTGCGGCCAATAAAGGACCACAGACTAGAAGTAGGGGTGCAATGAAGCAATATAACGTCGGAGCTCCTTTCGAGAGGATCGCGATCGATATAGCCGGCCCATTCCCAGTAACCAAGGATGGGAACAAGTACATACTGGTTGCCATGGACTATTTTAGTAAGTGGCCAGAGGCCTATGCAATTCCAAACCAAGAGGCAGTCACTGTCGCCAAAGTCTTGGTAGATAATTTGATATGTCGGTTTGGTGTACCCCTGGAGCTGCACTCAGATCAAGGAAGGAACTTTGAGTCGGGGGTGTTTCAGCAAATCTGCAAGTTATTGGGGATACACAAAACACGGACAACAGCCCTTCACCCGCAATCAGATGGAATGGTGGAACGACATAACAAGACCATGAAAGAACATCTCTCTAAAGTGGTTCATAAGAATCAACGCGATTGGGATCTCCACATACCGTTCTTCCTCATGGCATACAGAGCTGCTATCCACGAGTCTACGAAACAAACACCAGCCCGTGTAGTATTTGGACATGAGATCAGACTGCCGTGTGATTTGATTTTCGGAACACCAGGCGGAGAACAGCTTCCTGTGAACAGCTATGTGGATGAAATGAGTGAACGGCTAAGAAATGTTCATGAGCTGGTTAGAGACCAAATCACCATAGCCAGTGACCGAAGGAAGGCTCGATACGACCGTAAGGGTAGTTCAGAAGGGTTCAAGGCAGGAGATTTGGTTTGGCTGTACAACCCACAGCGGAAGAAAGGGAAGTCACCGAAACTTCAACCTCCTTGGGAAGGACCTTATACTGTTATTACCCGAATTAATGATGTCGTCTATCGTATTCAACGAAACAAAAAGTCCAAGATGAAGATCGTACACTTGGATAGACTGGCGAAGTATGTGAAAGAGGCTGAATTGCCTGACCGGGACGTTCAGGCTTAAGGAGGGGGCAGTGTAATATGTTGCAACCCCTTAAAATTTAAGGTTATGTTGGTTACTAAAAAGTAGGCAGACTTCAACAGATCGAATGTCCGAATGAATGTAGTGTATTTGCACCTACTCGAGAAACCTACCAGAAGTTAGTTCTGGTGACATCTGGAATTATCTAGAGAATGGTGGCGTCATCACAGAAAAATCGAGATCTGTCATTTTTAGGTATTGTCGCGTGTTTCCACCCTTAGGAAACCACCCTCGCAAATTCCGTGGGTTCCAAAAATTATAACAAGAGATGTCCACTAACACACTTTATTAAATATTTACTGGATACTTCACAATACTATTATTAATTTAAATACACTTTACTGACTAAAATCACAATGTTTATCACTTTGTTTATCTTTGAAGTCTTAACCTCACTTTCTATACTTTCTGAACTTTCTGAACTACTCGCCGAGAATGCGGTTGGTCTTTTATACCTAAAAATGACAGATCTCGATTGTTCTGTGATGACGCCACCATTCTCTAGAGAATTCCAGATGTCACTTTGGAATCTTCTGGTAGGTTCTTTTTCGAGTAGGTGCAAATACACTACATTCATTCAGACATTCGATCTGTTGAAGTCTGCCTACTTTTTAGTAACATAACCTTAAATTTTAAGGGGTGCAACATATTACACTGCCCCCTCCTTAAGCCTGAACGTCCCGGTCAGGCAATTCAGCCTCTTTCACATACTTCGCCAGTCTATCCAAGTGTACGATCTTCATCTTGGACTTTTTGTTTCGTTGAATACGATAGACGACATCATTAATTCGGGTAATAACAGTATACGGTCCATCCCAAGGAGGTTGAAATTTCGGGGATCTCCATTCCTTCCGCTGTGGGTTGTACAGCCAAACCAGATCCCCCACCTTGAATCCCCCTGTACTGGCATTCTGATCATAACGAGCCTTCAAGCGGTTACTAGTTCTGTTCATCTGCTCTCGATCATTCTTTGGCTGTTCTCGACTTCCATTTCTGTAGTTGCTCATGGAAAATGGTTCCCCACGGGCAGCACAATTCTTACACTTGCGACACCAGGCCTCCACATCCTGGCGACTATTAACCCAATAGAATTGTTCCCGTGCTCTACTCAATGTCTTGTTTATGCCGAAGTGTCTGCTGGACGTTTTATTATGTGCTTCCTGAAGTACTTCTGGTACACGACACCTGGGAATCACTAGACGCATGGCAACCTGCTTCCCATCTGGGCTTTCCCATGCTCTCCTCAAAAGCCCATCTACGACCGTAAGTGAATCCCATTGTGACCATAAAGCCTTCAGCCCCACTTCTTTGTTGGAAACATCCTTCCATGCTGGACGCGTTCCCTCTTCTTTTGCTCTCAACATGGGTCCGATTTCTACATCGCGCAATTGCTCTTGCCTCAGAGTTTTCTTTGACCAACTCTCTGGAAGATCGACCTTGACAGTGTTGACTTCAACCATGTTCGACAATCTTTCCACCTGAGGGTAGCGCTTGCAATCTTCTTTATCTGGTTTTCTGGATAATGCAGGAGTCTTGACTGCCTGCGTTGTCAACAGCCTGGTTTTCTCGCATTGGTCGTTCACTTTTGACAGAATAAATTGTTCGTTCCCAATCCTTAACATTCGCTTCCCTACGTCAACAATAAATCCATACTGTTCCATAATGTCCAGTCCCAAAATGAAGTCATCCATAATGTCAGCCACGATGACCCTGTGGTTGAACCTCAAATGCCCAATTTGCAAACCCAGGTCTACTTCTCCATGAACCGTAGCCCTGTCCCCCGTAGCTGTCCGGACGATCACTTCATTTTGCCTCTTGGTAATCTTTATGCCTGATATAAATCCTGGCCGTACTATTGATGACGTAGTACCTGTGTCGATGGTAAACAAACATTTCCTTCCATTCACGTGGCCTTGTAACAATAGACTATTCGAAATTCCTCGAAGCTGGGAAATCTTTATTTCTCTGGGGTCACTGCATTCCCTAGCCAGAACAACCCCATTGGTACTGCTTTCCTGCTTCTCTTCAAGATTCACAGCATTTTCTCGACTCTCCGAATTCTGCTGTCGACAGTCTCGCTTCATGTGTCCTACCTTGCCGCAGTTGTAACATTTAATACCTCCACTCGGCTTTCCTTTATTTTGTAGTTTTCTCTGCTCCCTAAGATCATCCACTTTGTTCAATAATTTGGTAAACATTTTCTGCATCTCAGTCAACATTGGGTTCTGATTCATTTCTGGTTGCGATTCTTCGAGAGTCACAGCTCGCACTCTCGACCTTGGAGTATCCCTATATGCGGCTTCTACTTCCAGTGCATGCACCAAAGCTTCGCTACTACTTTGGTGTCTCGTCAGCCTCAGAACTCGCCTGACCTCTTCGTCCCTTATACCATCTAAAAAGGCCCCCACGGCTAATTGTTCCTGGAATTCTTTAGGTGCATTTGGAAACGCCAGGTGTGCCAGTCTCTCTATCGCAGCTTCAAATTCTTGTAAACTTTCCCCAGCTTTTTGCATCCGGGATTTCAGCTGAGCCTGGTATAATTGGGCGAGATGTTGGTCGCCATATCTTAAGTCCAATGCAGCTTCCAAGACTTTGAAGTCCCTTTGTTTCTCAACTGGGATGGTTTGGAGTAACTCTGAAGCTTGGCCCCTTAGCGCTAGAACTAATGCCATGGCCTTTTCCTCATTATCCCAGTTGTTGGCACACGCTGCTGCCTCAAACTGCCTCTTGTACGTCGTCCAGGAACTTTGGCCATCAAAGGAGGGAGGTTTTAGTCGCTGACCTGATGATACCACCTGCTAGCTTCCTCTATCACTCAACTGTCGTTTAAGCCGGTCTATTTCTCCTTTGACTTCTTCTTCGAACTTGTTTACTTTTTCTTTAACTTCATTTACCTCCCCTTTGACTTCGCTTACTTCCTCCTTGATTTCACTCTTTAGTTCTTCATTGGCAGAAATGATTGCGTCCTGTTGTGTTTTTATTTGATCGCTCAGAATTTTCCTTAATTCTTCCTGGCGTTTTTCTTGTTCTTCTTTTTCTTCTTGGCGTCTTATTTCCAGATTTTCCATCATTTTCTTTAATTCGTCTCTCTCTTCTTGACGTCTTCTTTCTTGCTCTTCTTTTTCTTCTCGACGTCGCTTTTCTTGTTCTTCCTTCTCCTCTTGACGTCGTCTTTCTTCCTCTTGACGTCTTTTCTCTTGTTCTTCTTTATCTTCCTGACGTCTTCTTTCTTCATCCTCTTTTTCTTTCTGACGTCTTATTTCCTGATCTTCCATAATTTTCTTTAATTCGTCCCTTTCTTCTTGACGCCGTTTTTCCTCCTCTTGACGTCTTCTTTCTTGCTGTTCTTTTTCTTCCTGACGTTTTTTCTCCTGTTCTTCTTTGTCTTCCTGCCGTTGCTGCGCCATCATTTTTTGGAATTGTTCGAATAAGTCCTGTATTTGTTTATCGGATGCCATACTTCTTGTTGTTACGGGCATACGATGAAATCAAAATAAAATAAATTTAACTGTCACGTCAATATCGGTAATGGAACTTTCTAGACAAATCTCGAAATAGCACGAAAAAGTCTTATCCAGAGTCTTTTGTCACTATCCAGTTCAGAGAATTTAATAATCTCCACTAATGTCCAAATAGAAAAGTTCTAGAAATTTTCACGCACTAAATGAGTCTTTTTCAGTGTCTCTATCACTTCTCAGTTCAAAGGATTTAATTATCACACTAATGTCCTAATAAAATGTTCTACAATGTCTCAAAAATGCACTTAACACTATTTTCCTGTTCGAAAATAACCCTCGAACAAATGTCCAGTAAATGAGTCCACTGTGTTAGCACTAAACCTCGAGAATACGTCTCGAACACTCCAGCACAACTTCAGAGTCCCTCTTGTCATAAAATTCCGCTTTCTGACACCAATTTGTCGCGTGTTTCCACCCTTAGGAAACCACCCTCGCAAATTCCGTGGGTTCCAAAAATTATAACAAGAGATGTCCACTAACACACTTTATTAAATATTTACTGGATACTTCACAATACTATTATTAATTTAAATACACTTTACTGACTAAAATCACAATGTTTATCACTTTGTTTATCTTTGAAGTCTTAACCTCACTTTCTATACTTTCTGAACTTTCTGAACTACTCGCCGAGAATGCGGTTGGTCTTTTATACCTAAAAATGACAGATCTCGATTGTTCTGTGATGACGCCACCATTCTCTAGAGAATTCCAGATGTCACTTTGGAATCTTCTGGTAGGTTCTTTTTCGAGTAGGTGCAAATACACTACATTCATTCAGACATTCGATCTGTTGAAGTCTGCCTACTTTTTAGTAACATAACCTTAAATTTTAAGGGGTGCAACATATTACAGTATTAGGCAATCCAAACCACGTGACTTCCAACATGGCGCTGAGGGCAAACATCCGGCAATCCTTTATTTTCATTCGTTAAGAGGGATAAGGATCAGCTGATCGAACCTATCGAAGCCACCAATACTCCCCGCGCGTCGCAGATTTCCCATAGTTACATTTACGTTATCACAGAAATACGTAATTAGAGTCCGTTGCTCTCAGAGTTCAGCTAGAGAATGTGATGCAACTAACAGGGAATGTCGAGTATTAATCGTACCTTTATTCCGTCAAAATATAGCTGGCAACATTGCCTTCTGCAATGAGTCTGTGGTTATTTTATTATAGTCAAATGTGAATATTTTGAATTGTTTTAGTTTATATAATGATTTTTGGATTACAAATAAACTGATTATTTAATGAAAAATTTTATGTTAAAGTTTTTATCTTATATTTTTCAGGCCAAGTGAAATGAACGGTATTACGTTATTTTTCAGCTTCGAGGACAATCAAAACATAACCTGTAAGGTGGCAAGAATTTTGTTTTGAGTCATTTGCAGTATTTTCCTACTTACATTTTTTAAAATTTGTAAGTGTTGCTAAAGACCTAATGCTGTGTTTAGTGTTTGCGACTCTCATTTGTTATTTGGATCATTTTTAAAATAGTACATGAGAAATATTTTTTATAATTAAGGAAAGCGTATAGTGATTCATTTAATAAAGTATTACCAGTGTAGCACTAAATTAAATAATTTCGCAAAAGTAATGTACCCAGAAGAGGTAGATTACATTAATCGTTGAATATTTTTTTTGTCTACTGGTTCTTTACGTGTATCAAAATATAGTTACAGGATTATAAACTAATTTAAAATGTTTTTTAGTCGAGGACAAACGACGAACAGTACAAGAGATCTGTTGACAATGTGTTACGTTCGCCATTTGTCCTCGTCTCAAAAATATTTTAAAGTAGCTTTTCAACAACTGTCTTCGAAAATGACAAATAACGCACAATAACCGAAATGACTCGAAACTGTTTCTTTTCACACGATGTGTGCAATAATCCAAAAAAATAACATGTTTTTCACATCGTTCTGTTGAAAACAGAACAGACACCTTTTATTTGTATTTTTTGAAGTAGGCTAGCCTATTCAAATTCATAGCAACTGACTTGTTTAACTACTCCAGTTTTACATTAAAGAACATGGCACAATTTTAAGGTATTTTGGCCCTCAGTAGAAAATTTTGAAATTTTAACATATAGTTCATATTAGGAAGTAATTTTATCATTGAAAGAAAGTCCTAAGTGCACAGGGTGTATCTGAAAAGTTAAATTAAAAATAGTGATTTTAAGATATCGCATATTTATTACTGGCGTCAGAAATAAAAACTAATAACTATTTCAATTATTTATTTTCATTATACAAGTGTAGTACAGTTTAAAACATGTATAGTTGCTAAACCATACAGTATTCCAAAATTATTATCATCATAGGTTTTTAGTTTTCTTATAACAGAAAAATTAAATATATTTTAATTAATATTTAATTAGTGGTATTTAGTTGTATATGGGTCCTATCTATTTATGTGGTTAATTTTATGTTATTTTATGTTTAGACAAAAATTATACATTGTATTACATCATACAGTGTTCCAAAAATATAATGATTATCTAATAAGCACGAAAAATATATTTTTATCCGAGGAACATTCTGGTGATGAAAAACAATGCAAAATAGTCCAAAAAAGTAATTGTTATTAAGTATTTATTAATGGCCGTTTTTGGCTGAAAAAAAAAACAATCTTGAAAGTTGCAATAAAACTCTTATCATTGTCATTAACGGTGGCGGTCCCAAGCGCAAAAATGCGTAAAAACAAGGCATTATAGTTCGATCATTTCTCCCTTATCCCTGATCCGATTTAAAGACTGTTTCAACAGTTTTATAGAAAAAACTTCATAGAATTGTACCTGCCTAGCCTATTAAAAAATCCAACAAAAAATAAAAAATGAACAATAATTTTTATTTTTTGTAAAGTTTTTAATAGGCAGGTACCATTCTATGAAGTTTTTTCTATAAAACTTTCGAAACAGTTACAGAAAAGAAGTTTCCTCGATCAGGTATAAGGGAGAAATTGTCGAGCTATGATGCCTTGTTCTTACGCATTTTTGCGCTCGGGACCGCCACCGTTAATGACAATGATAAGAGTTTTATTGCAACTTTCAAGATTGTTTTTTTTTATTTTTCAGCCAAACGGCCATTAGTAAATACTTAATAATATTTACTTTTTTGGACTATTTCTTGTATAATTTTTGTCTAAACATAACATAAAACACACCACCACATAAATAGATAGGACTCAAATCCAAATAAATACCACTAATTAAATAGTAATTAAAATATATTTCCTTTTTATCTGTTATAAGAATACTAAAAACCTGATGATAATAATTTTGGAACACTCTGTATGGTATAGCAACTATACATGTTTTAATCTGTACTGCACGTTGTATAATGAATAGAAATAATTGAAATGACGCCAGTAATAAATATGCGATATCTTAAAATCACTATTTTTTACTTAACTTTTCAGATACACCCTGTACACTTAGGACTTTCTTTCAATAATAAAATTACTTCTTATAATACAAACTATAATAATCTGTTAAAATTTCAAAATTTTCTACTGAGGGTCAAAATACCTTAAAAGTGTGCCATTTAAATTTTTAGTGTTTTGTTAAATAAATAATACCTGTTTACTTATGGAATTGTTTGTTTTTCTTGCAGTCATAGAAAAAATATTGTGAACAACACATTTGAAAACATCTTTTCACACTCATTGGACTTGTGGAACTCTCCTTCGGCTCTTTCCACCAAACTGTCACTCGTGTGAAAAGATTGGTTTTCGGAACTTGTTTAAAATACTGTTATAGTACTTTATTAAGTATATCTTACATAAGTAGACTAGAAATTTCTAATTATACTATGTTGTTGTACAATGTTTTTCTTGACAAACCTTGTCAATTTTATTGAAAAATTCTTCTTGCCCGAGCATGTGAAGCAAAATTTTGTTCACGAAACCAGTAGCAAAGTAAAGAATTTTTTGTGAGTAAAGTCTTGGTTTTCTTTCATGATTTTTTTTCTGAAATAAAATAAGTAACCATCAACAAAATGATATTTCTTTATTTTCTATGTACAAAATTTACATAATTTTTTCAATTATTCATCGATTTAAAGAACATTATAAAAACACAAATTTGGGAATTAAACTCACTAAAGAGGAGTTTTTAAGCAACCAGAATATAGATGAATAATGATTTGTTGGCTTGAAACTTAAAGCTATATTTTAGTAAGGACTTCCTGTAGAAACGGGGTTGCCAGTCGTGAACTGAGCTCTTAAGCGCACCTCATTCGATATTTTTGAAGAAAACAAAGTTTCAAAGCAAAAACCTTATAAAATAAGTGGATAATAAACAAATACATAAACTTAAAAAAAAATACCTCTAATAATAGAAGAAAAATAAATATGATTTTCCTAAACTAAAATAAATAAAATGAAAATATTTCTACACGTCCATAAGTAAATAAAACAAATATTATTTTAAATGAAGACATTTCCAAAATAAATAACTCTAAGATAATAATAATTATTAACTATTTACTTAATAAGGTGCCTTATGTGATAATAAGAAAGTTTAGGTTCTCATGCTTTCTATCGGGGTTTCTAATCGAGTAGCCTCTATATGCATATTCAATATGAGTAAAATAGGTACACGTACCAAAATGGCTGTTTTTGTTGAGGAAAAACTGATCATTTGTTTTCCTTGTTTTCATTTCGCTTCTTTTTCAAAGACTTATTAAACAAAAGTAATATGTTTTACATTGACGACTATTTTGTTAAATGTTTTCATATAAATCCCTCATCCCCTTAATTGTATCTGCACCCATGCAATGGAAAAAAAATAATAAAAGGCAGGTACGGCAATACAAAAATTCGCGCTCACTCCAAACTTCTCTTCATTTATTTTTTCTTAACTATACATGCGATGCAATATATGTTAAACTCTGTTACTTAGTATAATTTACCTCAAAATGGAACAGTTTTCGATTTTTTCTTATTGCGTACCTATAACGTTTTTGTTCAAAATTTTAAATTTTGTTGCTTTTCTTCTATAACCCATATATTGTACAATATTTTGTTCAAAATCTACATACCTCTATAACTAAAAATAAAAATTTAATTTGCAATTTTTTCTTAAAGGTAATATTAAATAACATGCTGGATTATAGCTAAAAAGTATTATCTATAGGCATTAAACCTGCCTTTCTTCCTTTAAAATTTAACAAACGCAAAGTCGAGTGTCCTATCACAAAAATTTAAAGTACACCGCCACAATAAATATATAAATTAAAAATGTTTTTCCACATTACACCAAGTTATAATACACTTGCTAGAAACATGAGTTTAAACTAAACAACCTCTTGAATAAACTGAAATATAACGGGCACTCAAAAATTCAGAACTATAAAATAATTTAAAATTCTAACCGTCTATTCTGTTTTAAGGAATATTTCGCTCCATCTTTCTCAGCTAAGAGCTCCGTCTTTGTCTTTCGAGCGCTTCCTTCCGAGATTTTAACAATTTACTTACATTTTTATTTATTAGGCTTATTAGGTCATCAACAATGTTGCCAAATTGTTTTAGTTAAGAAATCGGGCCGCAGATGCCGCTACATACCAGAGTAGAAATTCCAAAACATCGGGGTATAGATTTGGGCTTTTAATATTGATTATTTTTAAATGCTGTATTTAGAAAAAGTTTTGGTATTCGACCAAAGAATTTCGCTAACTCCGTATTTTGCTCGGTAAATCAAATTATGATTTTTTTTTTCTTTATTAACGGTTTTATAACAATTTCACTGAGTTTCCGGAATACAAAACATTATTATAGACAGATCCCCATTCATACTTTTTTAATTAATGCCTTCTAAGGAGCGTAATTCTATACCCAGTATTTCGGCAATATGGCGGACCTCCTTAGCCCTCTTAAATGAGTTTTTTTTCGGTTGCCTTGGCTACGTTTCCGCGAGTTAATTAAAATAAACCCCATGTTTGCCCTCAGCGCCATATTGAAAAATAATTTTGACAGGTCGTTGGATTGCCTAATAAAAGACCGACCGCATTCTCAGCAAGTAGTTCAGAAAGTTCAGAAAGTATAGAAAGTGAGGTTAAGACTTCAAAGATAAACAAAGTGATAAACATTGTGATTTTAGTCAGTAAAGTGTATTTAAATTAATAATAATATTGTGAAGTATCCAGTAAATATTTAATAAAGTGTGTTAGTGGACATCTCTTGTTATAATTTTTGGAACCCACGGAATTTGCGAGGGTGGTTTCCTAAGGGTGGAAACACGCGACAGTATTATTGAATTAGAAAACTTCGATTTTATTGAGTGTAGCAACTTTTCATTCTGTTGTAGACAGAAGAGATGATAACTGGTAATGAAAGCCAATTCAATATTTTATCACTTCGCATTATTTTTATTTTGAACTGATCCATAAGAGAGCAGACGTCTTTTTTGAGACATTCTGTGCGTATGAATTTTATACAGATTATAAAAAGTTAATTTTATTTTAGGTTTTGGTTCACGGAGAGCAAAACGAGATGAGCCGCCTAAAAGCCGCCCTGCAGCGTGAGTACGAAGACGACCCAAATACGACCATCCACTTGCATAATCCTCGAAACACCCATTCGGTGGAACTGTATTTTAGAGGGGAGAAAACGGCCAAAGTTATGGGATCGCTGGCAGTAGACGAACCGGAACCAGGACGAACCTTGTCGGGAATATTAGTGAAGAGGAACTTCAATTATCATATTTTGTCAGCAGACGATCTGTCTAGTAAGTTTGTTCCTTGTAGGAAAGTAAAATACTTCAATCATAATAGCGTTTTACCTGGATATATTTCCCCTTAACTGTAGATCTCGCATATGCATGTACTAATGTTTTAAATAATAACATTTTAAAAATCAACATTCCTGGATGCTGTGCTACGGCCACCATCTTAGAAGACGGCTGCCATTTCTTGGTTTTTTTTTTTTTAGTCCTATTTCATTAACGGATGGGAATATTGAAGATACTTTAAATCAAATCCAAAGAGAATTACCTAAGTAGTAAAATAGAATCCTAAAGGAACTGAATTATTTTATAGTTATCGTCTAGCGCCGTTTGAAGAACAGTTTTATTTCTTAGAGTATGCAATTAAAACAATTTTATCGTATAAGAGAACGTTTCTATAATATTGTTGTGTAAATGTTCTTATAGCTCATATTATAGGACAAAATCTTATTGTACCACTCACAAATTTTATAACGTTTGTATAACATTTTATACAACCATCTATAAAAATATTTTAAAAGAATCGTATAAAAATTATATTATAATAGGGTCGTTGACCATTTTTTGAAAATTTTATGTTCAAATGCTTTATTAAATTTTATTTGACCCGTATTTTTTAATTTTACAATCTAAAGTCATTTTAATAGTGAAATTAATTATTTAAATTAAGAAATTTTGAATTCGCGCCCATCGCACGTCAGATGTGAGCGCATGCGCAGTTAGATAAAGGAATAATCGACGGGCGTCGTTTGCTTTGCTTATTTGCTGTTAACATATAGTCCAGTCAACTTTCCCCTCTAATTTGAGTGCTAATGAATGGATTTTAACGAAACCTTGTGCACTGTGTTTGTAATGACGTTAATAAAAGAGTTAAAAAAAAAAGATCAGGGTAGGAAATGGTCGGAAGAGGTAGAAAACACCCCTTTTATTATGGGTTCCGTAACTTGTAGAATTAGGTCAAAAATAAAAGAGAAACAATGAATTTACCTTTTTTTGCCAAAAATAAGATGTTTTTACTCTTGTGAATTTTTTCGAAAAATGCATATTTTTGGAGATATGGCCCCTCGAAAATTCCTAAAAGTGGAGGAGGTGAAATGTAGAAGTTGAAAAAAAAATCTGAAACAATTCAGGTGAATATGTTATCGAAATACAAGACTTTTTTTTATTTGCAACTTGTCTGTAAAGTGCGTTTCCACCGAGTTATTCCAGAAAAACATGAAACACTACCCCTTTCTTTAAAATTGTAGCACTTTAAAAATATGTTATTTATAAATTTGAAAAAATTCAGACGTTTGCACTGAGGCCTTATAAACATTTTTTGTCTCTTGGAATTTTTTTGTAACTTGCTAATTTTCCGAGTTACAGGCAATTTTTCACAAAACAGATAATGTACCATATTTTTTGCACAAAAAATACATGAAAATTCGAAAAAAGAACGTCATTTATGTATATTATTATAAAAAAGTATGGAACCTATATAGTTATACCATTTTTAAAAGTTCAATATGATTTTTAAATTTTCATGTATTTTTTTAATGTGCAAAAAATGTAGTACATTAGTTATCGTGAAAAACAGCCTGTAACTCGGAAAATTAGCAAGTTACAAAAAAATTTCAAGAGACGAAAAATGTTTAGAAGGCCTCAATGCATATATCTGATTTTTCAAATTTTTAAATTACATATTTTTAAAGTGCTACAATTTCAAAGAAAGTGATAGTTTTTCATGTTTTTCCGGAATAACTCGGTAAAAACGCACTTTACAGAAAAGTTGCAAATAAAAAAAGTCTTGTATTTCGATGATACATTCACCTGAATTTTTTCAGATTTTTTTTCAACTTTTACATTTCCCTCCCCCACTTTTAGGAATTTTCGACTGGCCTTATCTCCAAAAATATGCATTTCTCGAAAAAATTCGCAGGAGTAAAAACATCTTATTTTGAGCCAAAAAAAGTAAATTTATTGTTTCTTTTCCATTTTTGACCTAATCCTACAAGTTACGGAACCCGTGATAAAAGGAGTGTTTTCTACCCTTTCCGATCATTTCTTACTCTAATCATTTTTTCAACTTTTTTATTAACGTCATTACAAACACATTGCACAAGGTTTTATCAAAATCCATTCATTAGCACTCAAATTAGAGATTTTGGTCATTTTAGCGCTCTGTTGACCGGACTAATAGATCAAAATTAGTATCGACGTGAGTCATATAGTATGTATTTTAAAGAAATACTAACCTCAAATGTTTAACATTTCGGGATTCGGCACTTAAGTAGTTCAAATTGTCCACATAAAACTCGTGTACCATATAAAAATCCACTATAGGTAAATTCTCTGAAGTACCTTTCACAAAATTAGGTTCCATTATAAACAAATATTAAATATTAAACACACAATGTAAACGTAAACAAATATTGAATGTAAACAACAGAGCACCACTACCAACATGAAAATTCTCTAGAATTGAATGATCATCAGATACGTCATCGTTTACCGCCTTTTTATTTTCAAAACCAATTTGTTCTTGCATGTGATGATTAGAACTTTTTTTAATATGATATATGCAATGTATATTTAATATACTTTTTGATCATGTAAAAATATTTTGTAAATTTTGTTAAAGGAAACGACCCTATTGTATACCTATTCTAACAACTTTTAATTTCTGTATTAAAAAATAGTTGTATGGAAGTTGTATAAAAAGCTGTATTAAAGTTCTTTAAGCTAATTTATAAAACTGTTCTTACAGTAGCAGTAGCAATATACAATAAGCATAAAATTATTTTATAATATATAAGTACATCAGTTTACTCTTATTATAAATACCTTATAGAACAAAAATGTAGTCCTCAAAGATAAAGTTATCGGAAATTCTGCATTATAAAATCTGTTTGCACATAACCCCATTTTGTTATAAAAATTAGACAAATTTTACTAGTCAGTTTTAAAAATATATCGAGAAAATTAAAGAAGTGGATTTTTTTAAAAGAACAGTTAAAAAAATTACCATCGAATTCTTGGGAGTTACAATTCTGGTCGACCTTTACAAACTGCAACTAATAATTCATCTAACTGCAACCAGGGGGCTAATTTGAAAATTGTAACAGTATTATCTACCACTGCTAGGCATCATAAAAATGATACTCTAGTAGAAGAGCTGCCAATAGACATGGTAGAAGATTTTCTTGCTGGGTTTTGCCTAGTGATGTTTATCAACATTTTCTCTTGCTATTTTGTGCAATTACAATATGCTCCTCAAAAATGTATACATTTGTTTTTGCTTTTAGCTGCATCGATGTTTGAAAACGATGTTAAGGTGTACAGAGATTTTTATGGTGAAGATATAACAAGTAATGTACACCTACACAATCTCACACTTAACTCACAAAGTAAAAAAAAAATTGGAGTGCTATCAACATTTAATGCATATCCTTTTGAAAACAAACTTTTTTATATCAAAAATTTACTTAGAAATGGAAATTGTCATCTGCCACAAATAGCTAAAAGTTTGGGTGAAAGGCTAGAAGTTGATAGATACCAAGTTCCAAGGGCACAAAAGTTTCCAAAAAAAAAATGCTGAGTTAACAACTAACAACAAAACATACCAACTAAATGTGTCCAGTTTTGTTAGTTAGGTTACTAATGTCTACGTACTCTACACTGGAGTTGATTGCAACAGAACAGAACAAAATAATTGTTTAGTGCAATATATACATAAGTTACGTGATACATTTGTTTTCTAACGTGGTTTGCAGACGAACTACAGGATAACATTGAAAGTTAATACACGGGGTTGCCAAGTTATGTAAAAATTGGATAAAGTTAGGGAAAACTATGTTTGGCCAATAAATTACATTTTCTGCATGGTATTGAATCCGAGAACTTTAGCAGGCCGACACACAAATCGTCATGCTAATGGTGCCACTCAATATTTTACATCTTTTCAATCACTATTCTTTACTAGTTTGTAGATTGATTTATTTATCGTTTGTAATGGATTTATCACCCACACTTTATATCTCTCAAACTATTGCCGGAGAAATAGAAATTTTAGAGACTGCTAAATAGTATTTAAATCTTATTCTTGTAAATAACCCCCAAATGCATAACAATATATTGGATCAATAGCATTTCAATCAGCTGTTAATATGCTAAAATTTCACTATAAAAAATATTGACTATGATTTTTCTAATTGGTAGCAAATTTACATTTTCATAAAATGTTGGTTAATTCGTGTACTATAAACTCGAAATTAGAGGAAAATAAATTTGGCTATATCTCTGCAAATTGTCGTACTCTATAAAAAATATGTGAGAAAATAGTTTAATATATTTTGAAATCTGGCAACCTTATCAAAGTTCAACTTGTTGGCTTATTTCGAGAATACTTCCATAGCGCCTATAGAAACAACATTATAGGATTTTAATATCGTATGGAGTTTCGAATAACACAAAAGCGTTGTATAACGTTTCATATAGGACAAAATTATCGTATTATATTACGCCATATTTACTTAAGGATTTAGCTGTTCATCAATTGCCGCCATTATGCAGAATTCTCATAGAAATGTAAAAATGCCTATTAAAAATTAATTTTTCAGGAAGGCAAAGATTGTTTTCTTATGAATTTAATCAATATTTTGTTTAAACTGAAAATTTCAACCATTTTAAATTTAATAAAACATATTTTTTTAATTTTTAATAAACCAAACGCGCATGCTAAACTGAGGCCCTTCAGTTTTTTGCTAAAAATATATACATATTTTGTCAGAAAATTTCGCCGCACCAAATAATTTTCTTGCTTCGTTAGCGTGTTAATTATACTGTTTAATAACAGGATTTTACCATGTTTAATGGATCTTGAGTGCCATTATTGAGGTTGTTATTCGAAATAATAACCACACGACATGTTTGTGTTATATAACCATTGCAATAATTTTGTTCTGAATTTCATCACTAGAAAACAAAATGATTGTATAAATTTTTGTTAGTGGGATACCGTCTACATTATAACCACAGAAGACCTATACCAGAAAAGACTCTCTGGCCTTCCCGCCAATATTGAATTTTTATGAAGACAGCCATCTTGCTGGTGGTATTGTCAACCTATAAATCCGCAAGTTTCTAAATTCACCGGTGGAGCGCATCGGTAAGCAATAACATTATTTGATTGGCTATTTTGAAAACCAAAGCCAATCAGCTTCGAATTTTATCTACCAATGCGTCTAGCCACGGCCGACTACTACTAGAGTCGGCCGTGGTCCAGAGGTGAATTTAGAAAAGTGCGGATTTATAGGTTGACAATACCACCGACAAGATGGCCGAAGGTCACCCCAATTTACCAATGAAAAGGTGCGTTTACACGCATCCAGTAATTTAGTCGAATCGCTTAGTAATTTAGTACTCGACCAATGCGGACAGCGTGTTTTAGTCAAGTAATGTAGTGGAAAGCAATTACTAAATTACTGGACCGTCTCTCTACTCGACTAAATTACTGGATGCGTGCAAACGCACCCAAACATTGAACGTTCCACCGACAGTGACGCTTCTGGTATAGGTCTTCTGTGTTATAACTCTCATACAATTACTGTACAATAATTTTATAGCAGTTGCCAAGTGCATATGTGAGGATATACTTATAGGACAGTTTTCTAATAGAATTCCTGTAATACCAAAATGTTGTATAAAAGTGGGCCCTTTTTAGTCGTATAGACATTGTATAAATGGTATTTAACTGCCTTATATAATTTACATGTTTCTATAAAATATGTTGTATAGCAGTTCTAACAACCTTTATAAAAGTTATTTTGCTACTTGGGTAATTAATACACATTTTTGGTATGAATAATTTTTCTCATATCTGCAACGGTTACCGAGTTGCGGGGAAGACGAAAATGTAAAAAATTATTTTGATTTGAATTTTGATGTATTGAAGTGATGAATGTCAAGACACTTTTTTAGTGTCAGTTTAGTTCAAATTTAGCATATAATCTTGAATCGATAACCTTTCTTTTAGAATACACGGACCTAAGTATGAGCCAGATAATGCAGAGGCAGAGTATTCACTATTCAGGCAATAGCGGCGCCTTACGTTACCTTATCTCGCAAGTAGCTGGTCTCCTTGAATCGATTGAAGGTGACAAAAAACTGAGGGCTTTTAATGCCATCGACATTACCATTGAACATAAGATAGTGACATTGGAGGTAAGCACTACAATTTTAAATAATAATAATAATAAAAGTCTTTATTGGTCATACAAGGAAACAATATACAAATATAACCAAAAGGCCATCGACCAAAGTCCTTCAGCTTGTTGATTAGGTCATTTGGTATTTATTGCAAAAATTAAATTTAGTGAAAGTATATTAGTTTCAGCGTAAAAAAAATTACTTCATAATGCAATATAAAATATTAGAGGATTTAAAAGCCGAAGTATAAATCTGAGAAAATCAAAAACAGAGTTTAATTAGCTTCTCAAAATTTAATGAATAGTTCTCTCGGGAAACTGCGGCACTTTGTCTCCGAACTGTTCTTGTACTCAGGAAAGGATTCATTTTGAGTACTTCCTGCAAGGTTCTTGGAAAGCTTATTCAGTCTCCCCTTCATAGAATTGACCTTCATCTTAATATAAACAAAATTTAATTTGATGACCAATGTAGAATACAATATACACGCATTTTTCACACATCTTTATGAACTTATATATTTAGGTATATTAAAATGTATGGTCAAACTATTCTGGTAAATTATAATCATTTAATTGTAGTGCGTAATGGTACTGTCTTTGCGACAAACTTACCGATCAGAGAGAGAGGTTACAGTACTGTAGGGATTATTATTCAAATGTACATCTGGGTGAGAATGTGGTTGATTTTACCACCTTGTCTTCAAAATAATACAATTATTATTTCAGGCCAAAGGAACAATTAGAGGGTGTTTTTGACATGATAGGGAGTTCTAAAAGAGAAAGAGTGATCTATGGCCACTTTTTTCTCTCTCAATATTGACTTTGATTTATTTATAAATCATTAGGTCAGCTCCTTATGTATACCTATGACTATAATACTATTATTTTGCATTGCATTGTCTAAATTTATTCCATTAATTTATGAGAGTGTGTTTTAACCTTCTGAGGACGAAATTTTTTTTGGACTGAAGGTTCGCCCAGCCGGAATTAATTTTTGCTGCTTATGTACGTCTGTAAGCCTTATGTCGCGCGTATGAGCGAAAATTATTTTTAAATAATATATGAAAGCAACTTAATGAATTGAAACATTCTATTTAGTCAAATAATTAAAACAAAAATAAACTTTACAAAAAGAAACAAGTAGTAAATGATATATTTTTAATTAATAAATGGCTTGGGTGTGGTAAACCTCGAAGCAAGGCACAATGCATAATGGAATATCGCAAATTTTGCACATGTAATGAGTTTCTTTTCGTTTTTATTCCCCTATGGAAGTGGAAATACAAACAGTGCATCTTCTTACGGCATTTTTGCGTTTTTGTGAACTTGGGACTTCACAAGGAAAATGACGTTCATTGAGACGCATCGGGGCAGTTTTAGAAGATGGATGTCCCGCTTTTTTCGGCATTGTATTAGCAATTGCTATTAAATAAACAATTCATTCATTTCAAGATCTTCAGTAAACCTAAAACATATATCAAATGGAACCTTAGAAAATAATTGTCTTTGGTGCAAAATGTTTTTCCTTGTCGCTCAAGAAGACTCCTAATAACTTCCAGATGAAATTTTGGGAATGTCATATATAGCAGTTTTAGTTAGGAATAGTGCTTGAGCATTTAGAACTGTGAGATCCACTACATGGAAAAAAAGCTTTTTGTACCATGTTATGGTTTTTCTCATAGTCCACAGAACTAATCATTCTGTCACTGCGATCAACAGCAGTTCATTGTAATCGAGTACCATCTCTGGTTTTTTTCTTCAATTCACCAGTAATGTGCTCCTTTTTTTTTTTAAATCAACCATTCTGTTCCGATGCATGGTCGTTGTCATAGTCACATTTTTTCGCTGGTTTTTTTCTTCAATTCACCAGTAATGTGCTCCTTTTTTTTTTAAATCAACCATTCTGTTCCGATGCATGGTCGTTGTCATAGTCACATTTTTGCGATCCAACCATCTAAAGGCTAATAACTTGTCACTAGACATGCCCACTGATTCGCCTTTGTTTAGCTTTTGGTTGAAAACTGGCATGTTCTTTATTTTCCCCAAAACAGTGCCACAAGAATTTGTTTGTGTGTCCCAAAGATAAGTGGACTTTGAATTGCAAGAAATAAGTCTCGAGTCACAGTCTGGGAAAAAATTGGGATATACAGAAGAGGGTCACGCGACCATTGGTCCTTGATGTCAGTTTTTTTGTTGCAAGCACTGAGCACTGTTAGTGCAAGAAACACATAAATTTCATTTTTTGTTACGTCAGTCCATTATTTTCAAGACATATAGTCTTTCCTTATTACCAGCAGGCTTATTTTCAGTTTCTGTGCCAAACGGTTTGTTCTTGCACAATAAAATTGACGTCTATATTAAAAAGTGTAAGAAAAAAATCGACGAGAGCAAAATCTTCCTTATAATTGGGAATAGTAATACCACATTCCCAAGCGAATGGGTGGATTTGTGGTGAGAAGTCTTGAGCTGTCCAATTTATAGTCAAATTTGTATAATCAGTTTCATTTGGTTCATTGTCAACGTCGTTGATTGATCATGTTAATTTATTTGATTATCTTGATTTTTACATTCTTGGGGTTCATCATCAATTTCATTTTGAATTCTTACCATAATTTCTTCTTCCCCTTCATCTGAGGAACTTTCAGAGAAATCATCGGAAAAATTATACTCTCTGCCATTGTCTAAATATGAACCTTCATCCGAGCAGACACCCAAAATATTTATAACCTCTTCACTATCCAATCCAACATAATTGTCAACTAATTTCACTCGTTTTCTTGCATGTTTAGTACTAGGTCCTTTCTGAGAATCCATGACATCTATTTATACATTTTTAGAGTATCAGTAAGCGAAAATAATATATAAGACACCACAAATAACAGTGAATTACATATGATAGGTTTTGTTTACAAGTCAACACAAGCATTTTACCACATGCGCAAATGAGCGTAGTCTATACGTGACGTTAGACCATATGATGTGCTACAGACTGTCGCAGCGGTACGACATAAGGCATCCATACATGCTTAAAAAACAAGTGTGTCGTGTATGAACGGCAAGAGTCTCCTAATCATATTAGACCCCTGTACATCAATAACTACCAGCGTCGTTCATGTGCGACGTTCGTCCTTAGAAGGTTAATAGATCTTAATATAGTGAACATTAATCTATTGCCTGATAGGCATAAAATATACCGTTTTGTACTGTTTATTAAATTAGCTTCTTGATGTCTCTTTGGATGTGTAATGGATGTGTATATTTGTGACTTATTAAAACTTATCTTTTATAGTGGGTTGCGAATCCAGTCAACGATATGTACGCAGATGCCATCGTAGCTGCCATCCTACAGGCTGACTTACTCGAGACCCCCATCAAGAATATGACGGCATCTGTTAAAGTTGATAGAATGCATTTTAAGGTTGGTAATGAATTTTACTTTACTTTTACGTTACTACATAGTAACTAAAGGGAGAGCAGCAGAATTTTTTTTGAATAGTTTAAGAAGAGATACAGAGAAAGAGAAGGTTTTTGTCTTTGAATCATAGATGTATAGTTACAATGGAACGTTGCAAAGGCAAGCTGCGTGCCTTATTTATCAGAATCGTGCACATTATAATTTTTTGATCATATGGAACTTAATATATAGCTGTAAAATGTTTGTCTTTTAAAATATGTATGCATGCAGAGACATTTTGAAAAAGTTACCTATGGTTATTTTATTGACAATGATAAAAATGCACATACGTTTTTCTCTTATTTAGGAATGTCTTATTGAAATGTTGCAAGACATGTTTGGGGAAGATTCGGTACCAAAAATATTCAAAGGAGAGAGATTGTATGTCACTGTGAATGAGAAACGTGCTGACATCGATTTGGCCAACTTGGTAAGAGTGGTTGTATTAAATATTGTCTAAATATTAGTTGTAGCCTTTTCTTTCATTTTATTCTTTTCTCTAGGGTCTTCGAACACATGTATTCTACAAAACAATACATTCATTTAGTATATTAATGGAAAATAACCTCTATACCTATTCCAATAAGTGTTGTTTTAATGTAAAGTCAGACAATAGAGTTTATTTTCCACTAATAATACTTGATAATAGTTTTATCAGTTCCTTATATATTAATTTTAGAAAAAGAGGTTTGAAAAGAAAGTAGGTGATCCAAATTTCCCATTTTAGGAGATAAGATACTCCTGACTATTTGCTTGAGAATTTTCATAGAGCTCTAGCTGCTTCAGAGCAACGACATGTGGTAGAAAACCCCAAGAAGAAAAAAAGTTCTTGATTATTTTTAACTGACATGACAAATAATCGTTTTCTTTTGTGTAGGAAGTAAAATGTCCCAGCGATGAAACATTCCAGCAAATCGTGCAGACTGCTGTTACAAAATTGTATCAGTCGCTAGCGCCACCACAGATTGATATGTGATATATATGTTTTTGTATGGTGAAATTAAGGAATAAGTTATTTTTATTAATTACTGTTTTTTATCAATAAATCATGTATGAGATTACTCATGAGTGTTAATTTAAAAATCAAACATTTTGGATATGGTATGGTTTCAACTGCAATTCCTGAATTGGGTCCAAGGGCGGATCTGGACCTTGAGCTTGGGGGGGGGGGGGTAACACTGAACCCAAAATTTTTTTGAACAGCGGGGGGGGAATCCGAAAAAAAATTTTCATCTTAAAATTAAAAAATAAAATTTTTGATTGAAAGTTATTGACTTACACAATCTTGGTAAATTTTTTTTTCTTCCCAAAATTAACAAAACTTGATGATTTACAGAATCTTGGGGAGGGTAATTACCCCGTTACCCCCCCATAAATCCGCGCTTGATAGGGTCGTTTCCTTCAACAAAATTTACAAAATATTGTTATATGATAAAAAAGTATATTAATACATAGAATATATCATATTAAAAAAAGTTCTAATCATCACATGTAAGAACAAATTGGTTTTGAAAATAAAAAGGCGGTAAATGATGACATATATAATGAGAATTCAATTCTAAAGAATTTTCATGTTTTCATTTATCATGTTGGTGGTAGTGCTCTGTTGATTTGTTTACGTTTACATAGTGTGTTTAATATTTGTTTATAATTGAACCTAATTTTGTGAATGGTACTTCAGAGAATATACCTATAGTGGATTTTTATATGGTACACGAGTTTTATGTAGACAATTTGAACTATTTAAGTGCCGAATCCCGAAATGTTAAAAATTTGAGGTTAGTATTTCTTTAAAGTACAATGACTCACATCGATACTAACACTAACAGCTACATATAATATTCTTTAATTTATTAGTCCAGTCAACGGAGCGCTAAAATTATCAAAAATCTCTAATTTGAGTGCTAATGAATGTATTTTGATCAAACCTTGTGCATTGTGTTTGTAATGACGTTAATAAAAAAGTTAAAAAAATCATTAGAGTAGGATATGATCGGAAGGGGTAGAAAACACCCCTTTATCACGGGTTCCGTAACTTGTAGAATTAGGTCAAAAATGAAAGAGAAACAATAAGTTTACCTTTTTTTGGCCCAAAATAATATATTTTTACTCTTGTGAATTTTTTCGAGAAATGCATATTTTTGGAGATATGGCCACTCGAAAATTGCTAAAAGTGAGGGAGGGGAAAAAGTTGAAGAGTTATTCCGGAAAAACATGAAAAACTTTCTTTGAAATTGTTACGCTATTAAGCTACTTTACTGTTCCCTTGTAAGACTACACTTAGAATATGCTTCTTGTGTTTGGAGTTCATATTATAAACATACACAAAATCTAGAACAAGTTCAACATGCTATATCGCTTTTAAATCAAATAAGTATCAATTATGCAAGTCTCGAAAATAATCATATCAATTGTCTTGGAATGCATAGGAAATCCAGAGATTATAAATTACTATATAACATCATTAATCCTGTTTCATGCCCATATTTGATAGAAAGATTTGGCATTCATATTTCGTCAAGAACTATCTGCTCAAAAATAAATTTTATGAAGTAGTTCATAGAACTAATTGGGTTTAATCCGTTTGTTCTTAGGCCCTCCAGACTAGCTAATAACTATAACAATTATATGTAAAACAACATATCAGTGGTTTCCCAAACATAAAGAAAATTTCATTTGTGCATATAGACAAGACTTAAACCGAATTTAGTGGCTTAAAATGTTATGCCCTGCCAATAAATATGAAAGTGCTCAGTGTAAATAATAAATTTAAATGTGAATTAAAGAAATCTTTAATCAACGCCTGATGACTATATAATATAGTCAGGGCCGGATTAAGGATTGGCGTGCCCCTAGGTTAATGATATATTTGCACTCTCTTATTCATAGGCAGAGTTACGAAGTTTCAAAATGAATCAGCGAGGGTGGGAGAGAGAAATGGAAATTACACAGCCCCACAAAAAAAAAATAAAGTTTTGATCACTGAATGTGCCCATAATATTCCCATGTATTTTTCGACGCTGAATCCGAATCTGATATAAAAAAGCAGTACACCCCCAAATTTTTGTGCTACAGCCAAAAATAATCCCTAAAATGGGATAAAACCATCAGGATAGAGCCAATGGATAGAAATACATTGTGGAAAACAATAATAATAATTTCTGTATTTAGCAGTCAACTTCCCAAGTACTAAACGAAAACCACCCCATAATGGGAAAGAAACCACTCCTATCCTATATAAAAATAAAGAACATAAATGCCAATAAATCGTGGAAAATTTTGAAGTTTTTATAGTTTGGAGTAAAGTGTATGAATCTAAAGTAACTGTAAGCTAGCCCTAATACTCATGATCCAAAATCACTCCTATACTTAAAAACATGAGTGCCAATTCATTGTGGAATAAAAAAATTTTTAGTATGCTAAAATCCAAAATATAAACCTGCAGTGTCACCGGCTTGGCATTTGAGAACACCTGATCTTTAAGTTGCAGATGTACCTATTTGACATATTTTTTATAGTCCAGAACTCTACCGGTCTCGTGGGGTCAATTTACAGGTGTAACTCCGAGATTCCTTTCCATGGCAGTTCCTCGTAGCCCAGCCTGAGTCATCTAAATTTCATTCCTTCTACAGATGACATTGTCAGACATGATTATGATGTTGCACATTTTTTATTCTCCTGAATTTCATATTTGCACTTTTGAATCTAACTCTATATTGATAGATGCCCTTTCATCTGCAGTGTTGCCATTAGGTCTGTTCCATCTTTATTTGTTTTTTTTTTTTTTTTTATTTGCTGTTATCACTGTTAAATCTACTTTTACCCTTCGGGTTTAAAAATACGTTTGTTGCATATTGACGTGACTTGTTTCTCTACAATCTTACGATTACGGTTGTTGCACTTGATGGCAGACGACTGTTGGTCTATAAAAAGGAACAGAACCAACAGCCAGTGAGAAAATCATTTGAAGACAAGACACAGAGGTATTTCAAGAAAGAGATTGAGAAATATATTCTGTGCCAAAAATACAAAAAAAAAGCAATCTTCTTCAATTTATTGACATTTCTGTACTCTGTGTTGTGCATTTATATGTACGTATTTGTGTTTTCCACAAAAATGATAATATTTATACACTGATAATAAGGACATGTACACCCGGTACAATTTTATGATACAGTTGTTATTTGTTTTGTTACTTTATTCGGATATGTGGAATTTATGTTTATTAAAACGAAAAAATTACTGTCCGATTCTTCCTGGTCCAAGGGAAGCCCCAAAATAAGTGAGTCTGATAATGAAAAGGAGATGGATTTGTATCAAGATTCCTTAATAAAGAACTGCTTCAGTTTCACCATATTTCAGGATATTTTGAACACAGCTTTGGTGCCCACATCACAGAGTGTGATTATTTAGAGAAGATTACATCGTCATAGAATGCGCAGAGACCGATATCGTTACCGCGTGCTTGTTACCAGAGCAGGGTAATTACTTGTAATTTAAAAATAATTACAATTACAAATTACTTTTTTAAAAAAGGAACTAATTACAATTACAAATTACTTTTTTAAAAACCGTTGCCCAAGGAATCTCTACTTCCACATCCAGATTTTCTATCCAAGTCTCTCACAACGAAAAAATTTTGTATGTGGAAATAACTTTTTATGGAACCTAATAATATAATATTTGAAATCGTCTACCCCAAAAACCCATGCAAAGATATCCCACATCGGTAGGGGGGTGGGGGTGGCGATAGGGGGTTGGTAGTGGGGGTGGATGAAGTAAAAAAATATTTTGAGGTTTTTGGTTCAGGTACACACACACACACACTAGATCACAATTTTTTTTCATCCCCTTTAATAATGGGGTGGGGGTGGTAATGAGGATGGCTAATGCCAAAAATTTTTTTCAGACCTTAGCTTTTCTTGTATATACTAAATACCAATTTTATGGACTCTTACCTGCTTGATTTACCTATTTACCCCATTTACCCCCCAACCCTTCGACGGAAGAAGATGAAAATATAATCTAGTTCCAGATCCCGTTAAAGTACATACGCGTACCAAATTTCAAGTCAATATCTTAAAGGGTTCCAGAGTAATCGTACGTACAAAAAAAGTTAGACAGAAATTTTTTTTTCGCTCTAACTTAAAATCTCGACGTTTCATGACAATCTAAGCCTATCTGAACAATAAAAATGTTCAAAAATTTTTTTGCTGTTACTATACTTCCACTGGATGTGGAAGTAAAAAGGAACTAATTACAATTACAAAGTACATGTCTTTAAAAAAGAATTATATTCATTTAATTACAATTACATGAAAAATGGATTTATCAATTTACTTTTATGATAAAGTAAATTATAGTGACCTAATAATAATAAACAAAAAGGTAAGTTAAAAATTTTAATTAAAAGTGTTGTGTAATATTGCGTTTTAATATTTATTAGAATCGTTAGTAGAATGTTTTTTCTTCAAATGAAATAGAAACAAAAATAGGACAATGCGATTTTTCCAGAGACAGAAATTTACGCAAGTCTGTTCTTGTTTGTTAAACCACACATGCATGTTCTTGAATTGTAATTGGAAAAAGTGATTGTATACTTATAGAAGCAATTTGTAATTAGATAGTTCAAATAATATAATTACAAATTACAATTCCTCTATAAAACTTTTCCTGCAATTACAATTCCAAATTACTTAATAATAAAAAAATATACTTACAAATACAATTACAATTACAAGAAAAAAAAAAGGGAATTGTAATTGCTAATTACTTTTTTACTAGGAATTACCCATCAGCTCTGCTCGTTACCAGGCGCGGATTTACGGGGTGGGCGGCGAAGGGGGTTTCGACCCCCCCCCCCCCCCCAAGTCCTGAAGAAACAAGAAACGCTTTACTTTCAACTTTAAAGTTTTTTGTTAATTTATTAGCAGCAATTTTAGTAGTATCTACGTAATAGTTGCCATTAGTGGAACTTTAAAGGTTTCCGCAACTAAGGACTGTTACGTAATGGGAACCATCCTTCTACCAAGTATTCACCAAAATGGGGAATAATAATTACGTAGCAAATTACTATTCCGGTACTTCTACCATTACCGTGTTGAAAACTAGGTTATTACGTAAACGGGACGTAACCAAGTAGTAGAAATGACTAACTTTTGGAACAGCTCAGCTGACCGAAATGAGAGCGCAAACTATATATTTGGCTCTCTGTTATTCGAATAGCAAATTAATGACTTACTGAGTTTAAGCACATGATATGTCCAAGGTCCAAGTTAAGGTGATTATATACAACATGCATAAGCATATATTATAAATCATGATGTTTTGCATTTACCCTGGGTGTGGATATTAAAACCACCACTTGTTTTCTGTAAAATGTTATCATGATGCTTCGATAAAAAAGACGCCCCCTCGAGAAAATGGTTTTTTCAGAAAAAAAATTTTTTGCAAAAATTATGTGTACAAGCAAAACTGTAAAATTTTTTATGGAAAACGTTTTTTTTTTAAATTTTATATATTATAAAGTAATAATCTATTTAGAAAACATATTTGTAAATGACTATAATAAAAAGAAATTTTTTATTGAATTATATTTTTATCCGTGTCAATATGGCGTCTTCATTCAACAACAGAAAAATGACGATTTTAATTGCAGTAACTTAGAGGTTGAAAAAACCAAAATTATTTCCCTACAAGTTACATTTACTATAAAGTAGCAGATGCCACCAACGTTATAGTTGTTGTTACTTTAAAAGTGGTGACGGCAACTGCAACAATTTCACTGTGTAGTTATATTTACCTAGATGTAGCAAATGGGACCAATGACGCTATATGATTTTAGTAACTTATTTTCATGTTGATAGAATTGGCAGAATCGATATAGGTAATTTTTTTTTTTTAATTGGCAAAGCGGTAATAACTTAAAGTGTCACTGTCACTGTGTGCGATGGGAATATGTGGATTATTAAAAATAACAATTATTATACTTTTTAAGTACTTTTTATTATCTGATATTATTTGGAAAGAGCACATATCGAACAATATTTGATGGATGCCCCTGATGGTGAGCATCTTATGTCAGAGGTAGGTGTTTTTTATGATCTTGCTTTTATATACCTATTTAAATGTTTGGATTTTTTAGGTTGCATTGATATTGGGAGTTTGCGGTGCCTGCCGTTGCGGTGAACTGACCTTCTTAAGCGTCGAAGATATGAGATAAAGAATAATATCTATATATATCCATACCAGATACCAAGACGAATAAATCAAGAAGTTTCACAGTTTTAAATGAAGGATTTTCGGTGAACCCACTTGATTCGATTAGGAAATATGTCTTTAAGACCGCAAAATGTGTCTCACAAAAGATTTTTCGTAAATTTTCAAAAGGGAAAGTGCACTGTCCAATGCGTTGGATTAAATAAGCTCTCAAAAATTCCAAGAATTGTAGCTGATTATTTGCAATTGCCTGATGCAGATTTGTATACTGGCCATAGCATGCGCCGTTCCTCATCAACTCTTGGCCAATGCTGGGGGTGACATTACCACCCTTAAACGTCACGGTGTGTGGAAATCATCCACCGTGGCGGAGGGTTATTTGGAAGATTCAGTCTCAACAAGATTGTTATTGCTAAAAAAATTCAGGAGAGCAGCACAACGAGTCAGGCAATACAGACGTCGTTACTAGTATAGAGAAAAATTGTGTACAGAAGAGCAGTTTTCTTTGTG
Source organism: Rutpela maculata (assembly GCA_936432065.2). NCBI lineage: Eukaryota > Metazoa > Arthropoda > Insecta > Coleoptera > Cerambycidae > Rutpela > Rutpela maculata. The sequence continues at coordinate 358,880,261 of OW386285.2, forward strand.
AAAAATCGAATATGATGACAATAAATGTTAACATAAATATAAATAAGTGTTAGTGCATGGATTCTTTGTTTTGTTAATTTTCCATATAATGGAGACAATAAATAAATTCCTTGGACTTTATTTTATATTCAAATTACTCTTTAGTGACTAAATCACTTTACCTCACTTTAGCTTACTACTTTATCTCACTAGTGACTTATGGATCACTTTATACCTTCAAAGTCTTATCAATAAAGATCACTTTATATGAAAGTGTTCGATAAATATATTTTTTAACGTAAGGTGAGTAATAATGGAAAAAATACATAACAGTTTTCATATTTATTTAGTGATCAGTTTACATTTAATTTCATTCAATTCAATTTATTGTACATAAATAATGTCTTATGCCGTTATACCGACATTGTCCGTTCCCCATCGACACAATATTTATTAAATTTGGAGTTTTTAATCGGCAAATTCATTTAATATGCTCAGTGGATCACTAACTGAACTATGGGTGTTAAAGACAAGTTGTAATTTTCGAGCAGTACACAGTATCATTGATCACTACAACTGTTATAGTTTTCGATTACTCTTCTTGTGTTGATGGGAGCACTTTTGCACTTGTTGCCAAAGATGATGGTTTTGCTGTGGCGAAATAATCTATGTTTGCATCATATTCTGAAGAATCACTATTTCTCTACTACTGTTTAACTGTTTCTTCAGTTTTCTATAAAACGTGGATGAGTGCTGATAAATTTTATTTCGCTTTCACTGAGCATTTCAGATGCCGCCATTTTATTCAATGCCAATAATTATATAAATTGTCTTAAAAGTTAATATTACTCTATAGTAGATTTTCAAGGTATATATAACTTTTAAGTCATTTTCAATTAGTGGGGAGTAGTAAAGATAACTTCAAAGCCCTTATGTTCGTAGAAATAACCTCATTTTTACTTGAGATGTCACTAATAAGTTAGACTACTTTCAAGTGGTCCTTTGGTAAAGCTGTGCAGTCGGGATTACTACCAATTTTCACTTTGCAGTTGAGGATGCTTCAAAGTAATGCAGAGTAGTATCCGCGACGTTGCAGATTCTCCAGCAGTTACTTGAAAGTGTTATAACTATACAGTGCCTAAATTCAGTAGAATCTACTTAATTGTCACTACAAATGCATACCCCAAAGTGAATATTACCCTGAAGTCGCAAAATTAGTAACAGTTATGTTATTCCTACTATATTAAAGTTCCGATGCCTCAGATGCCAGTTCCCATCAATTTGAATGCTGCTTGGGCTACATGATGTTAAACCAAAAATAAAAGTGGGACCAGTCTACTAAAGCCGTCTCGCCTCGCGATTGAAACGACGAAACGCGTACGCTGCTATAAAAAATACTTTCTATATTAATTTATTTTTTTTGAAAATTATCGCCCCCTCAGAAAAATCCTAGATCCGCCCTTGCTCGTTACCTAGGGTAACTATATATTATACTTCACAGTCCTGTCCTCATTATTACCACTTGTAGTAGTGCTAACTTCTACCAATACCGTACAACGTTTAAAGAATTTTTCTTCGCCCGTAGTTATCCTGTCCCTGCGCCGGCCCTGTTGTGTCTTACTCGACGCGCCACCTATCGTGTTCATATTAGAGATGGGAAAAGCGGTTCCACTCGTGTAGCGTTGCAAACGCGATCGCTCCAGAAAAATACCGCGACAAAATAACGTTACTTTGGAACGACGCGACAAAAATAAAATGATACGGGTCGCTCTGCCAAACGCGCTTATTGAGTTCAAGAGATCGCGTTTGTCGTGTAACGTGTGGTATATTCGGAACTCAAAGTTTTGGAGGGTAGGATATGTAATGTAACGTGATCTATTATATGCAGTCGCTTATTCGCACTTCGCCAAAGTACAAAGAGCGCTTGTTAATTTCTATAGTTACATGTAGATTTATTAGATTTTTGCATTTTCTTACTAAACAGTAAAGGTAAACACCAATAAAGGTTGTAAAAAATATAGTAATATAGTACACATCTATTTGTTGTATGAGTTTTTATTTTATAATAGACTATATTACATAGACGTGTTTTGAACTTGGGTGGCCATTTATAAAATCGCAGTTTTTCTCGATATATATTGTTGGTATGTATTTTTATTTTATAAAAAATATAAAGAATTATTTTGTTATTTTTTTACCAGGTAGGTATAGGCAGGTAGAGCATTTTGGGTTGTGGCCCCCAAAAAAAAAGAATAAAGTCGTTTACCTTTTAGAATTGTTTTTCTAATAAACAAAAATCAGATAAGATAGCAATTTGCAACGATTTTTATTATTGTTAGAAAATTATACATGTCTTGGCAACACTATAAACCTATGTTAGTATAGGGCCAATAAAAGTAAAGAGCTTAACGTTAAGTTCTTTACTCTGGTATGGCATTGCATCATTCCACCTTGTCGCTGGTCAAAGTCGACAAACCTTATGGTCGTCGGTAACGTTGACACATGGTGTTCGCTCCGAGTAACCGGTTACTTTAGCATTTAATAACGCGACTGTACGTTACCTAAAAATACCGCGACAAAATAGCGTTACAGAGATAACGACCCATCTCTAGAAAGGGCTAAAGACCAGAATCCAATGGCATATCGCTTGAAGAACGCTCCAATCATTTCATCATTTAGAAAGTCTGAGTGTTGAATGCGTAGAATGAAATTATTTAGAAAAGATACATCACGTCACTTTCAAAAGAATATACGTCAAGGCTTCGCGCATCGCGTGTAACAGTTGGGATAATATCAGTGCCGTGCCATCCATTTTTTATTTAAATATTAAAGGTAGTAGGCAGTGCGACGCTCATGCAGCTGTAAAAATAGGATCGTTACCTAGGTAACGAGCACGCGATAACCATATCGGTTTCTGCGCATTATCTGACGATGTTATCTTTTCTCAGTAATTTCACTCTACGACCCTTCCCTCTTCCTTCTCTTTTGGTTTGTTGTTTTGTTGTTTTAGAATATGAGCATGAACTTTCTTTGTAAAATCTTGTGTTTTTATAACATTTTAATAAGTACTTAACTACTAGTTTTATATTGCACCAAAGTGAAAACGGAAAACACTTAATAGTAATAAAGATATTAGATAACAGGTATATTTAATTAGACTTTGATACTGAATTTATAACTGAAAAGTAAAACGTGAACTTTTGGACTTTGAACTACTGTAAATAATTATTTTTTATTTTAAGTAAACAAGTAGGAACTTTGGATCGGCATTTATAATTTTGCGTTTAGTAGTGATTAACAGAGCTGCTAGTAAGATGACTTCGTTAGTTAAAGGAAAGTATATAGGATTTTGCATAATTATGCAAATAATATATATTTCAATTATTATCATTTAATTATTCTACCGCAGGTATTGTGATTGTTGGTGCCAAACGTACACCTTTTGGGACATATGGAGGAAAATTAACAAAAACATCCCTTTCTGATCTCCAAGTTGTTGCTGCAAAAGCAGCTTTAACAGCTGCAAATGTGAGCCCCGAAACCGTGGATACAGTAATAATTGGATGTGTTTCTACGGTAAGGGATAATTGTATTTAAGCAGGAAGTTAATTTATATTTAAAAACAATTAGAACAAATAGGTATATTGATGTGGTTAATTTTAAGTAGTAAAAAATAATTAGATGCTAATCTGAGTAGTGTGTGCCAATAAAATTATAAAAACTGGAAAGTTTGATCTTTTGGAATTTAATATTAGGACCAAGAATTTATAAAAATTGAATGAAACATGTAAAAAGATTTATTTTTATCTTGGTACCTAAATATGTTATGTTTAAGAAATTATGAAATTTTTATTTGGTGATTTGGTTTGTAAATAATGTCAATTCATTGTTATTGTCCATTTTTAGTAAAAATTTTGAAGTGGCCTGTTAGCATTAATACTATATATGACTGACTATAAATTTATTCTTATTAGAACTTAAATAATTCAGTTATATTTAGAAACTGACATTTTTCTAGGTGACCGTCGTAGCAATAATGCTGGAATACATTATTCCGGATAAGTACATCTACAACTACATCATAATATATGATTATAATATATTATTTTTGTGCATTAATTTTGCATGCTAAATGTAACCATGCAAACCATTTATTTTAAATATTTTCATTTAAGTAAATTAAAATTGTTTTCTAGTCACCTGAACCAGATGGTGGACTCGTTCCTAGACACGTATTACTAAAATCTGGCATTCCCATTGAAAAACCTGCTTATTTAGTGAACAGGCTGTGTGGTTCAGGCTTCCAATCGATCGTAAATGGAGTACAGGTAAATACAGGGTGTTCATCTGCGAAATGTTTGATAAATTTGTAAATTTTGGAAATCTGAGATAGTAACTTTTAAAGGAGTGTTTTATTTAAAAGTAAAATATAATGCCTGATGTTAAAGCTCAAAAAGTCATAACGACTGTGCAGAATCTAAATAAAGGGGCCACTACCCTACAAACACAAAAGGTCGGCCCTCCATTGGACCATCACAGGGCCAGAAGTTTCATTTCTGGCCCAGTGATGGCCCGCTGATGAGCCGATCTTTTGTGTTTGTTGGGTAAAAAGCTGAATAAAAATTTTTGTAAAAAAATTAAACCACCTTGAATCCCTAATATGTATGAAATAACATGTAACCTTTCCCTAGTTAATTGAACTTTATTACTTAATATGGATATTAAAGTCGGTGTAAAAATGAACAAATAAATAACGAATTCAAGTGTATTTTTAACCGACTTCAATAATAAGGTTCATTTAACTGGACGACGGTGAAATTTTATTTCATAATTTTTAGCGACCTTTATTGATGGCGTTTAAATTTCTTTTCAAAACTTTTATTTAGCACATGAATTTGAAAGCGTTAGTTGTAAGTATGTACCAGTTTTTTTTCATATTTGATATGGCAGAAAATATTTACAACTCAACGTAAAAACAGTATTAAACATTTTTGCAACAGAATGTGTATTTCACTTAACTAAATCAACATTTCTTTTTTTTGTCACAGGAAATCAGTATAGGCTCAGCTAGTATTGCGTTAACAGGAGGTGTGGAGAACATGTCTGCAATGCCTCATACCGTGAGAAATATAAGATTCGGAGTACCTTTGAGTGTGAGTCCTGTGATCGAAGATAGCCTGTGGACGGGTCTCACTGATACATATTGTAAGCTACCAATGGCACTAACGGCTGAAAAGTTGGGGGAACAGTACAAAGTTACGAGGGAAGAGGTGGACGACTTTTCTTTGAGGTCTCAGCAACTTTGGAAAGCAGGTGAGATATGGACAACCCCTGTATAATTATCAGTTTAAGGCTCAGTACTTTTACACTTTCACTTAAGTATAAATAGACTTTATTTGGCAAGTAACAGTACAATAAGTAAAGCTTTTAAATCCCAGCCCGAAAATGATGTAATGAATTTCCAAATTTTTTTCTTCAACATGCTTCATAAAGTAAGTAAATAAGAATCTATATTCTCATTTTTTCTGCTTTTTGTTAGGGGTGGTTACCTTTTTAGGGGTTGTTGCAAAAAAAAAACAAAAAATACACATACTTAATCCGGTAGAGAATCAAATTATAAGAAAGAAAGGTCTTATACACTTTTTTGCTAAAATGCATATTTTTCGAGATATTGCGAACTGAAGATTGCAATTTTCACCCCCTAAAATCAGTAGTCCTAGACGTTTTTTTTTTTAATTACTCGAAAAATTTGGACTTTAATAAAAAAAATGCAAGGGTACAAAATTAAAGCTTTTACGGAAACAAATTGAATGGTTTTTCTTTTTTTCTCTCTGATGTTTAGTTTTGGAAATATGGCACTTTCAAAATGGCCCCAAAACCTTCAGAACAAATATATGACGTTAAAATCTAAAATTACTCAAAATCTACAACTAGGTACGAGAAAATTTTTTATTCTTGTAAAAATTAAAGGTATTAAAATTTTCTTTCAATTGAGACGTATTACGACCTTTTATAATGAAAACTAAAACAGTTACAAACAAAAAAGTAACCCATTTAAAAATCATTACTAACATACTCAATTTTTTTGAATTTTTTAAATAATCTCTCGTACTCATTTTCAATAATGAAGATTTTCATAATTTTTTGAAAAAAATCGGGTTTTCGAAATATTTTTTAACAAAAATAAAGCTTATAAAAAAAACGAATAGTTTGTTGTTTTTTTTAATTTTCCTGCCACAAACTGTTCCAGAGATATAAAGGAAAATTGTGTATTTAAAATTGAAATATCTCAAAAATTATAAGATTGATAAAAACATGATATGAGAATGAAATTAAGCTTATAAAAAGACAGAGTTTGGGTTTTTATTTTTTTTCCTACGACAAACTGTTTCAGAGATATGACAGTTTGAAATAATTTTGAATCTTTTCAGTTTGTTTGTGTGAGAAACGAGCAATAGCCATTTTTTTCGAAGAATTCACAGAAAAGCGGACACTTTAGCATGTTTAGAGTGCAGATTAAAAACGTTATTTAATTAGTTTACTTAATTGTATTAATTTGATTTATTTATAACAGTCTGTATTTTTAATATAATTAGACATATTACTTTACTGTTTTGTGACCATTTTTAATCCACCAATTTTTTTTATAAATTTAGATATTCAGCAACCTAAAAAATATAAGTATATGAGATTTTCGTGAATTTATTTGTAACAATAGAAGTATTATTAATTTTTCAGTATTTAAGGGTGTTTTCAACCCTTAACATTTTCGACTTTCCTATGTTTTGACCTCATAATCATTCAGCGACCTATAAGCGAAACATAAGTATATGGATTTTTGTGCTTTTATTCGTAAAATTAGAAGACATTAATTTTTCAGTATTCAAGGGTGATTTCAACCCTTAATACTTTCGTCTCATAAGTTTTGACCTCATAGTCATTTTCAGTGACCTCAAAAACATAAGTATATGGATTATCGTTAATTTATTCGTAAAATTAGAAGTTATTTATTTTTCAGTTTTTAGGGATGGTTTCCACCCTTAAAAATAAAAAGCAGGTGATGCGACAATATAGATTTTGATGTCCGTATTTTATAAAGCATATTGCAAAAAAAATTAAGGAAATTCCTTTTATCGTTTTTGGGCTGGGAATTTTACCATTTTTACTGCTTCGCTTACTGTACTAACAGTTCGATGGGTAAGAAAACCAGAGCTTGCTAAACATATAACATGACATTATTGTGACGGTGACACTGTACATAATGTGCATATTTTCTCTCTCTTATTATTTATCTGCGATAAGATTTTTGTGACAGTTAAAATAGGCCTAGAATGTCATGAACCGTCGAGATTTTAAGTTTGAGAGAGAAAAAACTCATTTTTATCAAAATTTCGTTCTGGAAACTTCCGAACATTTCCTAGAAATGTTTATTGGAAAATTTCCTTTACCCATCTCTGGCTATAAGATAAAATAGCACTTCTCTCAATCACAACGTAACTATTTGTATGTAAAAATACCAATTTTTGCCTTATCTCCGAGATAAAATTTGTTCATAGCCTAACGACTTATCATTTCAAGAAAATGCTCATCTTCAAAATAAAGCCAAAAATCCGTTTTTTGACTTACCATCGTCTTATTTACCTTATTGTGTTTCGACAAAAAGTGACGGATGGACAAATGGACATTTTGAGAGCTATTCAGAACTCAGTAAGTAAATACTCTAATACACTGATATGTTTTTTTTTCTCTAAGAGTGATATGTATGGTTTTAAAAAAGTGCCCAGCAAACATATAATATATACAGTTTGTGACTAAATGGCGTTTTTTTAGATATGGGTTTTGTAGCACTGGCACTGGCTTACATCTCGTACTATAAACAACCCATTCATAAAACAAGGCATAATTCATAGTCATACATTTTTTCATTTCAATAATGTGTAGAATTTATTCTGACAAGAATTTAATCTTTGGATGCACAATTTCTTGTTCAGAAAACTTACAACAAATTATTAAAAATAAAAATGACCTGTTAATAATAATGTGTATTACATTATTATTAACAGTATATCTAAAATGTGGTAGAACCTAGTGAAAATGTTACTTTTTTTTGGTACAATCATAATATTTTGAAAAGGTTATTTTGTTGTTAAATAAGATTATGTTTACGTTTTAAAAAAGAGAAAGAATTTATAATTATGTTTTTTGAGATCTGAGAAGGAATATCACCACTCTAGCCACTTGAATAAACAAAAGGCTAAAGTTGTTGTTATTGCCACTTAATAGTTGAACTAACATTGCAAAGAACCTTAAAAACGCATTCCTGTTCCTCTAGCTAAAAATATAACAAATAGTGTTGGCCACCTTTTAAATTGTTGGTAAAATTTTTATTTCATTGTATTTCTTACTTAAAATCTTTAAATAGGATCTTTATCTCTAAGTTTTAAATCACAGATAAAGCAATTATTACCATGATGTGACACTAAGGCTTATGTAAACAAGTTAATGTTTTTAAATTGTTTTGTTCTCTTTTTAGATTAGACTTTGGAAAAAGGTTTTGGCAATGTTTAGTCTTTGAACTTTAAGTAGGCAGGGCAGTTTTGGTAACCACTTGCTTGACAATGTTTTTATTTATATTTAAACCTTTTAGAATTATTTCCATAATTCACATTCAAGTTTTATTTGCTAGAGATAAAATCGATTATTGTGAATCTGTCATAATTAAAAGTAAGCAATTAGCAAGAACACTGTAATCATTTATATTTGTAACAAAATTCAAACGTATGTGTTGATACATCTATTCATAACTCGAGAATTGGCACAGTGTCACTTTTGTCATCCCGGCTTTATAAAGGTTATTATCAAGAACTGTTTTGTCATTCATAGGAAAAATTGCATGTTGCAACAATTGATAGGTGAATGACTTGTTCATTAGTTATCAGTTTTATGTAAAAATATCATATGTGCAAATAAATATGATAGTCTTATCTAATCACCTTGAATGTTACTGATTTGTATTTAGCAAATCATCTAAGTGAAAACATTGTTAAGTGCAAGAATAGCCTTTAATGGCTAAACTTCGTCAAATTTTATTTTCTATTTTTGTATAAGTCAATAAAGGCTTTATTACTATCATTATTATTATTGTATTAAATACTGTTTGACAATTTGGGGTGTAAAAATTTTAGGTTTCATGACCTTTATGAACTTGTACAACACTATTTTAAAACTTCTATATAGGCCCCCCGGTACCAAATTCAATGGCGGGCCCCCGTGCCTGATAATTGATGAGCGGGGAGCAGAAATAGAGAAATTTGGAAAAAAAATGTTGTCAAGATCTCTGACAGGCCCCCGCGCTTAATAATTGATGCAAAAAATTAGGTCAAATAAATGCACTATTTTTGTCAAATTGAGATGGAGAGTGGAGAATTTTTTTAAAGGTAAGGAACAACATATCAAAAATGTGAACACCCTGCGAGGCTGGGATTTGTAATGACATACAGTATCTGCCTGTCTCCTTAAAGCCGGGTACATTCATCTATAGATAGTGATATTTATTCTGCAGAATAAGCTTTATCCTGGAGATAAGCAAAAAATCAGTATTTTCTTCTACAAATATAAATAAGCTTTACTCCTAGGATAACTTATCTGGCACCTTCAGATAGCGCCTTTATATACCGGATAAAAAAAAGCCACACCCACGCGGTTTCGCTGTGATTGACGGAAGCGATGTTTTATCTTCTAACCGAACTTTTTGAAAGTTTGGTTTGTTTCATATTGTTTCATAACTTTAAAGGACACCGCACACTTCTATAGATGAAATTGGCTTCTGGTCAAATTGTCTGAATTTTTGATATGTTGTAGCCCGAGACATTCTGATTCAAAATAATTAAAAAGTTACTATCCTCTACTAATTTCGGCACTAGAGGGCGCCGAAGAAAAAATGCAACTTTTTCATATTATATTAGTAAATATGTAATCTGATAGTTATATATTATAGGGTCAGTCAACGAAATGATGCCACAATTGTGCCACTTAGTATAACCTAATATAATTAATACAACATGGAAACGACACTGTGTAATACATCCGTAGGTACATATATACAATGTACTTAACCATAATATTATTATACAATAACAGGCTCTTGGGTCTCTTGGTTCGGATTATGTCTATTTGCAGCATCAGTAATATCGAACTGCAGGTGTGTCGAAGGATATTTTACATTTTCTTCATGGCGAGCATATCCAAGGTACCAAAGTACGCTAGCTATATGCGAACATGTACCCAATGTACGACTTCTGGATTTGCAAGTACAGTGGTAAGAGATTATTGGTTCGTCTTCACCATTGACATTGTAGTGAATCCAAAGCTGATACTTAACAGTGTTGCGATACCTTGATTTTATTCTGATTCATAAGAGTCCTGGTTCATTTATGCGATCGTCAAATTGAAATAAAATATTCCCTACATCTTGCCTGTTGTCTTGTACATAGGATAGGGCAAGTTTTATCTGGAAAATCCCGAATGTTAGATCTCTGATATTCCAATGCAAGACGTGGAAAATAGAGCACCTGATTTTCCTCTGTAGGGAGCCATCTACCTCATCTTTGGAGTAATCTCTCTTCTTCCAATCTAGCTTGAAGAGTATTAATTTTATTTGCCTGGTCTAACATTCTACGAACCAGCACAGCATTTGCTCCCTCCATATTAATTGGATCTTGATATCTATTAATTATCGCATATGTTATTCTGATGTAATCTCTAATATGAGGGACTTGTGGCATTGGTACTGCATCTCTGAATTATTTAAAAATACTCTTAATATGGCCATTTCTTGCTTCCACGATCCATCTGTTAGCCAAAAAGTCTTGGGCGTCGCAGTATTCCCTATCCAGCACAAAAATATCACCTTCTTCGAACCAGTTTCTTAAGCCAATCAGATCCCTTTCATATTCGTGCCTCAACATTGCCGCGTCATTATTTCTAGAGTCCGAAAAATAAGGACTATGAACATCGAGTATATGTCCATTGGGAGCAACAATTAATGCTGATTTTAGAAGATGATATCCCTTATGTGTGCAATACGACTGACGTAACACTTGGGAAGTTCTGCTTTTGGGAATTTTTATGTATGTCCCGTCAATATACGCTATTGCTTTTCGATTTCCTGGTTCAGGATTGTACAGAGTATTTGCGAAATCTGTTTTATGTTGAGCAACGTATTGGACCCTGGCTATGTGCTGTAAACCCAGATTATTTGGCACAAATAGTTCTACTAATGAAACACGGACTTTTGAAATTGCCAAGCTTACAACTTGGTGACTGGAGTAAGAGAACATCCCCATCAAAAAATTATCTGAAAGTCCTTGTCGTAATTTGCACAAGAAACATAATGGGTGGGGTAAAACTCACTAACCACTGTCGCTCCCCAACCATATTAGTTCATCATATTAGCCGGGATAAGGAGGAGTGGTATCATTTCGTTGGTGGACCCTATATATAGATAGATAGATAGATAGATAGCTTTATTGGTGCTATAAATTACATTTTACACAGGTCAATACATACAATACAATGAACAGAAACATTAGAGATAAAATTACAATATAAAACAACTAAAGTGTAACACATTTACAGTTAAAAAGTCGAGTAAGATAAAAAAGAAACAATTTAAAAATTTTAAAAACTTGTCGGGGACTTGATTACAGTTCAGAAATCAGTACATGATTTTAAAGTGATTACGTGAGGGGCACACATAACAACTAAATATTTTTGATATTGGACAGAATCTCATCAATTGTGTAAAAGGCATTTCCAATGAGATAGTTTTTTAACACAGTTTTAAGTTGGTTTGGAGTTAGATTCCTTACTTGGATCGGTAGACAATTGTAGGCTTTTGGACCATAATAGTTTAAACCATTTCTTGATCTGTTAACTCTATGAAAATCTAAGCAAATATTATTACTATGTCTAGTATCATGATTATGTATATTTTCAAAGTTGATTGTATTACTTAAATTATTTTTTGTATGCATTATACATTCCAAAATATAAATACTAGGTAATGTTAGGATGCCCAGTTCTTTAAAAGCCTCTCTGCAATCCTCCCTATATTTTAAGTGATTTATGATACGTATTGCCCTTCTTTGTAAACCAAATATTCGTCTTGCTGAGGACGCATGCCCCCATACTGTTATTCCATAGCTCAGGCGACTATGAATTAATGCGAAATAGACCGACCTCATTACTTCGCCAGACACTAAATTATTGATATTTCTTAACATGTAAGTATATTTAGAAATATTTTTGGCCAAGTGATTAATGTGATCATCCCAAGTTAACTTATCATCCAAAAAGATGCCAAGGAAACAAACTGATTTGGGATTTTGCAATTTAATTGAGGTTTTTAAAGTGAAGATCATGGTTTCTGTTTTAGACTCATTTAGACTTAAGTTATTAGCTGCAAACCAGTCGAAGGCCATCGACCGAGCATTCTCCAGATTACTGCTAAGAGCTTCGTAATTCGTATTTCAATCCACAATAGTTGTGTCATCCGCAAACAGCACATGCTCAAAACCAGGGATACAATTAGGGAAATCGTTTACGTAGACAAGAAATAGCACCGGGCCAAGTACCGAACCCTGTGGCACTCCCATATCCACGTTCCCCAGGAAGGAGCATGTACCCTCCAAAGACACAACCTGTTTTCTGTCATTTAGATATGATACTAATAAATCAAGAGAGGTATTGGTAACACCATAACATCTTAATTTAATCGCAAGATCCTTGTGAGATACACAGTCGAATGCCTTCGACAGGTCGCATAACTATCATGTAGATTACATGACCTTAATCTAAACCTAAACATATTTACTAATATAATAATAAGAAAAAGTTGCATTTTTCTCAAAAATAATTTTTTTCTTCGGCGCCCTCTAGCGCCGAAATTAGCCTGTAGAGGATAATAACTTTTTAATGATTTTAGATCAGAATGACTCGGGCTACAACATATCAAAAATTCAGACAATTTGACTGGAAGCCAATTTCACCTATAGAAGTGTGCGGTGTCCTTTATAATTAGATGTAAATACTCATATTTACTAATAAGATATTAGTAAAATGATACCGTGCGTGTAATTGTCCATTAGGCATGTACATTCACGTAGCGCGGGATATATGACAACACAGCGCAGTAAACTCGTCCGTCAGCGGAGTATCCCAGCTCTCAGTAATTTTATTTCAGCCAGCTGGCACACGCGATGTAATTCTTACTCCCTATGCCTAGCCCGCTACTACACACACGGTATCATATACTACTTATATTGTAATAACATATTTTAAATACTTTGCCCTAATAAAATATGACTATCTTTGTAGGTTGGAAATCCAACCAATGGGGAACTTGCCCATTTTTTTTTTTTTATTTCATTAAAGTGTGTATTTATGCATAAAAACACGCCACACCGAATATCAGCTCTTAAATCGCAGTACTTACTTTGCAATAAATAATTAAAGTTGAAATCCTCGCCACTCCTCTCGAAAAGCACCGTGACATCACCGGGTGAAAACTAGTCTCGCGTGGTATTAACAGATGGCGTACTTTAGCCATTCACTCTAATTAATAGACCGGGCGGCGGTTGGCTTTGAGACGTCCGCATATTCGGTCATAAGTCTTTTGTTTTTTATGTTAGAGAAAAAATAAAAAAAGTGTCGGAAAGCTCAATTAATTCTCTTTACATAAGCTGTCTACAAATTTTTCGAAAAAACCGATAATTATCGAGATATTCGAGGAAATGTAGGAAATTACACGTTTCCCTATAGAGTGTATGTAAATCTTAAAAAAATATTTTGTCTCGGAAGCCTTTGTTTCGAAGGGCTGAGATTAACGGAGCGTCAAAATAGGACATGATATTAAGTGAACATCGTAAATGAGATCGATTTCAGTTAATTACCGATTAATTACGGTGACAAAATGGAGAAATTTTACCGAAAAAAAAAAGTCCCAAATCCCGCCCCCTCTAATTCCTTAATTTTTGTCGGAATTCAAAAAATAAAAAAGTGAGTTTTAGCAAATTTAATTATGTTTAAATTAGCTATAGTAGTGCTTTGGCGTAGGAGCCAAGATTAAAAAGTTGCCAACTGTAGAAGCTCAAAATTTGCGATTTTTTGCCGTACGTGGCCGACATTTCTGTAGACGTGGCAGTGATGGCGCTAAGTAGTGGATGTGTTTCTCGGAGCTCTAGTGAACAACCGAGTTATAAATGTTGCAAATCAAAACCATTTATTCATTACATATGTGTAAAATGCTTAAATGTGATCCACAAGTGCTGTATGCCTAAAATTAAAAACAAAATTCGCTTTATTAAAGACAATAAAATTGTTTGCTGTAAATTAGACGACAGTTTCCTTATCGAGGAAGATGAAGAAAAAAGTATATTAGAAAATACAATTAGTGAACTAAACGAGGACAGTATTGCGAAAAATAGGCACATAAAAAAACTGAAAGACGAAAACAAATTGTTATTAGAAGAAGCATTAAAATCAGAAACAGAAATGAGTCAGCTGATAAGAAATCAAGAAAAAATTATCCAGGAATTAAATACACAAATAATGGAACTTAAAAAGCAAATACAAACATCTAAAAAAATCCTTAACAATAATAGCACACAAACTGACAAAAAGGTCAGGCATATTACTACTTCTACTGACCTTACAATGGAAGATTTAAACACGAATATTTTAAATAAAAGTGTCCCAAATGACCATCGCAACCAAACAACAAAAGAAACATGTGGTAAACAAACTTTAGAGAGCACACAAAATTTCCGAACCTGTAGTAAAAATAATATGGAGAAAAACAAGAAGAATCGTATCCTCTTACTGATGGACGATTTAGGCCGCAATATTATGAAACAACTTAGAAGAGAACTTAAGAATTCATACGATCATGAAATATTATCAATATTAAAACCCGGTGCGATGCTACATCAGGTTATACAGTGTGTCGAAAACTTAACAAAAGATTTTACTTTACAAGATTACGTAGTCATAGTTGCGGGATCAAATGATATAAATATACATAAAACACCCTCATTTAAGTTAATATGCAATAAACTAAAACAGTGCTCCCACACAAATGTAATTTTTACGTCTGTCCCATATTTGTCAAAAAAACAAAATAGCCCCAAAAACAGACATATATTCAAATACAATGATAAATTAAACAACTTTTTAACTAAATTTAATAATCTGGTGCCGGGACTTATATCCTACGTCGAAATAAATAACAAAATAAATCAGTGTAATAATACAGTGGCGGCTCAAATTAAACACGCTATATTTAAAAGGGGGGCAACAGTAAAAAATTTAACATTTGTGAAGACTTCTAATGAAAATCTCTCGCCACGCAACTCATTTCCAACACAAAATGACATTATGGATTTATCTGTGGAAGTTATACAAGAAAACCTACCCCAAGACATGGAAACAACATGCGATATATTACCTAGCCAAAATATCAGAGAAATAAGTAGAAGTCAAATAGAAATAGACCAGTTTTTTCTTAAGTAATGAATATAACTTCAATAATTTAAACGAAGAAAATAAAAATAACTTTTCTGTATTTCATATAAATATCCAATCAATTTCAAATAAAAAATTAGAATTGGAATTTTTTGTAAACTCCCTCTCGAACAAATATGATATTCTTTGTCTTAGTGAGCATTTTCTTTATGATACAACAATAGATTTTCTCTGTATAGAAAATTATAAGTTAGCTAGCTACTTCTGTAGGAAAATAAGGTTAAGAGGTGGGGTATGTATCCTGACAAAATTAAACACTGAATTTTTTGAACGATCGGATATTACAAATATGTCCATTGAGCTAGATTGTGAATTGGCAGCAATAGAAATTCCTTGTCAAAATCTAATAATAGTATGCACCTACAGATCTCCAAATGGTAATTTAAATATCTTTACTGATTGTGTTGCAAAACTATTAATGAAATTTATAAATAAGGGTAAAAATGTGATTGTACTAGGTGATTTTAATGTTCATTTTAACAAGAAAGAAAAGGAAGTTTTTAGCGTCTGTGATGTTTTTGCTTCTTTCGGTTTTTTTCCTACCATTCACGATAAAACCCGTAATAATAACTGTATAGATAATATATTTGTAAATTTTAGTGACTATTCAACAGAAATCCTTGATCCCAATTTGTCAGATCACTCTGCTGTAGTCATAAATGTGCCCCAAAAAGAAAAAATCTGTTGTAAAGAAACAACTATCTGTAGGCAAATGCGAGAAGAAAATTTAATCAATTATTTTCAATTGTTGAGCGCAGAAAATTTCTGCTTTATTGATAATGATAATATAGACTTAAATAACAAATGTAACAAATTTATGGATGTTCTCGTACGCGATCTAAATATCTCTTGTCCTATGGTTTTAAAACAATTTGAGGGGAAAAACAACAAACCCATACATAAAATAAAATGGAATAACGAAAAACTGCATAGTCTGCGGGAGCATTTAAGACTACTACTAGAAATTAAAAAAAACAGACCCTGCGAGTTTATTCAACAAGAAATAAAAATTGCTCGGAAAAAATATAAAGCAGAGTTATCATACATAAAAAAAGAAGCAAATGCACATTATATTAAAAATTGCGGAAATATCCAAAGGGGTATGTGGAGCGTTATTAATGACAGTGTAAACAGGCAAAATAAAAATATGAAAACTACCCTTAATGCAACCGATTTGAATAATTATTATGTAGAGGTTGCAGAAAATATTATCAAACAGCTACCTGATATAAATCATTCATCACAACACTACCTAACCATACAAAACAGACAGATGAACACATTTAAATTCAGAGAAGTAGGATTTATTGAGGTAAGAGAAACTTTAAATGAGCTGAAAAATAATGGTAGCAAAGATGTTTATGATATGAACTATAAAATAATTAAGTACGTCAAGGATATTCTAATTATACCCTTAACAAAATTATTTAACATATGCATTAGAGAGGGTACATATCCAGACTGCTTTAAAATTGCTAAAATAATACCAGTATATAAAAAAGGTTCAGCAGACGACCCAGTAAACTATCGACCAATATCGTTGCTTCCAGTAATTTCAAAAATATTCGAAATTCTTCTGAAGAAACAAATCTGTGAATACTTTGAAGAAAACGCCCTGTTAATTGATAGTCAGTTTGGTTTCAGGAAGAGTCGCTCAACTTCTCTAGCTGTTTTAAAATTAATAGATAATATCGTAGAAGGATTCGAAAATAAAAACTACGTAGGATCCATTTTTTGCGACTTAAGTAAAGCTTTCGATTGTATTTCTCACGATATCCTCTTTGATAAATTACATTTCTATGGCTTCAATGAGGTTAGCTTAAAGTTGATAACATCCTACTTGTCAAATAGAAGACAGAGTACATTTTTTAATAAAGAAATTTCCGACCTCTTACCAATCAATCACGGTGTACCACAGGGATCTGTATTGGGACCGGTGTTATTCATTATTTATATTAACGACTTAATTTACGCAAATGTAAATTGCAGTACTATATTATATGCCGATGACACCACAATAATCACTAAAGATAATAACATAAAGTGTTTACTGCATGATATGGCCAATAAAGCAGTAGATTTTCAAAACTGGTTTACAGCAAATAAACTACTACTAAATAATGAAAAAACAACAAACATGGTATTTTCATATCGTAATTTAGACGGCGTAAAAAACCCGGACTGTACTAAATTTCTTGGAGTGTACTTAGATCCCCTCCTTACCTGGGAGCACCAAATAGATTTTATGGTTAAAAAACTTAATAAGACTTTATACTTAATAAGAAATCTTGTACATGTCGTACCAATGCAAGTAGTAAAAACAGCCTACTTCAGTCTTTTTCATTCGGTAATCAGTTATGCTATCATTACTTGGGGTCATTCGGCACATACTGGTCGAATATTTTCTATACAGCGCCATGCCATTAGATCGATGTGTTTTATGGGTTTTAGAGAGGATGTTAGAGAGAAATTTAAGGATTTAAAAATTTTAACTTTGCCCTCTGTGTATATTTATGAATGTCTTTTGTTTGTTAAAATGAACTTAAATCAATATAGTCTTGTAAGTGATATACATTCGCATAATATCAGAAATAATGGTCACATTAAAATAAATTATATAAGACTAAACCACAGTCGAGGTGCCAAAAATTATTACGGACCATTATTTTTTAATAAACTACCAAAGACAATTATAAATCTAGATTTTAAGAGATTCAAACAAAAGATAAAAGGAATTCTTACAGAAAATGCATTTTATAATTTTGATGAGTTCTTAAATGCTGACATAAATTATTAATTTTAATTTGCTATGACAGTGTATCTTTTGTATAATATGTAACCAAGTACGTATATTTTTTGTTCGTAATTATGCATGTTTTCTAGATTTTATGTTTTATATTAAGTTTTATATATATCTCAATGTATGTATGTACCAATTTTTAATTTTTAAACATTGTATATTATATTGACGTGTCTGATTGTGTAATTACACTGAAAAGGCAAATAAAGAATTTGAATTTGAATTTGATATCTCAGAAACGAAGAAAAAACTCAAAAGTCTGGTGATAGCAAAAGATTTGTAGTGGAAAATACTTGTTTGACCTTATTTTTTATTTCGAGCTAACTCCCACCGTTTCGGAGATATCTGCGAAAAATAGCAAAAAAGCTTCCATTTCGGAGCCGAAAAAATTGCAAAAACATGCAATATTGACACGTTCATATTTTTCGAAAAACACCATTGGGACGGCCGTACGATGTCGCGACGTAAAGAGGAAGTCTTCCAGATAAACCTGATCGTAAATTGCACGGCGAAATTTGGCTCGGCACGAACGAATCAAAAATGACATTTTGCGACATTTCAGAATATTGAAGATGTTTTTCCAACGAATTTTAGGTTACACTGTGTTCTCTGCTAGTTGTTTCTGACAAATGAGCATGCGAAAGCAGAATCGGTCTCGCTTGACGCCGTCATCCAACTTTCACCCTCTGACGTCACATTTCAGGAGTGAGTAAAATCCGGCAGATTTTAATCGCTTATATTTCTGAAGGATTTTTTTTTTTTAATTTCTTGTTGTCTATGGGGTTTTTAATGATGTTAGTTTACGATTTTGAGTATTTTAATTCAATTTTATTTTTTTGACCTATTAAGTAATCCAGACCACGTGACTTTTAACATGGCGTGGTGGGCAAACATCCGGCAAACATTTGTTTTCATTCTTTAAACGTTTGTTAAAGAGTTTGTTTTTTGGTTGCCTTGGCTACGTTTCCGCGAGTTAATTAGAATAAACCCCGAGTTTGCCCACCACGCCATATTGCCAAAATAATTTGACAGGTTGTTGGATTGCCTAATAATTAGCAGTTTATTTTATTAATCATCAATATTGAAAAATTATTTGAATGTATTTTTAAATGTTCGTCTGGAGCCAATATATGGCTGCAAGCTAAAAATGCGATACAAACATTAAAAATGAAAATAAACTTAAAAAAACTTAAAATTTCAGGTTATGTTAGTTATATCATGTACAACTATTTCAAACAATATGATAAACAATTATGAAAATGACGCAAATGTCATAAACTGGCAACAATTCACAGTAGGGGGATCTTTTCTATCTCTATTTGAAGCATAAAACTTCCTTGCTTTACAGTATCTTAAGTTGGCAACACTTAGTTTGTGGAGTATCTAAAATCATATCTATCGGATAGTTAACCGAGGGAATGAAAGTATGCATGCAAGTTATTCTGCAGATAGTTATTTACCGGATAAAGTATTTGCAAGTATAAATACAAATACTTGTTGCAAGAAGTATTGTAATAATTAAATATTTATGAGGTATTTGTAAGTACATATTTGTCCAGCTTTAGCTATCAGTAACCATAGAAAAACAGCTTTGTGAAATATAATTCAAAATATTTTTTTTCGTCTTCCCCAAAGAACAATTAATGCAAAAGTTGACGGCCACTACATTTTTTGAAAATGAAGGGTATTACACTAGCCATATAAATGTAACTTAACATTTGTGTGAAAACTGAAAGTATGCAATCCGATTATTTTTTATTCTTCTTGAAACTAGGGCTATATCTTTCAAAGACTTTCATGAAAAAGAAATTGTCAGTATTATGTTTCTCGGGTTTTATGAACTTTTTATATAGAACGAAAACAACTACCTCTTTTTTTATAGATCATCTCTAATTCTACATTCTAATAGAGAACCATTGTGATATTGGACTTCGCTCATCAAGATCGTTTTTCTATGGTTACCGAGGTCTCTCTTTTGATATACATGTTGAAAATGTTTTGAAAATATAAATATTTGTTTAATGCTATAATGTTTAAAGAAAGAAAAAAAGAAATAATTTATTTATCTACTTAGAATACTTAAAATACTTGTAGCAAGTCAATCATGACCTTTGAACACAGGATAATATTACATTACCAAAGGTTTACACAGGACAACGTCATCTCAAATGAAATTAGTGTCAGCACAGGTGTGCTACAAGGATCTCACTGTACCCTCTCCTCCTTTTGTTTATTTATTAATGATATATGCAATGGAATTGTGAATTTCTGTTGTTCGCACATGACCCCAAACTATTCAAAACCATAAAGTGAATTAATGATGCAGTCTCAGTTCATGTTGATGTTAATAATATAAATGAGTGGTGCATAAGAATTCCCTGTACCTGAATAGTGATAACTGCTGTTTTATAACATTTTTTTCAAGGTAATATTTAGTTCTACATATCTCATTGCTTAGGTAACTCAGAATTGGAACATGTTTGTTCAAAGATTTAGTTGTAACATTCATTAGCCAGTTAAGAGGAGACAACACCAATCACAAAGTTTCATCGGTAAAGCTAAAGCTGAAGTGTCGCTATTATAGGACATCTGCACGTGACGTCACAGCTTACCTCAAAAATATGTGTTTCTTAAGATTTAAGAGTATTACACAGCTGTTATTAAAATTTCTACCTGGTTTCCATATTTTCAACTAAAATCTAGTTCAGTGTAATGTTTATGAAGTTCTAAATACTTTGACCTAATAAAATAGGACTCTTTTTGTAGGTTGGAAATCTAACCTGTAATTAGCAGTCTATTTTTATTAATCAACAATATTGAAAAATTATTTACGTGAATTTATAAATATTTGCTTGGAGCCAGTACGCTCCAAGCTAAAAATGCATATACAAACATTAAAAATGAAAATAAACTTGAAAAACTTAAAATTTAAGGTTATGTTGGATACATGATGCAGATGCCTTATAGGCCTGTCCAACACGCTGTTACTTTCCTTTGTTTGTACTACAGCAGCCATCTTTTGTTATGGTAGGTTAGTGTCATGTACAGGCCTAAAGTGCACCTTACACGTTCAGTGATAATGTCATTCCAGCAGATGATTACAGAAACATCATAACTAAAAATTTCCCTGTAATTATTTTTCACACCTTGCATGTTTATTATTACTGACGTTATTTTTTCGTCATTATGTTTCAAGTGGTGATAGAAAGCACACCGATTTTGTTTTATCAGAGAATGGATTTTAAGAAAAAAGCATGTCTAGCTATAATTATTGCATTAAGTATTAAACGTAACATGACTGGGAAATTTTTAGTAATGATGTTTCTGTAATAATCTGCTGGAATGACATTATTACTGAACATGTAAGGTGCCCTTTAGGCCTGTCAAGACCCTAACCTACCATAACAAAAGATGGCTGCTGTAGTACAAACAAAGGAAAGTGACAGCGTGTTGGACAGACCTATTGTAGTGCTGTAGGTGGCACCATCTATTAAAAAGCACTGTACTAAAAATCTTGACTGGGAGAAAGCAGTTTTTAGCCAAACAGTTGGCGTTATTAAACTGAAAAAAAAAGGTATTCTTGTAAGTGAATGAATACTACACTTCTATTGAAGAAAGTTTTTAGCTAAAATTTGTTCATTACGAAGATCTCTCTTCACATTGGATCTTTGCCGCCTGCTCCCCTCTGATTTGATCACCTTGCTTCCTCTCAAATTTTAAAGCATACGAACAATACCTCATGAAGTCATCAAACACATTGGACTTTCTCTTGTGAAACTGAATCCATTAAATGTGTCTGCAGCTCACTTGTATGATATCACTTGAAATATTCCTCGATGGTAATACTTGTACTGTGCTTGTGGTATAAAATTGTTTATATTACTTTCTATATAACAGGGTCTTCTCGTTGATAAATAAAAGATTTCCTTATAGAGTTTTAATATTTTTTGAAGCCTTTACTTAAATCTGAATGTGATGTATTCTTATTGCTATTCTTTAGGACTCTTTTTGTGATTAAATGTTTTATTTTGAGCAGCCCAAGATGCCGGAAGATTCAAGGAAGAAATTGCGCCAGTACCTATAAAAGTAAAGAAGGATATCCAGAATTTCGAAGTTGATGAACATCCCAGACCGCAGACGACCAAGGAAGGCTTAAAAAAACTTCCCACCTTATTTAAACAAAATGGATTAGTAACAGCAGGTTCTGCGTCGGTA
The DNA here is from genome assembly GCA_936432065.2 of Rutpela maculata. Taxonomy (NCBI): domain Eukaryota; kingdom Metazoa; phylum Arthropoda; class Insecta; order Coleoptera; family Cerambycidae; genus Rutpela; species Rutpela maculata. The sequence continues at coordinate 358,902,837 of OW386285.2, forward strand.
CGTATCTATTTAACAGTCCCTCACTTCCATAAACAGATCTACCATTTTCAATTTTTTTTTTTTTTTTTTTCGAGGTATTAAGTATAAATAAAAATTACGAATTTCTGTGGATTAAATATGAGATTTGTAAATTGGTGGGAAAATGTTTTTCATTCGATAATATTTCAGGGCATATGCGATGGGGCGGGAGCAGTCATTTTGGCCAGTGAAGAGGCTGCAACAAAGAACAACTTAAAACCCTTAGCCAGGATACTGGGCTACTCTGTTGTAGGGGTAGATCCCTCCATTATGGGTATTGGACCTGCACCTGCTATCAAAAATCTACTAAAAGTGACCGGGAAAACTTTAAATGACATCGATTTAGTTGAGGTAGTCTTCGATTTGTGAAAACGTGTTTGAAATTATTCATTAACATTTTATTCTTTTAGATCAATGAGGCTTTTGCTGCCCAAACTTTGGCTTGCGTTAAAGAGTTGAACTTGGATATAAATAAATTGAATGTCGATGGAGGAGCCATTGCTTTGGGACATCCCCTTGGAGCTTCAGGATCTAGAATTATAGGACATCTAGTTCACGAATTAAGGTGAGAAGTGCAAACTTTTAAATCTAATACCTATTTTGAGGATTTTGGGGCAAATCTTTATAAAACCGTAAACCTTTATTAAACGAAGGATTTTGTTCATAGGTTATATTTAATTTTTCTAAGTAGTCGTTTTGATTGTTATATGTATTATGATTATGTGTATTAATAATAAACAAACAATAATTAAGTAGATATGTTGGTAGCATATGTTTAATAATTTATACAAAAATGTAAACACAATAACACATAATAATTTGACGGATCTTAAAGCTTTCTCGGCGGAACTCTTACGTCGCTATAACGTCTAGTCAACGTCATCTGAGACATCCTTAACGACGGGATTTTACGTCCGTTACAGGCCACAATGTCAGTGTCGTTTTGACGTCAAACAAGGACATCAAATAAACGTCGGTAGTGACGTTAATTCCATGTTATCACACTTGCCTAATCAATGTTAGAATGACGTTTACTTTTTGGGCAGATTAATGAAAAAATAGACCCCCCTCCTCTTCTCCCTTACATGTAATATCACCTTTGTAGATTTGAATTTCCATACTCTTGATTTTACACTTTTAAATGTCTTATATTATTAACTGAATTGATGATATCAACTGATTGTTTTTCTTTCTGTCAACATTCATTGTGTAAGTATTTTCTGTCATTAAATAATTTTAAAGTCATAATTTTTCAAGTCTTGAACAAACTACCAGGTCTGAATGTTTACTTTAGAATCAATATAATTAGTCGGGGAGCCCTCCTTAGCTGTACGTGCACCCCCCGCCCGATCCTTGGGGACAATGTTTTTCATATAGATTAATGCCTAAGGAACAATTTAAGACATGTCCTAAAGAAAAAAAATTGGCTGTACTTTCAAAATGGCGGCCATTTGTTAAAAAAAAACTGTTGCCAATGTTGTTTTTGTCATTTAACACAAAAACTAAAAAAGATGGACAAAAACTTTGTTTACAAAAAACAACGTGCATAACATTTTCTACAATTTTGTCCCTATACAATATTTTGACAGGAGTTACCATTTTCCAGATAAATGAGTCCAAAATTAAGAAAACATGGAAATTCATATATCGGTAAATCACTTAAAGGAAATAACTGTGACAATTATTGTAAGGCGTATAATATAACTTTATATTATTAACATAACAAAAAACCGCTGCCCAAGGAATCACTACTTCCACATCCAGATTTTCTATCCAAGTCACTCACAACGAAAAAAACTTTGTATGTGAAAATAACTGTTTATGGAACTTTAATAATATAATATTTGAAATCCTCTACCCCAAAAACCCATAAAACGATACCCCACATCGGTAATGGGGTGGGGAGTGGTGATAGGGGGGTGGTAGTGGGGGTGGATGAAGTAAAAAAATATTTTGAGGTTTCTGGTTCCTGTACATAGGTACACTAAATCACAATTTTTTTTCATCCCCTTTAATAAGGAGGTGGGGGTGGTAATGGGGGTGGCTAATGCTAAAAATTTTTTGAGACCTTAGCTTCTCTTGTATATACTAAATCCCAATTGTATGAACTATTACCTGCTTGATTGACCTATTTACCCCAAATTTACCCCTATTTACCCCCCAACCCTTCGACGGAACAAGATGAAAATATAAACTAGTTCTAGATCTCGTTAAAGTACATATGTGTACCAAATTTCAAGTCAATATCTTAAACGGTTCCAGAGTAAACGTGCGCACAAAAAAAAGTTACAGACAGACAGACAGAAAATTTTTTTCGCTTAAACTTAAAATCTCGACGTTTCATGACATTTTAAGCCTATTTGGACAATAAAAATTTTTAAAAATTTTTTTGTGGTTACTATACTTCCACTGGATGTGGAAGTAAAATAAAATAAACTGAAAAAAATTAATAATAATAATATTGTAATTTGCAGACATTTATCTCGAATACGGTAATAATGATATCTGGAAAACGGTAACTCCTATCCAAATATTGTATAGAAACAAAATTATAGAAAATTTTATGCATTTTGTGTTTTGTGTAGAAAGTTTTTCTCCATCTTTTTTAGTTTTTGTGTTAAATGACAAAAACAATATTTGCATTTTTTTTTAAACGGACGCCATTTTGAAAGTACAGCCAGTTTTTTTTTTATGACATGTCTTAAATTGTTCCTTAGGCTTTAATCTTTATGAAAAATATTATCCCCAAGGATCGGGGGGATGCACGGACAGTTAGGATGGGCTTCCGTAGTGTTATGTTTTATACTGAATTTTATATTTTATTTTAAGAGATGAATCATTTATCTGGAAAATGGTAACTCCTATGCAAATATTGTATAGGAACAAAATTGTAGAAAATTTTATGCACTTTGTTTTTTGTGTAGAAAATTTTTCTCAGTCTTTTTTAGTTTTTGTGTTAAATGGCAAAAACAATATTTGCAAATTTTTTTTTTTAAAGGACGCCATTTTGAAAGTGTAGCCAATTTTTTTTTAGGACATGTCTTAAATTGTTCCTTAGGCTTTAATCTTTATGAAAAACATTGTCCTAAAGGATCCGGGGGGGGGGGGAGGTGCACGGGCACTTAGGGTGGGCTCCCGTAGTAAATGAATGAATAGATTTACATAATGAATTTTGGTAGATAAAAAACAATTGACATCACTAACCCATTTAATATCACAGAGACTTTTAAAAGTTTTGTTATAAAAGCCAAGATCTTTCCGATAACACTACTTACCTACATCTAAAATGGTTACTGAGTATAATAATATAAAAAAATATTTATTGACATTATCAACTCGTGAGTACCATTTTTGATCCATAGCAACATAATGCAGCAAACCAAACCACCGCCATCTTCCTTAAATTCTGTTATTACTAGAAAACAAGTAGGTACTACAGTTTTTATCTATAACTGACAATAATCTATTAATGATAATCTCTAATACATACCTCGAAAGTCAAGATTTTTACAAATATAAAGGCAATATTCTCTACACAAACACTACTTGCTTCATGACATGAACAATATGAAGGAACTGAGCATTACCAACATATATTTCTTTTTATTTATTGCCTATGTTGCCGGCAGTGCTACCAACACGATGATGTGTGAAAATCTATTTCGAACTGATCAAACAATTTTGGTTGAAATATAATTACGGAAAACGCTTGTTAGCACTATGTACATTTTCAGATTAAATAGATTATTAATGAATTAAATTTAACTAATTTTTCTGTAGTATATAAATATGACCTAAAATGGACGTCTAAATGACGTTGTTTGTATGACGAAAAGACGTTTATGTCAATACGTCTAGGCGACATCCTTTTTAGGTCAGTTAACGTTGTGGTCCCTAAATTACTTATAATCGACGTTGTAACGATGTACGTGTTCTGCCTGGGTTATTTTGGTCTTCTTCGAGATATAAAATTCACTGGTTTTTTAGCATAAATAATAGAGTTGGGCAATAAAAGAAATGAGGTACTATAATGGGGTTATTTCATAATTTTTGTTTACATTAAATTTGGATTCTAGGACTAGTAATAACAAGTATATGTAATGGCAATTTTTTTTTGTGGATGTTAAATAATTTTAAATTCAATTTATAATTTGAAAATGTGCAATATAGTTCAAGCAGTAAATTTGTATGGCAACCATGAAATGCAAACTTCACCATTTATCATGTGTGACTGACATTTTGTTTTGCCGTTTTCACTAAATGTCAAAAAATACCAGTTTTGATTCGTTCGTGCCGAGCCGAATTTTCGATTTGCCTTGTGCAATTTACGATGCGAATCAACTAGAACTCTTCCTCTTTGCGTCGCGGCATCGTTCGGCCCTCCCGCAGGTGTTTTTCGAAAAATATGAACTTTTAAGATTGCATGTTTTTGCGCTATTTTCTGTTCCGAAATGCTTGTTTTTTTTTACTATTTTTCGCCGATATCTCTGAAACGGTAGGAGCTAGCCCAAAATAAAAATACCGTAAAACGAATTCGTTTCATGATGAATCTTTTGGTTCCATTAGAAATCTGCTTTTATTTTTCGTTTCGGAGATATTTACTGAAATGTGTGGCGATGTCTGGCAAAAATCGCACATTTCTTGTTTAACAAGTTGATAACTCCTTAACCTTGGCTCCTAGGCCAAAAAGCTATTCTAACAAATGTAAATAGAATTAAATTTGCTAAAAAGCTTTTTTTAAATTTTTTGTCTAGCGATAAAAATGAGGGAAATAGAAAGGGCGGAAGTGAAAACTTTTTTTTTTCGGTAAAATTTCGCCATTTTGTCACCGTAATTAATCGGTAATGAACTGAAATTGATCTCAATAATGATGTACTCTTAATATCATGTGTTACCTAGACGCTCCATTAATCTCGGCCCTTCAAAGCGAACGTTTCTGGGAAAAGTGGTTTTTTTAAGATTTACATACATTTTTTAGGAAAACATGACATTTCTTCCATTTTACCAAGAATCTTGCTAATTATCAGTTTCTTCAAAATATCCGTAGACACCAATTCTAAAGAAGTTTGATCGAGCTTTTCGATGTTTTTTTTATTTTTTCTCTAACATAAAAAACAACAAAGTGGTGGCCGAAAATATGCCTCTTCACACTTCCTAAAATTCATAAAATATTTATTTGCAAACTGGGAAACAAGAGGTTAAAACATTAGTGTTACAGTTGGTATTGACAGAGCAGCAATCTAACAACAATAAAATTACCTCTAACCATTGACGTCACGCGTTAATAAAATTTAAAATGAGTAATATAGTTTTTGTGGATTTATAAATAATTAACAAATATGAGAGTGATTTTAATTGCTGTTACGTTATTCTCGTATATTTTACTGTTGAAATTAGTAGGTATTTTTAAGTTTTTTACACACATGGAATAACCCCATTGTCTTATATAACAATTGTGACCATTTACTTAGAAAACAACATATTCTACATAGAAAATAAACTTACTTGGGAAACCTTTTTAGTTATATAATTGGCATGACTGTTGAAAATAGTATATTATTCAACGAGCGGTAATGTAAGTAATAACTCACATAGATGAACTTTACAGCACGAGCCTTGGGCCTTCGCCAACATTTTTCAAACTTAATTTTTTTTCTGCACTATTTTTACTAAAAGAACAAACCTTTTTAGTACCTTATATTATAAAGGGCTCTTATCACAGTATAAAATATATAAAAAGAAATCTTGAATTCGGTAATTTTTTAAATGTACATTCTTGTACATATTTCTTGAGCTGTATCCCCATTTCCATAAGAAAGGTGCGGTGTTCTTTAATTTTTGGACACACTTTTATATTTGTTGTATTGTATCATTAGCTACTTCTCCTCTTTCTGGTGGTGTACATAAGTATTAGTTCATCTTCCCTAACCGAATTCATCATGATAAATCACCTCCCCCCCTCAATAATAATGGACCGTTCTATTTCACTTTATCGGAAAAGAATTTCTCTCGGACAGAGCCACCTTCTGTCGGCTCTGTACCTAGTGATTTATAATAACTCACTCATTATAATTCATGCTATTTGTTTATGGATACTATTAATTGTTCAAAAGCAGTTCATTAATTAGTATATAACTTAATAAGAGTAGATAAACTTAATTGTTGATTTGTAATAATTCCACTTAAACTCTATTAACTCTTTGAATTTTTCGTTGATTTATCTCTACATTTCCATTCCAGTCAATGAGTGCTCAGAAAAGAGGTGTAGAGTACATGGAATATGCGAGACTTTTTGACTTCAGGACTTCGTTAGGAGTAGTTAGTAGGTAAACATACTAATGGTCCCTGCCCCTGGGAGGTGAGCTTACGGTGGGAGGTGAGCTTACGGTGGGAGGAGGGGGGGAAGGTCCCATTTTGGGTTTTTCGATAATATCTCTGAAACGGTGGACTCTAGAAAAAATATGTTCTAAATAAAAATGAATGCTAATTAAATTTCCTATAAAATTGTTTCCAGATATACGTTATTGAAAATCGATAATTTTCGAAAAAAATCATTTCTACCTAACTCTTTTTGTCAAACATTTGCTTCTAGTGCCTCCCACGATCGTTTCTCATAAAAATTGTCAGAAACGAAGTTGTAGAGCATTAAATTTCCTTCAATTTGATACACGCTTAAAAAATGATTTTTTCGAAAATTATCAATTTTCAATAACGTATATCTCGAAAACCGTTGGAAATTCGACAAATATGTATGGAAACAATTTTATAGGAAATTTAATTAGCTTTCATTTTTATTTAGAACATATTTTTCTAGAGTCCCCCGTTTCCGAGATATAATCGAAAAATCCAAAAATGGTACTTTCCCCCCCTCCCACCGTAAGCTCACCTCCCAGGGGCGGGGACTTTTAGTATGTTTGCATAACACCCAATTTTTCTGTATTAAGGGTTACATTATTTTTTTAAGCCATTACTAGTTGCATAAGTATCATAGTATTCGCTTAGTACCATCGTGTGTTTCTTCAAGATACGTACAGAAAAATAGGCCATGTTTAATCTGCCTCCCATATTTTTTAATGGCCCCTTATAACTAGCAAAAACAAGCTTATTCTTAATCCATCCAAAACCTAATTAATTTCTATTATGCCTTGGCTTATTCTCAATTAAACTATATGGTAATTTACTGGAGACCACTGAAATTAATCACATTTTTATGATACAAGAAAGAATAAGACGCAAGGTTTTTGCTGTTAGTCCACTTGAATCCTGTAAGCCCATTTTCAAGATGCACCATATTTTACCACTCCTTTGTATAATAATTTACCAAATGTTAATTTTTGTAAAAATGAACGAAGGAATTAGTTTCCACAAAATAATTTGGTACATCGTCATGACACTAGATCACAGAATAAGGAACTACCAGAAGCGGCACTTTTAGCACCGCGTTTGATGTTTTCAGATCAATTTGTGAGACCTTCGCCATTTTGTTGTTGGTACTTTTGGTGGAAAATTTAAACAGCATGTTTATAAACAAACTTTACACAGGCTGAATACAATTACATTATTCGAAGAATTCTATTTATAATGGGTATTAAAACTATTAAAGTAAACTGGATAAAATTATTTCTATGAACAATCGTATTCTTAATATAAAGTCACAAAATGTATTGAAATCAATACAATGTCTCACCTGAGAAAATTTGTAATTTCTTAGTGGGAGGTTGTTCTGGGGAAATAGTAAAATTTTTTTCTTTTTAAACTACCAAGTTGAGGGAAAATAGTAAGTAGTGCTGTTGATAGCAATCTATTTTGATACATATTTGTATACATTTTCGACTCAAAATATCATGCGCACCACTTAAAATTGTTATAAAGTTCGGCTGAACTTTTACTTGCCAAATCCCCACGATCGCATGCTTCCAACCACAATACGGACCTTAAACAACAATTACTTGGAAATATCTTATAATTTACATCAATAATAAAATACCTTTCGGGATCCTTAGGAAACCTAAATAAACTAATGTCTTTTCCTGTCGTACTACTAGGACATTCCTTAACAGCGCAAATGGTTCACCTCGCTTACTCATATCGCTAATAAAAATTACTAGTAACACGACACTTTTCCCCTTTGATCTTTTACCTATTCACAGCACAATAACACTAAAACCTTTCAAATTTTATTTATTTATTTCGGTATTATATCACAGACTCTCATTTACCACACTTTTCTAAATTGACTGTTGGGCGCACCACCGGTGGATAAAATGCGGAGCTGATTGGCTATGTTTTTCAAAATAGCCAATCATATAATATTATTGTTTACCGCTGCACTCCACCGGTGAATTTAGAAATCTGCGGTTATTGTTTTAACCTAAAACAATAAATGAACTGACGGATGTACCTACAACAAATTGGTGGCAATGAAATTTTGGCGGGAAGCCCAAGTGTCATTTCTGGTAGTTCTCTTTTCTGTGACTAAGTCAAATACGATCATTTATGTTTCAAAAATTAATTTGTCTATGTATAAAAAGGATCACCTACCTAACTTTTTTAAGCACATTAATTTAATAAGCAAATTTAAAAAACTACCTTCTCGACAACTGTCTTTACTCTATTCAAGAATACTACAATAAGTGATTTAAACTGCATTATTGCTTTATGTTTTTACATTTTTAGCTGCGTACCTTGAATACTTTATCTCTCTCTTTTTTTATTTATGTTAATCATTTAATTCATAAGATTTTACATTTAGTGTTTATTATTGTTATGCTCGTCTATTAATTATTGCTCTGTTATTTTCTTTACCTAATTAATGATGTCAATATCTTTATAAGATGATATGGCAATAAAGTTATCGTTATTATTATTATTATTATTATTGTTATTATAAGCAAACAACAATTAATGTATTCATTTTTATTATTATTATACAGGCCCACAAAAAAAAAAGTGGTCTGCGCCGGGGTACTGACCATACCTATCCCTTGTATTTTGACCCTTCTGAACACGAATCTGACCTTAGTTTTTCCCCAGCACGTCAGGTTTTTTTTTTTTTACAGTAAAAAAGTCTGAATCGTAATATTTATATATTTATTTGCGTTAAAAGAAAAACCTGACATGCTGGGGAAAAACTAAGATCAGATTCGTGTTCAGTGGCTCAAAATACAAAAGTGGTCAGTACCCCTGCGCAGACCACTTTTTTTTGTGCCACACTCAGTGTGGCACAGTATCCCTTGTATTTTGAGCCGCTGAACATGAATCTGACCTTAGTTTTTCCCTAACATGTCCGTTTTTTTTTAACAGCAAAAAAGTCTATTGAATCGTAATATTTATATATTTATTTGTTGTTAAAAAAAAACCTGGCATGCTGGGGAAAAACTAAGGTCAGATTCGTCTTCAGCAGGTCAAAATACAAGGGATAAGTATGGTCAGTACCCCGGCGCAGCCACTTTTTTTTTTGTGGGCCCGCGTTATATGTACCTGATTCCATCCTTGATTCTATGCTACAATACGAAGGAAAGAGTTGAGAGTTACGTCAGATTGGAAATCTTTTGTATATGTGTGCATGTTTCTCATTGCATCTACTTTATTCTAGGAGACGGAAAGCAAAACTTGGTATTGGATCAGCATGCATCGGTGGAGGTCAAGGAATTGCTATCATGGTGGAAGTTTTATAAAAGAAAAGACTTATATTTTTATACGTATACTTATACACTTCATTATTAATTATTAAGCTATTGGTTTTATCAATTATATACATCTTTATACAAAAAATATATATATTTTGAATTTATTTTAGGGCATTTTATTTTTTGTGTTCCTTCGCTAATTTCTTTCATATTGTAAGATTGTCTCATCATTCTGAAGAGAAATTGATCCTCTGGTGTGGCACAAATGCTGAAACACTACATGCTTGGTGAAAATTTCGCCAACTAAGTCGGAATCATTTGTAGATTAAAATTGCAGACTGTAACAGGATAAGAATATTAGTACAGTAAGTGAAGCTTTTAAATCCCAGCCCAAAAACGATGTAATTAATTTCCAATTTTTTTTCTTCGACATGCTTCTTGGGGGTTGTCGCAAAAAAAAAAACAAAAAATACACATAATCTGATAGAGAATCAAATTATAAGAAAGAAAGGTCTTATACATTTTTTTGCTAAAATTCATATTTTTCAAGATATTGCGAACTGAAAATTGCAGTTTTCTCCCCTATAAAATCAGACTTTTTTTAAATTACTCGAAAAATGAGGACTTAAAAAAATGCAAGGGTAAAAAATTAAAGCTTTTACGAAAACAAATCGAATGGTTTTTTCTTTTTTTTTTCTCTGATGTTTAGTTTTGGAAATTTGGAAAATTTGGAAATTGGCATTTTCGAAATGGCGCAAAAACGTTCAGAAAAAATATACGACATTAAAATCTAAAATTACTCAGAATCTACAAGGAGAAAAATTTTTATTGTAAAATTTAAAGGTATTAAAATTTTCTTTCGATTGAGGTGTATTACGACCTTTTATAATGAAAACTAAAAAAGTTAAAAACAAAAAAGTTGCACGTTTAAAAATTTAGGCCCCATTTTTTTTTTAGTCTTATTGCTCTAATTTCTTATGAATTCAAAATTTTTTAAAATTCTAGATATTGTTAATGCTCAAATTTTTTAGAATTTCTAAAAAAATTATTTTTCGTTCTGTACCCATTTTCAATAATTAAAATTATCATAATTTTTTGAAAAGAATCAGGTTTTATTTAAATATATTTAAATTATTACAATTCCCATATAATCTCTTTAGTTTTGTTGTTGTGGTAAAATCAATAAAAATTCATTAAAAATCTCAGTTGTTGCATGCTGGTTACTATTGGCATATACGTCAATAATCACCGTAAATAATCAAATTTGACAAGTTACAAAATAAGTTCTGAATTTCGAAAAAATACTTGTTCAAAATTGTACCAATTTTAGTGTTGATGTTAAGAATAACTAAAAATGCATTGTTATTTTTTGTTGGAAATTTTTTGTAATTATGTTTCTTACTAAATGTTACTTGCCAAAAATTGTCAAATATTTAGTTGCCATGACGACCAATAATTTTGCTGCCTAGGCAGCAAAGCAAGTACTTTACTGACTGACATATTAGTCAGCAAAATTAGTATTTTGCTGTCTATCAGTGAAAAAAATTAATAAATAAAATAGTTAGTCTAAGTCGACATTCAATTCATTCATAGTAACGGAGTTATGTATTCTTTAAAACTATAAAATAACTTGACATATTTTAAAATTTAGTTGAAGACGCGACGCGACTTGTTTTAAAATGGGACTTCAAAATGAAGAATTTGATTGCAACGAACACGCGCCCAAACGGTTATTCACTACTCCGGAAATTAGACAGTGTAGGGAAGAGATGTTGCACTATCAGTCTATCACAAACTTCACCTCAATTTAAAGATAAATTTAAAAATATCAAACAGCGTTACAATGATTTACTAAAAAATACTGAGGACAAATATGAAAATCGGTTAAAATATTCAAAAAATAAATCTAAAACTTCCTGGCAGGTAATTTCTGAGCTGGCAGGGAGAAAAAATAATTCAAATGGTCATCAGCCAGACTTTAAGGACCCTCTAGAGGGGGCAAACTTATTTACCAATTTTTTCAACAAAATTGCTCCTGATTTGGTGTCTTCGAAATTACCCAACGATTTTAATTATTTATGCAATATTCCTTTTAATCCAATTTCAATTTCTCTCAAACCCGTAACTTGCGAGGAACTTATAAGTGTCATAAACAAAATGTAAATTAAAAAAAGTTCGGGTTATGATGAAATTTCAATATTTCTGTTAAAAAAGTGCTTTGATTTTATTGTAACTCCCCTGTGTCATATTATCAATGCTTCTCTGGCTAATGGAGTGTATCCTAGCAACCTGAAATATGCCATTATTAAACCTCTTTTCAAGAAAGGTAACCCTGATCTATTCGAGAATTATTGCCCGATTAGCTTACTCAGTGCCTTTTCTAAGTTATTTAAAATGGTAGTCTATGTTAGAGTGGTAGAATTTTTTAAAAATCACGATCTTTTCAGTAATTCCCAGCATGGTTTTTTGGGAGGCAAAAGTATAGAAACTGCATTATTTGAATTAACTATGGATATCTATTTTTCTTTGGACAGGGGAAATGTTGTTAGTGGAATTTTCCTGGACTTATTCAGGGCATTCGACTGCATTGATTTTTCTGTTCTCTTAATTAAACTGAATCATTATGGTATTCGTGGCCAAGCTTTAAAATGGTTTGAATCATATTTAAAAGACAACACACTGTAAAGATTTTAGACCAAACAGGCAACTATGTGCAGTCATGTGCTCTGGATGTTTCTTTGGGTGTTCCGCAAGGTAGCATCCTGGGTCCATTATTATTTATCATTCATCAATGACTTTACTTTCGAAACACTTAAATACGACCATAGTTAACAAAGCCGATGACAGTAATTTGTTGTTTGTGGGCCAAACATATCCAGAAATGATAGCTATTGCCAGAGGAATGGTTTAAACAGTCGAGATTAATTTAAAATCCAGACAAAACTAATGCAGTGTTCTTTAAAACAAACCAGGGTCTACATACGCCTCAACAGATCACAGTAAACAACCAATCTATACCATTTTCCAATTCAATAAAATGCCTGGGAATTATATTGGATGAAACGTTACGGTTTCAGCCCCACATTGATAACTTATGTTCGAAATTAAATCAAACTTGCTACGGGCTTAGAATTTTACAAAAAAACTCAAATAATAGTATAACTAAAACTTTCTACTACTCCAATTTTTACTCGCATGCACGCTATGGAGTTATTCTTTAGGATTCCTCTGTGGAAGCTAATAGGGTTTTTAAAGTGCAAAAAAAGGCTGTTAGAATTATGAAAAATTTAAAATACTTAAATTCCTATAGAGGCCATTTTAAGGACTTAAAACTGTTAACAGTTCCTGCATTATTTATTCATGAGTGTATTAAATTTATTTTAAAAAATAGAATGTATTTTGAATCATATAAAACCTTGAATCATCGTTATGATACAAGGGATGGGGCAAATTATGTCTTTCCTAAGCATCATGTGCATTGCTCGAAAGGGGTGCTCTCTATTCATGTAGGTATTAGATTTTACAATCATATACCTAGACCTATTAAAAATGAACACGATTTCAACAAAATTAAGACTAAGCTGATTAACTTACTATGTGACCTAGAACCATTTGATATTCATGTTTATTTAGACCTCCCTTATTAAGATAGCAAACAAATTTGTGTTGTGTTATATACTAGTATGTATTTATTTATTTATTCATGTAAATTTTTGTGACTGGCTCATACTTTTGTTATATTTCTGTATATACTCTGTGTGTAGTGCAATAAAGTATTATTATTATTATTATTATTATTATAATTAATGGAAGACCAAATTATATCGACATAAATATTTTAAATTAACAGCCACGTCAACAAATAATTGTAATATACTGTGTTTACAGATCAGTAATGCTATAATTTTACGTTTAATATTACTATTCAAGTATTCAAAAATAATGTTTATATATTTGCAAACAAAAATTTATGATTGTTAATAAAGAGTTCTTGTAAAAATGTAAACTGAATAATATGGTGTTTACGGTACAACACTGTGCCCGTTTTGAAAAATATATTGTACGTAACACGTTCCAAACGTGCTTCTACTATGAACTCGCAGGCTGCAATTTGCCCACTCTTCCAGTAAAATATCACTTTCGGGACTTGTTAATATCCACTTTAAATTAAAAAAAAACACGCAAAAAAAATAAACAAAAAAAATCGATTTGCACAGCCTTCTGCACGCGACGACTGCCTAAAATTTGCGTTTCTGGCATATTCACGGTAATTTCATTCATATATATGATTGGCATGCATTTTAAAAACGTTGCACCTGACTGGTCATGTACCGCCAATCCATTACAAAAATCAAGTAATTACTAACACCAGCTGCTCATTAGGGAATCCAACGACCTGTCAAAATATGGCGTTCTGGGCAAACAATTGGCAACCACGGGTTTATTTTTACTAAATTCCGGAAACGTAGCCAAGCCAATAGAAAAACAAACGTTTAACGGATGAAAATGAATGCTTGCCCTCAACGCCCACAGACGCCATGTTGGATGTCACGTGGTTTGGATTGCCTAATTGGCTAATGATATTTTTTGGTGGGGATCGTGAGTTACGGGGCAACATTAGCTATTTTCTTTCGTGCTGAACAAAGTGAAGACAGAGTCAGTAAGCAACCAATAGAGATCAAGGATTTCAACCCAACAAACACAAAAGATTGGCCCATCAGCGGGCCATCACTGGGCCAGAAATGAAACTTCTGGCTCTGTGATGGCCCACTGGAGGGCCGACCTTTTGTGTTTATAGGGAAGAATGCCTCGATTTGATTGGCTGTTTAGTGATTACAATCAGTTCGTTCAGCACGAAAGAAAACAGCTATTAACTATTTTCTTTCGTGCTAAACGAAATGATTGCAATCACTAAACAGCCAATCAAATCGAGGTATTTTTGAAATCCTTGATCTCTATTGGTTGCTTACTGATTGTGTTCACTTTGTTCAGCACGAAAGAAAATAGCTATTATAGTGTACAAATCGTAATGTGCGTGAACGAACGTAGAATATTGTTTCTAAAATAGTGATTACTCGATAATGAGGGATTACTTTGAGCAGAGACCTCTAAGTTTATGAGCTCCCACTGCTCCCAGTAATCTATGTTTATGAGTTACATTAGAGGAAGAAGAAGAGGAGTTGCGGTTTTGTGATTTTGACAAATCATTTCAGATTCATTTAAAATACAGTACATTTTAAAATTAAGCATTAGAAATGGTAAGTAATACATTCTTTAAAAGTTTTCATTACTTTAATTGTTAGAAAATGGGAAATTGGGTTGCTAACGTATGTACACTTGTAATTTATATTTATTGTGGTTATGTATCTTTTGTTGCAAAGTCATCATTAACAATTTTCATGAGTTTTGTTTTCTTAGGCTCGCCGTTATGATACTAGGACAACAATATTTTCCCCAGAAGGTATAATAGGTTGAGAAAATGGAAATATTTGTTCTAAATGTGACTTTTTGCAGGGAGGCTGTATCAGGTGGAATATGCGATGGAGGCCATCTCCCATGCGGGTACTTGTTTAGGAATTCTAGCTAACGATGGGATTTTATTAGCTGCTGAAAGACGTAATACCAACAAGTTATTAGATGAAGTATTCACATCTGAAAAAATCTATAAACTAAACGAGTAAGACATTTAATCTCACAAAGGTGGAAAGTATAGCACGGAACCATATACATAAAAAAACATTTTGTTTTTATGAAACATAAAGAAATGATGTTGATATTGTTTTTTTTTTGTCTTGGCCTCATTAAAAAACAAAGATAAATTACAATACACTACTCAAAAGAACAGATAAAAATAAATTGTCTTTTTTTAAAGGGATATGGTGTGCAGCGTGGCAGGTATTACATCAGATGCAAATGTGTTGACCAATGAACTTCGTCTAATTGGTCAGAGATATTTGTTTCAGTACGGTGAATCTATCCCATGCGAACAATTAGTATCGTGGTTATGCGACGTTAAACAGGCCTATACCCAATACGGAGGTATACCATTTGCATTGGTAATAAATAGATATATAGATTAAATAAATATTTCTAGGTAAACGTCCTTTCGGTGTCTCTATTTTATACATGGGATGGGATAAACATTATGGATATCAATTATACCAATCTGATCCTAGTGGAAATTACAGTGGGTGGAAAGCTACTTGTATAGGAAATAATAGTGCAGTAAGTACCTCCTCTTTATAAATGTAATTTGTCACATGTCTTTATTAAAGCATTGATTGAAGAGTCTATAAGATGCGCAACTATACGGCCAAAACGGTTCCTATATGTTCATCACGCTTCCCGCACGTCCCTATCCACATATTGTTCGTTGACTTGTGGTGCCACCGCGCGGTGTTATTTTGCGCGAACCGCGAATAGAAATACTCAACGTTGATATCCAGCGAACGTGGGTACATAATATATTTATTAAAAGTTATAATTCTCGACGCAGGTTGTAGACCAGCGCAATCAGTGCCGGCGTCAGGGCATTTGGCACCTGTAGCAAACAGTTGCTTGCCGCCCTGATAAAAAACATTTACAATTATTGTTGCATTTCATCTTTTAAGTCGCCACGTTGTGCGCTGTAACAATCGTGTTTTGTTCGAAATTGCAATTGTTCCTTGTCCTCGAGACAAAAGCGGCCGACGGCCAGCGCGAGTAAACGAATAATAGGTACGGAGTACGGATTAAAATATGTAACGCTTCACAATAAAACACCCATTTGGGGTTCAAAAAATGAGATTTTTGTGGAATTTTGAATTTCTGAAATTTATAAAAATGTGATAAATTAAAAATATTTTATTTTGCTATTCGGTTCAGCTCCATGGAATAGTATTTATGGGTACGTTCAAGGCCTCCTAATATTTTAAAATAATTAGAAAAAAGAATATGCAAATGTCGAGGATGGTGTTTTTGATCTTTCAGCACTTGCGTAGAGAGAACGGTAATAAATACGAAAATGCACCGCACTTTTTTTTGTACAACATGGAATTTTCTACAAACAAGTCCGCGAGGGCATATTCTTATCTACTATAGTTTTCGAGCTACAGGTGCTCACGTGTATGCATAAAAATGATTTTACGCTACTCTGCAAGTGGCACTGGCATGCGCCGACTTAATTAACAAACAAAAAATTAAGAAAACGGCGATGCTAATAGTCAAATTTAAATTACACAAAACATAATGAGTAACTTCTGTTTAAAACTGTTTTTTTACGATGCATAATATTAACAATGGAGTTACAAGTATTAAAAAAATGTTGAAATAAAATAAAAAAATAGTTAAACATTCTTTGTGTTATTGAAATCTACGAACAATTGTACAGAAAAAAGCACTAATTAATAAAAATATGCGGCAAGTTCCAGTTATATAAAAATCGATGAAAATGAAAAATTACTCTTTTCGGTCCTAATATTAATTGTTTATATGCGATAAATAAAAACAAAATGATGTCAACAATAAATACATTTTTTTAAGAAAGAAAATTGAGCTTGATTTTATATCTTTAAGCCTCATCGACTACTAGAATGCATTTTTTATAAACTGTTTATAACAATTTTTAAATATTATTTTTTTAAATCGATTTCCGCTGACACATTAAAAGAGCATTTTTTAAAATCAATCGATTACTTCCTACAAGGGGTGGAAAAGTCCAAATGTACGATTTTTTTAATGTTTTTTGCATTACAAAATTCATATTTAAGAAAAATGAAGGACGCCATCGTGTAGAGCGATCAGAAATTCATAAATAAAAAAATCGACCACAAATTCTCATTGGACAAATAATATTTAACTGCTTTAACGGGCTGCTTGGAGAACAGCGCGAAAAACAGTTACTTTGAGGTTTGCGCTCCGGGCGCCTTTGGCATGTGAGCTATAATGGATAAAAATATGCTCTCGGGGACTTTTTTGTACAAAATTCGATGCTTTATAAAAAGTGCATTTTCGTTAGACTTATTACCGTTCTTGCTGTGTAAGTCAAAAAATACCTTCTTCGAAATTTCAATATACTTTTTTATAATCGTATAAGCAAATTGGGAGGTCTTGAAATATTCACAAATACTGTTACCATCGAACTCAATGAAATCGCACTAAAATATTTTTTTTGCTAGTACCAGAAGATAAATGCAAGCGATTTCAGAAGTGTACCATTTATGCGATACTTTATCGCCTCGAAAACTGCTCTCGGCAAAGTAATACCTACTTGTAATAAAAAAAAAAAATTAACGAGTCTTTCCGCAGATATTCAAATTAAGTTAATTAAACTTTATTATGTTTACTAATTATTATTCTTTCCCAATAAAATCGCTTTTTCGTTTTAGGTATTAAAAAAAAGCAATTACAGAGAAAACCTATAAACAAATAAATAACTTTTAATGAACCCATCACTGCAGTAGCATATATTTGGGAGAGGATAAAAAAATATTTTTGTACAAATTAGTTATTACAGTTCAGCAGGATTAAAGAAAGGAATGGTGTAAACCCGAAAAATATTGCAACATGTAATATTTTTGCGGCAGTAGTAATGGAAAATGTCATCTAAAACATATTCAGAATTTACTAGGGTGAAGATGGTTAAGAAAGGTGCAAAATGGATAATTTTGTGATATCTTAAAAATAACAGTTTCACCATAAAATGTCAATATGCGTTTTACTTCCACATCCAGTGGAAGTATAACGACAAAAATTGGTATTTAGTAAATACAAGAGAAGTCAGGTCTCAAAAAAATTAACCATTGTCACTCTCATTATTAGAGGGAAAAATAAAAGAGTTAGTGTGTGTACAAGAACCAAAGGCTTCAAACAATTTTTTTTTACTTCATCCACCCACTACCGATGTGGCATATCGCTTTATGAGTTTTTGGGGTAGGCGATTTCAAATATTATATAATTAAAGTTCTATAAACAATTATTCCCACATAGTAGAGTGCAAATATAATATCAAAATATTTTTCGTTTTGAGCGACTTGGATAGAACATCAGGATGTGGAAGTAGTGATTCCTTGGGCAGCGGTTTTAACATTTTAAAATGAAAACCGCAGCCCAAGGAATCACTACTTCCACATCCAGATTTCCTATCCAAGTCTCTCACAACGAAAATACTATATTTGCACTCCACCATGTGGAAATAATAGGGTTTTCCCACTAATTTTATTTTAACATTTTATGTTGTGAAAATGATATAATAAAATATTCTATTAATTTACAACAATTTATTTTTTTAATAAGAATTACTTCTAAAAAAATATCGTTAAAACAACTTGCTGATAATTTCAGGGCTTTTTAAAACGGGCATTTTTACGCGCCTGAATTACGTATGTACCCGGAAAACCAATAAGATTATGGATATAACTTTGTGTTAAAGGAAGCTTTCCTCTAAAATTCTCAGAATTTCCTCTTTTATTGCTTGTACTGCGATTGGTCTAAAGCAGTGGACTTATAAATATTGGCCAATCAGAATCCAGATAAAAAATGCCACACAAATTATTCGTAAAAGCGTCGGACGTTGATATTTTGTAGTTTGGGATTAACCTTCACCCGCTTCTGCACTGACGGTATACATCAGATGACAGATGACTAACCTAAAACTTTATTTATATTTTGATGAAATATTTGTTTAGATTTTACAGCAGAAAACCACTATTTTCGTCTTTCAATATTAAGTGGTACTGTCAAAAATAATATTGAGGGAGCATTTTCACTAATATTATTACACAAAGATACAAAACAAACTTTTTTAGGCATTTTGATAATCCATTACAACTCATAATAATAGGCCTGTCCAAGACGCTGTCACTTTGCTTTGTTTGTACTACAGCGGCCATATTTTGTTGGTACGTTAGGGTTTTTGTCAGGCCTAAAGGGCACCATACACGTCCAGCAATGTCATTCCAGCAGATCATTACAGAAACATCATTACTAAAAATTTCCCCGTCATTCCCTGTCATTATTTTTCACACCTTACATGTCCATTATTTAATAAAAAAGCATATCTAGCTGTAATTATCGAATTAAGTATGATTGAAAAAACGCGAAAATTCAGGTAATGAGATTACTGAACGTGTATGGTACCCTTTTGGCCTGCCGAAAATCCTAACTTACCAACAAAAGATGGCTGCTGTAGTACAAACCAGATACAAACAAAGCAAAGTGAAGCGTGTTGGACAGGCCTATTAAAAAGTGCTGTCAATAAATAGAGGTTATGTTTTATATTTTTCACGGCTATCTTATACAACAATGTAACCGACTTTTTATTGGATTTCAGGGCGTTGACGTCACAACGCGCTAATTTATGGCTGTTTAAAATGAACTCAATATTTTTCAAACTTAAAGTTTTTTTTTTGTCACTATTAGTAAAATTAAAAAGATAATAAATATGCCATAAATAATTTTTTTACGTGAATTAAGTACTTCAGTAATATTTTTTTTTTTCTGAGAAAACCCTATTGTTTATGAAATTTTCTAAATAAAATCGTCTACCCCAAAAACCAAAAAACGGTATGCCACATCGATAGTGGGGGTTGGGATGGTGGTAGGAGGTGATACGCGGGTGGATGAAGTGGAAAATTGTTTGAGGTCTTTGGTTTCTGTACACACTAAATCACAATTTTTTTTTCACCCCCTTTAATAATCGCGTGGGGGTGATAATGGGGGTAGTTAATGCCAAAAATGTTTCTAAGACCTTAACTTCTTTTATATAATAATAAACTAAATACCAAATTTTATGGACTCTTACTTGCTTAATTTACCTATTTACCCCCATTTATCCCAATTTACCACTCAACCCTTTAACGAAATTAGATCAAAATATAACCTAATTCCAGATCTCGTTAAAATACATATGTATACCAATTTTCAAGTCAATATCTTAAACGGTTCCAGAGTAATCGTGCACCCAAAACGTCACAGACCGACGCGATAGACATTATTTTTTGCTTCAACTTAAAATCTCGACATGTCATAACATTCTAAGCCTATTTGAATAAATGTTTTCAAAATTACTACACTTATACTGGAAGTGGGAGCAATACGTAGAAAATGGCATGACAAAAATATAAACAATCATAATGTGCCATGGACTACATGGTGGAAGTAATCTACTTCAAGCACTTTCTTTGAGGAAACGCATCTATACTGCTCGAGGTAACCCACTGCGCATCCATTTTACTCGAGGAAGCCTACTGCGTATCCGTATAGGTAAACTACTGCGCATCAACAGTACCTACTCAAGGAAAGCCACTGCGCATCCATTATACTCGAGGAAACCTACTACGCAGCCATACCACCCGCGATAACCAACTTCGCATCCAAACTACTCGAGGTAACCCACTGCACATCCATGTTACTCGAGGAAACGCATCCATACTACTTGAGGTAATCTACTCTGCATCTATTTTACTCGTGAAAACCCACTGCGCATCCATACTACTCAAGGTAACCCATTGCGCATCCATTTTATTTGAGAAAATCTACTGCGCATCCATATTACTTGGAGTAACCTACTGCGCATCTATAGTACTCCAGGAAAGCCACCGCACATCCATAGTACTCGAGAAAATCCACTGCACATCTATATACTACTCGAGATAACCAACTTATTAAAGAATAAAGAAAATAATAGAAACACCGAACAGGTTGCATGATATGTTAATTGAAAATCGTAGAAGCTAGATACACACGCAAGGACGCGTTGCTGTATCCTCATCTATCCTTGAAACATTGGTATCAATTTAGCAACCTGTTTATAAACCTTAAAATTCCACACCCACGTTTTCTATCCAAGTCTCTCACAAAGAAGAAAAAAATTGCACTCCACTATGTGAAAATTATTTATGAAACTTTAATAACATAATATTTGAAATCGCCTACTCCAAAAACCTATAAAACGATATGTCACATCGGTAGTGGGGGGGTGGTGGAAGTGGGTGGTAGAGGGGGCAAATGAAGTAAAAAATATGTTGAGGCCTTTCCATCCCCCTTTAATAGTGGGGTGGGGGTGGTAATGGGAGTAATGTTTTGAGACCTTACCTTTTCTTATATATACTAAATACCAATTTTATGGACTCCTGCTTGATTTACCTATTTACCTCCCTTTATCCCAATTTACCCTTCAACGAAATAAGATGAAAATATAATCTAGTTCCAGTTCATGTTAAAATACATACGTGTATCAAATTTCAAGTCAATATCTTAAACGGTTCCAGAGTAAACGTGCGCAAAAAAAAGTTACAGACAGACCGACAGACAGAAAATTTTTTTCGCTCAAACTTAAAATCTCGACATCTCATGACATTCTAAGCCTATTTGAACAATGACATTTTTTTTAAATTTTTTTGCCGTTACTATATAGTTCCACTGGATGTGAAAGTAATAAAATTCACTTTATCACGTTGTGCGCATTTGTGATGCACATGGTACATGGAACTTTTATGCCATTAATCCTTAATTTTCTTTGTTATGTATTATTTAATATTATATAAAAATGGTTTATTTTACTGGGAAAAAAATGTTTTAAGAACTATTACCGTTTTTAGGTTAAATTTAAAAATACAATGTAGCTGGCAATGATGAATATTTCACCATTTCGTCGTTTTTCTGAATGTTTCAGTAGGTGTTTGCAGTTAAATATTATGTCTATATGAGAGCCGTCTCTGGCGCAGAGACAAATCTCCTTGTTTATCAAAAGCGACGATTCACGCGACGTGATTCATACGAGTGCCATCAACCGATGTTTGTGCAACTGACTAAGATCTTAGGCCACAATGCCGGTGGCGCCATACTGTATATCAGACCCTGTGCTGGCTACGATTTCAAGTACACGGTTGCGCCTCTTGGTATAACTTTTCACTCAACGATTAAAGTCTGCTCGCTGGTAGAATCCTGGTCGTATAGTGTAAGGAATATCGTCCGGAGCTCTATCCTTCCTTGTCTGTATTGAAATATTGTTTGCAACCTAATTTGTGACATAAGTTTTAATCTTTGTGGTTAAGTTATGACCAACGTGCTGCATTTCACTTTTTCGACAGCAAACCAATTTGCGTAACGCATGTCGTCGTCGAATGCGGCTAGCGATTTCAGAGGCGGGCCGATTTTCTCGCAAGTCGGGTATAGCAGCTCTAGTGCACTTATTTCAATTAGTGTCTAAGAGGGCACTTTTAGTCTTGTTCTGTTGTTAAAATAGCAAACATGCGTCCTGGTGAATTTTTAAATCCGCAATCACAGCAGTTAGTTTTGAATTTGTTGGAATATTTTCAAAAGGAAAATGAAAATGGTGGACCTTTATTGTCAATAAAAGCTGTTCAAAGGCGAGTGGGTGAGGCTTTAAAAATCGATGAAAAGACTGTAAGAAAAATAGCTAAAAACAACAAAGAAAATGTGGAACCTTAAGCTTCAGTTAAATGGAATCGTAAAAAGTCCAAAACAGAGTTACACGATGCTGTAAAATATGAAATAAAAAATGTTATTTACGATATGGTGTACTATCATAAACATATTATCTTGGCTATCCTTTTAGAAGAGCTAAAATCTAGAGCAATAGTTGATATTGGCCTTACCAGTTTATATAAACTGATTAAAAAATTAGACTTTTCCTTTAAAAAAAGATGACACTAGAAAAGTACTATGTGAAAGACCACATATTTATCTAAAACGGCTAGAGTTTTTACGCAAATACGTAAAAATTTGAAAAGTAATGACCCCTAAACATGTAGTGTTCTTAGACGAAACTTGGATATTTAGCAGAGGAGGATTAAAACGTTCTTGGCAAGATGATTCCAGTAAATCGAAAAGGCATCGTACAGCTACAGGATCTATTCATGGCTTTGCTGAAAATGAGAGTTTAGTTTTTTGTCAGCAGATTACCATTACAACATGAAATCTGAAAATTTTTAAAAGTGGCTGACACAGAGACTTTTACCAGGGTTACAAAATCCAAGCATTATTGTTTTAGATAATGCTAAGTACCACTCTGGGGTTGAAGAAAACCAACCAACCCGAACTTGGACGAAAGGAAAAATACAAACATGGTTAAAAACCAAAAACATAGATTTCAGTGATACCACATTTAAAGCCGAATTGCTGGAGCTAACAGAACAGAGCAACACTATGTTGTCGACAATTTAATTAGAGAGCATGGACATGAAGAACTGCGGCTTCCACCATATCACTGTCAGTTCAGTCCAATAGAACTTGTTTGGGGAATTTGTATTACGGCAAACACATCAGGAAAGATGCCTTGACAATCGAAACCGTAAATGAAAACCGAATTGTCGCTGCTATGAAAACTGAAAATGGTATACGTTGTTTAGCAACCGAAATTAATTTCGGTTTCGGTCCCTGCTATATAAACACTTTATGTTTACCTACTCTAAACTTTGACTTATACAAAATGTTTCTCACATTTCTTTCTTTGAAACACATTGTCAATGATACTAAATAAATCTATCTATCTATATGCATATCCTATATGCAGTAAAAATAGCTCAGAATAAGAGCTTATTTATTGATAGTCAAAGAACATTACTTATAATTCAAAAACAAAAGATAACTTTCTAATTATTAAAACTAAATATAGTTATTTATATATAGTGTAGTTATTCAAAAAAATGTTCATAACATGTTAATTAAAATATGGAATTACCTCTGCAGGAAAGAAGTCGCAACTGATTCTGTTAAGAAAGAAAAAGTACACTGTTACATAGTGGCTAATCCTTTTTACAGCCTGAATGGATATTTTATTCACGACAATCTATAATCTTGTCTACTACTGTTTTATCTTGTAGTTGATGTATTTTTTATGTATTTTGCAATTGTATTATACTGATATTGTAAGTTTTTTTCTTTCTTTTTTGTAAACTATTGACAAGTTCTATATCCCTCGAGGGGTAGTAAAAAAATGGAACAAATAAAGTATTCTGTAGAGTGCAGTCCTTGTCCATATGTACCAGATGAGTACCAGTTGTACATTGTTAAAGCGATATTGACATTTTCAAATTCCCAAATTAATAAATTTAACAAATGATTAAAGACTCTTTATCTTGGGTTACATACAGATTCGACAAATATAGTTTTATATATCCTGAGATAAACGAGTGCCAGAAAGAAAACTGAGAAATTAGGGGGAAAAAAGGTGGATGTACTGCTCCCAGCATGTTCCACACTTCGTGAAATGTTATTTTTACAACCTTGTCGTGTATCAATGCAGGGCATCGGTACCTATCGCTTCTAATCGCCTGTGCATTGTAGTGAGAGTAGATCTGTCTTTCTTCTCCTAATTTCTCTGTTTTCTGTCTTGTGCTCGTTTATCTTAGGACCCATATATCAAACTACATTTGCCGAATCTATATATATTTCTTACAGAGACTAATTGGTGATTTTTTTTAATTACAATTATTATATTATTTTAAATGTTCTGTACTGGTTGTTTAACATACAGTAAAGTTTCACCATTTTTATTTTTACCCTCAAACTTTTATTATACCGTTGTGACTAAAGATTAACGGCTTAAATTTGAGGAGATCGCTGAACATAAAGAGATTTTTTTAATGAGCAGCTAATGTATATTATTATTTTTTATTGCATTTTCGGTACAATAAAAAAAATATATAGCAAATTTAGTAAATTATGACATTCTTTTTCTATGTTGTCATTCTAGGTCGTTTTTGTTGGTTTTCATTCTCTTTATAAATAACACTTAAATTGTATGAAATTCTAGCCTCAATAGATACTCCATTATTTAAATTTTTTTAAAGTATTTAGTTCTTGTGAATTTAAAGCACTTTTTCAGAGTGCTTTGTAATCTCGAGCACTTTACTATTAACAGTGCTCGCTTAGTGCTCGAAAATAAAAAGACTTTTTCCGAATGCTTAGTGCTTGTGAGCATTTATCAGTGCTTAGCACAGCTCTGGCCCAGGAGCAGATTATTATTTCCATTCACAATTTAAATCAGTATATACTAGAATAATCTTATAACATGCCAGCTTCCTCATTTTCAGATATACAGTGTGTTCCCGGATTGTGTTTGCAACTTCTAATTTCTTCAGGGGATATTATTATTATTATTTTGTTCAAATGCAATGAAAGTTGGCATATGGCTCTAACTTTCAATGCCAAATATTTAATCCAAATAGAATTGTTCCGTAAAATTAACAATGATTTATTTTCTTTTATTTTCTTCTTAGATTAACTCTGCGAGTTAGATCCCATTTTAACTGAAATTTGGTAAAAATCCATTTTACGTCAAGCAGACCGTGACTGCAGAAAATGAAAGCAGTACTAATTTTTTTTTTTTTGTATATTACACCTATCGTAAACACAATCCGGGGACACACAAAATATATTTTGATAAAAATCGTATTCATACTCGTTATTTTTCTCATTCTAATACTTTTCTTGTGCTTCAATATCTAATAATAGGATAGTCTTTACTGGCAACTAAGTATTTATTATTGTTCTAGGCTGCTATTTCCAGTTTAAAGCAGGAATACAAGGAAGGAGAAATGACTTTAAAGGATGCGAAATCTCTAGCTGTTAAAGTTCTTATAAAAACTTTAGATATGACCAAGTTAACATCAGAAAAAGGTAAAACATACAAACATTTCGACAATATTAGATATGTTCAATGTTTTTCTGTTTATTTTGCAGTTGAAATGGCAACACTGACTCGTATTAACAACAAGACGGTCATAAACATTCTAAACAGTAAAGAAGTAGAGGACCTGATTGCTGAATATGAAAAAAGCGAGGCGGTGATTGAGGCGACAAAGAGAGAACAGAAACAAGCAGCTTAGTTTTTTTTTATACATGTGCAAATGTTTTATACTTCTAATTATGTCATTAAGTAATAAAAGCATTTTAAATTGTAGTAGTAAATTATTTTTGGAACAAATTATTTCTTCCAGTTACACTGATATACCTATAGTTTTCACCAGTGGTGGCTGGTGAAATTTCAATATTTTTTTTCTCGTCTGTGGTGCATGGGACCCATACGAAATATGGGAAATAACATCTAGAGAAGCACCTAAAAAATTTTGAAAAAGCAGTTTGCGAAAAAATTTTTGAAAATTCGTTAGCCTCCCCTAGGTCTAGGGACTCCTGTTTATTTTTATTTTTTTTTGTCATATGCATTTGACTTCATAAAAATACAACAATGGATTTTGGAGTTTATGAAAATATTTTCATTACTAACTGAAATACAATGAACTGAAATTTTGTAATTTACAATTTAACAAATTGCAATATTTCAAATGAGATATGAGTTACTCAGAATTGATGACAAAACGCGTTGAGTTTGTGGCATTTTATATTTATGAAAACTACCAATATTAAAAACCACCCTATTCCTGAAGCGGGTTGGAACCTTCGGTGTGATGCGGCTTCTAAAAAGTAGTTTCCGCGAATACCAAAACTTATGATACAAAGCTCTGGAAGGGACACATAAAATAATTTCTATTTCGAAAATTCCGTGTTATAACACAGAACTTTATGTCAAAATTTCGAGTTAAAACTTGGAATTTTAAAATTTCATATTATAACTCGGAATATTGACGTAAAATTCTGAGTTATAGCACGTAACTTTAAAATTCCGGCTTAACTCGGAATTTTGACTTAAAATTTCTAGTTATAACACGGAATTTTAGAAATAGAAATTATTTTATTGTATGTGTCTCTTTGAGAGCTTCATAATAAACCCTTTTCACAGAATTCAAATATTTATTCTTTTCTCTTTTTCGAGAAATTGACGCTCAGAATTTTAAGTGGAAAACCCTGTATTTAAAGTTCTGTTCAAAACAGAAATTAGGTATTGCAAATATAATATCACATAATATCTAGTCATTTTTGTATAGCAAAGTGGGCATTAAAACAGAGTAGGACGCGATGTATTATATCTTCTTACTGCTTACTGCTATGCTTCCACTTACAAGAGAAAACGTTAATACACTTGTACCACGTACCTATTTATCACAACTTAACTGATTTCGTTTAAATGAATAAAAAGATACTTCTTTAAATTATGAAGAAACAATTTTCATTACTTCACCTTGTTCAGTTTTAATGATTTTTTTGAAGAAATGTGTGTCATACTCATATGCAGCAGGTTACTTAAGACCATAGATTAAAGAGTTATATTTACTAATATTTAAGACTAAATCAGATTCAGATTGCTCTAATCTGTGTCGTCTCAAACCGACACACTGTTGGCTTCGCCCTGTTATTAATATGGCTGCAATAAAACTATCAGTATATATAATATTTGATCTGTGAATAAAACTGGGCCGGTTGGTGTCAAGATTCGAAATCTTCAACAAAAACCGAAAATAAAATTAATATGTAAATTTTAAATGTCATCTGTCAATTAATTTTGGGGGTTGGAGGGGGGGGTCCGAACCCCCTGGCTACGTCACTGAATTTACCTATGTACAATAACCCCTTCCTGTTGGTTTTTATATAAAGGCTTTCTTCTTCCTAGGTCAATATACTTATCATATACAACAGTTATTGATCTGTGCTTGATAATATTTTTTAATCTATATGTGTGTTTGAATTGGTATACCAAACAACATGGGCGCAGCCAGAGGGGGAGCCATGCCCCCCCCCCCCCCCCCCCCAAGCCGTCTTCCATGAGCCAAAAATAAAGAAGCAGTACAAAGCAGTATCTAAATTATCCCTTGAAATAAATATTTTGTAATTAATGCCAATATTATCTAATAGAGGAATCTACATACACATCCGTTTTCAACCATTTTCTGAAAAATTTTCCTCATCCTCTGGGGAGGCCGGTTCTATTGCCCCCCTCCAGATGAATTTTCTGGCTGCGCCACTGCCAAACAAATCACAATCAACCCTGCCTCTCATTCATTTGTTTGTTTGGTCACGGTCATCTGTTTGGTCACTGGTTTTGTGCTTATGCTTATATAAGTTTGTTCCACCTAAAAAAATACCCTGTATATATGATAAAAGTCAATTGAAATTTTCTGTATTTTATTCTTCCACCATTTAAATTTTATCAGAGAATATTTCAAGCACCATTATAGTATTAAGAGCAGAATATCTAAAAGCATGGGAGAAAGTCGAATATAAGTACCAGAGGAGTGGCTGTGGTAACCCTCATTTGATATTTTTATTTTTTATATAATATTTAATCAATTTATTTCTAAAAATATCATATTGAATTGCATGGCACATGACACAAGATGTCACTGCGTTGAAACTTCCGATTCGACGCAGTTTGTTCCCTCGACCGACCACGATCTGTTCTCCATCTTTTTTAGTGCTGGGGCGACTGGTTCGAAAAATGTCTCTCCTCTCCGTTCGTTTAGCTGCCTCTGTGGCAAGGAATTTGCCCAAAAATGTCATTCAGGTACTGTACAGTGGTTTATTTTAGTGTATATCGCCGTTTACCTTCTTTTAATATTAAATTCGAATTTAATCCGGTGTTAGATTATTAGCCGACAATAGTGTAGTGGTGACATAATCAGCTTTTTGTTTTTAATATTTGATGAAGTAGTTTTGGTATATTTGAGAGTACATCAGTGAAATTATCCTTATATTACCTATTTTATTCGTGAAGAGGTTTGGTTGCTGTTAAAGATCTTGGTATATAAATTTCCTATTATGTAACATTTAACCTTTTTGTCATTACATATTCTAAATATCGGTCTTTAGTAGTCTGTTTTGCAAAATTATTGAACTGTAAAGTGGTATTAACAAAATGTGGGTATTCTGCCGTTATATTAAAAGATGGTCTTAGCAAAAAAATGTTCATGTTTAGGTCGCAGGGGCAGCATTTCCAGCCGCTTCAGTCGCAGCTCGTAACTTCCATGTCTCCACACAAAACAGAGGTGCTGAGATCTCATCCATCTTGGAAGAACGTATTTTGGGAGCAGCTCCTAAAGCTGACCTAGATGAAACAGGTCGTGTACTGAGCATTGGTGATGGTATCGCCCGTGTATATGGTTTGAAGAACATCCAGGCCGATGAGATGGTGGAATTCTCATCCGGTCTTAAGGTAAAATCGTAAAGTTATACCTTATTGATTTTTTTACACAGTGAATTGTGGTCTTATAGGGTATGGCCCTCAACTTGGAACCTGATAACGTTGGTATTGTAGTATTTGGTAATGACAAACTTATTAAGGAAGGTGATATCGTCAAAAGAACTGGCGCTATTGTTGATGTTCCAGTCGGAGAACAAATTTTAGGACGTGTAGTTGATGCTTTAGGTATGCTATAATGATATAATTTACAGGTACACATAGCGGTCCAAAATTTTTCCACCATATTTCTGTGGCTGATGGTACTTTCAAAAATAAAGGTACTTTTTTTACATGAAATTATTTCCGAATATCTTCTGACCGCCTTAAAATATAAAATTCGTGTTTTAAATTTAGATGTAACTCCCTTATCACCCAATTTCAGAAATAGTATTATATAAGAGAGTATTTTTCGGTGTACTATTATAGGCCATATAAATATCAGGAAACAATTATGGCTCACCGTGTATATTTTTTTTCTGATGCAGATATTAATATCTCAAAGAGTTATCTCTAATATAATCTAGCATTATTCTGTGCATAGGTAACCCCATTGATGGCAAAGGCCCCCTTAACACCAAACAACGTTTCCGTGTGGGCACTAAAGCCCCAGGTATCATTCCCCGTGTTTCTGTAAAGGAACCTATGCAAACCGGTATTAAAGCTGTGGACTCTCTCGTACCTATCGGTCGTGGGCAGCGTGAATTAATCATCGGTGATCGTCAAACTGGGTAATATATTGTTAGCACATTTTTATTTCCGTTGTGTTCATTTAAATTTTTTTTCTCAGTAAAACTGCTTTGGCTATTGACACAATCATCAACCAAAAAAGATTCAATGACGCCGATGAAGAAAAGAAGAAGTTGTACTGCATCTACGTAGCCATTGGTCAAAAGAGATCCACAGTCGCCCAGATTTTGAAGCGTTTGACAGATACCGGTGCCATCAAATATACCATCATCGTATCTGCCACCGCCTCTGATGCCGCTCCCTTGCAATACCTTGCCCCATACTCCGGTTGTGCCATGGGTGAATTCTTCAGGGACAATGGCAAACATGCTCTCATCATCTATGATGATTTGTCCAAACAAGCCGTCGCTTACCGTCAGGTTAGTTTTGTTTTTCACTATGGCAAGACATGCAGGTTGTACCAATAAAAACTCCCAAGCAAAATTTTTTAGAAAATAGTGGAGATATTTCAATTGTGTGAAAACCAGTTGCTACAATATATAAATGACTTCAGTTTTGAATGAATAATATTTTTTAACCTGTTAAGATATAGATGGTGCTGCATTTCAAAGAAATGTTTTGATGACAGGACTTTGAAATGTACTGTATGTCAAAAAGCTTTAATTTTTAATAAAATTTCAATATGGAAAATTTGAAAATCCAGCCGTTTTTGAAATATTTGTAATTTTGGAAAAAACTAAAACCGTTATAACTTTTTTAAATTAAATTTTAGATGATGGATCCTTTGAAACTTTTTCCATGGGAAGTTAATACGAATCATGGTCTAATAAAACATTTGCATGATAACTTCCGGTTAAACGAATAATGGTTTGACTTTCGATTTTTAAATTTAAAGTCTTGTATTTTATAACAAAGTATTGAAGAAAATAATAATCTAAGAATTTTTCAAATGTAACCAATTTAATTATAGTAAACTTAGCAGCAAGGGAAGTATTAATTAAATACAAATGATCATTATTATTTCATAAGCAAAATCCAATTTTTGGAAACAATTTTGATATTTAATGTTTTAAATTAAATTTCAGATGTCAAGTGCAGTGCATTTTTGTGTCCTGCGTTGGTTAAATTATTATACATACAAATCAAGACAAATTAAAAAAAATAGTTTAAATTTACGGGAAATTATCAGCTATAATATCCCAAGGACGTTGATAATACGAAATAATTTTATCAGAGTTTCCGAAAGCACTTGCTTGGTAATATCCCGACGCCGTGGATGGAGGGATATTACCTAAAAGCAATGTGCTTGAGGAAGTTGTGATAAAATTATGAGCTATTTATCAACGTTCGAGGGGTATTCGCATAGAAAATTTTTTGCAATTTATTTTATTTATTTGTTCAAAACTATTTATTAAAAACACAATTATTAAAAAGCAATTTGTGAAATTAAATGTAGATTACTTATGTATTTTTTGGTGTGTTTTCCTCTATTATTATATTCATTAAATCATTATTTGCAATTCCAAATCGACATTGTCAAAAAATAAATTTTAAATTATTGAACTGTCAAACTGGATGACATAAGTGAAGAGATCCCTGAGGGATCTTTTCAGTGT
The DNA here is from genome assembly GCA_936432065.2 of Rutpela maculata. Taxonomy (NCBI): domain Eukaryota; kingdom Metazoa; phylum Arthropoda; class Insecta; order Coleoptera; family Cerambycidae; genus Rutpela; species Rutpela maculata. Next base: position 358,934,864 of record OW386285.2, read on the forward strand.
AATTCTGTTGTGATTGGTTGTTTCAGCACACGTGATTAGAAATGTATGAATTTAATAGGACTGCTATTTGAGCTAAAAATTTTCTTAACTAAATATTTAGGAAGATAGATTGGTACAAATGGAGTACACAGGTGGTCCGCTATATCTCCTGATATTATTCCATTAGATTTTTATATGTGGCATTACTTAAAGAGATTAATAAAAAATTAACAAGACATTTCATGATATTTGTATTAGTGTTACAGCCATTAACAGGAACACTAAGTGTGTATATTTGAACTGTTGAATAGATTTTCTATGTGCATAAGTGAAAATGGCAATAATTTTAAGTTCATTTTTCATTTTATATTTAAGAATAAAAATGTATTGTGTTATTATTGTATTATTTAATTATAATAATATACATTTGAAAAAATTCTTTATTATTTTCTGCAATATTTTGTATATACTACAGGATGTTCCATTTAAAAATCTAAAGTATAGATCATTTCCTGTTTAACAGAAAACTAAAAAATATATTGTATAACATGATTCACAATAACTTATAAAAAAAAGTTTCGAAGGACCTCTAGTCTAAAATGTAATTTAAAAAAGTTACAGGGATTGTCGTTTTCCAAAAATTACATTATTTATACAGAAATATTTCAAAAAGTTTGGATTTTTTTTTAAACAGTTCTTTGTAGCGCAGCACCGACACATCTTAGCATATTAAAAATCAGTTTGTATTCAAAGCTGAAGTCATTTTTGCATTATAGAAAATGACTTTTACGTAATTAAAATATCTATTAATTTCCGAAATATTGGAATTTTTATTGGTATACCCTGTCTATATTTATTTTGAAAAAATAATTCTTTCGTAGATGTCCCTGTTGCTTCGTCGTCCTCCTGGTCGTGAGGCCTACCCTGGAGATGTATTCTACCTCCACTCCCGTTTGTTAGAGCGTGCCGCCAAGATGTCCGAGGCCCATGGAGGGGGTTCCTTGACTGCTTTGCCAGTTATTGAAACCCAGGCTGGTGACGTATCTGCTTACATTCCCACCAATGTAATTTCCATTACTGACGGCCAGATCTTCTTGGAAACTGAATTGTTCTACAAGGGTATCCGTCCCGCCATCAACGTAGGTCTTTCGGTATCCAGAGTAGGATCTGCTGCCCAAACCAAGGCCATGAAACAGGTAAGCAGGCGTTACCACTGGTAAATTATCAAATACTTGCATTTCACGTTTTGCAAAATTATTTCTGGAAATTTATTTTGAATGATATACTCCGATTCAGTTTAGTTGAAATTCCACGCTTATAGTCCGTTTCCGTTTAGTTGAAATTTTGCTTTTGTAGTACTTTGATTCATTTTATTGTGATTATTTGAAAGTGCATCTTTTAAATGTAGTAACTTGCCTCGCTGAATCAAATAGCAACTATTATTTCATGTAAATAATTTTTTATGTGAATTCGATAATGTAAACTGATGGATGATAGATCTTATACAGAAAATAGCAGGCAAGTATGTACATCAGGTCGGGTTTACATGCGAAATAAATGGGCAACCGACCATTGCCGTTATCTGTATAAATGATATGATCTAAAAATTGATCTAATATATATTAAAAAAATGTCACGCATCTAATAAAGGGAAATCAAACTAAAACTTGTGAAATTGCTTTACAATACTGAAAGACGGTAGTATTATTACCCAAGCTCGAAGTTATTCTTACCTAGAATAAAATGAAAATTTTCTTTATTGCCAAAAGGTCTGCAGAACACAGCAGCGTCTAAAATATCATTACACAATTAAAAAGTTATTTCACAATAAAACACAATTTATAAATACAAATAAAAAGTTTAAGAGATTTAAGAGAGAGTTTAAGAGATTGTACTGCCACAGCAGTCAAACGAGTAATCACATTTATGCAACAAGTAATTGATTGGTAACCAATGAACATTTTTGTATCATTGGTGTCTAATGTGAAATGGAAGTGGTCTCTATACTTTGATAGCAGTATAATATTGTCCTTTTTCAAATAACGTGTACCTATGATTGGGATTCTTATTACATTATGCTGTGTAATAGACACAGTCATGTCGCTTGAATAGAATTCACTATTTGCTGGAAATAAGGACAGAGTTTTTTTTTACAAACATTACTAATGGCAAAAAATATAGGGAAGGGAAGTCCAAAACCCAGAGAATAAAGGCTTACAAGAAGTTCCAATGTTAATTTTTAAAATACATCTTATACTTTTTTGAGTAATGAATATTTTACCTTTGGGTTGCAACAGTATACCCCAGCTCCAGTTGCTTTAGGGGTTTTGGAGTCGTTTCCGAGCCATGTGCTCTTTGCAGGTCTGTTTTATTCCAGTTCACCTCTCCTCCGGGAGAGGGACAGGATGTTAAAAGGCAGCCCGGAGACAGAATGTCGTCCATATCCCCCCCGCCCTCTCTCCCCCCTTTCTCCCCTCCTTTCGTCCGCCCCCCCCCCTCCCCCCTCTCTCCCCTCCTTTCGTCCGCCCCCCCCCCCCTCCCCCTCAAAAGCAAAAAAACTTGAAAATTTTTATTGTTCAAATAGGCTTAGAATGTCATGAAACGTCGAGATTTTAAGTTTGAGCAAAAAAATTTTTGGTTGTAACTTTTTTGTGTGCACGATTACTCTGGAACTGTTTAAGATATTGACTTGAAATTTGGTACACGTATTTTAACAAGATTTGGAACTAGATTATATTTTAATCTTATTCCGTTGAAGGGTTGGGGGGGTAAATTGGGGTAAATGGTGGTAAATTGGTATATCAAGCAAGTAAGAGTCCATAAAATTGGTATTTAGCATATATAAGAGGCGTCAAAAAATTTGTTGGCATTAGCCACGCGCCATTAACACCCCCACCCCAAAATTGTGATTTAGTATGTATGCAAGAACCAAAAAGGCTTCATTTGGTTCATCCACCCCCACCCCCCACTACTGATGTGGCATATCCTTTCATGTGTTTTGGGGGTAGGCAATTTCAAATATATTATTAAAGTTCCATAAACAAATTTTTCTCATTGTGAGACTTGGATAGAAAATCTGGATATGGAAGTAATGATTCCTTGGGCATTAGTAGACGATGCATCCGAGATAGTCATTCTAAACGCGGATCTTTTGGTATATAAAATAAGAATCTTCATGCACAGATAAAACGAAGTATAAACATTATACAGTTGCCCAGAATCTTATAAGACTCATAAAAAATCACAAAGCTTTGCCGCGAATTCCCTTAGGATAGAGCGGGGCATGCCCTATTTTTCTACAGCATATTAAATAATAAATATAATGTATTACTTAATACATAAAACATCATTATTCTCATGTAAAGTATATTCTGGCCTGATTTAAGCCTTTCACTGCGGACGACCCAAATGCCGTGGCTGGTGCTGTGCGCAATTATTTTGCTGCTAGCGAGTATAGTCGTCTGGAGCAGTATGGTTCGAAGGAGTATTTTTTTAATTTCTTTTTTTCAGTTAAAAAAAAATTGTCACAATAAAGCATGTAATTTTGAAAAAAATCATAAATCATAACGTATACAAACTAAAAGAATTATTTTAATATGGTACTATGGTAAAAAAAAAAAAAATTGCAGCGCGATTGCAATCGGCCGGTTCCCACCCATAAACCTGAACACCGCGAGAAAATCCGGCTAGAGCAGTCAGATCCTATTTAATTTTGAACCGCGAGTTAACTTGTCTGGAGTAGTTAACCCATTGGCGAGTATACTCGTCTTGAGCAGTGAAAGGGTTAAATAAGAAATTAACGAAAACTCGCCTGTATCAATTGTATTTCAAATTATTTTGATATAATTACCCAATTTCCTCCTAAGGGACCATCCATAAATGACGTCAAGCCAATTTTTGAGATTTTAGACCCCCTCCTCCCTCATTGTCACATTTTGTCACGCCGTGTTAGATCCCCCAAAAAATTACGTCACGCTTATGGAGATCCCCCTTGTTTTTTTTGATTCCATTGTTTTAGTCCAAAAAATTTTAGTTCGAAACATTTTTTGCCCGAGAATAATGATGTTTTTTGTATTTAGTAATATATTTATTATTTAATATGCTGTAGAAAAATACAGCATGGCCCCCCCACTCTATCCTAATGGGCTTGGCGGCAAAGCTTTATACCCTCCTCCCGATTATTGAATTTTATATATTGGTAAATAAAGAATATACTATAGAATTAATATATTTACATTTTTTTTTTTTTTGAAAATAAGTTAATTTTGTAAGTATACTTGCTAGATTTGTAATTTTAAGCACATGCTGATGATACCATATTGATTGACGAAACGTTTATCAGTGTATGTTGCACTATTTCTATGTTTGTGCAATCTTATAAGTAAGGGTTGAAAAATAACTCTCATCGAAAAAACTGATACGTATGGAAAAGTTCTAATAATGCAGCTTCTGAACTGTGCGAGACTTCAGCATAATTACAATTACTTTTCCAGGTTGCTGGTTCCATGAAACTGGAATTGGCCCAATACCGAGAAGTAGCCGCCTTTGCCCAATTTGGTTCCGATCTTGATGCCGCCACCCAACAGCTCTTGAACCGTGGTGTCCGTTTGACTGAATTATTGAAACAAGGCCAGTATGTACCCATGGCCATTGAGGAGCAAGTTGCAGTCATCTACTGTGGTGTAAGGGGATATCTGGACAAGGTTGAACCATCCAAAATCACAGTCTTTGAAAAACAATTCTCCGAACACATCAAGTAAGTTAACGAACTATTTGTTTTTCTAGCACCATAGTTTGTAGATTTTTATGTCACGGAATTAAACTGTGGTTATTTTCAATTGGGTATATGGCTTAAGCATAAATACCTTTAGTCCAATCAATGAATGCCCAAAAAGAGGTTGTAGAGAGCATTTTGGAGGGGAGATTTTTCTCTTCAGGGATGTGTTGGGGGTAGTCAGGAGGTAAACATACTAAAAGTTCCTGCCCCTAGCCACGCCGCTTCAGGGGGGAGGGGGGTGGAAAGGTTCCTTTTTCGATTCTTCGCTTATAACTCGGAAATGATGCGTCGTACGGAAAAAGGTAATCTATGCAAAATTAAACGTAATTAAATTTTCTACAAGAATGTTTATATTCATTTTCTTCCTGTGTTATAGTTTACGAGATGTTCACCAGCGAAAATCGATAATTAATAAAAAAAAATCAATTACGTACCTTGTAAATTTCTATCAAAGCGGTTTACCGTGGTCTGCTAATAAATCACAGTCACAAAACGATCTTTATTTTACAACACTGGACGTATTTACTAACGTAATATTTTGTCGAATTTATACATTTCCTTAAATATAGAGTGTGACTCACTTAAAATGAAGATACCCTTATAACTTTTTCATTTTGTTTCCAATTTGAATCAAATTTTACTCAAGTATAGAACAAATTAGGATCTACTTATGACCAGAAAATCATTCACCTGCTATAAAGGCAGAAGGCAAGAACCGGGTAAAAAGTAAATAGACAGATTAAACGAGTTGACCGTATTTTGGGGCACTGAAACCGAATCCGAAGTAGTGATGTGTCATTCATGAACGACCCGTTCACAATGAACGGATCTTCCAAAAGACCCGTGAACGATTCGATCACTCTCCGTGACCCTATCGTTCATATGACCTGACCGAACACACACGGAATTTCGGATAGTATTTTCTTAATTTTCTACTAAGATATTCACGATCGGTGTGCGACGAACGAGAACTAACAGAATGAACTCAATTCAAATCAACTTGTCTAAACATAATTAATTATTGATTATTAAACATTCGGTCTCGTGTTTGGACTTTGAATTTGTAGGAAATATTATTATTTTCAAAATGTTTTATAATTTAGGGAGATGAAATGCAGTCATAATTTATAAACTTGGAAATGGATAATGTTATGTTGACTTTAAATAGTTTATTGATTTATTCAAAAAAATATAAAAGTTCCGCTCTACTCACACTAAATTATTTTCGGCGGAAAGTGCTTAATACAAAAGAAAAGACATTAAAGGACCCGCCGCTGCACGGGAATGAACGATTAAGTTGTTTCGAAACAGATCTCATCGCGAGCTGTGTCTCTCTCTAATCCATGACCATGTACCCACCGGGTCATATGAACGAATCTTCGTGAACGGGTCATTTGAGTGATTGACCTGGTAAGACCCGGTTCACTCAAATGAGCCGGGTCTTACCATCACTAATCCGAAGTCAGAATTTTCTTTTCATGTCAGAATTTTGACATAACCTCAAGAAAATCTCAAGTAACACCTCATACATACAAAAATGCATTTAAAAGTAGATTTTAGTGTCTTGTGATCAGTTTAAACCTTCTTTTATATTCATTTTTAACCATTTTTGAGGTGTTTTATGATGATTTTTTGAGGTTTGTCAAAATTCTGATATGATGGGAGAATTCTGACCTGAGATTCAGTTTCGGCATTCCAAAATTCATGTAAGTAAAGTGGTTGGGTTGTTTTGAGTTTTTAAATCTACTTTAAAATGCATTCTTGACCATTTTTGAGATTTTGACATTTGAAGTATCAATATCCTGACATGATAAGAAAATTCTGACCTCGGATTCGGTTTCAGCGACCCAAAATACATATAGATATTATAGTCAGTAAAAAAGTACATTTTTTGTGTGTCTGTGATTATTAATTATTATTAACTAAGTAAATCAATTGTTCCACCATCTTGTGCAAATTACTTTAATGTACATATATAATATATAAAACGTCAGAACTTACTTTCATCCTAGGTAAAAAATGCGTATTGTAGGCGAATAACTAAATGAAGACAATGCGAACATATAAAAAAAATAAAGCTAATTTATTGAAAAGTAACCAAAAATTAAACATTACATTACAAACCCACAGAAGAAAATTATTTTCTAAACGAGAACGTAACAAAAATAAAATATAACAACTAAATTAAAACCAAACAGTTAAAACAAACCTACAAACTAGCTCTCGAAAGTGTGCAAAACCAAGTACATACGATAATGCTGATCGAGTCGTGACACATCCAATGAATAGGGGACACGCACATATTTTAATATCAATAAAATAAGATTCTATTTTTATTAAAACAACCATTTTGATTATTATTTTCATTGAAATATGTTAAATTTGGCATAAAATTCAATTTAAAAGAGTGAAATTTTACCTGCGTGGGAAAATGGATGTGACGTCATGTCATTTATAATGTTTATTCGGTCGTAAATGTGTGTAACTTTTGGTTTTTAAGATGGATAAATTTGTAATGAAATAACTTAACTCCTCGAATTTCTTTGGCATTAAAGCAATCATTTGAGCGAATGAACTGCACGAATCAACATTGAGTAAATTGTCACTTTGTACTGTCACAAAATTGCTTTCTGCCATTATAATTAAAAAACACTTCTAAATTATTAATAATTGTTGTTTTATTTAATGTATATGTGTTGAAACACCTTATAATAACCACAAAAGTTCACATTTGCTTAAAGCAACTAGTAAATATGGACACTCAAAATGAAATATACATCAATTGCGGATTGGATAAACTCGTCAAAACTCGCCAGGTCCTCTTAAAGATTCAAATAATTTGAATTTCAATTATTATTTATTAATTATTGGATGTGTAAATAATTATACTTATACATTTTCAAACATAAACTATCTGATAAAAACACTTATGGGTGCAAAACCAACATTCGCGTGTTCTCTATTGTGATGGTATATTGTGCATTTTACTTTTCTTAATGCACTCTGATTAACTTGGGGCTAAAATATTTTTTCAGTTGTTCATAAAAGTTTTAGCGGAGAACACATTGTATATACCAGGGTGTGTTAAATAGGTGATGCGACAAGAGCCCGCACAGTGGCTTCATAACTGCTTACTTTGTACATAATGTAATAGATGGCAGGAGCAATAAAGGTCCGTCGTTACTTACTCATAGAAAGATAATTTTGCAGGTTCTGTACATACATGCATTCAGTGTTGCATACATTTCCGGCCTTTCCTTTGTGTTCAGTGAAACAAGAGTCCAGTGACATCTGACATTAAATAGCTAAATTAAAAACCAAATGGTGCACGGGCCCCATATATGCAACACTACATGCAGCATGGAAATTCGTCTATGGGGCATCTGCACGTGACGTCACAGCTATCCTCAAAAATATATATTTCTTACGATTGACACGTATTACGTAGCTATCATTAAAATTTCTGCCTTGTTCCTGTACTTTCAACCAAAATCTAGCTCAACGTAATGCTTATGAAGTTTTGAATAGTTTGTCACAATAAAATAAAACGCATTTTCCAGGTTAGGAATGTAACCTAGAATTAGCAGTATATTTTCATTAATCAACAATATTGAAAAAATATTTGTGTGAATTTTTAAATATTTGCTTGGAGCCAGTATGGCTCCATGCTAAAAATGCATATACAAACATTAAAAATGAGAATAAACTTAAAAAACTTAAAATTTGAGGTTATGTTAGTTATGTGATGCAGGTAATTGTAGGACCTTTAAGCTCACGCCATCTACTAAAGTAAATAGAAACAATGTACTTATAAAGCCATTATTTTCATATACTACGGGAGCCCACCCTAAGTGTCCGTGCACCCCCCTCCCCCCCATAGTTTATATTGATTAGGGAAAATTAATAAATTGTTTCTAATTAAATTAATTTTAATTAAGGAAAAATGTATTATAATGATAATTGAAATTGTCCCCTTTCAAATTATAGGTCTGGGTACCCACAAATTTTGACAAGCATCGCTAAGGAAGGTCAAATTACACCCGATACTGATGCCAGTCTGAAGAAGGTCGTGCAAGACTTTGTCACCAGCTTCTCTGCTGCTTAATTTACGAGGAACCATTAAGATGATAATTTTTTTAAATAATCCTTAGTCGACAATAGAAGCCCGTTATATTCATAGCGCCAATCATATGCTGAACATTGAGTAGCTTTGTCGACTAGGAATGATTTTTATAAAGAAACTTCTAGGCTAGGTCTGTAATCGTACTGTAGTTATATTGACTACATTAAATTATGTAACGGGCGAAATTTTGGTTGGATCGTTTATGTCATTATTACTTCAGGCATCTTGTACAGCATTTTTGTTTTTATTATTTTATTTGTAACAATAAATAAAATATATATGTTACACCATATGAATAGCGTTTTATTATAAGGTTCTAAAAATTGTAACAATTAATAAACAAGTAATAGCCATAGTGAGTTTCATTTATTTTAGGTTATTAAAGTACGAGTACGAGTGTTTGAAAGCTGATGGTTAAAACAATTATTTCAGAAAATTCCTTTCGATAGTAGAATTGGCCAAATTCTAGGGATGAGCGATATTCATCGAATTTTACAAAATATCGATGATAAGGGCAAAACGTCGATGATGAACTGTATTAATTACACAAAAAAAAAAGTCTGCTCCAAGGACTAAACCTATCATGCCGTAAGTATTATGTGCTGAATCCAAATTTTCAATTAAAAAATTTTCTGCCGATTAGATTTCGAGTAAATCCTGATTTTTGTTAAAAAAACGTATTTTGACGATAAAAACCAGGATTTACTCGAAATCTACACGGCAGAAAATTTTTTAAATTGAAAATTCGGATTCAGCACACAAAAATACTTAAGGCATGGAACAGAATTATTTTTTTTTAGATCTGTGCACGTGCAGATTTCGAGAAAAACCCTGCTTTTATCGTGAAAATACGGTTTTTTGACGTTTACTTGAAATCTAAGTGGTAGAAAATTTTTTAAATTAAAAATTCGGATTCAGCACAAAAGGCATGAGCAGAATTTTTTTTTTGTGGACGTGTTATCAGAACATCGTTGAATAAGAACCGATGATAATCAAAAATCAGATTAGAAGTTGTTCAGTATTATTTATTGTATATTGAAAATTATTAACACATTATACATCCGGCGGAGTTTCCCCCCACTCATCAACATTAAGCAATCCAAACCACGTGACTTTTAACATGGCGTCGTGGGCAAACATCCGACAAACGTTTCTTTTCATTTCTGAGTTATTCGTTAAACGTTATTAGAGTTTTTTTTTTTCGGTTACCTTGGCTACGTTTCCGCGAGTTAATTAAAATATACCCCGTGTTTGCCCAAGATTTGTAGAGTACCTATGTTTACCCACGACGCCATATTGCCAAAATCATAGATTAAAGAATATTATATATGTTATACAGGCCCTGCGCACTCCCACTATATTTCAAAACAGCGTGTTTAGTTAGAACTTCCGTCGATCTGTCGCTACTTGTACTTGAATCACGGCGGCTGCGCAAATCTGAGGCATGTTTTTGCGCATAAGACGCTACAAACCGCGATAAGCGGAGCCATCCGAGCGAATAAGCTGTGACGTCACGCTTAAAGCGGTATCGCGCGGTCTCACTAAGGCGCTAGAAAATGTGTAAGCGGAAAATAGTAGGGATATGACATAAGAACGTTAGAGATGGTTAGAACTATTCATTATACTTCACAGTCCTGTCCTCATTATTACCACTTGTAGTAGTGCTAACTTCTACCAATACCGTACAACGTTTAAAGAATTTTTCTTCGCCCGTAGTTATCCTGTCCCTGCGCCGGCCCTGTTGTGTCTTACTCGACGCGCCACCTATCGTGTTCATATCACATCCTCACTTTGTTAATTTGTACCATTCCGTAAACAACGAATTATATAACAATGGAAAAAACTTCCAAAAAAGTCGAGAAATCGACCAGAAAATGAAAGAAAAATACGAAAATGTTAAAGGAAATTAAGAAGTTACAAAAGAAAATGGAGTTGACTTCGTCAAGCAAGTATCTCATTGAATTTTTAGGTTTTTTAGCTTCCGCAAAATGGCGAACACGGACTAGTTTAAGAGAACTTGAAAAGTGGTATGATCACATGAAGTACCTAAACTTTTCACATGGAAATAGTTCTAGTTAGTCGATTTTATTGCAATGGTAAATCATAATAATAATTATACAAAGTGGTCTGATCACGTGAAGTACCAATACTTTGTTCACCAAGGAATCCAGGGGCGATTTTTAAGGGAGAGATATGAGCAATCACTCCCTAAACTAATATAATATACTGCTGGCATAGTATGAAACAATTATAGAAATCATTATCCTTCAGAAATCCATAGATGACAAATGTGTTGCATTTTTCAGGGAAAGCCTGAAGCTGTTCGGCCATTGATAATAATTAGTGTTATCACACGAAGCACTATTTTCCCTTCTTTAAATAACGAGTTCTGCACCACAGATAATCCCTTAATTCAGGTTCTGACTCGGTTTCTAGTCTTGACTGACTCAAGAACCAGTGACTTATCAAATGAGGACGTAGTGCTTATCGAACAACATATTATCGAGCAGGTTAATGACAATATAATTTTTGGGTGAAGACCCACTAGGTAATATGCCTTAAGAACTCCTCACATTTCAGCTCGTTGGGCAGAAATAATTTAAACAGGCGCATTATTATGTGACTTACATTAAGCAATGTCAATACATATTAGGTTTGTAATGGCACCGCACAGTAATCCCAACATTAGAAAGAAACACAAAGAAGGGGGAAGGGGATCGTAGAAACCAGAACGCAGACTCAAGTACCGACACAAGAAGAAGACACAGAAGGAAACCCAAACATCATTATTATTAGAGGGAACAGACAAATATGCTGGTCGACTTAAATCACTTAACGAATGGCAAATACTAACAGATAATTCAATTATCCTATATATGATAAAAGGTATAAAAATAAACTTTTACATCCATCCCAAACCAAAATTGTTTGCCGAAAGTGAATCTGGGCAATGATATATCAAATTTTGAAAAAAGCATCGGTCACCTATTAAATATTGGGGCCATAGAAAGTTGTGTTCACAGAAAGGGGGAATTTCTTTCCTCGTATCCTTTTAAACAAAAACCAAGGGTGATTACAGGTTTATTCTAAATTTAAAAAACCTAAACAAGTTCGCTAATCCACCTCATTTTAAAATTGAAGATTATCGTACAGTTTTTAAAGCTAATCTCACAGAATTCCCTCCTCACAGCCAGTGACGTGAAAGGGTGTAAAATACTGAGGCAATACTTAGTCAGTTATCCACACTTGGTTTCGCAATCAATAAGGAAAAGAGAGTATTAACACTAAAAGACATGCACATGACAATTTCTAGGCTTCGAATATAATTCGGTAGATATAACAACATCAGTGCCGAGAGAGAAATACGTCAAAATTTTAAAATTACTGAATAATTTTTTGAAATGTTTTAGTTGTAAAATTCGAAACCTGGCTGAAGTAATTAGTACATTAATAGCTATATGCCCAGGTGTACCCTATAGCTGGTTGTATACAAAAATATTAGAAAGGTAAAAAATGTTAGGTCTTAAAAGGAAGGGAAATTACAAGGGAATAATGATTATCAAACAACAGGTTAAGAAAGACCCACTACGGTGGTCAGTCACATACCAAATGCAAACAGTTCTATGAGATCTTTACATCATCAACTTATTACCTATACCAATGTTTTTACAACAGCTTGGGGTGCTTCCTGCGGAGACAAGATTATTCATGGTTTTTTGGCCTCCGTCATCAGTGATGAACTAAAGTATTTGCCGCTTTATTTACGCAAACCTAAAACTGCCGCCTCTAATAATAATAAGAAAGTTGCTAATTTCATATTGAATATATAAAAAAAAGAAAAAAAGTGTAACTTATTGTGACTTGTTTAATACCTAAATAATCACTTCCAAACATGATAAAAGCAAATAAATAAGAAATAATTAGGTAATTGTAAATATAATATGTATTAAAACAGTTTTCGCCATGATTTTCATGCGACAAAGTCATTAATGGTAGGCTAAAAGTCAATATCTACCGCCCCTAAATATCTGCCACTTTACGCATGTGCGTAATTGGCATATAGGGTAATCTAGCACTGGCCTCCGCAAGAAGCAGCATACCATATGAACTATTTAGAATTTTTGGCTGCTGAAAATGGTCTTAAAACATTCACAAAAAACATGTGAAACTGCGATATTCTTTCTGAGGGTAGTCAGCATAACGGCCATTTTTTCACATAAACAAGGAGTAAAAATTGAAAATCTAAATACAAAAGCAAGAAACATCTGGCAATATTGTGAACAAAAAGGAATAAAAAGACTATGCTTCTTACATAAACTTAAAACTCAATATAGAAACATACAGAATCAAGGAGTCCCTCTGTAGATACTTAGTATGAGATCTCTACCTCTCACTTCAATATTATTTGTAAGAAATTTGGCATGCGAGATATATTTGTAATTCACCCAAATACAAAATGTAAATTACATGTCTCATGGCAACCAGATCCATACTCAATATGTACAGGTTTTACTATTTCTTGGGCCAAGATATTTTTTCTTGTGCTTTTCCTCCATTCTCCATGGTTCCCAAAGTTCTCAACAAGATTATTATTGAAGAGAAAGCTAGGGGGGCAGTGGTAATACCTAAATGGGAAAGCCAACCTTCGTTTCCCTTATTTTAAAACTGGTAGAAAAAGTCAACCCAAATCAGACACCTTTCAGAACATCACAGCCAATGTGGAGGAATATTTCACTGAAGACAGGTCTTTTATCTGACAGTCTTATTTAAAACTGAACTTCCCGGAAGCTGGAATTCATGCAATAATTGCCTCTATATCTGCGGGACTCTTAAATAGTATGAATTCTCCTACACAAGATGGTGGGAATTTTGTAAAAACAAGCAATAAGTTAACCCATTCGCTTATAATTCAGAACATTTTATACAATTCTTGAACGCATTAAATATAAAGGGTAAGTCTTATTAAGCAATTAACAGCTGCAAATCGGCTCTTATACCTCAGTTTTCCGATCGCCAATAAAAACGAAGAATTAATAGATTCCTCAAAGGAATCTATAATATAAAACCTCAAAAAGTTAATCTTGTCCCGATATATTTGGAGAAAGCCCACATACAAATTGTTTTCTGAAAATACGAGTCGTAAGTCGGTGACACACTGCTAGCAATTATTTCAGCTCACCGGTTACAAACCTTTTCAAAATAAAATTTAAACATAAAAAAGTTCGAGGACAGGTTTGAAATATATGTCCCTGATAGAGATAAGACTACTGGAAAAGGAAGATACCAACCGCTAATCATTATACCCTTCAATGAAAGGACAAATTTGTGCCTTGCAAGTTTACTTACTGCCCACATAGAAAAGACAAAAGATTTCAGAACTACTGATAATGACACATTAATTCTTACCTATAAGAAGCCTCCATAACCCAGCAGCAGTGCAATCAATAAGCAGCTAGGTCAAAAAGGTACTTTTTCAAAAGTGGTGTTGATACGTATTCAAGGGTTGGTATATATTCAAGCTGTACTACTAGACACGCTGCAACCTCAGCGCAGCCCGCAAAAGGTCTAGGTGGTCAAGTAAATTCAGCACTTTTTTAGATTTTTTATAATAAGCCTACCAATATGTCGATACAAATTCATTTCCTCAGGGGATTTTAAAAGACTCGGCTACCTCAAGCCGAGTAGTTATACGAAGTTTTTTATTTTTACTATCAGTATCATTTTGTTCAGCCTTAAATGATAAGACTGCTTGCAGACTTTCTCAAGTCTTGTTTCTAGGATAAACTTTTGTATTCTTATTTTCCAAGTAAGTTTACAGTTAAGTAACTGCGATAACAAGTGTTATCAATTCCTGTAAAACGGAAAACGTGTTTTATATCTACGATAGAAATACATTTATAAAACGTATTTTTTCAAAACAACCCTCCAGCTCTATAGATCGTTTATTTTTTCTCTAAACATCTACAAGTGGTAATAATGAGGACAGGACTGTGAAGTATAATTAACAGATCAAACGACTTACCTGTAAGGAAATTTGATCCTAATTATACGAACAGTCCTGTCCGAAATTATTACACCCCTCCCAAGTGCCCAAAAATGTATACGTATGTATAACGTATAACGAAACCCCTATTGAGATATAAAAACGATCTACAGATACAGGATTCTTTAAACTACAGTGAGGATGTGATATGAACACGATAGGTGGCGCGTCGAGTAAGACACAACAGGGCCGGCGCAGGGACAGGATAACTACGGGCGAAGAAAAATTCTTTAAACGTTGTACGGTATTGGTAGAAGTTAGCACTACTACAAGTGGTAATAATTTCGGACAGGACTGTTCGTATAATTAGGATCAAATTTCCTTACAGGTAAGTCGTTTGATCTGTTAATTTTTGCGGAGAAATATATGATGACGTAGCGCTTCAAGGCGCTTAAAGCATTGGGGTAAGACGCGAGATCGCAAAAATATGCCTTTTAGTGATGGGCGATATCGTGATTTTTCAATCACAACGTAAATCGTGACTGTGATTTTCTTATATCAGTGAATTTAAAGCGTGATGTGATCACGACTTTCATAATACGACGTACGAGAGAAATTGTTAATTGTTCCCTATCCCCAAATAAGCGCCGACAGACGGTGAATGGTAAATTAGCTACTTTTGGTAATCTGTGCTGCCGCAGATATGCATAATATGTATAATATATATCATGATTTGTTTATCCAAATAACCTCTCTGTTGTATGGATTGGTAATAAAGCAAAAGCATACTAGGTTTTGAATGGAACTTGATAATAGGATATTTTTGTAAAGTTGTACTGTCGTGCACAAAAAAAAATGAGACAGGTCTTATAACGCATTTTTGCTAAAATCTAGTTGTGTACATCTAACTGTAATTTTTGTGCAAATAGAGACACATTTACATTAGAAAAATAGTGGTCCTATTTTTTTTGCTCACGACAGTACAAACATTAACATTTCGGAAGCATCAATAAATTTCTTGTTTATATTTATGTTTATTTTATAAGAATTTTTGTTAATTTAAAATGGTATATTTATTTTTTAATGTTATTTTTTTTGTTGTTTTATAATTATTATTAAGGATGTTTTTTAAAAATGTTTTCATTTGCTTATTGTCGAATATTCCATATTTTTATTCATATTTCATGCCGAAACGTAAATGCTCAATATTTTCAATAAAATTGCTAATATATTTAATCATATAAAATATTTTTACGCATGGTTTTAGTAGTTATACTTCTGGTGTTATAACAAAAATGTTCCGTCACGACCCTGCCTCGAATCGCCAGTCAATAAGAGACAAAGATATTTATATAAATAATGTGAAATAACGCTAATAAGGCACGGGATCGCTTGCTTTACGTGTTAATACATACGGCCGCAAACAATAATCGACTCAAAGTAAATATCGTGAAATATCGTCTTGGTTAGACCACGGCAAGGGAACGAAATACGGAAAGTCGTGATCACGTCACGCTTTTCTGCCAACTTTACTAACAGTCGTTACCTGTGATTTCTTAATATCAGTGATTAAATCACAGTTCGTGATATATCGCCCATCACTAATGCCTTTGTCACGCCATTATTGTTTACATGTCTGTGCTTCGTGTTTTGGATATTAAACTAATAATTATTAAATCCATAGAGCAGGAGTCCATTTGCTTATTTGTAAATAATATGAGTTTCCAATGAAACTGATTAGACACGACGCTGTTCTGTTAAATATTAAAAACTGTAATGGGTTATAAGTGTTGTGTGTTCACGTCGTGTTGCGACTTCGAAAAATTCCAACATGCATAGGTATTATTGATCTGCAAAGAACGTGACTCCCAAGAAATTGACTAAAAACGAAAGACTGACGGGTTGTACACTTCTGTGCAATGAAGTCCCGTACACCTATTTTTCGCCTTATTAAATCATTATTTATTTGTCAGTATCATATTTTCGCAATGCCAAAATTAACTGAACATGAAAAAATTTTAATTCTCTTTAAAATTAAAGAGAGATGGTCTATCAGAGCAGTTGCTAACCATTATCAATTGAATAAAAGTACTGTTATGAGTGTGAAGAAAAGTGGGAAGAGGAAGGTAGCGTAAAGAGAAAAGACGGTTCAGGCCTATCGAGAAGTTCAAATCTCGTTCAAGATGAAGCACTCCTTGGCTATTTGAGGCAAAATCCGTTTTAAACAGCAGGAGACGCTGTGTTCATGACACATTTTCTAGTGTCGAGGTTAGTAGCTAGCCGAAGGATAGGAAAATCGAAAATAAAAAACTGTACAAGTGCCAAGAAGACCATATGAACAGGAGAACAAGCAAGCCCGCATTATGTTTTGTTTAAATTGTGTCTATCGCCCGTTGGAGTTTTGGACCAATGTTGTGTTTACCGATGAAAAAGTTTTTCAGTCTTGTAATGAAGGACATGTACAAAATATTAGGTTACATTATTTACATAATAAATACAATCGCAGCTATGTGCAGTCGCATCGTATCTGTGAATTTTTCAACGTCAGTTTTTACATTTGTTATAAATCGAAATCATTCCCATCGAATGGTGTAAAAAAGTAAAAAAAACAAAAATACGTTTGTTTTTCTTCTGGATTAACATTATTCAAATACATTACTTATGACGTTTCACAATCAATGTCAGTTTTTTGTAACCTATATGATAATGAAAAATCTAAATTCCAAAAAGACTGATTCACACCACTTAATGTTAGTAAAGGACGTGAAAATGTATATTATAGCGGGTTTATACGTGCATGGATTTAGTGGCGCCAGTAGATATTGGCACGCTAGTAAAAAAATATTACACATATAAACAGTTACTGGCGAGCAAGCTTTTACCTTGCATGCATTGATGCATGCTCGCCAGTAACTGTTTATACGCGCAATATTTTTTTACTGGCGTGCCAATATCTACTGGCGCCACTAAATCCATGCACGTATAAACCCGCTATTATTTAATTGTATTACAGGTATTTTGGTACATTAGTTACTTTAACATTTTACTTATTTCAAGGCAGTTTCAACATCTTAATACTTTTGTAGTAATTTTACTTACGTTAGTCACTTTTTAAATGTATTTTTAAATATTATTTTATTTATTGTAATGATTTTCCGTTAAATTAATAAATGATCAATTTCTAGTTTTGAAATGACTTATTTAATTTTAAGGCCACTGTTAGACTATAAAAGTTCTTTGACAAAGATCTTTTATAAAAGATATTTTATGAGTAATTTGATAGATATTTCATCTCATAAAATATCTTTTATAAAAAATCTTTGTTAAAGAACTTTTGTAGTCTAATGATGGCCTAAGCAATTTGTTTGAAAATCATTTAAAATTCCCGCCTATGACAATCCCGCCTATATAAAAAAGGCGGGAATACAGCGCCACTCTCGACGTAAGTTTTGCTGTTCAAAAAATCCTTGAGAGTTGCCTATCTATAACATATAATATTCTTTAATCTATGACACGAACAAAAACATAATGGCCTCTGCCGAATTCCCGAGCTCCCGTGTCTGCTGCCCTACCACAAACGCTTTTAAATATAAATTTACCAAACTGCAACATAACAGTTATACAATTTTTATTATTTAAGTTATATATTCTTTATAAGAGTTTTTATGTAACAGAAATATTATTAAACTATATATTGTTATATAACTTTGTTATATTGGCTGAACTTTAAATGTTACAATATTATTATATTACTAAAGCATAACAACATATTGTAACATGATTATGTTATTATTTTATAACAAATGTCATAATAATAACATAACATTAATAAATACTGGTAATGTAACCCGCTACTACCAGGTTATATAATATCAATAATATTTGTTTGCTGGGTATAATATAATAATCATAACATTGTTTTCATTATCTTTAATGTTAAACCTACTTCCATTGAATATAAATCATCTTTATTAGGTTGTTTCGAAGTCTACAATCAGCCCTATGATGGAACATTTACGTTATTCATAACACTCATGTTACCATCACCAGTCTCTCTCACTCTCATATATTTTCTGGTAAGCGCTCAACATAACAGGTTATGTTAAATAACGCAAACGTTCCATCATAGGCCTGAATGTTTAAAAAATGTCGAATTATGCACTTTGTTAATCACTGCTGCCAACTCTTCTAAACTGAGAGTTGAAACAGTGTTGCATAATTCGACATTTTTTAAATATTGTAGACTACGAAACAGCCTAACAAATATGATTTATATTCAGTGGAAGGAGGTTTAACATTAAAGATAATGAAAACAATGTTCTTATTATTATATTATAGGTATTATTTTAATTGTTGCAAAGTTTAGAAATTAGAGGAGTTGGTCAACATGTGCAGTGAATTACAGTGATACCAATCTAGACACTTTTTACCAAACTTTCTTTCATGCAAATCGTCAATTCGCCTTTGACCATATGACGATTTGCACGAAAGAAAGTTCAGTAAAAAGTGTCATGGCGCACAGCATAATGGTATCACTGTAATTCACTGTCATAACATCGTTTTCATTATCTTTAATGTTAAACCTGCTTCCATTGAATATAAATAGTCTTTATTAGGTTGTTTCGTAGTCTACAATATTTAAAAAATGTCGAATTATGCAATTTGTCAAACACTGTTTCCAACTCTCAGTTTACTAGAAGAGTTGGCAGTGATTGACAAATTGCATAATTTGACATTTTTTAAATATTGTAGACTACGAAACAACCTAATAATAGTATATTATATTACTAGGAGTAGAACGCGCTCTTGTTTTGTGTTGAGCCCAGGATTTGCGGCTGAGGCGAAGCCGAAGCCGCAAACTGGGCAAAACACAAAAAAGGCGTTCTACTCCGTGTAATATATACTATTTTTTCTTCAAGCGTATTAAAATGCAAAAATTCATTTATTTATCATAAATGTACAAATATTCAAACTACAGTCTTACATGTTGACACAATATGACAAGTGGCTAATGGACAGCGCGCCACCGGTGGCTTTCGGTATTAACATTATGTTACTAGTAAAACAATACCCACTACGGCGGCGCTTTCGGAACTAACATTATGTTACTAGTAAAACAATGTCCACTACGGTGGCGTTCGGTACTAACATTTTGTTACTAGTAAAATAATGTCCTACTTCTACTTCTGTTTTTGGTGAAATAATTTAAACATTTTAATACGCTTGAAGAGAAAAGATGATTTATATTCAGTGGAAGTAGGTTTAACATGAGAGATAATGAAAACAATGTTATGATTATTATATTATAGGTATTTAATTGTTGCAAAGTTTGGAAATTAGACGAGTTGGTCAACATGTGCAGTGAATTACAGTGATACCATTATACTGTGCGCCATGACACTTTCTACCAAACTTTCTTTGATGCAAATCGTCAATTACTAAACGACTCGACTAAATTACTGGGTCTCTATTCTTGACGGCAGTAGAATAGAACAATCGAGAGAAAGTGGGCGTGTCTCTATTGAAATTCACAAAACCGTATTCTTGAACTTATTTCTATCGTCGCTTCTATCAAAAACTGATCCCCGATGCTTCTCTCGGTTATTTTCAGGGAACAGTCGGGGAATGCCGCCATTTTCTGTTTTTCTAACCTAGAAAAGTGAATGTTGTCAAAAACTAAATGTTTTATTTCACTTTTGATTAATATTCTTGTGATTTTGGGCTTAATATGAAGATGAATCTGCCTGAAGTAATATATTGGGACGAAATAATCCACAACGTGAACGATTCTCAAGAACTCCTAGAGGTTGATAGAGAGATTCTTCCTCAGAGATCAGTTTTTATTATCAAATGAAAAATTTATGACATTGTTCTGTCTGACTAAGCCCGTTTGCCAGGATTTAATAGAGATCTTAGAGATGTAAAGCAGTCGGTCCCTTGTCTATTAAATGTTAGGCAATTAAAAGATCCCTACTCTTCTTACGAGAAGAGGTTCGACAAAATTTCCAGGATGGGGGTAGCCCATCTCTTGGCATAGGTGATAGGCCCTGGTAGCGGAAATAGGCCGACATTAAATAAATAAAAATCTTCCCTGTCTGTACAAACTATGTACAAAATATATTTTAAGTAATAATAGGTAGCATTATTTTTTTTTTGTTTATTTAAAAATACCAGATCTACAAATTAATGTTATACATGGTAGTGTGTAGTAAGACAATAGATAACAATTGAAAATAAAATAAAGAACAGAAACAAAATATTTGGTTTAACATAACAATAGAAGAATATTGATATTAATATCAATCGGAATCGCTACTAGAAGTAAGATATCTTGTGGTAGTATTTTTCTTAACCTATTATTACAAGTCTTTTCATTTAGGTTTAAATTTTTGGCACTTGCACAGTTGTGTATAGTTTTGAAAAATGTCTTAGCACATGATTTCATAAAGTTTTCAATTTGTGGCACGTCAAGCTCTCGATGGATTTGACTCTTTCTTATAAGCCAATGGGCATTTATAGCAGATCCCAACACTTTTGTTTTGAAATGTTTGCTCCTTTTTAATATTAGTTTTGCTAGCAGTTCCCCTTATCACACAGCTGTAAGTTACCGATGGTCTTAAGATCGATTTATATATTAATGTTGTGCACTTAACTCTGAGCTTCGATTTTCTATTAATAATGGGATATAGCATTGATAACCTTGCGTAACCATCATTAAGTTTTTTATTGATGTGGTAACTCCATGTTAGTCGTTTATCTAAGTATACTCTTAGATATTTAATTGCACTGTCTGCAGGATTCCATATTATTTCCTCGTCGTTGATAATATTATTGGAGTTTTGTGGTCTTAGGGTAAGCATTATTTTTCAAATAATAATACCTATACTTTGGGCTCAACTCTGTTCTTAACAATACATATTGGTACCCCGGCACATATTATGACATTCTCATCTCATCAAAATATAATAATTATATTGCCGTTTATTTTTTATTACACCGAATCTTTCAAAACACTGCTTCATTTTCAGGTTCTAGCAGCTCTGTATGTCTTTGAATATGATTGTTAATATTTTTGTTATTGTTATGAACTATGGTTATGCAGATAACCTATGTCGATTGTCAGAAATGACAGAATGTGCTCGTCTATGATTGGTGAATAAATTTGGCAACGCTGCGGTTTATTCCCTAATATTTTGTTCCCTCCTTTCTGTTCAAGAATACAGTTTAATGCTTGCAATAGAATGGCAGTAGAACAAATCCGGGGAACGCTCCCCGGGGAACGTTCTATTCTATCACGGTCAAGAATAGAGGCCCTGGATGCGTGCAAATGCGCCTTTAGCACCATAGATTAAAGAATATTATGTATGATATTTAGCACAGTTTAAAATAATATTCGCCATCGAAGGCCAAAAATTGGAGGAAAAAAAAAAATAATAATATTCTACTGTGTCGTAAGTCTATGCGTTTGACGTATGTGCACAGGGTCTCTATTCTTGACTGCAGTAGAATAGAACAATCGAGAGAAAGTGGGCGTGTCTCTATTGAAATTCACAAAACCGTATTCTTGAACTTATTTCTATCGTCGCTTCTATCAAAAACTGATCCCCGATGCTTCTCTTGGTTATTTTCAGGGAACAGTCGGGGAATGCAGCCATTTTCTGTTTTTCTAACCTAGAAAAGTGAATGTTGTCAAAAACTAAATGTTTTATTTCACTTTTGATTAATATTCTTGTGATTTTGGACTTAATATAAAGATGAATCTGCCTGAAGTAATATATTGGGACGAAATAATCCACAACGTGAACGATTCTCAAGAACTCCTAGAGGTTGATAGAGAGATTCTTCCTCAGAGATCAGTTTTTATTATCAAATGAAAAATTTATGACATTGTTCTGTCTGACTAAGCCCGTTTGCCAGGATTTAATAGAGATCTTAGAGATGTAAAGCAGTCGGTCCCTTGTCTATTAAATGTTAGGCAAGTAAAAGATTCCTACTCTTCTTACGAGAAGAGATTCGACAAAATTTCCAGAATGGGGGTAGCCCGTCTCCTGGCATCGGTGATAGGCCTTGGTAGCGGAAATAGGCCGACATTAAATAAATAGAAATCTTCCCTGTCTGTACAAACTATGTACAAAATATATTTTAAGTAATAATAGGTAGCATTATTTTTTTTTGTTTATTTAAAAATACCAGATCAACAAATTAATGTTATACATGGTAGTGTGTAGTAAGACAATAGATAACAATTGAAAATAAAATAAAGAACAGAAACAAAATATTTGGTTTAACATAACAATAGAAGAATATTGATATTAATATCAATCGGAATCGCTACTAGAAGTAAGATATCTTGTGGTAGTCTTTTTTTAAACTTATTATTACGAGTCTTTTCATTTAGTTTTAAATTTCTGGCACTTGCACAGTTGTTTATAGTTTTGAAAAATGTCTTAGCACGATTTCATAAAATTTTCAATTTGTGGCACGTCAAGCTCTCGATGGATTTGACTGTTTCTTATAAGCCAATAGACATTTATAGCAGATCCCAACACTTTATTTTGAAATGTTTGCACCTTTTTAATATTTGTTTTGCTAGCAGTTCCCCTTATCACACAGCTGTAAGTTACCGATGGTCTTAAGATCGATTTATATATTAACGTTGTGCACTTAACTCTGAGCTTCGATTTTCTATTAATAATGGGATATAGCATTGATAACCTTGCGTAACCATCATTAAGTTTTTTATTGATGTGGTAACTCCATGTTAGTCGTTTATCTAAGTATACTCTTAGATATTTAATTGCACTGTCTGCAGGATTCCATATTATTTCCTCATCGTTGATGATAATATTATTGGGGTTTTGTGGTCTTAGAGTAAGCATTATTTTTCAAATAATAATACCTACTTTGGGCTCAACTCTGTTCTTGACAATACATATTGGTACCCGGCACATATGACATTCTCATCTCTTTTCAAAATATAATAATTATATTGCCGCTTATTTTTTATTACACCGAATCTTTCAAAACACTGTTTCATTTTCAGGTTCTAGCAGCTCTGCGTGTCTTTGAATATGATTGTTAATATTATTGTTATTGTTATGAACTATGGTTATGCAAATAACCGATGTCGATTGTCAGAAATGACAGAAATTGCTCGTCTATGATTGGTGAGTAAGTTTGGCAACGCTGCGGCTTATTCCCTAATATTTTGTTCCCTCCTTTCTGTTCAAGAATACAGTTTAATGCTTGCAATAGAATGGCAGTAGAACAAATCCGGGGAACGCTCCCCAGGGATCGTTCTATTCTATCACGGTCAAGAATAGAGGCCCAGGGCCTCTATTCTTGACCGTGATAGAATAGAACGATCCCTGGGGAGCGTTCCCCGGATTTGTTCTACTGCCATTCTATTGCAAGCATTAAACTGTATTCTTGAACAGAAAGGAGGGAACAAAATATTAGGGAATAAGCCGCAGCGTTGCCAAACTTACTCACCAATCATAGACGAGCAATTTCTGAATGGAATCTTTCAGGGAGGGGGAAGGTTCGCGCATTTCTAAGCGCGCATCGAATCCCCATATGTTCCTGGAATAGAATACAGCGATGCCACATTTGGTAGATTGAGAACAACAAATAATCTGGTACTCAATACAGAGTTGCCAGATGTACAAATAAATCTGATTTGTACAATAATTTTAGTAGTTACATACTTTGTAATTTTGAAAATAGATTAAAAAAATCAACAAAATGACAAGTTCAGCATTATGTCAAACCAAGACAACTTTTAGACAATTCAGAAAGAGTGATTTTGCAAACTTGATTAAAGTTGAAGATTTGTGCAAAATTAAATTATAAACTCCTAATTGCGACCCTGACTACAACATTATAAAATACGCCCCTGATATCTATTCCAACAAGATACGCGATTCTGGAGTTAAATTGTACAAAGGATATGCCGCCAGTTTCCATTCTGATTGTTTAGTCTTCTGTGGTATGTGAATAGCGTCTAGCCACAGATATTCCACCTTTCCGCTAGGTCTTCCGCATGCGCGATGCGAATTATGCCTGTTACAGTCTAGACCATTATTCTCCAGTCCAGAGAATGCTCATTTCGGGAGAAAGAAAAAGAAGGAAATATAGAAAATTAAGGAGATGAAAAGAGATAAAACATTCACATCCTCTGCTCCCTGATTCGAGAATAGGGTCCCTGAACGGATAACTCGACAAATAAAGCATGGTAAGTACCTACAATATTACTTTTAAGTTATTAAAAATAAAATGAATCAAGGAAAGCATTATCATATAATCTATTTGATTAGATAATTTCCATTTTGACTGTTTACTAAGTAATATTACAAGTTCCACAAAACATTGTTTTAAATAACAGATCAAGCAGTAAAATATTAAACTCGTAAAATAAACACACTTGAGATTAAAATTGCGAGGATGCAGGGAACAAAACCAAGAAGTGAACTATGCCTGTGAACGGAACACAGTTGACATTTCGCATGCGGATGACCTGACGGGAAAGTGGAATTTATGCCCGTAGACGGTATAGATTCTGTGTTCTGCAAGGACTGTTAACTACTGTAGTGTTAACTACAAACAGTAAATTATTAGTATATATATATAACTCTTTAATCTATGCAGTAAATACAACTATGTGCCCTTGCCACAGAAAAGGTAAGCTATACTTTTCTGTGCCCTTGCTATGTGCTGTGTCTGTCTTTTTGTTGTCTTTAGTTTACAGTCGCAGCACCTCAAATACATATTGATATTAAAGAGCGGTTTATTTATAGCTTGCGATTAATATCAAGTTTGATTTTTCTAGGTGAAAGCTTCTGTTAATAATATAGCAGGAATAATTTAAAATTTGCACAAATCAGACAGTTTTCCTGCCAATCAAATCGTCGAATAGGCGCGTGCGCATAAGTTGCAAAACAACCGCGCAAACTTGGCACCCCCTTCACCCTTTGCAGAAGTAAGAAGAAAGCTCATCTTACATCGCCGTGATCCCATGCTGTCGCAGCATATTTAATTTAACCGGTTTGAAGTTTCCAACTGAAGTATCATTTTAAACGCTGATAAACTTGCTGGTAAATTTAGAAAAACTATTTTTGGACTCGATAACTACAAAATGTAAGTATGTCAGTTCCATTGCCCTATTATTTGTCCTTGAAAATGCTGAAATAAACCGGAACACGTGCATTTTGCTTGATAATTTCGCGGCATTCAATGGTGTCTTTGTTCGATATTGTAGTATTGGCCTCCAGCAATTTCACTTTTCAAGTTTTACTGGTTTTACAGAAGTTGACATGGATGACGATTGGGATGATGGTGCGACCACTTATACAGCTCCAGTGGTAATATTTAATACAGCCGTTATTTCTATGATTTTTAAATTTTATATTATTTCGTTATAACAGACCGCAGGAATAGCATCAGAGGGAGGACGTAAATTTACCGCTGGAAGAGGTTTCAAACCCGTGGAACCAGATGACGATTGGGAAAATGCTGGGGGAGCAACAACACAGGTAGACAATGGTGGATGGAACGATGCCCCATCTGATAACTTCAATAATAACAGAGACAGAGATGGCCATCGTGGTTCTAGGGGTGGGCGAGGCGGAAGAGGACGTGGTGGAGGTAAGGATATAAATTTTCAGGAAATCGGCTCAAAGTGATAGAAGGGGCGATTGAACGTCCTTAAAGCAAAATGTTAAAGCTGCTGTACAGTTTGTAATTTTCATTGTCGCTAAGGGATTGTGGATTTGATCTTGCCAGTTCATTTTTCACTTGACAATTTTTCTTGCTAAGAAGCAGGTACCTATACCATGTTAAGAAATGGACTGATGAATCAGATGATTTGTGTGAAGATTATCAATAACAATAATAACAATAATGATTAATAAATTAATAATCAATAATTATCTTGAAATATAATAAACACGAATAGTAATAGTAATTTCTATTCCGTTGGCTACATATCACTAGTTTGCCGCCACAATGCAATTAAAGCTAAGCCCTGTTCTAATTTCTGCAATGCAAGGAACATTGCCACAGCTGATCAAAAAGATGTAGTAGTGTGCATACGTGCAAGGATAATTTTATTGTCGTCAACGAAAATTGCAAAGTGTAAAGCAGCTTTTATAAAAATGATTTGTCATAAAAATATTTTTTTCATTAAAAGCGCAAATAGGCACCGTTTTATAAAATCTTAAGTCATTTACGAAGTATATAAAGTTTTCAGGGTGTATACTTTCTGAAAAATCTGAAAAAAACCAGGGAATTAAATTTGAATTCTGAAATCAGAGAAAAATCGGGAAATTTATAGATTTATGAAAAAAAGTCGTGGAAAATTAATTAAAACTACTTACATCAAAAGTTTAAAAATATGGCTGTGATAGTGTTAAAAATGGGGCATCGTCGCCAGCTTGAAGGTTTTTTTTTTAAATGGCACAATGGGTTGATTCAAGAGAGTGTTTCATCTAGAATATGGTTCTAAAATTATATGGACATCACTGTATGACACTAATTGTAGATTGTTCAAGGGGTCGCTCGGCTCTTTCAGTCCTTCTCATTGACCTTAAAGATCTTTTGTGAATTACCCTACAATTAGTTGTTGCCCAGGACTCCCAAGCTTTTTACAAAGCTTGTGATTTTCCTGGGGGCTAATTTCCCTATGTCTTCAGGCATTAGTTCAGTATCACAGTATCTGCACATATCGTTGTCTACCTTGCCCATATTCTTAAGATGACATCTCAAGAGGCAATGGCCAGTTAAAAGGCTTGTCATCAGCCTTATGTCGGACTTTTCGAGTTTGAGAAGTCTTGTGGTATTCTTTGTTGAATAAGTGATGAACTTTTTCGCTTGTCTTTGGCCTGGAGTATTCCTCCAGTAGGACCCTGTTCCTTTTCCCATTTTTGGATTTCCTCCGTTATGTGTCCCTTGGATAAGCCACAAAACAGTTGGAGCTCAAAAAATGGGACTTCAGCACCTTTTTTTTTTTGGCAAGAGCGTCAGCTAATTCATTTCCTTCTATTCCCTCATGCCCTGGCACCCACGTCAAGGTAACCTTGTTGTTTTTTGCCGGTTGCTTCAGGGATTGTCTGCATCCCCAAGCAATTTTAGACTCAATGGTGTAGGATTTTAATGCTGCCTGGCTGTCTAAAAGTATATAATAAATCTTTGCCCTTCGAATGCCTTTATTTATGCATTCCTGGGCACATTTCTGCTTGGAAGATAGTTAGAGACTTAACTAGGGTTCTGGATAGCCTGTAATTAATCCCTGCTAGACCCACGCCAATCCCTTCAGCCATCTGCGATCCATCTGTGTATCAAATGAGTGACTCCTTGTCCAACTGCAGGACTTCGACCCTGCTCGTCTGACAGCTCTCAATTAGCATATCAAATGGACAATCAAAATCCTGCTTAATTGGCATTGAGTCAGTGTGTTTGGTCATGAATTCTAGTTCAATTGAATCCTTAAGTGACCAACCAAATCGTCTGATTTGAAAGAGAGTATCTGCTGCAGCCTTTGGGCAATAAGTGCTGCTTCCTTCCTTACATGTAGATGTAGAGGAACTGGGTATAGCATTGTCTCCATAGCTGCCTGTGGGACAGGAGCACATTGCTTCTGTAATCAAGCAGGCAAGGCGTTGCAACTTCTGCAACTTGTGTTAATTTTTCTTCAGTTTTTGGCCACCACCCGCATGATGCATAGGTGACCATGCGTCTTACAACTGAGATCACTAAGTAAGATCACTAGATAATTTTCGGTTTTAGACCCCAAGTCTTACCAAACAGACTGCGGCATGTCCAGATAGTCGCAGTGGCTTTGGTAAGTGTTCTTTCTAAATGTGATTTCCAGGTAAGTCTGATCCAGAATTATTCCTAGATATTTAACTTCACTGAAAAAGTTCAGCACTGTTCCATTTGGCATAGGAACTCTTAAACTTAGTTTTCTTTTGGTAAACGGAACAGTAACTGCTTTGCTTGGATTGACACTGAGGTCCTCTAGCGAGCACCATTTGGTGTTATTCAATAGAAGTGTAGTATTCATTTACTTACAAGAATATCTTGTGATCAGTTTAATAACATGAGCCAGTTCCAGCAAAAAATGCTTTTTGATGGAAATTTTTTTTAGTACAATGCTGTTTTAGTAAATGGAGTTACTTAGATATAATTAAAAATTATTGCAAAAATAGTTACATTATATAACCTATGCGTACTCATTTCGTGTATTTGAAGCTTGGTCTCAATGTGTTCTTGACCTTTCAGGCGTAATTGTAAGTAGGTAAATAGTACAGAAAGTACGAACGCCAATACCAAGATTTGTAAAAGAGACAGGTTGCCTGGTAACTCAGGAGCCAATAAAATTCTTGCGCGGGAGTGACGTGTCCAGAGGACCATTTAAAATTAATATGCACAACAATTGATCTACTTAAAATATGAATATCCAAAATAATATTTTCAATAACTGTGTAAGCAGAAATAAAATATATTAAACAAAGTACGATGAGATCAACGAGGTTAGGGATACACTGGTCGACCTTTGTATCTTTTACCTCTGTGAAGTGAGTTGTAGAAAAGGGTCCTCTGGATGACGCGCAATATGGCGCTCCCTAGTTACCAGGCAACCTGTCCTCTACAAACCTTGCGCCAATACTAGACAACCAACACAACAGCTCTCTGTATTTTATTGACTCATTTCCACCTACTCCCCTCTGATTTGAGCGCATTGCTCCCTCTTAAGAGGAGAAAGGAAGTGAGATGACTCACCTTGTAAGTTTGCAAGGGGGTTTCCATTTGGTTATTTCCTGTTTGACAGCTCTTAGTTTGCATTCATCCCTATCCCATTCTTCCTGCCACAAGTTTGCTGTAACTTTCTCAGAAATCAAACGTAGGTCTGAATGTCGTATTAAATTAGTATCTACTAATTCCAAATCGGCTGCCTATCGAGCAGCACTATCGGCTATTTCATTTCTGGTTATACCAAGATGACCTGGAGTCCAAATGAACCAGATCTTGTGTCTTTCAGCCATTCTAAAAGAGATATAATTCTTTGTACTAGCGAATCTTTGGAAAACATATCATTTATTGCCTGAAGAGTTGAGCTGAGCAAGTCACTAATAATTAATATGTTAGTAGCATTTAACGTTTCTGAGAACCTTAGTGCCTGCTATATGCTGAAGTAAAGTTCAGCCGTATATATGCTGACCATTGATGGTAGTGACTACATATTTGATTCTTCTCAAATCGAAAAAGCACATCCCACCCCTTGAGGTGTTTTGGATCCGTCTGTGTAAATCTCTACTGAGGGGGGGATATTCATTAAGAATATCCCCAAAACTATTTCTTATAATACCTGGATTTATATCGTTTTTTGGGTAAGATGTTAACTCTAAATTAATCCTAGGTGCTGTTATTGTCCAAGGTGGTATTTCACAGAAACCTAAAGATAAAACTTCTGAAAGATATAGTCCTAATTGTGTCATAAGTTTACTGGCTCGTATTCCCACTGTTCGAGTAATAGATGTTCGAGATAGATATATATCTTTGATTTCATTCTGAAAAAGTGTAGAATGGGCAGGATGATCTGGAAGAGCCCATATTTCTCCTATATAGACGCTGCCGTCTGACTTTTAAAGGTGGAACTCCGGCATCGCAGCACATGGATATCAATGTGCTTGTGCGGAAAGCACCAGTAGCTATTCTTAATGCTGTGCAGTGAATGGAGTCCAGAATACGTAAGCGGGATTGTCTAGCTGAGCTGTTTACAATGCAACCATAATCTGTTTTAGGTAATATTAATGCTGTATATAACCCGAGAAGAATCTCTCGATCTGATCCCCAATCAATATTTGCCATGCAGCGTAGAAGATTTAAACTTTTCTTTGCCCTCACGTCAATTTTGAGTCAAAAATTAGTCCAAGGACCTTGGCTGTTGGACGAACTTCGATTATCCTGTTATTAACAGTTAATTGGGGCTCAGAAATGTACGCAAAATGTTTTGAATGATGACAGTTTAAACCCTAAATTTTCAGCTTTATCCTTCAGACCAATTAATATGTTACCTGCATTTGAAAAGATTTTAGAGAAAGTGGTATACCTACAAATCTTAGAATATGTTTCAAATAACCATTTAATCTGTAAGTTTAAATCTGGATTCCGAAAAAATCATAGCTGTGAAAGTGCCTTACAGTATGTAATAAATGATTGGAAAGAAGCACTCGATGAAGGTAAAGTAACGGCTATTATTTTCCTAGATCTAAAACGTGCATTTGAAACGATCGACAGAGCTAAGCTGTTTGAGAAACTAAAAGCATTAGGTTTTAAGGGGATAGTCTTAAATTGGGAGAAAGATTATATGGATAATAGAAGGCAAAAAGTTAAATATGAGGAGTATGTATCTAGAGAATCGCATATTAATGTTGGAATACCACAGGGTAGCATATTAGGACCTTTACTATTTATTTTATATTTAAACGATATATCCCTAATTTTTGAAACAGCGAAATATCTATTCGCCGATGACACAATAATATACATGTCAGATACATGCATATTAAATCTTGTAGCTAAAATGAATCAAACGTTAGAAAATGTGAGTGACTGGATGGAAGTAAATAAATTAAAATTGAACGTAGCAAAAACAAAAGGGATGATATTAGGGAAAAAGTCATATAGGGAGATATTTCTCACTGACCGGTTGCAACTTAAATTGTGTGGAGAGATTGTTGAAATAGTTAATGAAATTAAATATTTAGGGATTATAATCGACAATGATTTGAAATTTAATAAAAACATCGACTATATCTGTAAAAAAGTTGCAAAAAAAATTGGAGTTCTTGGTCGGGTTAGTTGGTATGTCAATAAAAACTAGAAAATTGTGTACAACACCATAATATTACCTCACTTTTGCTACTGTAGCACTGTATTATATTTAGCTAATCAGGAGTGTATAGGACGTTTACAAAAATTACAAAATAGAGCTATGCGAACAATATTAGGTTGCAACAGATATACAAGGGTTGATGACATGTTGGAGACATTGGGTTGGTTAAATATACAACAATATCTAGAATATAATGTGCTGGTTTTCATCCATAAAATTAGGCTGGGAGAAAAACCTGAATATTTACAAAATATATTAAAAACATTTGAAAACGTACATGATTACGATACAAGAGGGAGACAAAACTTTGTATTGCAAAGGGTGCGAACAACTGCTGGGCAGAATTCAATTTTTTTCAAGGGTGTTAGTAAGTACAATAGCCTGAATCGAGTAGAAAAAGATGTTCGTAGCATTACTTCCTTTAAGAGACTTCTGAAAGACAGTTATATATTATGATTATAGTGGTTGTTATAGTGTATATAGTGATCTATATATAATATGAAATAGTTGTACATATAGTTATACATATAGATATAGATATAAATGTATAGATAAAAATATGGATAATAGATAGATAGAGATAGATATAGATAGATATAAATAGATATAGATTAATAGATTGTAATGGATTTTGTAAGAAATAGCAAAGTGCTAAATAAAGGTTTATTATTATATTTATATATCTATCACAGGAAAGTAAACTATACAGAAGCGAAAGCTAGGCTTCACGGCAGGACCGAATTTGAGAGCGTATGTCCAATATCCGCCATGTTATAACCGCTCCTTCTGTCAGCTGTCGCAACACAAGCCATGTCACTATTGTTTCCGTTGTGTGATTCATGGTCTTACAACGCTTACACGGTATTTTGTGATTTTTGTGATCTTTTCGTTTAATTTTCGATCATTTACTACTCTGTTATTGTTTCTTTACGTATTGAGATTAACAGTCTAACGTGTTAATATAGTTATTGTGCATTTTTGCGAACGTTTCGTGTATATAAACTTATCTACCTCTGGGCTATTGTGTTTTATTTTTGGTGTTTTCAATGGTCCTAAAGGAAAGGGGCTTATCGTCCATGTCCTTCCAGGGCAGGTGAAACAACAAGCTTTTTGTATTTCCAAAATATATTGAAAGGTACATACGTATTTATTTATATCACTTAAACAACTAGAAAGTAGTATTTAGTAGCTTTACTAATTAACAAGGAAAATGTTCGTGTTTCGCTATGGGTTCGTTAAGGTAACTAAAAAACAAACATGCTACACTTTTCTTCTTATGTATATAGGTTAGTACTTGAAAAGAGGCAATATTAAATGAAACATTTATCTATAAATTGCTGCTACGAATTCTGGGTAATCTCAAAGTGTGATTTAAAAAGAACATTTTTATAAAAGCTATAGGGTTTCTTGGCGAATTTCTTTATTTATATCATATAATTAAGAAAATAATAAAATAGTGGATATAATATACCCACCATTTTCACAGTTTGTAATACCAAATTATCGTAATAAAGTATATTTAGATATAAACAAATTACTGTAATACCGTATATATAAACAAATATTATTATTCATTATTTTTAGTTATCTTAATGAACCCGCAGGTATTTTGCTAGTTAAATATAAAACTAGTTTTCTCAGTGTATAATGTATTCGATGCCTAATAGGGCATCTGCATTATGTAACCAACATAACCTTAAATTTTAAGTTTTTCAAGTTTATTCTCATTTTTAATGTCTGTATACTCATTTTTAGCTTGGAGCTCCAAGCAAATATTTAAAAGTTCACGTAAATAATTTTTCAATATTGTTGATTAATAAAGATAGACTGCTAATTACGGGTTAGATTTCCAACCTACAAAAAGAGTCCTATTTTATTAGGACAAAGTATTTAGAACTTCATAAACATTACACTGAACTAGATTTTAGTTGAAAATACGGGAACCAGGCAGAAATTTTAATAATAGCTGCGTGATACTTTTAAATTTTAAGAAACACATACTTTTGAGGTTAGCTGTGGCGTCATGTGCAGATGCCCTATAAAGTTGACCATCTGTAAAAATGTACTTCTCTCAGTGTGATAATTACAGCTCCTACTGTCACTTACGAGGTCACGGATATGAGACCTCCGACATGGAAGGTGCCGTGGCAAGCTTTCGCTTCTATATAGTTTACCTTTTCTGTGCCCCTATTATGTTAATATTGGTTTTAAAGTATCTATTATTGTTTAAGGAGACTATCCAGTTCAGTAAAAATAAAATAGTTTTTTAAATAACTTGAAACAAGCTAACTTGTCCGTAGACACTAATCTGCTTTTTAATGTAAACTCGAAAACATTTTGGATGATTTAAAGAGGACCACTTATGAAATAAAAACTTTAGGTATTTATAATTATTTTATAAATGTCTTTGAAGGCTGTCATGAATCTTTTATAATCTATTTGTTTTCAGTTACTAAATTGCTTCTTTTTGTTTGTAAAAACGTTTATTAGATTTAAATTTAATCACTAATATAATTGTTTTATCAATTGAATTTAAGAACTTTCTTAAAACAAAATACATCTAGTTTGTTTCCTAAACAAGAATATCTTCGTTATAACTTTAACAAAATAAAATGTATATTTGCAAGATATAACAAATCACTTATACAACAGTATAGGTTTATAAAGCTAGTGTGCTAGTTCGAATTTGCCTTATTTCAGTATAATTTTGTTTAGTTCTATATGTACAAATTTATTTACTTATTTCTAGGAAGAGGCGGCTTTAGGAATGATGATAGAAATAATGATAATGGCTATAGTGGTGGTGGATCATCCGAAGGCAGATGGGGTGATTCGGGAGACAAATCTTCTGGAGGATGGGGTGGGGGAGATGATGAGGGAAGATCAGGAGAGCGCGGTAAGATATCCAAAAATATCTTGTTTAAGTAGATAGATAGATTTGATTGGTCATAAAGTGCACCGTGTTGCTTTGATGTTTTAAATATGTGAATACAAAATTTTGAAGAATAATGATATGAAAATCATTGCTTGATGATGTTTTCTTGACAACATCATATATGAAGTGTAGTGAATTGACAATACTGCATTGGAAAAAATTTATTTTCTTTCGAAACTTACAATTATTTATTAAGTCAAAATAAGTTAAACAAAGATTTAAGATGATGGATAAGTGGATGTCATTTAATAGTTTGAAGTCAAATTCTAGCAAATGCAAGTTTATGTTAACAAATAGTGTTCGTAGTAATATAAATCTCTGCTAGCTCTGAAATTAAACATGAAATAATTTTGATCTTTAAAATTTATTATTATCGAAGTTTTAGGAAATTATATCTCATGGTAATAATTTATATGAAAAATTTCCATTGCAACTTTTATTCAGTTTAACTTTATGGCTAGATTTTGTTTTATTTTTGTTTTATTTTAGTGACTATTAAATATGTAAATGGTTGTGCTTTATGATCCAAAAATAGAAAATTGGAAACAATGGCTTCCGTTATTTATTTCAACATTGATAAGAATATTGTCTATAGATGCCTATGATTTATTCTTTACTCTTGTAAATTCTGTTATGCATTGTTTCACATCAAAATAGTGAAATTGTCAGTGACCTCTGTGATAGTTTTGTTCTATTTCCACTAAATTTGAAATATTTACTAACCTAGTTTTTATTAGGTGGTGGACGTGGTAGAGGACGCGGCCGCGGCAGGGGACGAGGTGGAGGTAGAGATGGAGATGGAGGTAGAGATGGGGATGGAGGTAGAGATGGTGGTAGAGATGGCGGTAGGGGTGGTGGCAGGGATGGTGGAGATTTTGAAGGCAAACGCGATGAAAATGGGGAGGAGGTGAAACGAGAAATTTATATCCCACCAGAACGTTCTACTGATGAAGAGCTTTTTACTAGCACAATCACATCTGGCATTAACTTTGTTAAACTGGATGACATCGAAGTGAATGTAAGTAAAATATAAATCAAATTATACTTTATATGATAGTTATAGTTTTCGATGTTGAAATCTGGCGAACAAGAACCTGAAACTTTTTGCAACGACTATTTTGTACTAAAACTGCAAAGTTTACCTGTTTATCTTGTACACTTATTAATAATAATTAATTGTTTCAAAATGAAAAACTACGTTAATTTTTTGCCAAAAAAGTAATTTGTATTTTTATGCAAAATAAAATAAAAAAACAGAAAAAGCAAGCATGTTTACAAGAAAAATGTGTCTTCGATTTTTAAGTTCACGATTAAAGGTCGAAATAAATGCAAATGCACCCAGTCGATTAGCGGGAAGGGAACTGGAGTAGTAACAAGAAATTTTAATTTAAAAAGATTCTCATTTGGATTAAATGGTTTTTCTTTGATAATTTAGCAGTAAATGCATCAAAGAAACATTTCTATATTATGCAGGGGCTTGTCAGTTTATAGGAGGTAGATGCCATTCCTGGGACCCACAAAACGTAATCATTGGAACTGAAACAATACAATTTTGGGAAAAAAACGTTCTACACGGAGAAATAGAAGTTTTAAGTTGGCATTCGAATGTTTATAAGACGAATAAATAATTTGTATACAGGTTCATATAGGTCTCTGTTTGATTAGAGTTGTTACCGATGTTCTACACCACACCGGTACCGTGTATGCGATGGCCGGCCTTATTACAACAGTATATATCAACATTTTATTTCGTCGACTGTCCGTACCGTTTCGTGTTAAATGTCAGTCCCTGGTCCAGTTTAACCCCCAAGTACTTTACGTATCTTTTGCTTGGAATTTAGGCAAGCGCTTTCTGTACGCTGGTCCAACAGCTGGTCTTAGCAGCGAGAAATTCTTTCAATACTAGTAATACTTAAAGTGTGCTTACATTTTTAAAATTTATTAACTCGAGCAAATGTGCAGTGAAACAAATAGCAAATCGAACTGAACAAATATAGAAAAATTTGCTTTTTTCAAAAAAAGTATTAAGTATCATCATGTGGTCATTATTATGTACTTTTATTTTTGTTATATATAGTTTAATATCTTTTGTCAAATGTTTGTAATTACGAGAGAAACATAATGAAGTATTGCAAAGAAAATGCTATTTTTATTATCTAATATTAGTCATAGTAATGAGATTTCCACGAATTCGACATGACATTTTTTTTGCGTTAATTATGTTTTATAAAGGTATTATGACACATTATATTTAAACGCCAAAGACCTGCCTATATCTTAAGAGTATAATCTGCGGTCAGTGAAATGAAGAAACGAATTATTCGGCTTATTTTTGAAGATAGAAACTTCAAATTTTGTACGTATGTATTAAAATATATATTCTAGTTCGTCACGTTTTTAATTTTTTGTTTTAATCAAAAACACGTGATCAACGAAAAAATTGACGTCGAAAAATTGGAATTTACAAAAAACGAAATCGTGACGCCCTAGATAGTCCTTAATTAATTACGTGGGTAAAATATAACCTCTTAATTTTCAAACATAGATTCAATAAATAGTTTCCAATTTTGCCGTCAATAGATGGCACTCGCCTCGGCATTCGCATAGCTTTACACGCTCTCAGACTTTAGGGAGGAACTTGTCATGGAGATCAGACGCGAATGAATGCTTGCCAGGGAAGCATTTAGGAGTTCTGGTAATTGTAATCTTAAATTTATTTATAAATTATTTTATCTTATAGGAATGACTTAATAGATGAAATTCTTGAAAATGTTAATACATAAATAAAAGGTGCCAAATAGAGAGGTCCGTTTTGTATAAACACTCCTACAAATTTTATTATGAAAATTTGAATTCGGTTTTTAGTTAGGTCAGAAATCAATTTATTCGAAAATATTGCCAAGCAAAATGTACAGGGTGTCCCAGTCAACGCGCTATGCTCGGTTTTCTCGGCAGTTTCTGAGATAAGTTTATGGTTCAAAATCCAGTCTGACGTAGGTTTCCCGAGGAATCTCATACTGCTAAGATATTTAGGAATCCAAGATGGTGGACGAATTTCGTCATCTATTCGACTGAAAATCGATATCTGGGGGTTTTCGGGGATGCGGTTTACGAATTTTTGGTCAAAATTTAGGAATCCAAGATGGCGGACGAATTTCGTCATCTATGGACCTATTCGACTGAAAATCGATATCTGGGGGTTTCGGGGATGCGGGTTATGAATTTTTTATCAAAATTTAGGACTCCAAGATGGCGGACGAATTTCGTCATCTATGGTCCTATTCGACTGAAAATCGATATCGGAGGGTTTTCGGGGATGCGGGTTACGAATTTTTGGTCAAAATTTAGGAATCTAAGATGGCGGACGAATTTTGCGATCTATAGTCCTATTCGACTGAAAATCGATATCTGGGGGTTTTCAGGGATGCGAGTTATGAATTTTTGATCAAAATTTAGGACTCCAAGATGGCGGACGAATTTCGTCATCTATGGTCCTATTCGACTGAAAATCGATATCGGAGGGTTTTCGGGGATGCGGGTTACGAATTTTTGGTCAAAATTTAGGAATCTAAGATGGCGGACGAATTTCGCGATCTATAGTCCTATTCGACTGAAAATCGATATCTGGGGGTTTTCAGGGATGCGGGTTATGAAGTTTTGATCAAAATTTAGGACTCCAAGATGGCGGACGAATCTCGTCATCTATGGTCCTATTCGACTGAAAATCGATATCGGAGGGTTTTCGGGGATGCGGGTTAGGAATTTTTGGTCAAAATTTAGGAATCCAAGATAGCGGACGAATTTCGCGATCTATAGTCCTATTCGACTGAAAATCGATATCTGGGGGTTTTCGGGGATACGGGTTACGAATTTTTGGTCAAAATTTAAGACTCCAAGATGGCGGACGAATTTCGTCATTTATGGTCCTATTCGACTGAAAATCGATACCTCGGGGTTGTCGGGGATGCGGGTTACAAATTTTTGGTCAAAATTTAGGAATCCAAGATGGTGGACGAATTTCGTCATCTATGGTTCTATTTGGCTGAAAATCGATGTCTGGGGGTTTTCGGGGATGCGGGTTACGAATTTTTGGTCAAAATTTAGGAATCCAAGATGGCGGATGAATTTCGTCATCTGTGGTCCTATTCGAATGAAAATCGATATCTGGGGATTTTCGGGGATGCGGGTTGCGAATTTTTGGTAAAAATTTAGGAATCCAAGACAGCGGGCGAATTATAACTATATTTTGACCCCCCCTTTATTTATGTTATTATTGGAGATAAAAAAGTTTCGTATAAGAGTTGAAGGGTTGTATACATATTTTTTTAAATGCAATTAAAAAACAATTGCTTGCATATGTTGCGTGATATAACAATGAAGGTTGCTTTTTTAAATGAAAACCCTGTATATTTTTACATATTCTTTTAGATCCTTTATCCCTTATTTCAAACATATAAAGATTGATAGATCTAGTTGTAATATTTTTTGATATATCAGACATTAAATATGCTCCAAATATGCATATAGGTATTTTAGGGTTTCTGACGGAGCGCAGTCAGTGGCGGATTTAGGGAGGGGGGGGCTATAGAGGCTATAGCGGCAAAATCCAAGGGCGGCAATTTTTTTGAAAAACACCAAAGACATAAAAACAAAAAATTATTATTATTAATATTGTTCTATCAGAACATGTTTAATTTATTTGAGAACGTGTTTTTTATATTAACTAGACTAAAGTTCCTTAATATAGTCAACAGTACAGGGTGGTTGTGCAAACGTTAGAACCTCATTTAACTTCTTTATTTTTGGAGTTACGTAAATAAGTTCAAAAATAAAAGTTATGAGATATCACATGTATTTTCCAAACATCATTTCAGCAAAACAACTCAAACAAGTCGAATTTCGGAGATATGAGCTTTACCTTGGTTTTTTTTAATAGAACACCCCCATATATTTTTACACCATTTGAAAGGCCATAGAAAAATCTTTTCAATGATATATGACACAGTATTTTTCTTAAAAACTATAGTAGATATTAAGTTTTATATTTTCTTACATTAAGTCATGGTAGTCCGAAAAATATATACAGTGTATTTCACTTTTTAATTTGTTTTTCTGATTTGAATCAAATTTTACTTAAGTATGGAACACATTAGGATATACTTATGACCAGAAAAAAATTCACCTACAAATGCAAAGCCACCTGCGTTACCAAAATATGCGGATAAAATCAAAAAATCATATTAGGCATATTTTTATTGGAAAATTTTGTCAATGAAACTTGTTCAGAATTGTTCAGAAACCTTAACTCCAAAATTTAATCAAAATAAAAAATATATAAATTTTTATTAAAATAATGTCGCAAGTCCGAAAATATCATTTTAATGTGTTTTTTCGTTTAGAAAACTGTACTATGACAATTTTGTTTGAAATTAAACCCAGGCTGCCAGGTAGTTGTAAAGCAATTTACAGTTTTTTTTTAAATAA
Organism: Rutpela maculata; assembly: GCA_936432065.2. NCBI lineage: Eukaryota > Metazoa > Arthropoda > Insecta > Coleoptera > Cerambycidae > Rutpela > Rutpela maculata. Next base: position 358,975,039 of record OW386285.2, read on the forward strand.
TTATTTTCAAAATTTTTAAAATTTCAAGTTTTTCATTTTTGAATTTTGATTAAATTTTGGCCATTTTGGACAATTCTGAACAAGTTTTATTAACAAAATTTTCCGATAAAAAAATGCCTAATATGATTTTCCGATTTTCTCCACATATTTTGGTACCGCAGGTGGCTTTGGTACCGTAGGAGGCAAATGTTTTTCTGGTCATAAGTAGATACTAATTTGTTCTATACTTAAGTAAAATGTGATTCAAATCGGAAAAAAAAATAAAAAAGTTATTGGGGTGTTACAATTTCGATTGAAACACACTCTATCAATTATTGAAATTCTCCATTTTATTTAAAATAAAGTGAAATTAGACAGAACTAACATATTGTTTATTTTAATTTACATACTTTTGTTTTCCAAGGCTTATATAATAAATTGTAAATTTATAGTAAATTAGACAAAATTTGTTTAAGATAAGCACCATGTATTATATTATAAATACAAAGCTTTTTTTATGGCGTTTCAGATGGTACATATATGGAGTGTTCCTTTAAAAAAAAGCAAAGTAAAGTTCATATCTCCGAAATGCGACTTTCAATAGGCAAGTCCACAAAATTTTAATTTCAATTGGAAATGATAGAATTATCGATATTGTACACTAATTTAACAATAAAAAAAACCGCTGCCCAAGGAATCACTACTTCCACATCCAGATTTTTTATCCAAGTCACTCACAACGAAAAAATGTTGTATGTGGAAATAATTGTTTAATAATATATTTGAAATCGTTTACCTCAAAACCCCATAAAACGATACCCCACATCGGTAGTGGGGTGGGGGTGGTGATAGAGGGTGGTAGTGGGGGTGGATAAGGTAAAAAAATATTTTGAGGTTTCTGGTTCGTGTACACAAACTAAATCAAAAATGTTTTCCATCCTCTTTAAGGGGTGAGGGTGGTAATGGGGGTGGCTAATGCCAAAATTTTTTTTGAGACCTTAGCTTCTCTTGTATATAGTAAATACCAATTTTATAAACTCTTACCTGCTTGATTTACCTATTTACCCCAAATTTACCCCAATTTACCCCCCAACCCTTCGACGGAACAAGATGAAAATATAATCAATATCTCAAACGGTTCCAGAGTAAACGTGCGCACAAAAAAAAAGTTACAGACCGACAGACAGAAATTTTTTTTTCGCTCAAACTTAAAATCTCGACGTTTCATGACATTCTAAGCCTATTTGAACAATAAAAATTTTTTAAAATTTTTTTGTCGTTACTATACTTCCACTGGATGTGGAAGTAATATATGTATCCTTATTTTGCCAGTTATTCGTAATAGAAATTACCCCAACATAGCGAGAATTTTTGGTAATTTTTCAATAAAAATTCTTGGCCTATGAAGTAAAAAAATATTTTGAGGTTTTTGGTTCTTGTACATACACTAAATCACACTTTTTTTTCGTCCCCTTAAAAAATTGGTAGGGGTCGTAATGGGGGTAGCTAATGTCAAAAATTTTTTTGAGACCTTAGCTTCTCTTATATATACTAAATACCAATTTTACGGACTCTTACCTGCTTGATTTACCTGTTTACCTCCCCATTTACCCCAATTTACACCCCAACCCTTCGATGGAATAAGATGAAAATATAATCTAGTTCCACATCCCGTTAAAGTACATACGTGTACCAAATTTCAAGTCAATATCTTAAACGGTTCCAGAGTAATCGTGCGCACAAAAAAGTTAGACCGACAGACAGACAGACATTTTTTTACTCTGAAACTTAAAATGGCGACCTTTCATGACAGTCTAAGCCTATTTGAACAATAAAAATTTTCAAAAATTTTTTTGTTACTATACTTCCACTGGATGTGGAAGTAATTAATATTCTATTTTCAAGAAAAAGAACGCCATTGCCATGTAAACCGGAAGTGATATTTAAAATTTACATGCCTTTTTTTACTTTCCTTTAATAGTCAATTAAGAACATAAATGATCCGATCAATTCTTCTTTGATGTTCAATTATATGTTTCTTAGCGGCATCGATTCCCCGGAAAAAAATACTTATCTCAAAAACTACCGAGAAAATCGAACATAACGCGTTAACTAGGACACCCTGTACACTGTAAATATACATTATATACCTACAGATAGTTTTTCTTTTAATTAAAAACCACTGCCTAAGGAATCACTACAACCGCATTCAGTTTTCCTACTCAAATTACTTTAAATAAAAATTCTTGTGCACCCAACGCGAAATTCGACTCTGTACGACAGAAATATATTTGAACTATTTCTCTTATATTACACAATCTCCGCCTGTTTACGTAGACGGCATATTTCATTGGTCAAAGGGGCACGCCCACCCGTATAAACCTTTTTCATATATATCAATGAAAATATTATTTGTCCTAGGGCAGATTATCCTCTTAACAATTAAATTTATTTTTTATTTTTTTGTTGGCAGATCTTGGATAATGTATTATAATGCTCTAACGTAAAAAAATCACAGCGCATCAGATCCATGCGAATTTCATTACTATGACTTTAATATTTGTTTATAAAAATAGTATATTGTCTGAAATACTTCAGTATGTTTCTCTCGCCATTAGAATCATTCTGCAGAAGATATTATAACTATAATAAAAAAAAAGTACAGGCATAAATTCGTAAAATGTTATATTTAACAAATTGCCATAAAATACTTACTTTGCCATAGAAATCATAAAATAGAGCTCCGGTGGACAACATTTTTTTTATAAATGTTTGTTTGCCTTCCTAAATAGTCGATACGGAATGAAACAAAAATTTTGCAGTGTAATATTTTTGCGCCAACAACACCTACTGTAGTCCTTAGTTATGGTGATTTTTACTTTTACCCTTCTAGCGACACTGGTTTAATTCTGATTCTGAATGTAACCAAAGTAAAAAAAAAAACTTTTAACGTTCAAAAACAAGCGATTTGGGTCATGAAAACTACAGAAAAAGTAGAAGAAAAGCTTATTGTCAAGAAGCCTAAGAAATAGGGGAACTTGCTTCGTGTTTAATTATTTAATTACTGTTAGTTGAAGGTGCCATTTTGTGTTTCAGAAGGTTTATTTATTGTTGTAATCCAGTTAGGGAAAATTTACTTATGATTCTCTTCTGAGAATAAATAACATTTTTATTGTATCTAAACATTTTAAAATATAATGTTCATCCTTCTGTAATAAAGTTAATGTTGTAAAAGAACAGAAATAAATGCTATAAATATTATCATAAAATTTGGAGAAATACTATTATAAAAACATAACAATAAAAACCTAAAAAGAGTACTCACCTGCAACAGAAATATCGACAATGAAAATAACAATGTCTATACTTCTAGCGTAAAGTATTGACAGTGAAAGATTGCGTGTTGGGACTACCAAGATTGTAGCGGCACGTCCGCCCAACAGCCGTGCACATTGCCATATGCATCCTAAAGCACATGCCGCTCCACTATTGAGATCCCAACTCGCATTATTTCACTGTCAATATTTTATACTCGATGTATAGTGAAATACTAGAAACAAAAATTATGGTTTTGATTATGAATCAGTGGCTTTTTTAAAATCATATTTAACAAACAGGCAACAACAAATTAGAATTAACAATAAAACTTCAGATCTGGCCAACATAGAAGCTGGAGTTCCACAGGGATCAGTTATTGGTCCTCTACTCTTTATCTTATATACTGCAGACATTTTAAAGTCTATAAGATTTTCCAGAGTTCAAGCATATGCTGATGATTCTCAAATTTATATTAGTTTTTTAACTGAGAATATGGTCGCAGCAGAGGCTAGCATCAACAGCGATTTAGAGATGTTATACAATAAGTGTGAAAAGCACAATCTAAAAATGAATGCTAAAAAATCACATGTTATGATATTTGGTGCTAAGTCAAAAGTCAACATTGTTAAGAATTCTATTTCAATCAGAATTAATAATTACCCTTTGCCCGTTGTATCAACTTCTAAAAATTTAGGCTTAATTATAGATGATGATTTCAGATTCGAATCTCACGTAGATAATCTGTTAAAAAAATCTTATTGCTCCATGAAGCTTTTATACTCTAACAGGTTCATATTGAATGGTGATTTAAAAAAGGTTCTATGTGAGTCCCTTGTTTTATCTGCGTTTAACTATTGTGATTTTATTTATGGTCCCTGTCTTACTCTGATTTATAAAAAACGTATTCAAAAGGTTCAAAATTTCTGTGTTCGCTATATTTTTGGATTACATAAATTTGATCACATATCACACAAAATTAATGAACTTAAATGGCTAACCATGGAGAACAGAAGATTACTTCACTTAAACACATTTGTTCAAAAATTACTAAACGTAAATATTGATTGCTCGTTGAAGTCAAAGCTAATTATGAGATCTCATGTTCATAATGTTAATATTAGACAAACCAATATGTTTACTCTCCCTCATCATTCTACAGCTATATTTCAAAGAAGTTTCACATATAATGCTGTTAAGTCATTTAATAAACTTCCCTCTTCTATAAAAACTCTAAAAACTCCTAATTTTAAATATCAGTTGAAACAGAATATACTACTGACGCAATGAGTCTGCGTGTGGGGAGCGCTTGTGCTGGGGTCCGCTTCTTTTGGAAATGTTGTCTAGCCTGATTTTGGACTTGAAATGTGTTTTGAGTTCATGATCGGCGCGGGCAGCGTTTTTTCTCGGAGGGAGCGGGCCTCTGCCCAGCTGCTTCTCACTTGCAGAGTTATAGTTTAACATTTATATTTATATTTAAGATAATATATGTTATATAGTTCGCTGCAAGGTACCTTTATATCTTTAATTGTATGTATTTAAATAAATAATTATTTTCTGCTAGCATGCTACCTGCAGCATGTTAAGTGTAAGAATAGCCATAAGCTAAACTTCGCATGTAGCAGGTAGTCATACCCCGATAAATTGTATTATATAATGCGAGCATATGTGTTTGTTTGTTTATTTATTTACTTCTGTATCTTTTGCTTTAGAATATTATTTGTTAGTGTTATTTATTGGGGAAAAAATAAAGACGATTTATTATTATTATTATTATTATTAAAATGTGTGGAGTATGGCTACTCGAAGTAAATAACACGACTAAGAAAAATTATTTAACTTTTTCAAGAGCGCTGATACATAAATGGGCCCTTCCCACGTAATGGAACTTGATGATTATTTTGTCATAAATCATTTATTAACACCTAATAAATATTGTATATACGTGTCATATCGTATAATATTTGAATTTTAAATGGATATTTTAAAAATAAAAATATTGTCTAATTGACTCCATATTTCAAACAAGTAAACACGCTCAAATTACGTCATGGGCGGAACCCCAATCAAAATTAAACAATTTCTGGATTCATAGGAATCTGCTCGTGACGTCAAAAATATGTGTTTCTGAAGATTTAAGAGTATTACCCAGCTATTATTAAAATTTCTGCTTGGTTCCCGTATTTTCAACTAAAGTCTAGTTCAGTGTAATGTTTATGAAGTTCTAAATACCTTGTCCTAATAAAATAGGACTCTTTTTGTAGGTTGGAAATCTAACCTGTAATTAGCAGTCTATTTTTATTAATCAACAATATTGAAAAATTATTTACGTGGATTTTTAAATATTTGCTAAAAATGTGTATACAAACATTAAAAATGAGAATAAACTTGAAAAACTTAAAATTTAAGGTTATGATGCAGATGCCGTATACGAACATTAACCGAACCTCTTGACGTTTCTGAATTTTACATCTCATCTGGAAACCTGTCGATGAGATTATTTCCATGTTGCCTAATGTATATGAATGTTTAACGTTAGAGGAAATGTTTTAATTATTTCACTAAAGAATGTCTATTTTTTATCTCCGCTTTTGAAAATAATGAATTTCCATTGAATAATACCACTTCCTATAATGAAAATGATAATAATTAACAGAAGAAACACACTTTCGACATGTCGACTCCCAACAAATAGCTGACACTTGGCAACAATGATGGAAATAAAATAAATAGATAGAGATTTATTTACGATTTACGTTGTGATCATACGGATCTAGTATTTTGACTTCATAACTGTGTTTCTTATTAATTATTTAAAAGTGTGTGTGTGTACTGTGTAGACATTAAAAAAATGGAGACAGATTTTGAGAAGGCAGCAAGTGATAATCTCCCTATTATTGACAGTGAAATGGTGAATGACAATTCCTGTTTACTTAAATAAACTGTTACTGATAAATCTTTAGATTTAATAATGATTTTAAAAATTATTCAATAAATGTAAAAGAAAATAAAACACTTAATCTAGTTGTTTATATTTATTAACTGTAATTTGTATACTACAAAAGTGAAATGAATCATATTTTAACGTTTTTATTCAGTTTTTGTACATACCTATTTAGTTTTATAAATTCAGCAGGTATGAAATACCTGTAACTATATAAATGTATTATTATATATTAGTACAGTAACTAGAGGTTTTAACTTTGGAATAATGTCATATGATTTAGATTTCATTCATTTTTGGCAACTTTATAGTAAATGCATCAAAGAAAAGTTTCTGTAATTTCACACGTCACTAGACTAGAACTAACAAAGCTTGATGACATGTCTGTTAATTCGGTAAAGGTAGAAAGAGACACACTTATACGTACAATCTGCTCATATGTAGCCTCTACCAAGGGTGCAAGTATACTGATTGGTCATTCCGCCCATTTCGTCATCAGTGCAGAAATATTGCTGCCAATTTTAAATACATATAACATAATAATTTTTTCTGTAGAAAAGAAGAATATTTCTTAAAAAAGAAAAAATACGGGTGAGTTTTTTTAAAGAGAACTTTTCAAATATTCAATAAAAAAAAAACTTGGGAAAGGCCCATTGTACCAGGAAGGAATTACATCTAGTGGGGCAGCGGTCTACAATAAGTACCACTCAAGCAAGTAATACTAATCACAATAATAATGATAATTGATTTTCTTGATAGATATTGAAATAAAATGTATTGACAAAATTAAATTTAACGATATATCTATATCTATCAAAAAGCAGAGTTCGCTGTACCTCAGAATATAAGGAACTACGTTCATATCCGGTCAACCACGTGCATGTACCATAAATTAATTAAATATCGTGCCCCTCTAGGACTTTTTTAACCCAGATTCAAATTTGGTCAAACGCCTTTTGAATGTCGGTATAAACAACATCCACCTGTCCTCTAGTGTTCAATATTTTAACAGTATATTCGGTAAAGCTGCCAAATTACTTGTAGTTGACTTTCTCTCTATAAATCCGTGCTACCAGGGAGATAGGATATTACGTATATTATTATATATATCCCTGTATAAAATGATCTCCGATAATTTGGTGAAGTTACAGTCTTAAGAATGGGACATATCATAGCTACTTTCCAAATTGTTAGGAAAGTAAATGTCTCTAATACTAAATTGTACAAGATACAGAGAGGGTAAGCCAACACTCCTATACAGTCTTTCACAAACAAGCTAGGCATCTCGTGTTCACCAGCGGTCAAACGATCCTTCAGTTTTTTTGACTGTGATAATATAATTTTCAGATATATACTTTGTTTATATTTTGCGATGCACAGGGTTCATTTAATAGAACATCTAAAGGATGAGATTGGTTATATAAACACTATAAAAATGTTGGGCAAAAGCATTAACTATGTCTTGAGGATCTTCATAACTCTCATTGTGAAAATTCACTTTCCCATGAATTCGAGAATTACCTCTCCTCAAAATAGAAAGTAGTAGTGCTTCTTCTCTGAGATACATATTTAAAACCGATGTTCCTATTTTGTGTGTTGAGTAGACAGGTTGTAGTCGGTACGTGGTCGGGTCAGCCGCAAGTTGTATTCGACTTGACCACAAATTTGTAGTTACCTCAACTGCAAAATATTGAATTATTGTAGAATAAACAATTTTTAAAATTCTATTTGACACTTTTATTATCTAAAGTCACACATTAAAACATTGCTTGATTAACACAAAACATCTAATTACTAATAGCATGTTAACTACAAACTAACATTTTAATTCGCTTTAATACTTTCCCTTGTTAATTTATTGTTTACATCTACGATAGATCCATTTTGTCACGTAAAATTTGCAGCTGTATCCTTGGTAGCGGCTTTGTCATAACATTACAATTTCTTCAGTTGAAATTTGCTTAATTCTTAATTTTCCTTCTGTAATCTTCTCTCGAATGAAAAAATACTTAATTTCAATATGTTTCGTTCTGCGATGAAATTCGGGATTTTCAGCTAATCTCACTGCTGCTGAATTGTCTACTTGAAGAATAGGAATTTGTTTCAATTCCATTATTTCACTAAATAATCTGCTCAGCCGAATAATTTCTTTGGCTGCTTCATTTGCTGCTACTATTTCTGCCTCTGTGGTCGAAGTAGCTACCATTGGCTGTCTTTGACTTAGCCACAAAATAGCTCCACCTGCGTATATAACAACTACCCCCGAAGTTGATCGACTAGTCCGTGTACTCCAAAGTCTGCATCACTGAAACAATGTAGAATGCCTTTATCCGCATTATGATGGTAAACTAACCCCAAATTAATAGTGCCTGAAATATACTGAAAAACTCTCTTGACTCGAGCGACATCTTCTGTAGATGGATTTTCGAGTGATCTTGATAAAAATCCCCCGCTGTAAGCAAGATCTGGCCTTGTGCCAAGCATCAGGTACATCAATGCTCCGACTGCTTGTCTATATGGAAAGTTATGTTTCTTGGTGTCATCTTTCCCTGTTCTTGATGTTTCGGGATCTTTCAGTATCGACATTGAAATTGGCTTACATTCTGAAAAATTAAAACGTTTGACTATTATAATCTATACCTTGACTTTGGCTGAATCCCTTGACAACTAGTCTCGCTTTATATTTGTCAACACTGCCGTCAGGATTTGTCTTCAAACGAAAAACCCACTTACATGGTATCGCCTTGGCACCTTTTGGTAAAAATGTCAATTTTCAAGTTTGGTTTTGTTTCAATGAAGAAATTTCACTCTCCATAACTTCTCTCCAGAAATTGCACATCTCTGGATAAAACAACTTTGTGATGTTCTTTTATATAAATTCTGTATCTTTCGTCACCGTCATATCCTACGAGGTACCTCTTTACAACTTTTTCGTCCATCTTCCTTCGTCTTTGAATTGAAATATGAATATAGCAGGTAGATCCAATTATTCGTAGATGTTTTATCCTTGGCTTCTTACCCATCCAGAGTTCGTATGGACTAATGTCTTTTTCTGTAGATTTTCCAGTTCTGTTCAAAACATATACTGCGGAATTTACGAGTTCCGCCCAAATTGCTTCTGGAAATTTTATATCTGGATTGGAATACATGAAGGTCCTCGCCATTTCGACTATTGTACAATTTTCACGCTCACTACTACCGTTTTGCTCAGGCGTGTATGGTGCTGTTAGTCTCTGAGTAATCCCTTTTTCTTGTAGAATCTCTCTGACTTCAGCATTATCAAACTCTCCGCCATTGTCACTCAGTAATTCCTTAATAGAGTGTCCTTGTTATTTTGCATGTGTGAGCATCTTCAGCACACTTTTTACTTCTGATTTCTCTTTGACAATAAAGCCATATCAAAATTTTGTGTAACTGTCTTTAAACACAACTAAATACCGATTTTTTTTAAAAGATTCTTTGAAAGGTCCACATACATCAGTTGACATCAACTCTTCAGGTACGCATACTTCCTTTCTAGTACCGAATGGTAAATGATGTGCTTTTCAAAAAATGCACGACTCGCAGAGTTCCTTGTCCAATTTAACCTTAATGCCCAACTCTCTCTCAAGCATTTTTTTCACGTCTTTTATCTTGATGTCCCCACCTCTTATGGTACAACTGCAATGTTGAACTTTTGGCAACAGTAACATTTATCCCCACCTCTTGGTCAAGTCAGTTTTATCTCTGCCTTATATAATGTTCCGTATGCTTCAAGAATTCCGCTCAACTCTGTTTTGCCATCAACATCAAGCCAACATCTGGTGGTTGTGGATTTGAACTCGCTATTTTGATTTCTGTCTTGAGCTGCCAAGACAGAATAAGTTTCTAGAAATTTTTGGGACATAGCACACATCTCTTAATGTCAGATTTTTTTTTTTAACTATTTAACGTCGGCCTATTTCGCTACCAGGGCCTATCACCAACGCCAGGAGACGAGCTACCCCCAACCTGGAAATTTTGCCGAACCTCTTCCCTTAAGAAGAGTAGGGATCTTTTACTTGCCTAACATTTAATAGACAAGGGACCGCCTGCTTTACATCCCCTCCGAAGGATGGTATATCCACTACGTAATCCTCGTCTGAAATTACGTAACTTCCGAGTATACACTGATATACAAGCCTCTAGAAGGTGGGACGAGAACGCTGTATTTCCCAAGATGGGACCCCATCCAAGTACTAACCGCGCTCGATGTTGCTTCAACGGAATATCGACTGATATTCACATTGAAGTCGCCTCTACGCTCGCCCCAATGTCAGATTTTGACTTTTGTCATTTACAGTTGATAAAATTCGAATAGTTCCTTTTTGAAGTGTTGTTAGAGTTTCTTTTCCAGCAGACTTTATGCTACGTGGGTCCTTAAACTCAGTAAACTCAACGAATACATTTGGGCAATTCGTTACGTGTTTTGTTGCTCCGTTGTCTATCCACCAATCGGTTGAATTCTTTTCAGTTATGCAAACTTCGTTGCAAATCGAAATAAGAGCTACATCGGTGTCGAATACATTGGTCTGAGTGTTACTTGTTGTCCTATTTTTGGTTGGTTGTCCGTCAGCTATCCACTTCCTGCATTCTTGTACCCAGTGTCCCTTCCTTTTGCAGTAATTACAGCAATCTGCTCTCCTTGTCCATTTGTTACTCGACTTAGGTTGACCTTCTTGTTTTTTCTTGACAGTTTTTGTCACTAATGCCTCTTGAGTGAACTTTTCGCTGTCTACAGATTTTCTGCAATTTTTTTCAAACATGGACAGCTGCATTGTTAATTCGTCAAAAGTTTTCTCCTTGTTCTTAGTTAATAACATCCAACTAGACTGGAAAGTCTCAAATTTGTTTGGTAAAATGTGCAAAGCATTAAATCTGGCAATGCTTTCTCACCTTTAAGTAAAAGTCCATTGTTTAATTCGTTCCACAAGCTCCTTAATTTTGCAATGTGTGTAGAAATATCTTCCCCTGATATCCAGCTGAATGCGAAAAAATCAGTACATATCTTAAAAAGCTGATCATTGGATGTTGCTTCGAACTGCTGCTTTAATGCCTCCCACGCATCATGAGCTGTCTCTTTGTCCATGATTTTCTGATGCACTGCATCGGTAACTGAACTCGTAATCATCGACTTGGCGTAACTATTTGCCTTGCTGTACAGATCGCTTTTCTCTTTATGTTGCTTTATTTGAGTCTCCGTAGTATTTTCTCCTAAACGTTCTGGTTTTACTAACTTGTTGTCAATCACATCTAACGCTCTTTCATGATAGTCAATCAGGTCTCGTATTTTACGTTTCCATACAACCCAATCTGACTCACCAGTCAAAGGTTTAATATGCTTCGCTAAATCCATCTTATGATTTAGGCAAAACTACACAAGATCAATAAGAACCTTTTAAGTACGTTTGGATCTGGCACCCATAACCAATTAAATCATTGTAGAATAAACAATTTTTAAAATTCTATTTGACACTTTTATTATCTAAAGTCACACATTACAACATTGCTTGATTAACACAAAACATCTAATTACTAATAGCATGTTAACTACAAACTAACATTTTAATTCGCTTTAAAATGTGTTTTTTTTAATATTATGTCATTATTTGACTAGTCTAATAAGTTCTCATTTTAGGTTAGCGGAGAGGACGTGCCACCTCCTATAACGACATTCGAACAATCAGGATTGAGACCTCACTTATTAGAAAACGTCAAAAAGTCCGGATATACCAAACCAACGCCCATTCAGAAATATGCGATTCCCATAATAATGAGCGGCAGGGATCTTATGGGTTGCGCTCAGACTGGCTCTGGTAAAACGGTAATTATGACAGCCCCCCTTCGAGACGGAACCTGTAATTGCCTTTTTTTTAGGCTGCTTTTCTTCTGCCGATGATCAACAAATTGCTGGCCAGTAAAGATCCTCCAGTTACCGAAGTCAACTCCTGTCAACCAAGAGTGATCATTGTATCGCCGACGAGGGAGTTGGCCATCCAGATTTTCGAGCAGGCTAAGAAGTTTGCTTATAACTCTATAGTTAAGACTGTAGTGGCATATGGGGGCGTTTCTGTTAGCTATCAGAGGAACCACGTTCTGGTAAGTAAGAAAGTAACTACTTTGTAAAATGTGTTGTCAAGGCGATTAAGCTATTATACAAACCTGAAAATTTTTACAGAACATTCTTATGCTATTTTTACAATTAAAAAAGTGTGCATAAACAAGCGAAACAAAAGAATGCCCTCAACACTAACTCATCAAGAGATTAATGAATACAGGAACCAACTGGATATATTATATGTGGCAAAGTGCAACATTAGAATTATCAAAAAGAATTACAGTAAACTGTTAAGTGATCTTAAAGCAAAACAGTTTCAATTCGGTGTATTCTCTTTGACTGTGAATAGTATATTGTGAATTTAGGTGTGAAAGCAATACATTCCCGGACGACGATGCAAAGCATCGAAGTCCGGGAATGTGCTTTCACACCGAAGTACACATACTGAAATCACAATCAATATTATTATAAATTAAGGAATTTGTATTAATGCATAACATTTCTTCATTACAATCTAACTGCTTACTAATAAATGCAATTTTAATATGGGTTGGTTTGTCTGCGTGTATATTTACTGTCTAAAATATACATAAAAAACCGTACGGGAATGTTACTTTCCCGACCTAGGCCGGGAAAGTAACATTCCCGTACGGTTTTGTTGATAGTTGCTTGGCAACGGATCTTTTCTGATCTGTTTTCTCATAGTTTCTTAGCAACGGACTAAAATACTGGAATTGTGCATTTTTCGATCTGAAATCGCCCCGAAAATGTAGACATTGCAAATCGATTTCAGAAAAAGTAACACTCCCATACGATTTTGTTGATCATTGCTTGGCAATGGATCTTTTCCGGTCTATTTTCTCATAGTTTCTTAGCAACGGACTAAAATACTGGAATTGTGCATTTTTCGATCTGAAATTGCGCCGAAAATGTAGACATTGCTGATCGATTTCAGAAAAAGTAATATTTAATTATAATTGAGAACACTTTAATTTTTACAACCAAATGTTTAATAACAAAAAAAAAACATTTTTAAATTTGAATTGAACTTTCATGGCAAAACACACTATGTCACATCAGCGAGCACTGATGGTGTCATTGGTTACATTGATGCTAAACACACGCCATTCTCTATTATAAATACATGTTATTTTGCAAAGTTTTAATGTTTCATATTGGAAAATAAGTGGTGTTTTGTGCCAGGATGCAAAAATGCATCTAAGAACCCACCTGGAAAAGTTTTCGTGACAGTACCAAAAGAAAAACAATGCAATATAAAGTAGTTCCTACAATAACAGTATGTTACTGCTGCGAGAATCATTTCAAAGTTAATTACTGTTAACAAGTTTTTTTTTTTTTCAGCAAAATTTGTGAGCTCTGAAAGTATAAAATGAGATATACTTTTTTTATGATGTGAAAAAAGAAACACTAAATCGTCTACATTTTCCCGGTCTTTTTTTTTTTTTTTCATTACAAGTTACCAGCAGCATTTAAACTATATACTGTCACGTGTTTCCACCCTTAGGAAACCACCCTCGCAAATTCCGTGGGTTCCAAAAATTATAACAAGAGATGTCCACTAACACACTTTATTAAATATTTACTGGATACTTCACAATACTATTATTAATTTAAATACACTTTACTGACTAAAATCACAATGTTTATCTTTGAACTCTTAACCTCACTTTCTATACTTTCTGAACTTTCTGAACTACTCGCCGAGAATGCGGTTGGTCTTTTATATCTAAAAATGACAGATCTCGATTGTTCTGTGATGACGCCACCATTCTCTAGAGAATTCCAGATGTCACGTTGGAATCTTCTGGTAGGTTCTTTTTCGAGTAGGTGCAAATACACTACATTCATTCAGACATTCGATCTGTTGAAGTCTGCCTACTTTTTAGTAACATAACCTTAAATTTTAAGGGGTGCAACATATTACACTGCCCCCTCCTTAAGCCTGAACGTCCCGGTCAGGCAATTCAGCCTCTTTCACATACTTCGCCAGTCTATCCAAGTGTACGATCTTCATCTTGGACTTTTTGTTTCGTTGAATACGATAGACGACATCATTAATTCGGGTAATAACAGTATAAGGTCCTTCCCAAGGAGGTTGAAGTTTCGGTGACTTCCCTTTCTTCCGCTGTGGGTTGTACAGCCAAACCAGATCTCCTGCCTTGAACCCTTCTGAACTACCCTTACGGTCGTATCGAGCCTTCATTCGGTCACTGGCTATGGTGATTTGGTCTCTAACCAGCTCATGAACATTTCTTAGCCGTTCACTCATTTCATCCACATAGCTGTTCACAGGAAGCTGTTCTCCACCTGGTGTTCCGAAAATCAAATCACACGGCAGTCTGATCTCATGTCCAAATACTACACGGGCTGGTGTTTGTTTCGTAGACTCGTGGATAGCAGCTCTGTATGCCATGAGGTAGAACGGTATGTGGAGATCCCAATCGCGTTGATTCTTATGAACCACTTTAGAGAGATGTTCTTTCATGGTCTTGTTATGTCGTTCCACCATTCCATCTGATTGCGGGTGAAGGGCTGTGGTCCGTGTTTTGTGTATCCCCAATAACTTGCAGATTTGCTGAAACACCCCTGACTCAAAGTTCCTCCCTTGATCTGAGTGCAGCTCCAGGGGTACACCAAACCGACATATCAAATTATCTACCAAGACTTTGGCGACAGTGACTGCTTCTTGGTTTGGAATTGCATAGGCCTCTGGCCACTTACTAAAATAGTCCATTGCAACCAGTATGTACTTGTTCCCATCCTTGGTTACTGGGAATGGGCCGGCTATATCGATCGCGATCCTCTCGAAAGGAGCTCCGACGTTATACTGCTTCATTGCACCCCTACTTCTAGTCTGTGGTCCCTTACTGGCTGCACAAATTTTGCAATTGCGACACCAAGCTTCCACATCTTGACGACTATTTACCCAATAAAATCGTTCTCGTACTTTATTCAGGGTCTTATTAACGCCGAAGTGCCCACCGGATGCTCCATTATGCACTTCCTGAAGTACTTTCGGTACTCGACACCTGGGAATCACTAGACGCATAACAACTTCCCTGCCATCCGGGCTTTCCCAAGCTCTCTTTAGCAGCCCGTTCATGACTTTAAGTGAATCCCATTGGGCCCACAAAGCCTTCAATCCAACTGCCTTATCCGAAACATCCTTCCACGCTGGTCGAATTCCTTTCTCTTTTGCTCTCAATATAGCCCCAATTTCTGTGTCATTCAGTTGTTCTTGTCTCAGGGCTTCGGTTGTCCAATCGTCCGGAACCTCTATTTTAATAGTGTTGACGGCCACCGTACCCTGCAATTTCTCAACGTGGCGGCAGTGCTTGCAATCTTCCTTGCATGGTCTTCTAGATAAAGCGTCTGCGTTCTTATGAGATCTTCCAGGTCGATGTTCTATTTTGAAATCATACTGTTGCAACCGTTCTATCCAACGAGCCAGTTGACCTTCAGGGGTTTTCAACTGCAACAGCCATGCAGCATGGTCGGTCCGAATCTTGAAATGTCTTCCATAAAGATATTTATGAAAATGGTCCACTGATTTTACGATGGCCAGTAACTCTTTCTGGTTTTTACAGCACCTTGCTGAAGTACTCGATCACTCTTTCCTGCCCATTCTGGATTTGAGACAGTACACAACCGACCGAAGAATTGCTGGCATCCGTGTCTAAAATAAAAAGTCCTTCCCGTTGTGGGTACGCTAGCACAGGACCAGTGCATAGAGCTGCCTTCAATTTTCTCCATGCCGTTTCACATTCCGGTGTCCATTGGTACTGCACTTTCTCTTCTGTCAGCCGGTGTAATGGCTTCGCAATTTCTGCAAACCCTTCCACAAAGCGCCTATAATAAGTGCAGAGGCCAAGGAAGCTCCGTACTTCATGAACGTTAGATGGTCTTGGCCAATCTCGTACAGCAGAAATTTTGTCGGGGTCTGTTTGTATTCCATCCGAAGACACCACGTGACCAAGAAATTTGACTTCTTTCTGGAATAGCAGGCACTTCTTCGGGTTCAACTTCAGATGGGCATTCCTGACTCGCCCAAATACTTCTTGAAGATTTTTCAAATGTTCTGTAAAGTCCTGTCCCATAACAAGCACGTCGTCAAGGTAAACCAGGCACGTCCTCCAGGTTAGCCCTCGCAGCACGAACTCCATCAGTCTTTCAAAGGTAGCTGGCGCATTGCAAAGTCCAAAAGGCATCACGGTAAATTGATAAAGACCACTGCCTGCTGAAAACGCTGTCTTTTCTTTATCATCAGGATGAAGCCCCACTTGCCAGTATCCACTCCTAAGGTCTAACGTAGAAAACCATCGTGAGCCTGCCAACGTGGTTAACGTGTCGTCAATTCGTGGTAATGGGTAACTGTCTTTCTTCGTGACATCGTTTAATTTTCGATAATCGACACAAAATCTTAATGTTCCATCCTTCTTGGCAACCAAAACTACTGGCGATGACCAGGGACTCGTCGACTCCTCAATGACTCCATCTTGTAGCATCTTGTCTATCATTGCCGAGGCATCTTCTTGTTTTGCTAATGGAAGCCTCCTAGGTGGTTGTCGAATAGCGGGCGAGTCGCCAGTATTTATCCGATGCTGGACTATGTCTGTTTTTGTAAGGGCCTCTGTATTCTTGGCAAATACTGAACTTTCCTTTTCTAGAAACTTGATTGCCTCCCTTCGTTCATCCTCAGATAAATGCTCCAACTGGGTACTCAACAAGGTCAAAACTTCCTGGTCTATTTTCATAGATGAACTTCCCTCTGTTTGTTCCTCGCACCTCGCTACCCATGTGACCGGTTCATAGGAGCCAATTGGTTTGCCTTCCTTAATTGTCACCGAGTGGGAATTTAAATTAACGACTCTAATTGGGATTTTGTCTTTAGTCCGGGTTAAAGTTCTCGCCACAATAATATTGGGTAGGGACTTAATCGATTCGTCATCTTCAACTAGGCCAACACGGTACCCTCCAGGATTTCCTTCTACGGCAGCATCGATCATTTGTTCTGAATGAGCAGGAATCTTGATCGTCTGTGTTGTTAACAATCTCGCTTTATGGAATTGGTCGTCTGCGGTTGCCAGAATAAATTCCTCATTTCCAATTTTTAAGACTCGCTCCCCTACGTCAACAATGAATCCCTGCTCTCCCATGATGTCTAGACCCAAAATGAAATCATCCATAATGTCAGCCACAATGACCTTGTAATTGAACCTCAACCGTCCAACCTGCAGTTCCAAGCTGACCTCTCCATGGACCGCAGCCCTGTCCCCCGTGGCTGTCCGAATAATTACTCCATTTTGCTTCTTGTTAATCTGCAAGCCTGATATAAACCCTGGCCGCACTATTGATGACGTAGCACCGGTGTCAATCGTAAACACGCATTTTGTTCCATTCACATATCCTTGCAACAACAGACTACTTGGAATTCTTTGGAGCTGGGAAATCTTTATTTCTCTGGGGGCACCGCATTCCCTAGCCAGCACAGCCCCCTTGGTGCTGGCTATCTCTAGTTTTCCTGCTTTTCTTCAACATTCACAGCATTTACTCGACTCTCCGAGTTCTGCTGTCGACAGTCTCGTTTCATATGGCCCACCTTGCCGCAGTTGTAACATTTAATACCACCACTCAGCTTTCCTTTATTTTGCTGTTTATCCTGCTTTCCTAGGCCATCCAATTTATCACATAATTTGGTGAACATTTTCTGTATCTCTGTCAACATAGAGTGCTGATTCATTTCTGGTTGCGATTCTTCGAGAGTCACAGCTCGCACTCTCGACCTTGGAGTATCTCTGTAGGCGGCTTCTACTTCAAGTGCACGCACCAAAGCTTCGCTACTACTTTGGTGTCTTGTCAGCCTCAGAACTCGCCTGACCTCTTCGTCCCTTATGCCATCTAAAAAGGCCCCTACGGCTAATTGTTCCTGAAATTCTCTAGGTGCACTCGGATACGCCAGGTGTGCCAGTCTCTCTATCGCAGCTTCAAATTCTTGTAAACTTTCTCCAGCCTTTTGTGTTCGTGATTTTAGCTGGGCCTGGTATACTTGGGCGAGATGTTGGTCGCCATATCTTAAGTCCAATGCGGCTTCCAAGACTTTGAAGTCCCTTTGTTTGTCCACTGGGATAGTCTGAAGCAACTCTGAGGCCTGGCCCCTTAACGCCAGAACTAATGCCATGGCCTTTTCCTCATTATCCCAGTTGTTCGCACACGCTGCTGCCTCAAACTGCCTCTTGTACGTTGTCCAGGAACTTTGGCCATCAAAAGAAGGAGGTTTTAGTCGCTGTCCTGATGATACCACTTGCTGGCTTCCTCTATCTCTCAACTGTCGTTTAAGCCGGTCTATTTCTCCTTTGACTTCTTCGAACTTGTTTACTTTCTCTTTAACTTCGGTTACTTCTCCTTTTACGTGACTGACTTCTGTCTCGACTACTCCTACTTTACCTTCGACCCTGTTTATCTCTTCTTTGACTTCACATTTTAGTACTTCATTGGCAGAAATTATAGCGTCCTGTTGTATTTTGATTTGTTCATTTAGAATTTTCCTTAATTCTTCCTGGCGTCTTTCTTGCTCCTGTTTTTCCTCTTGATGTCGTCTTTCTTGTTCTTCTTTCTCCTCTTGCTGTCGTATCTTCAGGTCTTCCATAATTTGTCTCAATTCGTCTTTCTCTTCTTGACGTCTTCTTTCTTCATCCTCTTTTTCTTTCTGACGTCTTGTTTCTTCATCCTCTTTTTCTTTCTGACGTCTTGTTTCCTCATCCTCTTTCTCTTTCTGACGTCTTCTTTCTTCATCCTCTTTTTCTTTCTGACGTCTTATTTCTTTATCCTCTTTTTCTTTCTGACGTCTTATTTCTTCACCCTCTTTTTCTTTCTGACGTCTTATTTCCTGATCTTCCATAATTTTCTTTAATTCGTCCCTTTCTTCTTGACGCCGTTTTTCTTCCTCCTGGCGTTTTCTTTCTTGCTCTTCTTTATCTTCCTGCCGTTGCTGAGCCATCATTTTTTGGAATTGTTCGAATAAGTCCTGTATTTGTTTATCGGATGCCATACTTCTTGTTGTTACGGGCATACGATGAAATTAAAATAAAATAAATTTAACTGTCACGTCAATATCGGTAATGGAACTTTTCAGACAAATCACGAAAAAGTCTTATCCAGAGTCTTTTGTCACTATCCAGTTCAGAGAATTTAATAATCTCCACTAATGTTCAAATAGAAGTCCTAGTAATTTTTCACGCACTAAATAAGTCTTTTTCAGTGTCTCGATCACTTCTCAGTTCAAAGGATCACACTAATGTCCTAATAAAATGTTCTACAATGTCTCAAAAAAAATGCACTTAACACTATTTTCCTGTCCGAAAATAACCCTCGAACAATGTCCAGTAAATTAGTCCACTGTGTTAGCACTAAACCTCGAGAATACTTCTCGAACACTCCAGCACAACTTCAGAGCTCCTCTTGTCATAAAATTCCGCTTTCTGACACCAATTTGTCACGTGTTTCCACCCTTAGGACACCACCCTCGCAAATTCCGTGGGTTCCAAAAATTATAACAAGAGATGTCCACTAACACACTTTATTAAATATTTACTGGATACTTCACAATACTATTATTAATTTAAATACACTTTACTGACTAAAATCACAATGTTTATCTTTGAACTCTTAACCTCACTTTCTATACTTTCTGAACTTTCTGAACTACTCGCCGAGAATGCGGTTGGTCTTTTATATCTAAAAATGACAGATCTCGATTGTTCTGTGATGACGCCACCATTCTCTAGAGAATTCCAGATGTCACTTTGGAATCTTCTGGTAGGTTCTTTTTCGAGTAGGTGCAAATACACTACATTCATTCAGACATTCGATCTGTTGAAGTCTGCCTACTTTTTAGTAACATAACCTTAAATTTTAAGGGGTGCAACATATTACAATACTATGTATAAAATTAACGTACCACGTTAAAATAATGGTACTTGAATGTAAATAAGTATGTATGTTGCAAGGTACTTCTGCTGTGTTAAAATGTTCGTTCTTACATATCCACAGCTGGTAAATTTCTAGAGATTTCAAATCCCATATCCATTTCTTATTTATTTTCTTCCACTGTCAATTGTTTAGAATTTACAGTAGCTCGAAAATTTTATCATTTTTCAAACTTCAAACTGCTGTAAAGTTCTTACCAGACTATGCAATTCGGTTGCCGCGACATACATTTTGCTTTAACTGTCATTACCAACATTAATACTGTCATGAGTATACATACCCCTTGGGGGTAGGCAACATCAAATACATGTTGTACATTACTCCATCTGTGAGACACTAGAAATATGTTTTGGAACATTGGAGAAAAAGATCACAACTTCTAGATAATGCTCGCGTCGTTACTAGAATAGTTCAGGAAGCAATTGGCTGGGTATATAAGGCCGCGTTCTTGGCGGGAAGTGGAAGTTTGAATTGACAAGTGAGGTTAAAACTACGAAGTGAATACAAAGTGTAAATATCAAGCAATAAAAATTGTTAAAGGATATTTGCAGTCAGTAAAAGTGTATTTTAGTTAATAATCGTATTTTTAAGTATTCAGAGTTGATTGAAGAGTCTATAAGATATGCAACTATACTGCCAAAACGGTTCCTATATGTTAATCTCGCTCATCACACTTCCCCCACGTCCCTATCCACATATTGTTCGTTGACCTGTGGTGCCACCGCGCAGTGTTATTTTGCGCAAACCGCGAATAGAAATACTGGACGTTGATATCCAGCGAACAAGGGTACATAATATATTTATTAAAAGTTATAATTCTCCACGCAGGTTGTAGACCGGCGCAATCAGTGCCGGCATCAGGGCATTTGGCACCTGTAGCAAACAGTTGCTTGCCGCCCTGATAAAAAACATTTACAAGTTACTACTGTTAGGACAAATTTATTAATAAAAACTTACAAACAAAAATCTCAGATAAATAATTCTTTCACTAGTTTCACTTAAAATTCAAAAACAAGAGAAACCTTTAACTATCAATTATTGTCGCATTTCATCTTTTAAGTCGCCACGTTGTGCGCTGTAACAATCGTGTTTTGTTCGAAATTGCAATTTTTCCTTGTCCTCGAGACCCATTTGGGGTTCAAAAAATGTTTTTTTTGAGATTTTTGTTCAATTTTGAATTTCTGAAATTTATAAAAATGTGATAAATTAAAAATATTTTATTTTGCTATTCGGTTCAGCTTCATGGAATAGTATTTATGAGTACATTTAAGACCTCCCAATTTTTTAAAATAATTAGAAAAAAGAATATGCAAATGTCGAGGATGGTGTTTTTGATCTTTCAGCGCTTGCGTAGCGAGAACGGTAATAAATACGAAAATGCACCGCACTTTTTTTTGTACAACATGGAATTTTCTACAAACAAGTCCGCGAGGGCATATTCTTATCTACTACAGTTTTCGAGCTACAGGTGCTCACGTGTAAGCATAAAAATGACTGTTTTTTACGCTACTCTGCAAGTGGCACTGGCGACTTAATTAACAAACAAAAAATTTAAAAAACGGCGATGCTAATAGTCAAATTTAAATTACACAAAACATAATGAGTAACTTCTGTTTAAAACTGTTTTTATACGATGCATAATATTAATAATGGAGTTACAAGTATTAAAAAAATGTTGAAATAAAATAAAAAAATAGTTAAATATTCTTTGTTATTGAAATGTATGTACAATTGTACAGAAAAAAACACTAATTAATAAAAATATGCGGCAAGTTCCAGTTATATAAAAATCGATGAAAATGAAAAATTACACTTTTCGGTCCTAATATTAATTGTTTTATAACCCCACCGGGGATTATACTTTGCTAGGCGGCAGCTCTCTCGTCGGAAGCATTGGGGATGGGTAAGGATCTTTGGAAAATTTAATTTTAAAGTCTTCAATTATTTAAATAGGCGCCACTTAATCTTGTTTTAGTTAAGACCAAGAAAAAATGCCTATCCTAGCCTTTTGGGTTTGCGGGTGTTGCAAAAAAATAAAGTCAAGGTTGGGTCCTCAAATTTGATTTAATAATAAAAATGTATCACAATAAGGTATCCTTATGGGGTAAGAACGTGCTCTACGAGCGTCAAAATGCTTAATAATTTATTCATTTAATTTCACAAATGGTCCGCTTTTTGGCCCCCTCAAATAGTACTATTTGCGGTTCACAGTAACTGTGGAACTTATTAAAAGTCGTAATATTAACGAAATTATCTGACTTAAATTAGGTGTAAAATTGGCTTAGTAATTTAGCAAACAAATTCTTTGTTTGGTAAATTTTATAGTTCAACGCCGTCGTCTCACACGACGTTCATTGTAAAATCAGAGGCTGGAATTTCACGTCGCCGTTTCTGAGTAAATAGAAAAAACAGTCTGACCTTATTTTTAATTCGTCGACACCTCACAGTACCATGGACATCCAGGGCAATTCCTTATTTACATAACGTGTTACAACCATGTGCTACAACCATGTGTTCTCATCAGGGTAAGCGACCTAGCGGCCGGGCGGCATGCTTCACGTGCGACCGTGGTTATCCGATAGCCGGTTGAATAATCGAATGACAGCGCTTCCAACCATATAACCGTATTACAGCTCAAATTAACATGGATCCAGGATCATACAATCATAAAATATTAAACAGCGAGTCTACAGGATACGAGTTATGAATTCGAAAATTCCAAGGTGCAAATTACAAAATGCAAGTTAGCCATGTGCAAATTAACCAAACGTAAGTTAGCTATACGTAAATTAGCTATATGTAAATTAGGCCGGCAAATCTACAAAACAAGAAATATTGTTATCGTTACTGCAAACGAGGAACAATTAACAAACTGCCTACACGGCGAAACAAATTTAGACGTACCTTCTCGCAGAATGGCCCTTCTTTTAAATTTAATTTAACAAAATTCTCTAAGCCATGTGCTCGGTGCCCCAACAGCTTCTTAAATGGCCGTTACTTCCTTCCAAACCCTTTTTTCCACAACCGAATCCATGTACGTTGGAAACCCGTAGTGAAAAACAATTGGTATTTAAAATTCATACATCGCGCAATGACGCGCTCACCCTATACCGGCAGTGCGCTTAGCCGATAACCTAATTCTAAACTAAACGTAAACAACTAACATGGCTGTTTCTGTCCGAAAATTGGCGTAAACAAATGTTAACTGAGAAACTTATGACTTTCATGTAAATAATCCCAGGCATAAAGTGATGGAAAACGCATACAACGTTACGCGGCACCTACTGCCTACATTTTTACAATACTGGGAAAAGGTTTCACTACTGCTTTGCCCTGTTTTAGACGCCCGCATACGCCAACAATTTATCAACAAATTAATTTAAGCACTATGAGCCATGCTAATTACCAAACAAACTCTGAAGGTTCCTAGTACCATGAGGGAGTCGAACATTCTTCCAATAGGTATAGTAATAATAAGGTAACATGCTACTTCCTTAAATTAATCGAATCAAACTTTATACCATAAAGATATAATTATAAATGTGTTGTGTCGCTCCTATGCGCTCAATGAAGAAATGTTCCTACCACTTATGTACAGGACAAGGTAAGGTATACCAAAAAGGAACCATGCATACAGGGTTCGCCCCAAAAAGTACTAATTACCCGTTACAGTTTATATGTGATAAATAAAAACAAAATGATATGTCAACAATAAATACATTTTTTTAAGAAAGAAAATTACTTCCTACAAGGTGGAAAAGTTCAAATGTACGATTTTTTTAATGTTTTTTGCATTAAAAAACGCATATTTAAGAAAAATGAAGGACGCCATCGTGCAGAGCGATCAGAAATTCATAAATAAAAAAATCGACCACAAATTCTCATTGGACAAATAATATTTAACTGCTTTAACGGGCTGCTTGGAGAACAGCGCGAAAAACAGTTACTTTGAGGTTTGCGCGCGGGCGCCTTTGGCATGTGAGCTATAATAGATAAAAATATGCTCTCCGGGACTTTTTTGTACAAAATTCGATGCTTTATATATATAATATATATATATATATATTTTTTAACTATTTAATGTCGGCCTATTTCCACTACCAGGGCCTATCACCGACGCCAGGAGACGAGCTACCCCCAACCTGGAAATTTTGCCGAACCTCTTCCCTTAAGAAGAGTAGGGATCTTTTACTTGCCTAACATTTAATAGACAAGGGACCGCCTGCTTTACATCCCCTCCGAAGGATGGTATATCCACTACGTAATCCTCGTCTGAAATTACGTAACTTCCGAGTATACACTGATATACAAGCCTCTAGAAGGTGGGACGAGAACTCTGTATTTCCCAAGATGGGAGCCCATCCAAGTACTAACCGTGCTCGACGTTGCTTCAACGGAATATTGACTGATATTCACATCGAAGTCGCCTCTACGCTCGCCCCCGATGCTTTATAAAAAGTGCATTTTCGTTATACTTATTACCGTTCTTGCTGTGTAAGTCAAAAAATACCTTCTTCGAAATTTCAAAATACTTTTTTATAATCGTGTAAGCAAATTGGGAGGTCTTGAAATATTCACAAATACTGTTATCATCGAACTCAATGAAATCGCACTAAAATATATTTTTTTTTTGCTAGTACCAGAAGATAAATGCAAGCGATTTCAGAAGTGTACCATTTGTGCGATACTTTATCGCCTCGAAAACTATGCTCTTGGAAAAGTAATACCTACTTGTAATAAAAAAAAAAAATTAACCAGTCTTTCCGCAGATATTCAAATTAAGTTAATTTTTATTATGTTTACTAATTATTACTCTTTTTCCCAATAAAATCGCTTTTTCGTTTTAATTATTAAAAAAAGCAATTACAGAGAAAAACCTATAAAACAAATAAATAACTTTTAATGAACCCATCACTGCAGTAGCAGTATATTTGGGAGAGGATAAAAAATATTTTTGTACAAATTGGTTATTACAGTTCAGCAGAATTAAAGAAAGGAATGGTGTAAACCCGAAAAATATTGCAACCTGTAATATTTTTGCGGCAGTAGTAATGGAAAATGTCATCTAAAACATATTCAAAATTTACTAGGGTGAAGACGGTTAAGAAAGGTGCAAAATGGATAATTTTGTGATATCTTAAAAATAACAGTTTCATCATAAAATGTCAATATGCCTTTTACTTCCACATCCAGTGGAAGTATAACAACGACAAAAATTGGTATTTAGTAAATACCAGGGTGTATTAAATAGGTGGTCCAACGTACGGCACTTTCCTATTATAATAATGGCTTCATAAATGCATGATTTCTATTTATTTTAGTAGATGGCGCGAGCAATAAGGTCCTACAATTATCTGGGCATGTGTATAGTATAACAAACATAACCTCAAATTTTAAGGTTTTTTTGTTTATTCTCATTTTTAATGTTTGTATAGGCATTTTTAGAATGAAGCCATACTGGCTCCAAGCTAATGTTTAAAAATTCACGCAAATAATTTTTCAATATTGTTGAGTAATAAAAATAGATTGCTAATTATAGGTTAGATTCCTAACCTGCAAAAAGTGTCTTATTTTATTGTGACGAACTATTTAAAACTTCATACACATTACGTTGAAGTTGATTTTGGTTGAAAGTACAGGAACCAGGCAGAAATTTTAATAATAGCTACATAATACTGGTAAATCTTAAGAAACATATATATTTTGAGGTTAGCTGTGGCGACACAGCAATGCTGCATGTAGTGTTGCATATATTCTTTCAATGTGTTAATTTAGCTACTTAATGTCAGATGTCACTGGAATCTTGTTTCACTAAACAAAAAACAAAAGGCCGGGAATGTATGCAACACTGTATGCACGTATGCACAGAACCAGTAAAATTAACTATCTATGCGTAAGTAATGAGAGAACTTATTGGTCCTGCCATCTATTACATTATGTACAAAGTAAGCACTTATGAAGCCACTGTGAGGGTTGTCGTCGCATCACCTATTTAATACACCGTGGTAAATACAAGAGAAGTCAAGGTCTCAAAAAATTTAACCATTATCACTCTCATTATTAAGGGGGGGGGGGGGGGGGGGAATAAAATTGTGAGTTAGTCTGTGTACAAGAACCAAAAGCTTCAAACATTTTTTTTTTACTTCATCCACCCCCACTACCGATGTGGTATATCGCTTTATGAGTTTTTGGGGTAGGCGATTTCAAATATTATATAATTAAAGTTCTATAAACAATTATTCCCACATAGTAGAGTGCAAATATAGTATCAAAATATTTTTCGTTTTAAGCGACTTCGATAGAACATCAGGATGTGGAAGTAGTGATTCCTTGGGCAGCAGTTTTAACATTTTAAAATGAAAACCGCAGCCCAAGGAATCACTACTTCCACATCCAGATTTCCTATCCAAGTCTCTCAAAACAAATAAACACTATATTTGCACTCCACCATGTGGAAATAATTGTTTATGAAAAAAAAACAAAAAATATAAATCTGGGAGTGCCTCAAGGCTCTATTTTGGGACCTCTGTTTTTCATAATTTTTATTAATGATATACCTAATACATGCGTCACTACAAATCAACTTCTTCTTTATGCAGATGACACAAATATGCTAATGTCTCATAACTGTATTGAACAGATTGTCATCAACAGCAACAATGCATCACAGGAAATGAGTCATTATTGTAGCGAAAATGGACTAAACTTAAATATAAATAAAACATGTCATATGCGTTTTTTGCCAAAAAATGTGGTAACAAATTATGATCTATATCTGAAGATATTAAACAAGTCCATTCAGAGTACAACAAGTACTAAATTCCTGGGCGTTACTTTAGATCAGAAACTTACATGGGAAAAGCATATAGATACAGTTTGTTCAAAATTAAGCACTATCTGCTACATAATAAGAAATCTGCGAGATACTGTCGGT
Source organism: Rutpela maculata (assembly GCA_936432065.2). NCBI lineage: Eukaryota > Metazoa > Arthropoda > Insecta > Coleoptera > Cerambycidae > Rutpela > Rutpela maculata. The sequence goes on from OW386285.2 coordinate 359,002,294, forward strand.
ATAAGCACTCTGAAAACTCTGTACTATGGATTAGTTCAGTCTCAACTACAATATGGGCTCATTTCTGGGGGAACTCTTCATACTTTAAAAGAGCATTTAAATATCAAAAAAAGTTATAAGAACTATGTCTAAAACTTAACTAGCTGTAAACCATTATTTAAAGATTGGCAAATACTTACCTTACCTAGTTTATATATTTACCGACTAATAATGTTCATCAAAGAAAACGAATCTCAATTCCCCAGAAACAGTGATGTTCATACACATCACACGAGAAACATAGAAAATTTGCATCAGCCATATAGCCGCCTTGCATTAGGAGAAAATTCTCCAAGACATATCGGCATTAAATGTTTTAACAAAATTAATCAATGTATTGACATTGGCAGCAACATGTCATTTAAGAATAAAATATTTAAATTTTTATGCGATAAAGCATTTTATGATGTTGATGAGTTCCTAAACTGTTGAGTTTTTGTTTAACCTATACCCACTTGATTTATCAATGTATGTTATTAGTGTTTCTATATTGAAGACTAGTTTTTAACAAAGTCTGCAAATATTAGTAATACTATATATATACGTGTAGCTCTTGTCTATGTATGTACAAAAAATTTCACTATATCGTCTTATATGTATGTGTGTATATGTGTATATATGTATATATATGTATGTGTGTATGTATGTATGTATGTATGTATATACATGTATATTTTTAAAACTTTTTTTTTTTAATTGTTACGATTCTCATTTTATTGTGTATTATATATTGTATTTTATCACAAGTTACTGTTTTTGACTAGTCAGATAAATTATATGTTTGTATAATTTTGTCGATGAATAAATCTTATCTATCTTATCTATCTCTATCTATCTATGAAATTTTCTAAATGAAAACCAAAAAATGATATGCCACATCGATAGTGGGGGTTGGGGTGGTGGTAGGAGGTGATACGCGGGTGGATGAAGTGGAAAATTTTTTGAGGCCTTTGGTTCCTGTACACACTAAATCACAATTTTTTTTTCACCCCCTTTAATAATCGTCTGGGGGTGATAATGGGGGTAGTTAATGCCAAAAATGTTTCTAAGACTTTAACTTCTTTTATATAATAATAAACTAAATACCAAATTTTATGGACTCTTACTTGCTTAATTTACCTATTTACCCCCATTTATCCCAATTTACCACTCAACCCTTTAACGGAATAAGATCAAAATATAACTTAATTCCAGATCTCGTTAAAATACATATGTGTACCAATTTTCAAGTCAATATCTTAAACGGTTCCAGAGTAATCGTGCACCCAAAACGTCAGAGACCGACGCGATAGAAATTATTTTTTGCTTCAACTTAAAATCTCGACATGTCATAACATTCTAAGCCTATTTAAATAAATGTTTTCAAAATTACACTTATACTGGAAGTGGGAGCAATACGTAGAAAATGGCATGACAAAAATATAAACAATCGTAATGTGCCGTGGACTACACGGTGGAAGTAATCTACTTCAAGCACTTTCTTTGAGGAAACGCATCTATACTGCTCGAGGTAACCCACTGCGCATCCATTTTACTCGAGGAAGCCCACTGCGTATCCGTATAGGTAACCTACTGCGCATCAACAGTACCTACTCAAGGAAAGCCACTGCGCATCCATTATACTCGAGGAAACCTACTACTCATCCGTACCACCCGAGATAACCAACTTCGCATCCAAACTACTCGAGGTAAGCCACTGCGCGTCCATGTTACTCGAGGAAACCCAATGCGCATCCATACTACTTGAGGTAACCTACTGCGCATCCATTTTACTCGTGAAAACCCACTGCGCATCCATACCACTCAAGGTAACCCATTGCGCATCCATTTTATTCGAGGAAATCTACTGCGCATCCATATTACTTGGAGTAACCTACTGCGCATCTATAGTACTCGAGGAAAGCCACCACGCATCCATAGTACTCGAGGAAATCCACTGCGCATCTATATACTACTCGAGATAACCCACTTATTAAACTAATAATAAAAATAATGGCACATACAAAGCAAGAATTTTTTCTGAGCATAAATTACAGCAATTTAGAACTATAATTGAACATTTAAGTTGGGAAAGTATCACAAATGAAACTGATCCCAATGTAGCATACCAGAACTTTGAAAATATAATCAGTAATACGTTAAAACAGCTATTTCCTCTTAAAACTCGCAAATTCAAGCAAAACAATTCGAAAAACTGGATAACGGAAGGCATTAAAAATTCCTGCAAAAAGAAACATTTCCTCTACAAACAAATGATGGCAGGTGCAATATCAAGAGACCACTATAATAATTTTACAAAAATACTAAAAAATGTAATCTCGATGGCAAAAAAAATGTCGCACAAGCACTCCATTGAACTTGCCCAAAATAAAGCACAAGCAGTTTGGAACATAGTAAAAAACTATACAGGTAAAACAATAACAAATTCTGAAAATATACTAACAAACATGCAACAAGATAGTAACCCTAAGAAATTTCTAAACGAGTTAAATGATAAATTCATTAACCAATGTCCAAATAAATGCAGATCGAATAGAACAGCAGAATCAAAGAGAACAGCAGACAAAAGTAATCTCTCAACACATAAATCTTTATTCCTAAATCCTACTGATTCCATGGAAGTATTCAATGTAATAATTACCTTAAAAAATAAAAAATCTGTTGGAAACGATGAAATACCAATAAAACTTTTAAAATATGTAGCGGACATCATATCTAAACCATTGGCTTATATTATAAATCTAACCTTACATACAGGCATCTTTCCAGAGCAACTCAAAATAGCAACAATTAAACCTATCTATAAAAAAGGTGACAAGTCGGACTGGCAAAATTACCGCCCAATTGCTTTGCTGTCTAACATAAGCAAAATATTTGAAAAAATAATATACACAAGAATCATAAATTTCATTGAAACTAATAACCTAATATCTGACTCACAAAACGACTTTAGGAAAGGAAAGACAACCGTACTAGCAATATATAAAGCACTGAAATTAATACTTGAATCTTTAAACAACAATAAACAGACTTTTGCAGTCTGTCTCGACTTATCTAAAGCCTTTGACAGCGTTGAACATAGCCTACTAATAGAAAAACTACCATGGTATGGGATCAGAGGTGTTGCATTGAAATTAATACAATCCTACCTAACAAACAGGAAACAGTGTGTAATAGAACGAGACAATAACAAAGTTGTTAAATCTGGAAAGAAAACAATTAAAAGAGGAGTACCTCAAGGATCTATCCTAGGGCCGCTACTATACATTCTATACACAAACAACTTGCCTCTCGTTGTAGATCAGCCGATTGTACAATTTGCTGATGATACTACACTAATTTTTAGTGAATTTCCTGAAATCAATATTAAAAAAGAAATGACAGATGCCCTAACTATATTAAATCAATGGTTTACAGATAATAACTTGCATCTAAATCTAAATAAGACCCAAATGACAAAATTCGCATACTTCCAACAAAAAGACGAAACCATACTTACCTATGACAACAATATCATAAAAAGTAGCAGATCCATAAAATTTCTTGGAGTAAATTTGGACTGTAGACTAGACTGGAAATTTCACATTGATGACCTAGCTCGGAATATGGCACAATACTGTTATGCGTTGAAGGTTATTTCACGTTTTGTAAATGTTGAAGCAGCCTTTGTCGCATATCACGCGTATATCCAATCTCGTGCTAGATATGGAATCATATTTTGGGCAAGTTCAAGTAAATATTCAAAATTCAAAAGAGATGCCTAAGGTATATACTCAATATGGGGTCAAGAGATAGTTGCAGGCATTTATTTCGCGAGAGGAAAATTCTCACTCTGATATGCTTGTATATTTATGAAGCTGTAATTTTTGTCAAAGAAAATATTGATCTTTTTAAGTCTCTAGAACACAATTACACCACAAGATATAAAGATAATATAACCACCGATAAAATCAATTACAGTTACATTCAGAAAAATGTTGAATTTTCAATAATTAAAATATATAATCGATTGTGTACTGAGCTGAAAAATCTGCAAATAAAAAAACTGAAAGTTGAACTAAAACAATTTCTCATACAAAAGGCTTACTATACGATAGACGAATATATCCATGACATGACATTTTTATAATTCTATTTTGTTCAAGAACTAATTGTGATATATTAATACTTTTATACATTTTATCTATACACTTGTAGATTTCTATAATTTTTATATATATATATATATATATATATATATATATATATATATATGTGTTAGTCTTAAGATCTTTTTAGTGTGTACGTCTTATTATTATTTTGTATCTCTTTTTTATTCTGTTTTATCTTGTATTGACATGTTCTACACCCACCTGGGTTTTGTTTATACAAAGAACAAATAAAGGTATATCTATCTATCTATCTAAAGAATAAAGAAAATAATAGAAACACCGAACAGGTTGCATGGTATTTTGATTGAAAATCGTAGAAGCTAGATACACACGCAAGGACGCATTGCTATATCCTCATCTATCCTTGAAACATTGATATCAATTTAGCAACCTGTTTATAAACCTTAAAATTCCACATCCACGTTTTCTATCCAAGTCTCTCACAAAGAAGAAAAAAATTGCACTCCACTATGTGAAAATTATTTATGAAACTTTAATAACATAATATTTGAAATCGCCTACTCCAAAAACCTATAAAATGATATGTCACATCGGTAGTGGGGGGGTGGTAGAGGGGGCAAATGAAGTAAAAAATACGTTGAGGCTTTTCCACCCCCCTTTAATAGTAGGGTGGGGGTGGTAATGGGAGTAATTTTTTGAGCCCTTACATTTTATATATACTAAATACCAATTTTATGGACTCTTACATGCTTGATTTACTTATTTACCCCCCCTTTATCCCAATTTACCCTTCAACGGGATAAGATGAAAATATAATCTAGTTCCAGTTCTCGTTAAAATACATACGTGTATCAAATTTCAAGTCAATATCTTTAACGGTTCCACCCAAGTAGCATTTTAAGCAACATTTTGGCAAACGTTTCTAACAAATTGTGTCTGTTACCATGTCTAAAATGGGAGCTGTTTCCAACATGTTCCCATACATTTCTGACACATGTATAATTTCTTATGGTCATACAGTGCATGTTTCTATTGTGGTGGCACTAGGCGTTTCTTTGCTGGTTTCGAAAATAAAGAGAAGCATGTTTCAAATTTGTAGCCAACCGATTTATACACAGTTTCACAAATGTATCAATACTTTATTATATTTTATATTAATTCATTTCCATACACACGTTTTTACAAAGGAAACAAATGTGCAGTCAGTTTCGGAAAATTTTATTATCTTTCACCTAACGAGAATCTGTTTCAATATTGTGCGTATTTTTTATTACCTTTCAATATGGAAACGATTAAGGTACACATAGAATAATAACAATAATGGTGATAATACCTATAATGTGAAAACTTTGTCGTCATTTTTAGCCATTGTCTGACCTGAAGAGACGTGTGGCAAAAATTTTATCGATTATTTGGCGGACATACTTCTATATTTTTAATGGGCCTCACAAATATAAACATTTCGAATATATTTCTTTATTAAGCATAAAAATTTATAGGTTATAAAATATATTTTTTTAGATTATTTTGGTAATAATGAGTATCCAAATTATATATTTTTTTCGTAATTATCATAATTACTGATCTTCGATATTAAGCCTTTGCCTACGTTTTCTTTTAAAGAATAAAATAGCAAAACGTCAACACTTAAAACCAAAATGGCTACAGAAGCAGTTCTGCATATGTTTCGAAAATTTAGATCATATTTTATGAAAAGAAACTTGATTCTCTAATGTATCCATTCGGTTCCGATTACAGTAACATATTACCTCTGAAAGAAACTTGTTTCGAAACTTTTTTGAAAATGTTAAGAATCATTTTCTTAAAGAAACAATTTTCTCTTTGTTTCAGTCTAGTTTCGAAAAAGTTGGCAACACGTGAACAAAGGTGGGCAGCGTCTCGGCTGTGTTGCGCTCAAATAAACAAAGATTTCTTTGTTTATCTGAGATGTTGAACGTACATTCTGGTATTTTCGGCGGTTTTTAGTTGAGGTCTTCCATTAATTCATATTTTGGTTCTGCAGCCTCCTCTTTGAAAGTCAGTATCCAGTTAATTGGTTATTTCTTTTGACATTCCACAGCAACTTTTTTAAAAGTCACTCTTGGTTTCACAATTCTTGTATACTTTAACAGGTTGAAATACCTGGAAGAATGTTTAAATTGTTTGGTTTTTCCCATTTTGCATCTCTCAACTTTTCTGTGGCTTTAATAATAATAAAATGTGAGGTTATAATAACTCTATTAAAAAAGTTCATGGTTTTGATAATCTATTTTGTTTCATGGAAAAAATGGAAACAGTTTCGAAACATTTGGAGACATAAGAATATGTTTCATACAATTTCAATAATGTATCGACACAAGTTTATAATTTAGAAATGATTAACAGATGCTGCAGTATGTTTCGAAAATGTGTTCAAACACTTGTTTTGGAAAAAAATTATATCTAAAAGTGGAAACAGTTGCTAAACTGTTCCATAATATTGTTGTGCTATCTGTAAAACGTAAAAAAATGGTAACAACTTCAGAAAAAATGTTGGAAATGTATGGAAACCTTTGTATCCCCCATAAGTATCGAAACAGTTACAAAACTGTTTCCCACTGCACTAAATTTGTTCCTAAACTGTGTCTAAAAATGCTACTTGGGCAGAGTAAACATGCGCACAAAAAAGTTACGGGCAAACAGAATTTTTTTTTGCTCAAATTTAAAATCTCGACGTCTCATGACATTCTAAGCCTATTTGAACAATGAGTTTTTTAAAAAAAATTTGCCGTTACTATACTTCCACTAGATGTGAAAGTAATAAAATTCACTTTATCACATTGTGCGCATTTGTGATGCACATGGTACATGGAACTTTTACTTAATTTTCTTTGTTATGTATTATTTAATATTATATCAAAATGGTTTATTTTACTGGGAAAAAAATGTTTTATGTTGCCAGCAGCTCATTGGGTTTTTATATTTAATTGTTATGAAAATAAACATAATAAACACGCCACACACTAAACAGAACAGGAAGGTATGTGTTTGATTCAAAATTGTTTTTTATTTGCTAGGTATGCATTACATGTTTTTGTAAGAATCATTACCGTTTTTAGGTTAAATTTAAAAATACAATGTAGCTGGCAATGATGAATATTTCACCATTTCGTCGTTTTTCTGAAGGTTTCAGTAGGTGTTTGCATTTAAATATTATGTCTATACGAGAGCCGTCTCTGGCGCAGAGACAAATCTCCTTGTTTATCAAAAGCGACGATTTACGCGACGCGAACCATACGAGTGCCTGCCATCAACCTAACTGATGTTTGTGCAACTGACTAAGATCTTAGACCATAATGCCGGTGGCACCGTACTGTATATCAGACCCTGCTTTGGCTACGATTTCAAGTACACGGTTGCGCCTCTTGGTAAACTTTTCACTCAACGGTATCCAGTAAGTTATTTAATAAAGTGGTTATCTCTTGTTATAATTTTTGGAACCCATGGATTTTGCAAGGGTGATTTCCTAGGAAACACGTCACAATACTTAAAGTTACTGCAATACAAATATTGCAATTTCTTTCAATTATATTTAATATTGCTTGATATTAATTGTAAAAAAATATATATATCACTGTATATTAGGTATTATCCTAACAAATTAATAAAGTCATTCATTCAACGAGGTTTAAAGGATAGATGAGCAATCTCAATTTAGTACATACGGTTGTTTTGACCACACAATAATCGCTCGAGTGACACAGTGGGGGTGAATTTGTTGGCCCTAGTTGAAGTAAAGTACTCCTTTGAGGGATACAATTAATTAATGGATATTGTTTTTTATTGATGTTCTATTATTAATTGAGCTCAAATCTATTAGTCAAATTACTGTATAAGTACTAATAAATTAAATTAGATTTAAAAATGCTTTTCTATACATTTTTAAATTATTGGCAAACTTATCATTATGTTATCGAGTTGGCTTTAAAACAGTTTAAAATGTTAACGTATTGTATTTCTACAGAGTGGTTGCCATATATTGGTAGCGACGCCTGGAAGATTGAATGATTTCGTGAAGCGTGGACACGTCTCGTTTGCTTCCGTCCAGTTCTTTGTGCTGGATGAAGCTGATCGAATGCTGGACATGGGATTCTTGCCCACGGTTGAACAGATGCTAGGCGACTCGACCATGATTGCCACTGTAAGTATCCATTTTTATTTTATATATTTGTTGTTTTCATGATTTTTATTGACCTTGCTGTCTTGTTTGGATTAGAATGTTGTAAGTATGTTGTTATAGAGTAGAGTAGTTATGTGTCCGAAGCCATTCTTACTATCAAAATTGACACTTCTTTAAGGTGAATTTGGTTTTCTGAATGTCACAATCAGTCGGTTTACATATATCTTATATTAACAAAAAATATCTATTGCAAGTTTATACTTAATGCGGTCATATTTAACAGACCTCGTGTAACTGGTTGAAACCAGTAATAGGTGTTCTCACTGTTCTCAGATGAGGACATTAGAATTTAAAGTACCATGGAGGTCAGTACTGGTACTGGTAGTTATAATTATTATACTCGCCATGATGACTATTAGCTCTGCCTTATCATAATACATTTAGAATAGAAAAATATACCCTGTATAATTTATCTTAAGTTTAATAACATTTTATAAAGCATAACTTTTTCTCGACAAATCAAAAATAAAAATGTTTACAAGAGTGCGGTGCCCCATCGGGGGATCCACTGAATATTCCAAGTGGTGTTTGAATAAATATCTTCAATTAAACTCAAATATTTAATTTGTTCAACTACAATTTTTTTTTTAATTGCCATATTTTATATTTTGTGTATTATTTATGAACGAATTAATATTATTAATCTTTATGTTGTTTTAATTGGTTTGTATTTGTTAACTTTAAATTAAGATTCAACCTTGTATAATTCAGTATTCATTTTATCAATAGCAGCGTCAAGATTGTAGTCACACACAGCTAATAAAGTATATGCATAGAAGTTAAAAAATTACAATTAAGCTGGTAATTTGTCATTGATATAAATAATAAATAAAAGGGGTCCTAAAATGCTTCCATGTAGAACTTTAAGATCGACATCAAGTCTTGGAGAAAATGGTTAACTTTGGTGGTTTGTATTCTGTTAGTCAGATAATTTTTTCGCCTTCGTCTTATTACTATTGTATTAGTTTTTACAGCAAATATTAAATGTGATTAAGAATCCCGATAATTTTTACTTGATAAAAGTTTTTATTTGCACAATGAATTTTAATCTGTATTTTGTTCATATTCTAATTACTGTACTTTATATCTACTTTTTTTATTATTATATCTCCTTATAAACCAAATCACATTTATTTTTTATGACATTTCACATCTGTATTATAAGAGTTTAAGTGATTGTATATAAATAAATATTATTCCTTATCTATGTTAACGATTTGGTGTATGATGATCCCAGATCTGACGCAACAGCATAAACAATAATATATAATTCATCTATAATGTTTGAAATCATTTTTTGCAAGTTATTTGGCACACCTTTTGCAAAACCTTCCATATTTTCACATAATTTTAAAAAACTTACAATGCCGTTAATGTCAAAACGACTTGTGTCCATGAGTTATAGGGTTGATACAAAGGAATTTTACAGTATTCATTTTGAATGTTTTGCCAGAAGAATGTACAAAGTAACAAATATAATATAATATAATTGCCAAAAGGCTCTAGCCTGATTGGGCAGATACAACAAATTAACTCTGGTCTGGATACCGGGCCACTCTGGCATGGAGGGCAACGAAATTGCCGACTCCTTAGCCAGGGGCGGTGCGGTATCAAAATTTATCGGACCAGAACCAGTGCTTGGCATATCGGCAAGCACTGCGAAAACAACCATCTTAGCCTGGACTGAGGGGAAAATCCTCCAGTACTGGCAAGAACTACCAGGATTAGTTCATTCAAAGGAGTTTATCACATACCCTTTCAGAAATCAGAAATCTTTATTCATCACAAAATTGATACAATGTACAGTGTCAATTATCGGACTAGTCAAACAAAAGCTTAAAAACTAAAAGACAAATCACTGACAGAATATACATTAAATTTAAAATTGAAATTCAAGACATACAAGATAAAAGATATGGTAAAATACATAAAAATGCATTATTTTTCTTTAGAAAAAAAAATTTTTTTTTCTTTGAAATCAAAAAACTATTAGAGCTCAACAGGTTACACCTAAGAACTCTAGTTGGCCTATACAATGGGCACTGCAGACTTAATCACCACCTACACAGACTCGGAATGGCGGACAACCCTGAATGCCAACTGTGTTTGGAGGAAAATGAAATGGCAGCGCACGTTTTATGTACCCGTCCTGCTGTAGAAAGAACTCACTTTTTGGCAAAGGCTAACTAACCCTAGTTGACAAACAAACAACGGACTAATTCGTGCGTGGTCTTTGAAGATAAAATTATATTCGTCATCGTGTGGGAATTCAAACTTCAATGTTAAAATAAATAATAATAACTTTATTTCATGTAAGCCTTATAGGATATGAAACGTCAACAGCAAAAATACAAACTGATATTATTATATATTAAATAATATAATGTACATCAAATATTTAAAAGTTTGAATAAAACATAAATGCGATAAAATTACAAATATTTAAAACAACAAATTAAAAACTTGAACAGGTCAAATAGATAAAAACTTTTAACAGGATGGGTAAAATTACATATTACTCATATTTTAAATTCATGAAATTCTTTTAGGGTGTAAAAACAGTGAGTGCAAAGAAAAAAACTTTTTTTTTAAATTTGGTTAGATTATAGATTCTGGCAGCTTATTGTAAATTGTACTGCAGGTGTAAAGTGCACTCTTCTTATAGGACAATCTGAAATTATTTACATATATATTGTTAGCGAATCTTGTGTCATGGTTGTGAATGTTATTGTGCCGATGAAATATTTCTAAATGATTTTTTACGAATAAACTTGCTTCATGAATAAAGATGGAAGCAACTGTTAAAATATTGTTTGTTTTAAACAAAGTTCTGCAGGATTCCAGTGGAGCATATGGGTAAATAAGTCTGAGTATTCTTTTTTGTTGTACAAAAACTCTCTTTATGTCTGTTGATTGGCCCCAATACAAGATTAGATATTTTATATGAGAGTATTGTTAAAGCAACGGCACGTAGTGGGTGCGTCGATTGTAGTTATGTCTGAAATTTGGTATTTGGTTTGCTGAGTTGATTTCGAAACTTTTTTCCTTTACGAAAAGTCTTGTGAATGGATCCGAGTGGGGGTAAAAGTCTAAAAAACCGCGGTATTAAGAAAGTACATCAACTCCACATCCCCCCACCAAAATTTCAGACGAAGACTACGGGACGTTTGTTAGCCGGAATTTTTTGAAAATTTCAAAAAAAAAAAATTTGTAGTTACGGACGAAACTTTGGGTACTTGTTCTATTCAACGTCAATGTCTGAAAAATAATTTCAGACATTTTTCATGGGCCGATTTTGAGATATAAGGGTTGAAAGTTGCAAAATTTTGAAAAAAAATTTTGTTTTTCAAATGTTGGTAAAATGAGGTTGAAATTGATGAAAACGTCTGAATAGTTCATTATAAGTTATTAAAAAAGATATATTTCGGTTTCAGACGTTTTCATTGATTTAGTATAAATAAAGCATTTTTATCAGTTTCGAAACATTTTTAAACACGTAATAGAGTAAAAAACTGACGACCACTTTACGGGTTGCAAAAATGGGGTGAAAATGAATGAAAATGTCTGAAACCGAAACATATCATTAATAACTTATAATGAGCTATTCAGACGTTTTCATCAATTTCAACCTCATTTTACCAACATTTGAAAGACAAAATTTTTTTTTAAATTTGCAACTTTCAATCCTTATCTCTCAAAATCGGCCCATGAAAAACGTCTGAAATTATTTTTCCGACATTATTGACGTTGAATAGAACAAGTACCCAAAGTTTCGTCTGTAACTACAAAAAAATTTTTTTTTGAAATTTTTAAAAAATTCCCTCTAAAAAACGTCCCGTAGTTTTCGTCTGAAATTTTGGTAGGGGGATATGGAGTTGATGTACTTTTATAATACCGCGGATTCGTTCGTAACTGCAAAAATTTTTTTTCAACTCTTAACCCCCCCTCCGTATCTCAGCTCGGATCCATTTACCAAACTTTTCTTAGAGGAAAAAGAGTTTTGAAATCAACTCAGCAAACCAAATATCAAATTTCAGACATAACTACAATCGACGCACCCACTACGTGCCATTGCTTTAACTATATGATAAGGAGTAATAAATATTTAGGGGATATTCAACATCCAATTCAATTCAATTCAATTCAATTCTTTATTGGTGGTAAAATACACAGAGTGTTTACACACGTCAACATACAATAAGAAAGATAAAATACAATAAGGAAGATAAAATACAAAGTACATGATATTAAATGTATAAAATATAGATATAAGGTATAAGACTAACGGCACAGAATACAAATGACAAACTAACAGAAAAAAAAAAATTTATAAGCAAAAAATATATAGTCGGTATGGTATGGTGATTTGTCATTGCTTATTTACAGAACACTGCACAATGATACACACATTAGATTTTAATCGAGGCAAAGTTACTGGCTAAAAATTCGTTAGTACTATAGAAAGCATTATTAAGTAAATATGTTTTTATCTTATTTTTGAACTGGGTTTCATTTAACGATTTTATTTCTGGTGGTAGAACATTATAAAACTGCAAACCCAAGTATCCAGTGCCATCCCTGGTTTTATTTAATCTATGGAAATTTATATTTAGCTTATCGTTATTTCTGGTTTTGTGACAATGTACTTGGCTTCTGGTTTTGAATGATTCCACATTTCTCTTTACATAAGTAAGACACTGGTAGATATATCCATTATATCCATTATAGGTTTAAGATTACGAATTACATAGTAAGCAGAATTTAATTTGACTATTACATGGTTAATGTGTATTCTCCAAGACAGGTTTTCATCTATGTGGAGTCCCAGGAATTTAGTATTGGTGACCCTTTCTATTGTAGCATTGTTAAGCAGTTCTGAAGTTCTGTTAAGAAATATTATATTGTTACGTGCTTACACCCTTTTTGTAAACACCCTGTATCGTGGATTCGGAAATTATAACACCAGGGTAACACTAATCACTAATTTATTAACCTACTAATTACAACCAATAATTTACTTGACTAGTAATACACTGTGTACTACAATTCAATTATTCGGTCACTTTATCACTGTGTTTACTCCTTACTCTCTGACCATCTCAACTGACCATTAGAACTGTACTGACTTCCACAACCTGGTTTACTCCATGCCTTATATACCTAAAGATGAGGGATCCCGAATTTTCTGTATAACGTCACCATTCTTTAGATAGTTCCAGACACTTCCAGATGTCATCATTCTAGAGCTTCTAGTAGGTTCTTTCTCTAGCTTGTATTTTTTGGACATAGAATTTGCTAAAATACAGTCAAAAGCACGAGTTAGATCGAAGAATAAAGCAAGAACTAGTTCTTTTTTGTCAATTGCATTATATAAACTCAAAAGCAGCTGTATTTGTAGAGTGTTCAGCTCTGAATCCATGTTTTGACATTTCTGCCTTGAGTATACAGTGTACATTGTAATTACCTAATAATAGTTTTATCAGCTTCTATTTCTTCCTCCAACTCAAAATTGTCAATTTTCATTATGTATGTATAACCTATGACCTATGCGATATTAATATTTATAATCCATTTGACACAACTTGACAGATTTTTTATATTTTATGAAACTACTGTTAATACCCTTGCATCACTAGCAACTTATACCACAGAAAAGAGAACTACCAGAAGCAACACTGAAGCTTCTCGCCCAAATTCCATTGACGCCATCTTTATTTTTGTAGGTATTTCCGTCAGTTCATTTATTTTTTTAACCTAACATTTTGTGACATAATATCCAACAATCCAACTATATTTTTATCACGTTAGAGGACTATTCTGCTGTGCATTTTTATTAGCGATATGACGAATAAACGAAGTGGAACCGTTCGTGCTGTTCGGCTATCGATGCGGAACGACGGGAAAGTAAATCACTTTATTTTGATCACCTAAGATATTTCGTTACTGCTGGAAGTTATAAGAATTTCCAAGTAATTATGTATTTATCGAAAACATCACAATAGTCCTAATAAGTGGTAAAAATATAGTTGAATTATTGGTCATAGAATGTTAGGTTAAAACAATAAATTAACTGATGGAAATACCACAGAAAAGGTAAACTATACAGAAGCGAAAGCTTGCCGCGGCACATTTCATGTCGGAGGACTCATATCCGTGACCTCGTAAGTGACAGTAGGAGCTGTTATTATGACACTGAGAGAAGTAAATTTTTACAGATGGTCAACTTTATTAGGCATGGAATACATTATACACTGAGAAAACTATCTAGTTTTATATTTAACTAGCAAAATACCTGTTTCTCTGCGGGTTCATTAAGATAACTAAAATGCATGTATTAAATAATTATATTTATACTACTTAAACGTTCGCATGGTAGGCCAAGAAACACTATCGCTCTTATAAAAATGTTCTTTTTAAATCATACTTCGAGTTACCCAGAATTCGTAGTAGCAATTTATAGATAAATGTTTCATTTAATATTGCCTCTTTTCAAGTGCTAACCTATATACATATAAAGAAAAGTGTGGCGATGTTTGTTTTTTAGTTACCTTAACGAACCCATAGCGAAACACGAACATTTTCCTTGTTAATTAGCAAAGTTAATACTACTTTCTAGTCGTTTCAGTGATGTAAATATATACGTACCTTTCAGGATCTTTTGGAAATACAAAAAAGCTTGTTGTTTCACCTATCCTGGATGAACATGGACCCATTGAAAACACCAGAAATAAAACACAATAGAGATAGATAAGTTTATATACACGAAACGTTCGCAAAAATGCACAATAACTATATTAACACGTTAGACTGATAATCTCAATACGTAAAGAAACAATAACAGAATAGTAAATTATCGAAAATTAAAAATCACAAAATTCCGTGTAAGCGTTGTAAGACCATGAATCGCATAATGTAAACAATAGTCACATGGCTTGTGTTGTGACAGCTGACAGAAGGGGCGGTTTTAACACGGCGGATATTGGACATCGCTTTCAAATTCGGTCCTGCCGTGAAGCCTAGCTTACGCTTCTGTATAGTTTACCTTTTCTGTAGAAATACCTACAAGGTCACAAAAATTGATCAAGAACCATCAAAGGCGGGGAGTGTTGCTTCTGGTAGTTCCTCATTCTGTGTACTTTGTTATTTCTGGGTTTGTTAACAGCGGGGTTAATTCAGATAGTACAACTCACAAAATTTTAAAACCAAGGTTAAATTTGAATCCGGGGTTAGTTTAACACTGGGTTAGGGTAGTTTAGTACAACTTGCCCTTGGAATTCCTGAATAGTTGATAGTGACAAAAACCAAATTCATCTTAAAACGGTGTGCTAATATGGAACTTCAATTTGAAATTTATTTTGTTAATCCGTATCTAGGGCGAGCGTCAAACACTTATGTTTTCTGCAACTTTCCCCGAAGAGATTCAGCATCTGGCTGGAAAATTCCTGCACAATTACATTTTCGTGACTGTCGGAATTGTAGGCAGTGCTTCCACAGATGTGGAACAAGTTTTCCATCAAGTTACCAAGTTTGAAAAGAGAGAGAAGCTGATTAAGATGCTTCAAGAAGGTAAGAGTAGTTCAGTGTTATATTGTTATCAGTCCAATCAATGAGTAAACAAAATTGTGATCGTAATGCAAAAAGAGTGTAAGTCAATTTTTATTTTGGCAAATTAGCCGCCATCTTTGCAAATATCAAACGTAAATATCTCGCAAAGCATTGATGCTACCAAAAATGGTAAGGTCCTTTTTTGTTCAGCACTAAAACATTCGCTACGTAGTTTCAGGTGTGGTGTCAACTCTTTCAAGATATCTATGATGTCTAAAAAAAGCTTCCCCCATGAATCTCAACTCTTTATTTTTTCTTTGCCGAAAAAGGCCATCAAATTTCACCCAGTAAAAGCGTGATTCATGCAGTGGCGGCCCTTGACTTTTAGCTGTGGGTGGGCAATAGTTTAATTAACACTAATTTAATTAATGTCACACTAACTTCTTTTTTTTTAAATTATTTATCAAATGTCAAATTAGAAATTACAGTCGGGCCCGCTTATAACGAGCGTTCTGTTTTAACGAGTAATTTCAATAGATATAAAAAATCATCCATTAAGCTCAACACAATTTCACGTCTGAAACCGAAACATATCATTTTTGAACCCCTTAATAACTTATGAGCTATTCAGACGTTTTCATCAATTTCAACCCTAAAAATCGGCCCATTAAAAACATCTGAAATTATTTTTCCGACATTATTGACGTTGAATAGAACAAGTACCCAAAGTTTCGTCCGTAACTATATAACAATTTTTTTTGAAATTTTAAAAAAATTCCTGCTAAAAAACGTCCCGTAGTTTTCGTCTGAAATTTTGGTGGGGGGATTTGGAGTTGATGTACTTTCATAATACCGTAGATTCGTTCGTAACTGCAAACATTTTTTTTTTCCGACTTTTACCTCCCCTCCGTATCTCCGCTCGGATCCATTTACCAGACTTTTCGTAGAGGAAAAAGAGTTTCGAAATCAACTCAGCAAACCAAATACCAAATTTCAGACATAACTACAATCGACGCTCCCACTACGTGCCATTGCTTTAACTACAGCTTCTATAATTTTTGATATGGATGATACAATTGAAATATGTCGGTAATTTTCGGGCTATGTGATGTCCCGTGTTTTATGCAAAGGAATCACTTTCACCTCTTTTTAACAAATGGAAGTGCTCTTTGACAATGCATGCAATAATTAAGCCAGCTAATTACTTTGATTTACTGGGGAGGTTCACAAATTTTTTTATTATGTATATATTTATGCCATATATATTCCTACTTATGTAAACTACAATTCCTACCAATTTGTTTATTACTCAACATCATTTGACGGATTAATTGATTAAATTGTCCATGTAGTTAGACAATCAGCTGGATTAACATAGGTCATCAAGCATCCTGAATTTTGGCCATATTCCCAAGGAGAAACTTCAAAAACTTTACAGACAAAACTACTGCTCCAAACAACCTATAATTTTGCAACATTTCCTCCCTTGCCCAGTATACATAAAAATACAATAATTGGTACAGTTGTCAGTTTATTTTTAAAAATGTCTCGAATGTCAGTGCCCCTGCAAATATTCACTTAAATTTTTAAATCTAGGAGGGGACGCACGAACCGTCGTGTTCGTTGAGACCAAACGAAATGCGGACTTCCTGGCTACCCTGCTGAGTGAAAACGACATCAAAACCACCAGTATTCACGGCGATAGACTGCAGAGAGAACGTGAGCAGGCGTTGTGGGATTTCAAGAAAGGGATCTGCAACATTTTGGTTGCTACAGGAGTAGCAGCCAGAGGACTCGACATCGAGGGAATACAGCACGTCATTAACTACGATTTACCAAATAGTATTGATGAGTACGTCCATCGTATCGGACGTACCGGAAGAGTGGGTATGTTAATTACTTGGTTGGGTTTTTGCTTTTGTTCTGACAAGCCTCTTTTTTTTTTTTAGGTAACCGAGGTAAAGCTTCGAGCTTCTTTGACCCAGCCCACGATTCCAACTTGGCGGGAAGCCTGTCAAAAATCATGATGCAAGCAGGACAAACTGTGCCAGACTGGTTGAGTAGCGGTGGTTTTGCTGCTGGTGGTGATGCTGATAGTTTCGGTGGTCGTGATATCCGAGGGGTATGTAATTATTAATCTTAAGTAACCATTATTTTTCATAATGTTAAAGTTGGTATAAAAGGACTTTGATTTATCAAGAATCAAAAGATTCTTTTAAAATCTAATATCAGTTTTAATCATGTGTAGACTAGCGTAATTGTGGAGTAAAACTAAGTCTAAATCGCCTAAAATGGAATTGTCTTCCTATAGCAGTTTTTTTGCTAGAACTTATCGGAAACATTACAAGAGCACAAAGCAAAAAGCACAAAGTTTTGGATTAAATCCAAACCCCGGATGTTTAAACATAAAGATTGTTGAAAATTGGTCTTTTCACAATTTTTATTAAATATCTCTAGTTGTATAGTTCGTATCACAACGAACAGAAAAACCATGAAACAATAAAATTGCAAAAAAAATTAGATTTGACCGAGCTTTTTTGGCATTTCAACAAATAAAAACAATTGAGAGAAGCCAG
Source organism: Rutpela maculata (assembly GCA_936432065.2). Taxonomy (NCBI): domain Eukaryota; kingdom Metazoa; phylum Arthropoda; class Insecta; order Coleoptera; family Cerambycidae; genus Rutpela; species Rutpela maculata. Next base: position 359,020,785 of record OW386285.2, read on the forward strand.
TTTTAAATAATAGATGATAGATGACAACTTAAACAATAGTGCATATATTTCAATAAAACTTTAAATATCTATTTTCTTGAAGCCGAACGATTTTGCTTAACTCACACGAGAAAGTAAGTTCGGCGTGACCGTTCCATTTATTCATCTTTATATACATATAATAATAATTATAATAATAATAATAATTTATTGATCCCTTTGATCACAATAAATGACATAGGACAGGTCAATGAAATAGTACATGTAAAAATACAAAAATTGTCATAAATATATAGAAATAATATTAAAGACACCTATATAATTACATATGTATAAAATATATAAGAACAATGTATATATACACATATACATACATACACATATATATTGCATGACAAATAGACATAAAAAAAAAATACAGAATAAATAATAAAATATAATTTAGACAGCATCATTATCGTCAACAAAGTCTTTTATACTATAACCTATAATTATATTATAATAACCTTTAATGGCTAGGTATGCCTTAAGTTTGTTTTTAAATTTAAGACTGTTTGTAATTTCACGAATTTCTTTGGGTAAAGCATTATATAAAATGACACAATTATAGAGGGGTGACTTTTTAAAGGTGCTTGTACGATGAGCGGGTATACTCAAAAGATCGCCATGCCACGTCAAGTAATTATGATAGTTTAGTCTTTTTTCAAACAGGCTTAGGTTATTTTTTGTGAATGTTATACATTTAAGGATGTATATAGACGGTGTCGTGAGGATACGTTGTTCTTTAAATACGTCTCTACAACTAACATTTACTTTTAAATCAAAGATTAGCCTGATAATTTTTTGTTGACAAATAAAGACTCTTTCACACTCGGAAGCCCTGCCCCATGCGGGAATATTGAAGGATATATGACTATAGGCCATAGCATAATAGATATTAATTAGACCTGTCTTATCTAGAGTTGTTTTTAATTGTAACAATGCAAAATATGCCTTATTTAATTGCTTGCATACATGGTCAATGTGCCTATACCAAGATAATTTGGTGTCAAGATGTGTGCCAAGTAATTTCACCGATTCCGATAACATAATATTATCGTCAATCACGAAATTCTCTGGTAATGGTTTTTGGAGATAAAAGTTTAAACAAACGGTTTTTTTTATAGAAATCTTGAAGGGAATTTAATATTGAGATGCATAATTTCTTGTTCAGGAGATATAACAAATGATTAAAGATAAAAATAACCTTTTAATAATGCAACTAGAAACTTAAATTAAGAAAAAATGTAAAATGTTTGTACATTGAAAAGTATGTGGTACTTTTGCTAACAATTATAACTTTCTGGGTGAGTTATTGCTGTTAAGGGAACTTATATTTTTTACACTTTAAAAAAGAGACTGAACTTGTAATGATGATTTGATTGTTAAAACATGACTAGAATAACGAGAAATATTTAATATAAATTGTATACCTATTTTATTCTAAACAACAAAAAACATGAGTTTTGCACTTCTTTTTGTTTTGACTAAGATATAGCAGGATACAGTCGTCTGACAAAAAATAAACATACTTCTAATCACTTTTAGTTCTTAGTTTATACTTAAAACTTATATATTTTTCTATTTTGAAGACGTTTTTTACTATAATTTGAATTATCCTCGGATTTAGTTAAATTTTAAAACGATAATAAAAATAAATTGCTAACTTTACACTCAAAGAAAATGATAGGTAAATTCAACCAAAAAGAGCATATGAAATCGCGCCTATCTAGTTTCATAGTTAAATCAATCAGAAAACAATAGTCATATAACTTTATTTGTTTTCGTAAACAAATAGTAGTTTAATAATCATATCTTGTAACAAATTAAATAGTACAATGACATTTTTTTATGTTCACTAACCATTTTCAATTTGGTCTACAATTAAATAGTACGACTTTGTTTTTTGTTCACCAACTAATTTTTAGGTTGATCTACACTTTATTGTATGATGAAGTTTTTTTTGGTTAGCCAAAATCTCAGTATTGAGACATCAGACCACCCAAACCAAAGATTAGAGATCGTTTATAAGATCCATCCAAATATATCGACGATCCCTGAGAGAATTTGAACATTGCAATCATGTTATTAATTTTCTATAAATTCATAAGAATATAAGATAATGCATGATTGATTATTGTCAGTAATTTGTATGTGGCATCATCTGGGAATAATTTCTGTAATAGACTACGTGGTAAGCAAGCAAATTTTATGGTAATTCTTTTAGAACATCTAAAAGACGACAATAATATTGGTTTGTCTACCAAATACAATAATACAGCGAACTAATACTGGGTTAGAATTACAATTCGATAATAGTTAAAAATAAAATATACTATTATCTAGTTTAATTTGACAGAATTCAACAAAATAATAGTGAGACGAAAAAAATAATAGTCTTATTCATCTATTTTTTAAGTTAATGTTTGTTTTGTTGTGCGACAACTTTTTATTAATTAAAATAACAATCACCTCTTGTTTAAAAATACCATCAATATAGTTTAGTTTAACAAAATTAATGATATTGTTAGTTAACCATTTTTTTTTGTTGAATTTACCCATACTATTTCTTTGAGTGTAAGACCACAAACTTCACCAAGATAAAAATTTTCAATATGTTTTAAAAAAGATGCCTTAATAACTATCCACAGTGGGTAAATACTCCGATTGTCCTTTTAAAAACCTTCATTGGTCATTTTGAATATTTACACTTCTAAAGCCTTGATATTTTCTGTTTTTAAAATTGCCTTATATTTGACAAATGTTCTTGTTTACCAAATTTTAGTAATAAGTGGACAAGATTCATTTTATTATTTGTGTTACAAATTGTCTGTTTTTTCCAGAATGACTTTGGTAAGGCGCAAAACTTCAGCACGCAGCCAGCCGAAGAGGCAGACGAGGAATGGTAAAATCATCCAGGAACCGTCAATTTATTACTTGACTTATTCTCATACTCTTACAATCATTTAAAAAGGCAGGTTGAATGTAACAGTAATTGCTGGAAATACGAAGGGATGAAGCAAATTTCGGCATAAGATGTTCCTTTTTTGTGTATATATTATAGTTATCTCGTAAGTAAAAATAGTTTTATATGAAGTCAAATCCTTCGTGTATCCGCGAGCAGACACGGCGCGGTTTTGATTTTCTTTACCGATGCTCAGTTAAACAATCAAAGTAATTGTAGCATGTGATGTGTGCTACGTCTCGTTTTATTTTTATGACTCAAGACGGATGTCCACCGATAAATAAAAGTGGATGACTGTCTCAACTTCACCAAGGTTATTCCTTTGACAATATCACATTAGTTCATAATTCACTCCTTCTTTTTCTCACGCCCTCGCCAGTATTTTGATCTAGACAGTTTCAAAGTGGGTTAATAAGAATGTAACATTGCAATGAGGAAAACAACTTAAGTATCATTTTCTGTTGTTCTGCTGTCAGGTGCCTTTTTGTGGTTGGACACCCACATCTCCGCGTTTTAGTGTTCCCTAAATGTTTTACCTGTACTTATAAGTGATTGTGGCATTTTTTAAGTTTTAAAAACTCATGACACTGGAATGATTTTGTTGAATTTTTATTTTCTTTTTTTTTGATTTATAAATAATGTTAAGTTGTTTACATTGTTATGTTGTAAATCTTATTTAAGCCATATAACTAATCTGTGATACTATAAGAAGCCCTTAGTTAGATCTGTAAGTTATATGGTTGTACTGAAGCATCATTCCTTTATAAATAAAAATTTTTTGTAACTCTTGTTTATTATTTCGTTGAAATTACGTGCTGCTAGCCAGAGCACGATTCGTTCAAATTGTTTTATACCCGCTGAAATTTTGTAGAAAGCTAGTTTTTCATGCGAAAGAGATTAATTGGAAGACTGGATCTCAGAAAAATGGATTTTGAGAAATATATTAAAATTAATTAAAATTTCTGTAACTATTAAAAATGGATCTTGTATAAGCTAGGCATATTAGGAAATAAATGGGGGTTCAGAGGAAAGTTTTGATTTTCTCACCCTCTATGTTTTTTGGGTCACTGAATATGAATTTGAAGTTTGCAGGCAAAAATTTGGCCCGGAACTTTGTTTTTTTGGCACTTCTCAGTTTTTGGGCCTATATCTCAGAAAGGAAGCGTTTTTTCGACAAGTCCATTCCATATAAAATTAAAGTAGACAAAATTTCCTACATTTTTCATATATAACGTTTTTTTGGAAGACTAACTTGCTATGATACTTAACTGTTGATCGTAAATGATTATTATAATGAACTCGTGTTTTGTGTGGGTTGTCATGATTGCTGAATATAAAGTTCTAAATTTCCAAAATTTGCGTGAGACTCTTGGTCAGCGGATCAAGTCGTAAAAATGTTGGAAGGAACACTCGAATGGTTTTTTACAAGCTTTTATTTAACTCGCTATGTATGTATGTATGTCAGTTTGTTTAGGGCAAATCTTGCACCTGAATTTTAAAACAGTTATCCTTAACCGGGTACGTTTTCCCCTCCGAGTCTTCATTTATCCGCAATGGAGCCATTTCGAAATTTTTTCAGTTTTTGAAGTTTTGACAGCACTAGAACGGAAAATTATGAACGAAATATGCATCTAACGTGAAATACTAACGTATATGCTTCTTCAAAGCTTTTATGATCATTTCGGGCCAGTAACAACCTTTTTACTGCACTTTATAGCCAGCTCTGCAATTTCTGCCATTTAGGCCCTTATTACTCCCCAAGAACAAAGAATCCGAAGGGGAGAGTAGAGGACTTTTTGATACGTGTTGTCCTGGACCAAAACTGCAATCCTGCAAATTTTCAGCTTTACAATAATTAATTCCGGGTCAAAAACTAAAATTCCTGTGCTACATGGCTTAACTAAGATCACTCAATTTTGCCGCACCAATGAACCAATGTATACACTTAGAGAACTATCAAAGTTAAAGAACTAAGGGCATAGCTCGTCTTGCGCCTTCTTGATTGTTTAGACTAGAAGTGATAGACTGAATAATGAACGCACTTAAATGTCCGAGTGTCGCCGTCGCGACACTCAGAGTGGCGTAATTCCGTAACGGGTGACGCTACAGAGAAGGTAGACATACCAATGGAAATCCCAAAGTATGAAGAGAAATGTTTACTGGGGTACGTTTTCCCCTCCGTGTCTTCATTTATCCGCAATGGCGCCATCTCGGAATTTTTCTAATTTTTTTTAAAAATGTAGAAATTTTTGAAATGTTTACAGAACTAGAACGGAAAATTATGAACAAAATATGCATGGAACATCTGAAATATGAACGGATATACTTCTAATCTTTTATGATCATTTTGACCCAAATCGGACTAGTAACAACCTTCCTGTTGCACTTTATAGCCAGCTCTGCAATTTTTGCGACTTAGGCTCTTGTTGCTCTGAAAAAAACAGGGAAGCCGACGGGGGAGAGTAGGGGACTTTTTACTACGTGTTCTCCTGGACCAAAACTACAATCCTGGAAATTTTCAGCTTTACAATAATTAATTCCGGGTAGAAGCGATATATTGACTAAAACTCCTGTGCTAATTCATCATTCACAATATTTATCATTATAATGATATGAGTATATATTATGCTACTGACTATAGTACACTGTACATAACTACTTTAGTAATAATTGCATTTCATTCGTTTGTCTCCATTTTTTCAATTACTTTTCCTATATTCATTATTCATGTAAGGTATACTGGGTCCGTGAATGTTTTTTTTTTGGCGCGCTCTAGCGGTGAAATGGTTAGTCTTACAAAAAAAGTGATATATGAAAAATACAGGAAATTTTGTCTACTTTAATTTTGTATGGAATAGGCTTGTCGAAAAAACGCTTCCTTTCTGAGATATAGGCCAAAAACTGAGAAAAGTGCCAAAAAAACAAAGTTCCGGGCCAAATTTTTGCTTGCAAACTTCACATTCGTATTCAGCGACCCAAAAAACATGGAGGGTGAGAAAATAAAAAAACTATAGCAAAACTTTCCTCTGAGAATCCTAATATGCCTAGCCTAGTAGGTTAATTGTAAATATACTCTCAAGACACGCAATAAAAATGTCTAATAACATATGATGTCAGATTCATATGAAAGAAATTAACCAGTAAAATGGATCATGTGTAATTTTATAAAACTAGATTATTTGTATAGTATTGCTAATTAGTGGAGTTGCTAAGCATAACAATCGTTCACTTTGTGATACTAACATGAAATTTGGCACAGAGGTAAAGTTTTTTTTGGCGGACAAAATGTGATATAGTGCCAAGCGGAAAAATTTTTCTTTCGGCCATCTTGAAAAAAATAAGTTTGTGGACAGATTTTGGGATTATCTTGAAAACTGTGTATTTATGACAAAAAAACTCCTAAGTAAAATCGAAGAACACAAAATTCACTACAAAATAATACTACGGGAGCCCGCCCTAAGTGCCCGTGCAGCCCCCCCCCCCCTCCTATCCTTTGAGACAATGTTTTTCATAAACATTAAAGCCTAAGGAACAATTTTGGACATGTCCCCAAAAAGAAAATTGGCTGCTCTTTCAAAATGGCGTCCGTTAAAAAAAAATTTGCAAATATTGTTTTTGTATTTAACACAAAAACTAAAAAAGATGGAGAAAAACTTTCTGCACAAAAAACAAAGTGCATAAAATTTCCTACAATTTTGTTCCTATACAATATTTGGATAGGAGTTACCATTTTCCAGATAAATGATTCAGCTCTTAAAATAAAATATAAAATTCAATATAAAACGTAATACTACGGGAGCCCACCCTAAGTGTCCGTGCACCCCCAGATCCTTGGGGACAATGTTGTTCATAAAGATTAAAGCCTAAGGAACAATTCAAAACATGTCCTTAAAAAAAACTGGCTCTACTTTCAAAATGGTGTCCGTTTAAAAAAAAATGCAAATATTGTTTTTGTCATTTAACAAGAAAACTAAAAAAGATGGAGAAAAACTTTCTGCACAAACAACAAAGTGCATAAAATTTCCTACAATTTTGTTCCTTTACAATATTTGGATAGGAGTTACCATTTTCCAGATACCATTGTTGCCGTTTTCGAGATAAATGTCCGCAAATTATATATTTTTTTTTCAGTTTATTTTATTTTTTGTTATGTTATTAACATAAAGTTATATATTATACGCCTTACAATAATTGTCACAGTTACTTCCTCTAAGTGATTTACCGATATATGAATTTCCATGTTTTCTTAATTTTGGATTAATTTATCTGGAAAATGGTTACTCCTATCAAAATATTGTATAGGAACAAAATTGTAGAAAATGTTATGCACGTTGTTTTTTGTGAAAAAAGTTTTTGTCCATCTTTTTTAGTTTTTGTGTTAAATGACAAAAACAACATTGGCAACAGTTTTTTTAAACATATGGCCGCCATTTTGAAAGTACAGCCAGTTTTTTTTTGGGGGACCTGTCTTAACTTTACTTTAATCTTCATGAAAAACATTGTCTCCAAGGATCGGTGGGGGGGTGCACGTACAGCTAGGGAGGGCTCCCCGACTATAACATTTATTCTTTTTTTGTCATAGACGAAATGATTTTCCTACAATTAGGCCAAATGATCAGCGGTATGATTGTCAAGCATTATTTAATATGATGTGGAGATCGTTTAGTACGTTACTGACAATATTATTGTTATGAGTAATATCATACATAAAATAATTAGTAACAATAATGATAATATTAATAATAATAATAATCAGCCAGATCCTGATTCTTGGGGGTGGAGTTTACCACCCTCTTTGGACCACATCTCCAGAAGCTACTTCAGCTTATCAGGAGCTGGTTTCTTGTAAATGTCGAGTTGTATGTAGTATAAAATGTTCATGCGCTCGTGCATAGTTAACCCTTTCACTGCGGACGGCCCAAATGCCGTGGCTGGTGCTGTGCGCAATTATTTTGCTGCTAGCGAGTATAGTCGTCTGGAGCAGTATGGTTCGAAGGAGTTTTTTTTTAATTTCTTTTTTTCAATTAAAAAAAAATTTTTGTCAGTAAAGCATGTAATTTTGAAAAAAATCATAAATCATAACGTACACAAACTAAAAGAATTATTTTGATACGGTATTATGGTAAAAAAAAAAAAAAAAATCAGCGCGATTGCAATCGGCCGATTCCCACCCATAAACCTGTATACCGCGAGAAAATCCGGCTAGAGCAGTCAGATCCTATTTAATTTTGAACCGCGAGTTATCTCGTCTGGTGCAGTTAACCCGTTGGCGAGTATACTCGTCTTGAGCAGTGAAAGGGTTAAAATGTACAGTACTGTGTTTACGTGATGGAGACTGCTGTGAAGCCGACGGTGGCTGAAAATTTTAACTTTTAGGCATTCGTTTCTTTGCGATTTTATAAAAAATCACTAGAGTAGAAATATTTAGTAAAAATAAAGCTTACAAAAAAATTTATTTAGGTACTTTTTATTAAAAATAGAATTATATTACAGCTGTATTTAAATATAAAATTTCCCTGCCACTGAGAAAACTAATGGAGTCACAAAAAAAACTCGATACACGATTTTTGTAGAAAATTTAGTTTAATTTGTGTAATCACAAAAATATTGATACAATTCGCCGTTTTCGAGATAATGTCGAAGTACTGATTTTTCTGACGGCCGAATCAATTTTTTTTCTTAGTGGCACTATATCCCATTTTGTTCGTCTCAAAAAACTGTCTATGTTCACCCAATTTCAGGTTAGTATCACAATCTGAACGATTCTTAAGACAATTCGAATTGAGCAACTCCACTAAATATCAGTAAAATTGAGAAAACGAAGTTGATCTTTACCGCAGTGGAACTTTAGCAGCGGCACGTCGGTGCTTTGTCGGCCTTTTTTATGATTTTCCAACTGACTTTAGCAAAAGTTTAAGTATACCCAAATATACTCAATAAACATGTTTAATAAAAACATATTGTTTTAGTTTTTAGGAAATACGAGTTGTGTGAAAATTTTTTTAAATTTCTATAATTTGATAAAAAGTGGACCCTGTAGTATATTTAAAGATGCAAAATAAGAACGTCTAATAAGAAATTTTTTTGAGAGATTAACCAGAAAAATGTGTCTTGTAAACAAATTTTTAATTTCTGTAATTAAAAAAAAAAACCTGTAAAATTGTAAGTATACTCAAAAATGCATAATAAAATGTCTAATGGTGTCAAATTTTTAAGCAAGAGATTAACGAGAAAATACCAGATTGTTAGGAAGAGAATCACCAGAACAAAATTTTGTATATTTCTGTAGCCATATAAAAAAGATGAATTGAAAGTACTCAAAGATGCACAATAAAAGCGTCTAAAAAGGCCATAGGTGTCAATTTGTTACAAAAGATAGAAAAATGGATCGTGGTAATTTTTTAAATTTTTGCAACTTATAAAAAATGGTCTATTGATTAATTACAAGTACATTCAAAGATGTCCAATAAGAACATATAGTATCAAATGGGCCTTTCCCACGTAATTGAACTTGATGTTTATTATGTCATATTAACACCTAATAAATATTGTATATACTCGTCATACCGTATAATATTTTAATTTTAAATAGATATTTTAGAAATAAAAATATTGTTTACTTCACACCATATTTCAAACAAGTAAACGCGCTCAAATTATGTCATAGGTGGACCCTCCATCAAAATTAAATAATCTCCGGCTTCATACGAACATTAACCGAACCTGTGACATTTCTGAATTTTACATCTCTTCTGGAAGCCTGCTGATAAGACTATTTCCATGTTGCCTAATGTATATGAATGTTTAGCGTTAGAGGAAATGCTTTAGTTATTTCACTAAAGAATGTCTACTTCTTATCTCCGCTTTTGAAAATAATGAATTTCCATTGAATAATACCACCTACTCTAATAAAAATGATAATAATTAACAGAAGAAACACACTTTATATGTCGGCTCTCAACAAATAACAGACACTTGGCAATAAAATGGGTATTAAATAATAATAGATAGGTTATGTTCTCTTATTTACGCTGTGGTCGTACATATCTAGTATAATTAAATTCAATTATGCTAGAATGTGTATGTACATACATTGTTTTTTTTACAAGGTGTATTCTTACATTAAAATGATCTTCACAAACTCTATGCAGAGCTGCAACGAATCATTTGAAAACAGATTTAAATAAAAGATCAAAGATACTTTACTTTTTATCAAATGATTTAAATCAAAAATACTTTTGCCTATAAAGAAGTATTTAAATTATAAATCTTTTTGAGATTTAAATCTTTTATAATACTTAAAATCATTTTGCAAATGATTTAAATGTTTTTTACTATTTTTGCTGTTTTAAATCAGTGAGCCAGAAATAGTTATTTACATATTATTAAATGCGAAAGTTTACTTTTAGGTGTAAGATGATTTTTGAATGGTCGAGGCGAAGCCGAGACCTTTAAAAAACACCGAACACCTAAAAGGGCTTTCACATTGTGTAATGTATTATCTTTTTCTTCCTACCGAAAGATATTATGGTATTTGATAATTTAAAACTAATTATTTCATGAATTTATTTGACGTTTTTAATAAATTTTATAGTTTAGGAGGCTGTCTGTGAAAATTGTTTTCATGCCAACGAAACAATTACCAATTTGGTGGCGGTGAAAATGGGATACAAGAAGCAGCTAATATTGCTTGTGCCTCTCTTTACCTCAAGAAATCCAAAGCAAGGAATATGCAAACTTATGTTATGAGTTAAAATTTGTTTTTTTTTATTTTCTGTCCTGGCCACGAAAGTTCTACTTTCGTAGCTAGCAACGCCTTAGCAATCAAGTAACTCGAATGTTTACTTTCGTTATCGCGCATCTTGCTGGGGTTGCAAAGGTCATTTATATAAACGGTAGTAAAAAAAGATTTAAACTACTTCTTGCGTGATTTAAATAACTTTTGTAGTATTTAAATTTTATTTTTATTAAAAAAAATCAAAGATACTTTCTAAAAAGATTTAAACCATAAATCAAACATCATTACTAAAGAAAATATTTAAACTCAAAAGATTTAAATTAAAAAAATGATTTAAATCTCCCGTTATGTTGCAGCTCTGACTCTATGTCTTCCTGAATCCGGTATGTTACTTATATTCATCGCCATAGCCCATGCTTTTCGAATAATTGGGTTTTTTGGTATTGAAATAAATAACTTAGAACATTTACACTTGTATTTTTATATAGTACAAATAAAATTCACACTCACAAATAAAAACCGAAACACTTTAGGAAACAGAACTACATAAAACGAACTGATTTGATGAGGTTATGTTATTGAATGTGTCACACTTTGGTCATACGTCACTGGACCTAAGAAAGCTTGATGTCATATCTGTCAACTCGGTAAAGCTAAAAAGAGACAAACACTTATACGTTGTACAATCTGCTCATACGTAGCCTCTACGAAGGGTGCAAGAGTATACCGATTGGTCTGTCCGCCGAATGCGTCATTAGTGGAAAAATAATGCCGCCAATTTTAAATTCATTTAACATAATAATTTATTCTGTGGAAAAGAAGCAAATTTCGCAAAAAAGAAAAAATACGGGCGAGTTGTTTTAAAGAGAACTTCTCAAATATTCAATAAAAAAAAAACGTGGGAAAGGCCCATTGTGATGAAACAAAAAAATTAAGTGTGAAATTTTTTAAAACAACCCCGCACAGATCTCATGTAAATTGGCACCCAGTTAAATTGGCTCAATTTTTAATGATTTTCTGATCAAAAGCTCACATGGGCCCAACTCAATCCTACATCTAGATGGATCTTGTAGATTAATTGTAAGTATACTCAAAGATGCACAATAATAATGTCCAATAGTCTAACAAGAACATACCGTGTCAAATTGTCGTGAAAGAGATTAACCCGAAAAAGGAACTATTGAGTCGGAAACATAACTTGTTTTGGACTGGGGCGCCAGGGATGAGACAGTCACGTAGGTTCATCACTGGCAGGCCATCCAAGGCAAAGACCAACGAATTGCTAAAGCTAAGCAGAAAACAGCTGAGATGTGCAGTGGGAATCCTAACAGGACACTGCACACTGAATAGAAAGGCGAGTTTCCGTTTATTTCTTATCTTAATGAAATTACTTAGAGAAGACGACATATGTCACAATGCACACAGACTGATATCATTAGCATGTACTGGTTGTCTAGGCAACGAACCTGTTTTTCCAATTGTGGGGTCGCATGGTTGCGTTAAATAGCTGTGCTGCTTGTTATTCTAGGAATAAAACATGAACTGAAATTTATTTCAATTGCGACTGTCCAATATTAATAAACGAAAATAATAAACTTAGTAGTTTTATTTTATTTAAAAAAGAATAAATTTAACCGACACTGGTATCGTGTCCAAGAATATACTCGATGCGCAAAACCGTGACGTATGTTATCTTCTCTAAGTAATTTCACTCTACTTTACATAAGAGTAATGATGTTTTAGTGGCTTCTGTGAGTCGGAAAAAATCTCAAAAAGTGTAACTAATTTATAGCTTAAGGAGACTATGTCTCCCCCCTCGTTTTCGAGGATGCCGAACACGATGGTGGCGGTTTAAACTCTTTCCCAAACGGCCAAAAAAACCACCCCCGCTAGGGATGAAATGCGGATATGCCGTCTCATACCGACAAAACCTGCGTCACCCCCCCCCCCCCCCCCCGTTTTTGAGGATGTTGATCACGATGGCGGTGGTTTAAACTCTTTATGAGTTAACCCCACCCCCAAATGGGTTAACGCGGATACGGCGTCTCATACCGACAAAACTTGCGTCACCCCCCATTTTCGAGGATGCTGAACACGATAGCGGTGGTTTAAACTTTTCTCGAGTTGACTCCACCCCATAAACGGGCAAAAACAACCCCCGAAATGGGAGAAACGCGGATACGCTGTCTCATACCGACTAAACCTGAGTCGCTCCCCGTTTTCGAGGATGCTAAACACGATGGTGATGCTGGATCTTCTCCCCAAAGCAAACTAACCCCTCTAACAGCCAAAAACTACCCCTTTGATACCCGGTTTAATGAAGTGCACCGGATAAGAGAAAATGAATCATATGTTCACAGATCATTGAATACACACCGGATGATGATTCCAGGTTTCTTGATTGACAGTTCAACTCGAAAACGGGGGGTGAAGCAGGTTTTGTCGGTATGAGACGGCGTATCCACGTTAACCCCTTTCGGGGGTGGTTTTTTGCCGTTTGGGAGGTGGGATCAACTTGGATAGAGTTTAAGCCACCGCCTTCATGTTCAGCATCCTTGAAAACGGAGGATGGTGACGCTGGTTTAGTCGGTATGAGACGCCGTATCCGCGTTAACCCATTTGGGGGGTGGGGTTAACTCTGATAGAGTTTAAACCACCGCCATCGTGTTCAGCATCCTCGAAAACGGGGGGGGGGGACATAGTCTCGTTAGGCTATAAATTATTTACATACCTGTCCGACCCACACAAGCCACTATTTTATCTATTAAGTAATACATTATATTTATTAGTTAATATAGTGTAGAAAAATAAAACATGCCCCGGTCTCCCCTTATATTAGCTCGGTTGGCAGCTCTGAGTTGATTATGTGCAATATAAGAATGGAGTGAACTATACAAAAGAAATTAAGCAGAAAAATGGGTAATGTAATTTTTCTTTCATAAAAAAAAATGCCCCGTAAATTAGTAGGAAGTGTACTCAAAGATGCATGATGAAAATTTCTATTAATAATAGGATATTTCCAGTTACAGAACAAAAATACAACTTGATGTATATCATATACATTGTACAGGACATAAAGATAAATATGTTAATAATATATAGTAAAAAATTAAGAAAGACTAATCCAAGAAATGGGTTCGTCAAAGAACTATTCCTTTGGAAATAGTAAAAATTTGTCCATGTTAAATATTTGTGAGTATTGATTTGCATTGTTGTATTTATTTATTTTTAGAATTACCTGGATATTTCAAATACAGTAATGTCCGCTTATAACGAAACTCAAGGGACCAGAAAAAAGGTTCGTTATAAGTGATGGGTTAAAAAAAATCACCATTATTTTTTTATTTTTTTTTACATAGAAAAATAACTTTGTTTTGTAACTTTTTGAGGTTGTTTAACAATGTCATATTTACTTTTAAACGATTTACGTCACTCATGTTCATATTAACTTGTAAGAATCAGCATACTGCACAATTAGCGGCTCTACATTGGCTGATAGGATTGATTGGCACATAGCATAAAAAAAAGGGTAAGATCGCGCCCATGCCTCATGGCGGCTAACCAATCAACACGTTCGCTGCTTATCCGATTCTAGTATAGCCTACCGATATGCTGATATCCATTTTTAGTAAAAATCGACTTTAAATTGACTATTGTCAATCCGCATATCGGATGAGCCATAGACTCGTGCTCAGCAAACGTGTTAAGGCCATCCTGAGAAAGCAGACATTTTTACTGGGTTATTGGAGAAAGTTCTTTGTTTTTCAGCTAATAATTAGGGTTCATAGCGACCTGGAAAAGTCAGGGAATTTGAAGTTGCCAAAAAATGTCAGGGGAACAAAAATAATTTTTAACCTCCACCTGCCCATCGAAAATGGTCCTGAAAAACCTGGAAGTCAGAGAATTTAAGTTTGAAAAATTACTATGAATCCTGAAATAATATATGAGGTTTCTGTTACCTGAAAGTTCATTATTTGCGGAAAAAAATAGCACACTTCTATGGGACTTTAGATCGTACCAATAAGATTGGTTCGTTTTAACCGAAATATCACAATAAACGGGCTGGACTGTATTCTGTGTTGTTTGTGCGCTAATATTATTTTATATATATTTGTATTGTGACATATGTAAAAAGCTATATGGTTCATCAATAACATTCCATTCTATCCTATACAAAAACACAACAATTATTAAAATCTCTATTTAAAATTTAAATATAAAAAATAATTTACAAATTGTTAGTCTTCACAAGTTCAATTAAATTAAACGTATCATCTAATGCTATAATAAAACACCCGATGTGCTTGGAGAATTAGTAGTATTTGCTGGAAAGTTACCCTGGGTCCACATTATCAGGTTGTGTTCAGGCATCTGGGACGCCTGAAAATGATCGCTAAGTAACATCTGCGAGAAATGAACATGCCTTTGATATGCTTCATTCTCCCGTTGGGAATCGCCACAAATTCTATGGAGATCTGCAAAATAGAAACAATGAAGTTGCACTGTTTTTTTTCTCTCTAATAATTGTTTTATATATTACGGACCACCGTTTATTTTTAGTAACACTTATAAAATTTTTAAGAACAGTCAACAGATAATGATGAGCCTATTTTAATCTCATGTCTAAATGTAAAAGTGAAAGATTTTTGTTTTTCTTTCTGATTTCTCTATCATATGTTTTCTTTTAATATATTTAATAACCATACATACATGCACAGAACTGTTGATACAGTTGATAGTTTTATTTTAAACAATGTTCTTCTTTTAACATTGATCACTAGGTTGTACAAACATCTACGGAACCACTCTACACACATTTATCCTCATTCAATAAGATTATTGTTCATCTTTAATTTTTCTGTTTTGCTTGCTATCCGCCACTTTTGTTAAAATTTTTGCCTAGCTTCAGTTTACTCTATGTTCATTCTCCGTGTTTGCAAATTTTCGATCCAAAGATCGAAAATTTGTGAGTGTCAAAAATTTCATTCTTCCTAATGTAATACTTGTGTTCACCCAATCTTACACTGAGTGATTTGGATGACTCACCCACAAAATGTTTGGTACACTTATGGAATACTGTAAATGCAGAATTTTGAATTTTGCTCACAGTTTAGTGGTATGGCAATGAGGTCTCCAATTTTAAACAATATATTTATGGGGGGCTTCAAGATTAGACATAACCAAAATTGTATATACAAACCGGTTATATGGTCAAGATATATGTTGTTGATATTTTTGCAATTTGGCTTCAGAGTACATCTGCTAGATCATTTTTTAGATAATATAAAAATAAGAAACTTTCTATTAAATTTACATTAGAAGTGGGACAGATGAACTGCTCTGGCCTGCGAAGCTCCTTATCCTTGCTAAAGGGAAAATTCTACGACAAAGCAGGAAACATGTCAGAATCGTGGTCGGTTTTTTTGAGTGCACACTATGGGGGTGGTTGACAACCCCAACTGCAGGTTCTGCGGGGACGAGGAAGAAACTTCTATCCACGTACTAACTTCCAACCCTAGTCTTATGACACGGATCAAACAAACCAGATGTTTCACTTAATAGTATTCCCTATGTAACCAGTTTCATTTTTTGTCGTGTGACGTATACCTTCCAGGATTCTGCGCAGAAGACATAAACAGAGCAACCTAGCGGTTGACATGGAAGATAAGACCAGAGAGTATAATGTCACAGGAGGGAGTGTTTAGTACTGAAATCTCAAGGATGGAAGTGGTCATAAGCTACAACAGTGATATTAATTATTTTGGAATGTGGTGTATTGTATTGAAGCTTAGAGTTGTTATTGTTATACATTTAGGTGGTTTTTTGAGTATTTATTAGGTGACTTTTAATTTAACACCCTCTATTTCTTAGATCTTAGATGTAAGAGTCATAGGCGTAGAGGTTATTTTCCAGTAATATACTGGATAATTGTGTTATTTTGTAGATTCCACCAACATTATTTTTAGAAAAAAATACACGTGGCAGAGAATCCCATAAAGAAAAACAAAAAAATTAAGAGAAGAGAACTAACACTTAGACAATATTTAAAGTGAAAGTAGAATATTTTTTCAGAAGAGGTTCTCATACAATATGTTGCCCTAGTTTATGAATTCCTTGGCAAATCGATTAGCACAGGTCCTAGAGAGGACCAACTAGATCACCTGACTTTACTACCTAGACTTCTTCCCTTTGGAGCACTTAAAATCTATGGTCTAAGCCACTAAATCAGAATTTCTTGAAGAATTATGTGCAAGAGTCATTAACACGCCCCAAAAGTGTTTAGTAATGTATTAAAATCATTCGAAAGGCAATTGTATCATAGTGTGGAAACAGCTGTAAGCCATATTGAGCATTTAATAAAATGTGTTTTTTTCTAATATCGCTTTTCTTAGACAAAAAATATATAATGTTGGGTAGAGAATTAAAAAAGGACTTGTTACAGTCTATTTTCACATTTAGTAATTGCCAGAATTTTATGTACTAATTTTCGTTGTTTTCCCAAATTTTATCGTGTATTTGAGCATAGATTTTCCTAAGATATATCATATGCAACTAGATTTCCTTCGGCTCCCAAAACAAGTATAATTGGTTGCCTAATAGCGCTATCTGATGTTTTATTTCAGCCATTCCATCGTTGCCGGTAACTAGATGAGTGCGTTCCTCCGATTAAAGAACTTATATCTAGATACATAATTGTAATGATTTATATGTTGCTGAGATAGTTACAATCTAAGGCACTTCTTCCCATAAGTTCTTGATTGGCTAGTCGATCTATTCGCGACCGATTCGGGCACGATCGGTTCAGTTCGATTATCATAATCTCAGTTTGACACATTTGACAGTATCTGCCATTAATGTTAATAAGTGTTTTTCGATCAACATGTGGTGAAGAAGTCTTTTTATTTTAAGTTGTGATTTGCTTAATACCTAAATAATATTCTCTATTCATATTTACACAGTTTAGTGACAATATATTTAGTGCAAAGTGCTGTGCCATTTGCAGAAAGCAGTTTAGAAAAGAAGAAAATTGATCGTTCCATAGTCGTAACATGATGAAGTTCAGTTTACAGTTATAAAGTGAATGGCAATTAAATTTTAATATCCTTTCAATACATATTTATCTTAATGTATTATCTTACTGTAATATCGTATGCCTACATCACATTGTATAAAGAGGCGGTAATGCAGGAATTGCAATAATTCATTTTAATGAAAATATTTACCATTCTACACATTTTCTACACACACAACGCCACTGTTGCCCATGGGATGTGATGTTCATCTATCCATTTTAATGGACATATAATGTGACTATGTTAGGAGCAAACAAGGTATATAGTGAAAAGATAGCTTGTTATGTATCTAGATATAAGTTCTTTAATCGGAGGTGCGTTCAGATATTCATTAAGAGAGTGCATTGCAAAAACGCCTTTTTAAAGCTTCTACAATGACCGGTATTGTTAATGATGTGTAGACTTATGAGAGGGCGGCCTTCGGAGATTATTATATTATTTATGGATGTAAACGAAGTTATGAAAATGTATTCAGAGTTGTGGGATACACCATAAAGTGGAAATTCTGAACGTACCGTCGGAAATTACAAGAATTTGACAATTTGATAGGGGGACATTTTCTAGGTCATTTCCTTTTTGCTGGCTTGAAAATTGAGTCGTGTGAGTACACGTTTTAGCATATTGTAAGTTTGCTCCATTTATGGGATTTAGTATTCAGCACGACAAAATTAGTCGTATTTCCATTTTGGTATTTGAGTATCGTTTTTGGGGAGATACAACTACGGATTTCCGGATAAAGTCAATTTTCTGAAGCACGTGGCGTCTTTCGAATGCAAAATTTCGGAGTGCCATTCAACAAGCAAAGGACCTCTTTCAGCCCACATCACTCTCAGGTATGTCTCTGAAACCCACTTAAGGATGAAATAGACTGGTAATTTAGATTATTTATTTTATTGCAGGGCTTTTTGTTTGTTTGTTTGTTAAGTTACGAGTATTGGGACCTGTTTGTTAAGTTACAAGTATTGAGATCTGTTTGTTAGTTTATGATTTATTTGGGTTTGTTAATTTACGAGTTATTTGGATCTGTTACTCTGCGTTTTACTTAGAGCTTTTATGACACACTCTACACTTTACGAGGGACTTCCAGCCTGACTGGTTTCAACTTCTAGTTCAGATTTTGGTGTCTAGATTTTAGATTATTGCCTGTTATCTTGTGCTTGTATGGTACTACTGGGGATCTCGTCACGTTACCCTAGACTCCACGTAGATTGTCTACCACCTGCGGCTGTTATCACTTAGAATTACGCTACCCTCGTAGGACGTGAAAAGGTATTCAGACACTACCAAAGGTAAGTGAAATCATATTCTCTTAACGAGGGATCTGGTACATCAACACAACGCCCACAGGACAGTAAAATAAATTTCAAGTAATATTTGGTATATTTTGTGTATCGTTACTTCACTAACCGAATAGTTTTGCCTTATTTTACAAATAGATTTCAATAATTTTAAGGCATTTATGTTTTACCATACCTTGCGTCACATGTAGTTTTTTTGTCACGCTTCTCATATATTTATTAGTTTGTAAGATATTTTGTGAATATTAGGTTAAGTGTGTGGGCTTCACTTATTAGTACACTTTTTGAGATTAATATTGTGATATATATTGTACTACGTACCCTGCTAGTTTTATTAAATGTTTGATTAGAACGACTATGTCTTTATATATTTGACCATCCTGCACCACCCCAAATTATCAAAACCACCCCCAAGGACCTGACTAGATGGTGGTGTTCCTCACCAGTGTATTGCAGAGGGGGTACTGCACATTAAACATTAAAATTTTGTTCAGGGCACAGGGTGACTACCCTATCCTGCGTTCGCTGTTTAGCAGCCTTTGGGGCTCCCATTTATAAGTGGGCCTAGGCCCTGTAACAGTCTTTCGAAAAATGCATGCATCATGCGTAGCGTAAATGAATTTTATGATAAAATGGGTCTCCTCTGAAATATAGCCTTGCCCATTTTATTAAAATCAATCGTAGACAAATTTATCTAGCGGGAACTCTGTTAGCAGATACTTCTCATATAAATCGAATCTTTAGGACATGTGTCTAAATAAAACATACCTTTTAAAATTGCTGAGGCCCACAATTGCACATGAACATCAGGTATTTTACTAGCCAGCTGCATTGCCGGAGTAACCATATTCATACTCTCCCTGCTATTTCCTAACGACAAGAAGATGTGTCCTAAAAGTACCAACGAACAAGATGTCAGTCGGTTCAAATCCTCAGCATTTGCCATTTTCAAGGTTTCTCTGAGATACCTCCTGAAAAAGATTGTAGCTTAGAAGTATCATAAGTGAAAGTTGAGCAGTTTTTAACAGTAAAATTTCTCTGATAGTTTAGAATAAGTGCAGTTATCAAAATAAAATGTGATTTTAAAGTTTCTAGGTGAAGTATAGATCTAGTATTGGATTCTGTGCTTGTATACTACTCGTTAACAGATGGCACTGTCACTGACAAAATTGCCAATTTCAAATTTGAATGTTTCAACCAGGATGTATTAAATAGGTGATGCGACGACAACCCTTACAGTGGCTTCATAAGTGCTCACTTTGTACATAACTTTTGTTTTTGTTTAGTGAAACAAGAGTCCAGTGACATCTGACATTAAGTAGCTAAATTAAAACATTGAAAGAATATATGCAACACTACATGCAGCATTGCATGTGTCGCCACAGCCAACCTCAAAAATATATATTTCTTAAGATTTACAACTATTACATAGCTGTTATTAAAATTTCTGCCTGGTTCCTGTACTTTCAACCAAAATCAAGTTCAACGTAATATGTATGAAGTTTTAAACAGTTTGTCACAATAAAATAAGACCCCTTTTGCAGGTTAGGAATCTAACCTATAATTAGCAGTCTATTTTTATTAATCAACAATATTGAAAAATTAATTGCGTGAATTTTTAAAAATTTGCTCCAAGCTAAAAATGCCTATACAAACATTAAAAATGAGAATAAACGAAAAAAACCTTAAAATTTGAGGTTATGTCAGTTATATGATGCACATGCCCAGGTAGGACAATTGTAGGACCTTATTGCTCGAGCCATCTACTAAAGTAAATAGAAACCATGCACTTATGAAGCCATTATTATAATAGGAAAGTGCAGTACGTCTGACTATCTATTTAATACATCGTGGTTACAACAGACAGCTAATAATAACAGAGAATATGATTTTGAAAAAGATAAATAATTTGAATTAAGAGGAGACAATGCCAATCACAAAGTTTCATCGATAAAGCTAAAGCTGAAGTGGGGCGAAGGGTAGGCAATGTGGCTATTATAGGGCATCTGCACGTGAAGTCACAGCTAACCTCAAAAATATGTGTTTCTTAAGATTTAAGAGTATTAGGCAGCTATTATTAAAATTTCTGCCTGGTTCCCGTATTTTCAACTAAAATTTAGTTCAGTGTAATGTTTATGAAGTTCTAAATACTTTGTCCTAATAAAATAGGACTCTTTTTGTAGGTTGGAAATCTAACCTGTAATTAGCAGTCTATTTTTATTAATCAACAATATTGAAAAATTATTTACGTGAATTTTTAAATATTTTCTAATATTAAATATTAATAATTCATTTTTTATTAACACCAATGAAAGTCAAATTATTGAGTTTATATATTGACGAATTTTTAAACTCACACTGTGATTATCTCATTTCTAAGTTAGCTTCTATCGACGATAGTAAAATAAAATAACAAAATTTCTTAAAATACCTGTCGTTTTGTCTTAAAAACGTAATATACACTAGTGGCACCTAGAAATCTTGGGTCAATCCCTATAATAAGATAGAGTGAAATATAAATAGCAAAATAATGTACGTGAAAGAAAGTGATATATTAACATTGATGTTAGGTTTTTCAGCATGTTAAGAGTTCCGCCGACGACTAAAAGTAGCTAAAGAGAAAAGTGGCCACAGCGTAGGTTAAATCTGTTTCTTTTCAGCATATTATTTGTCCATTTATCTTCTCTTCTACCTTACATTGGCATCAACTCAATATTTTAAAATGCCACTACTGTATATTTCTCGCTTAATACATCATATAACTATCTCTAATATCTAATAAATAAACACAGAAAACATACTAACTTGGCTTCATTATACCGGCCCTGGAAGAACGCCTGCAAGCCCTGGACGTAGTAAGCAGCTGCCCTAAGACTATGAGAGTGGGAAGGTAAGCTTTCGGGGTTGATCCTATCGTGTAACGCTACAAAATCGGCCTCTCGCTTCCCTCGAAGGTACACAATTGCCAAATTTAAATTGGCGAAAGTCCATAACTCTCTTTCGCGAGAGGTCTGTAAATTAATAAGACAGAAAACATATAATCCAAGTCCATGGAATACTAGACAGGAATCAAAAGTCACAAATTCGATCATAGGATGTACGTTCAAAGATATTGTTGATTCTATGACTTTGTGGACTGTAAACACTTGATTGTTTTTAATTGAAACACCTGGTTTCCAACTAATAATCCAGTCATCTTAGTCAAAATAGGGTAAGAATCTCGGAATTCAAGATAACCGGCTGTAAACTCGTATAAACCTTTATTTTAACATCCTAAAATTTGTCTCAAAACCTACTTACGATAGCGTGGACGCAACTTATAGATAACTAAGGTCAAAGGTCAAAAAATCGATTTTTTGCGGATTTTTTGCAAATATCTCGTTCCCTGTAAAATTTACGCTAATTGTATTTATTATAAATATTGTAGGGGATAAAATTCTCTACAACTTTGGTTTTAAAAATTTTTTTATACCTCAAACCGTTTTTGAGATAGAGGGCGGTGAGAGCGCAGTCTTTCACTATGTACGGTGTCATTCAAGTTCGATCTGTAGTCTCGGTCAAAAACACGCCGTATAAAGCCCGTTAATTATTGAAAAATATATAATTATAAATAATTTACATTTTTTCATTAAATATCACATTTAATATAATAATTTTTTTCATAAAATAAGTATATCTTCATTTCATAACACTTACCTCTTTGTACAATTAGAAAATTATTAACAGAAATACTTTAATTACATTTTAATTATATTCAGATTTATACTAATTACTTCCTAAGTAAATAAAAAGACAATAAATAAATTTTTAATTTATATTTTTATTAAAAAATACGATTTCATAACGATTTCCACCAACAAGTACAGCAGCTCACCAACATTTTAACCGTGTTTACTATCAAGTTCAGACTTGGTTAGGGCATGATTTAGAACCCCAGGAATGGGGTTGGATAATGCGTAATGGATTCCTGGAACCTACCACTACAATTCTACCTCCAGCTCCAGAAGATTTGCTGAACACAATATTCTGCAACTGCAAGAATGGTTGTGGTTCGCGATGTGAATGCAGGAAATCGGGGTTGCTGTGCTCTTTAGCTTGTGGCCAGTGTAATGGGCAAGCTTGTCTCAATGCTTCACCCTATCAGAGTGATGTCAATGGAGATGGTACATTTGACCCCGAAATCCTAGAAGACTTGGAGACAAATGTCGTTGAAGATGAAAACGAAGAAGAATTTAAAATTCCACAACGACCAGACGACGATGATGAAGAAGAAGAAGAAAACTAAAAATAACAACATGGAGTTCTTCTTATTTTTATTCAATTTTTTTAATTTCATGAAAAATGTATGAAATCGTATTTTTTAATAAAAATATAAATTAAAAATTTATTTATTGTCTTTTTATTTACTTAAGAAGTAATTAGTATAAATCTGATTATAATTAAAATGTAATTAAAGTATTTCTGTTAATAATTTTCTAATTGTACAAAGAGGTAAGTGTTATTAAATGAAGATATACTTAATTTATGAAAAAAATTATTATATTAAATGTGATATTTAATGAAAAAATGTAAATTATTTATAATTATATATTTTTCAATAATTAACGGGCTTTATACGGTGTGTTTTTAACCGAGACTACAGATCGAACTTGAATGACACCGTACATAGTGAAAGACTGCGCGCGCTCACCGCCCTCTATCTCAAAAACGGTTTGAGGTATAGAAACATTTTTAAAACAAAAGTTGTAGAGAATTTTATCCCCTACAATATTTATAATAAATACAAATAGCGTAAATTTTACAGGGAACGAGATGTTTGCAAAAAATGCGCAAAAAATCGATTTTTTGACTTTTGACCTTAGTTATCTACAAGTTGCGTCCACGCTATCGTAAGTAGGTTTTGAGACAAGTTTTAGGATGTTAAAATAAAGGTTTATACGAGTTTACAGCCGGTTATCTTGAATTCCGAGGTGAAACCACTAAGATGACTGGACTATAAAACATTTCATTTGTAAACTTAACAAAATTCGTATATACAACGCAAACTGTGGTGGGTGAATGTCTTCTCCCCGACCCATATGGCTCGTACCTCCTTCAAGTGCCCTGACACAATATTAATGTTGCCCCTATTTACTACATAAAAACTAAAAAGAATTTAAAATTAGTAGACCTAATTTAATAGACATTGTGGCCTTAACATGCCGGCCGCCTTGAAATATGTCCGAGAAAATGTAAAATAATTAACACATAGGTAACTAAATTTGAACATAAGCATTGTCGTAAAGTGCATGTAAACATTTGGCCTCTATAATTAATAAACGTTTTTGAGTTTTACTGCTTGTAAGTTAGTTAGTCATTTTCAGTTCCGAAAAGAAAAACACAAACGAGACACAGCACGTTTTAATAAGTTTCCATTCACTATCACAGAAACACAACTTGTACAACACCATCTTGTCCTGGGTGAAGCTGAGTGATTCGACTCGTGCCATTTTAGTGCCAGAGTATCCTCCTTCAATAAAACAATAATTGTGCCAATTTTGATATGACTGTGTGGCATCCTTCCATTTATTTCTTGTCTGCAACTCAGAGACATATTCTTGATGCCAACTTGCCCAGAAATGTTGAATTAAATTCATATTGTTTAAATCTATTCTGCAGTACATTGATGTATTGTCATTCGGGTAATGCGGTGATTGGTTTACCCAATAAAAAGTGAGTTGGGATAAGTGGGTTTAACTGATCGGATTTGAAAGTCAAAGGACATACAGGATGAGAATTGAGTATGGCCTCAATTTGGACCAATACCATCTTAAATTGTTTAGATGAGCTTTGCCTATAATACGTTTTAAATGAAATTTTGCGCCTTTTAGCTCTACCTCTCAGATTCGCCCAAAATTAAAAGAATATGTGGGTATAAAATGGCACGTGATGATGTCTTGAGATAAATAATTTTTAATATCGTCTGAATGTCTGATGACACCTTAATAGCTTCAATAATCTCTAATGCTTCGGGCTGCAAAGAGGATCTTAAATAATGAAATTTTTGAACATTTGATAGCTTTACTGTCAATCGTAATATTGATCACTAAATGAAGGCAAAGATATTGCTGGTATAGTTGATTACTCACTTATTATTTGTGTAAAAAATGCTGGCGTCTTTGGCGGTGTGATAAAGATCAAAGGCTCCGACATTTTTTTAGTGCATAGTAAATCTGAAGACAACTATAACTTAACTTGACCAAGTGATTCATTAGAAAGAAGGGGAAACGTTATTTAAATTGGTGTACGCGTAAAAAATGAACATTGAATGTTTCAACATGCAAATATATCCAGTTCAGTAAAGAGATATCTCCATCAATAAATTCGTATGTAACTAAGGATGCACCAGTTGAAAAATGTAAAAGTAATACGTGATTTATATTTTCAAGTGCATATAGATAAGATAGAAGGAGTGCAAAAAAGATTCTTACGTTATGCAGCATATAAGGTCAACATGGCTACGGATAATATTAATTATAATGTAATTTTAAATAATTTAAATCTTTGCACCTTGGAACAACGCAGAAATTGTCTTGGCATTCAAAATTAGCAATGGCATTATTGACTCGCCTGAATTACTCTCTTCAATAGACTTCTATGTTCCCCAGACTCATTTAAGAGAAACTTATACATTCTTTATTCAGAATCATCGAACCTTATATGGTTCTAATTTAGGAACGAGTAGAATTGTAAGAAATGCTAATAATACTCAACTGGATATTTTTAATACCTCAGTCGATAAGTTGAAAAGACATTTGATGTGAATATTATTTATAGCTTTAAGATAACTTTATATAAGTTAATGTTTGCTTTTCATATCCCTGATCTGAGTCGTTTATTTATGTTAATTCTATATCTTTCAGTGTTGTTTTTAAATGTGTTTATTCTTTTTTTTTTGTAATTAATTTATTAACTGTTATATACAGAAATGATATGCTTAATGTCTGCATTTAAAGAAAAATAATTTTGTACGATTATGACACAGTCAATTTCATTGGCAGTATTATCATAATAATTATCTCTGGCATTGGGGTTATTAGTATTTTCTATTGCTGATTGCACCTCATCAAATGTTTCAAGCAGTGGTTTAATTTTACTTAATCTTATTTTTAATTCTGTAATTGTTTTTGAGTTAATATTCGAAAAATCTTGCTCGTGTTAACGCTGATTTCATTTGTCCGCGGTGACTATTTAAATTGGCTAAATTATCGGCCATTGTAATTGTATTGATCCAAACTGATAATTACTGTTAATAAACAAATTGAATGAAAATTGGAAATACTCCCTTGAGGTAAACCAGAAAAAGGCAAAAAGCCCGAAGTTCAGTGACTGGACCGCAAGACATCTTCCTCCCGTTTTTGAGGGCGGGGACACGATGGCAATATAATAATGTTGACGAATTTTTACAAAATGTGTGTGACTACTTTTCTCTAGTTTTTTAATTTTCTAGTTTTTTAATTATTTGTGAATTATACCCTATAATATTTTAAATTGCTCACTGTTCACATGTTTTTTGTGTGTATATGTTTTTACAATGCTATTTGTGATATTTTTCTTTGTATTTCTACCGACAATATTTCTTAACTGCGCTTTGTACAGTTTCTGAAATTAATAAATATTATTATTATTATTATTATTATAAACCAAAGAAACCATCCCTTTTTCCAATTTTCTGGTGCTAGGCTTGCAAGGGCTTGTTGGATTGGGTCTTTTTTTGTCAATTCGAATTAAATAAGTAAAAATTGACCACATTGACCTAACCCACCTCCAATAATGAAATACCACGAAAACAACAATGGCCGATGTTAAATAAATAAATAAAAAGAAATAAGCCCTTAAAATTCTCTTCAGAGAAACTCATTCCAGATTAATTTTTTAAGCAAAATAATTGTACTTGTAAGGGTGGATGTGTTAAGTGATGTGGCTGTAAAAAAACAGGTATTAAATGTAGCTCATTCTACAAAAATTGTAAGGATACCGATTGTAATAATTGCGGGCATGTAGAAGAATCACTTGAACAGTATGATGATAATCTTGATTACGATATAAATTTAATTCCATAAAAAATGTCTGATGATGATGGTAATGATGATAATTCTAGTGATGATAGTAATGATGATTATGAATGTAACGAGATAGACTGTGACATCCATTTCAACTCGGACGAAGAGTGTGATTATAATGGGCCTTTTCACTAGATTCTTAAATCTCAAAACAAATATGTTTATTTGAAATCTAACTGATAGATATTCACCTTGTGCAACTCTGTTTCAAATATAAATCTCACAGTGTTTAATAAGAAAATAAACATTTATTATGGCAATTTGAACACTTATTTGACCTTGAGACTGAGTGACGTCACACATCCCGGACTTATGTTGGCAGCATTTGCCAGAATGTCTAATAGCCACTAACATCACACCATAACTGACATGTTTATTGTTTACGCTTTGTTTTGGGGTTATGTTCTGTGTGTTCCTTTACGAATTGTGTTTTGCTTTGTTTCTGTATAATAGTGGAAGAAAATTATTTTTATTTATTTGCTTTTATCATGATTAGAGAATATTATTTAGGTATTATGCAAATCACAGCTTACACACTTTTTTATTTATTATGAAAATACCTACTTTCTGTATATTGTTGCCCTAATCTGGGCACGCTAATATACTAGTTAGGTAAATACTTTAAAACACTCATTATTGGAGAACCAATCAAAACAACTACTCTTCTAGCTAATACTGACGAAGTATTGAATTACATGATAGGATTCTTAGCATTTTAAAGAAAAAAAAAATATATTGAAAATACTTAAATCATTTATTTACATTTAGTCATTCACACTTTTTTTATTTAATATGAAATTATCTACTTTCTGTATATTGGTACCTTAATCGGGTCACGCTAATATACTACGTAGGAAAACACTTTAAAACACTCATTATTGGAAAACCAATCAAAACAACTACTCTACTAGTTAATACTGACGAAGTATTGAATTACATGATAGGATTCCTGGCATTTTAAGGCAAAAAAATATATTGAAGATACTTAAATTATTTATTGAAATTCAGTCACTCACAAGAATTATTGAACCTTACATTCTATTTCAACTCTAGAAAAGTTGTACAAGTTTTTTCGAACTCGTTAGTTCTCATCAGTAGAGTATAGAAACATTCATTCATTATTTACAAGCCTATTCTTGATTTATTTTTTACAATAAATTATTTTTATTTATTTGCTTTTATCATGATTAGAGAATATTATTTAGGTATTATGCAAATCACAGCTTATACACTTTTTTATTTATTATGAAAATACCTACTTTCTGTATATTGTTGCCCTAATCTGGGCACGCTAATATACTAGTTAGGTAAATACTTTGATAATGAGTGTTTTAAAGTATTTACCTAACTAGTATATTAGCGTGCCCAGATTAGGGCAACAATATACAGAAAGTAGGTATTTTCATAATAAATAAAAAAGTGTGTAAGCTGTGATTTGCATAATACCTAAATAATATTCTCTAATCATGATAAAAGCAAATAAATAAAAATAATTTATTGTAAAAAATAAATCAAGAATAGGCTTGTAAATAATGAATGAATGTTTCTATACTCTACTGATGAGAACTAACGAGTTCGAAAAAACTTGTACAACTTTTCTAGAGTTGAAATAGAATGTAAGGTTCAATAATTCTTGTGAGTGACTGAATTTCAATAAATAATTTAAGTATCTTCAATATATTTTTTTGCCTTAAAATGCCAGGAATCCTATCATGTAATTCAATACTTCGTCAGTATTAGCTAGTAGAGTAGTTGTTTTGATTGGTTTTCCAATAATGAGTGTTTTAAAGTGTTTTCCTACGTAGTATATTAGCGTGACCCGATTAAGGTACCAATATACAGAAAGTAGATAATTTCATATTAAATAAAAAAAGTGTGAATGACTAAATGTAAATAAATGATTTAAGTATTTTCAATATATTTTTTTTTTCTTTAAAATGCTAAGAATCATATCATGTAATTCAATACTTCGTCAGTATTAGCTAGAAGAGTAGTTGTTTTGATTGGTTCTCCAATAATGAGTGTTTTAAAGTATTTACCTAACTAGTATATTAGCGTGCCCAGATTAGGGCAACAATATACAGAAAGTAGGTATTTTCATAATAAATAAAAAAGTGTGTAAGCTGTGATTTGCATAATACCTAAATAATATTCTCTAGTGGAAGAAAATGGAGCAAGGATTTTCTAAAGGAAGTGCACAAAATCTGCGGAAAGTTGATTGGACAATTTATGTTGTTATTTGTACATGTTGGTACAAAGCATTCTTTAAACATTTTCTAAACACAAAAATCCAAACCAAAGAGAAACGACTGTCAAAGTGTCAATTTCAACTTCAACTTTCAAAAAGTAGGGAACCAACTTTATGATACACCGGTATGATGGTCGTAGACTCGTCAACGTCACTAAGGTGAGTGCGTGACGTCATGTTCAAACCGCGCGCTTTATTTCCACACTTTCGATTTTTTTTTTCGATATAAATCATGCTAAAAAAAAAGAAAATATGGCGAAATTTTTTTATAAAACACTATCACATAAAGCAATAAAAAAAATCACTGAAAAGGCCCATTTTAAGCGAGGAAAGCATTGTATATAATGAATGATCATTGGATGAATGAAAACGAGAATATTTTTACATATCAATGACTATTTCATTCCTATAAATTTCGTCCAATCAGAATCGATCATTTTAATCAAAAAATAGTTTCACATCGACAAAATTTAACATTTAAAATTTTGCCAATTTGCTCAACCAATAAAAAGCCAGAATGAAGCAACCAACCAGTTTTTCAGCGGCATATTTTCCTTTGTTTTTTGAAAACATAGTAACCGATTCAACAAGTCGGCATCATTACAATAATTTTTGCAAACGTCAGTTCACGTCAGTTGTAAGAAATGTGCGAGAATGGCGGCCCCAAATGTTCAAGATTTGGTGATTTATCCATTGAAAACATTGAAGAGACCATTTCCAAATTTTTATTCATGAAATAGTCATGACGAATACCATTCGTGATATAATTTCGTCTGGCAAAATTTAATGATTATTCTACTCGAGTTTGTTGCTTTGGCAATTTCGCTCTTGACATTAACAAAAATAACTCGCCTAACGGCTCGTTATTTTTATCTGTCAATGTCAATCGCGAAATTGCCAAGCAACAGACTCTCTTAATAATCACTAAATTTTGCCGACAAAATTATATCACTTATGATATTATATATGAAAAAACAAAAATATCTATATATACCAATCAATCAATTCCCTACAAACCACAGAAAGAAAAATTCACTTCGTGTAAAGGCTGCTTGAACCACTGGGTTGGTTGGGTCTCGTCTGATCGAGGTTTACTTATTTTATTCGAATTGACAAGAAAAATCCCTCACAAGTCTAGCACCGGGAAATCGGAAAAGAGGGTGGTCTTTCCTGTTTAAGAGTAGTGAGTGAAGGGTGGGTCAGCAAATATTGTCACCATCTTGTTCTCCCCCCTCAAAAATGGGAGTATATCATTTTCCAGCTGATTTTCGTTGTTCTCGTGGCATTTTGTGATCTAACCCACCCCAGGGGTGGGTTAGGTCACCTGTGGTCAATCATTACATATTTTATTCGAATTGATAAAAAAAAACAATCCGACAAGCCCTCGTAAGCCTAACACCAGAAAATTGGAAAAAGGTTTAGGGGTAGTGGGTGAAGGGTAGGTCGAAAAATATTGTCACCATCGTGTTCCCCACCCTTGAAAACAGGGGGGTAGATGTCTTGCAGTCGAGTCACAGAACTTTTGGGGGTCAAAGCTTTACCTCAAGGGACTAAATGGAACATATAAAGGAACGAACTCACTTTTTATATTGGCGATGCCACTGCTTTCTGCTGAACTTCTCCTGGAATGACGCTGCTCACTTGCTCTTGGTCGGCACAAACCATTGTTGTCACTTGATTTAATTCAATTTAATTGTTTCACTAATTATTACAAAAATTCGACTCGAAGGACCATGCTGATTCAATGACTTTGTGGACTATAAACCCTTGATTGTTTTTAATTAAAACACCCGATTTTCAACAAAATATTTCATTTATGAACTTAACAAAATTCGTGTATATACAATGCAAACTGTGGTGGGTGAATGTCTTCTCCCCGACCCATATGGCTCACATCTCCCTCAAGTGCCCCTGACACAATATTAACGTTGCCATATTTACTACATAAAAGCTAAAATAACTTAAAATTACTAGACTTAGTTTAATAAACATTGTGGTCTTAACAGATGTTTTGAAAAAATATATACATTATCCGGAATGACTGGATTTAAATGTGGAGGGTGTCATATCTGCTTGTAATTGCAAAAAGGCGTAAAAAATTTGTTTCCGAAAATGTTTCTACGGCTGAAAATTGATTAATAATGATTTTTAAACCAATGGAAGGCTTATTCTTTCTAGATTCAGGTGCTGCCAAACTGTTCTCGAAATTGTTGCTACAGAAATTGTTTAAAGAAAAAATACCCGAGTACCGAAGTGCAGTGTAAATTTCATCATCAAGGCATTTTTAAATTATTGCAAGCAGATGCATACTTCTATGACAAGAACTTTGCAAAAAAATGAAGTAATTTTTAGTGAAAAAATTATTGTTGACTACCTGCTTAGACACCGAGTCGTAGTAAAATAACAAATTTTATGCTTTGACTAGATGTGATTCATTTAGCTTTCTCTTTAAAAAAAAAAACCAGCATCATAAAAAAATGTTTATCTACAATCTACATATAAAGCAGGTTTTCTTGCTCACATTTGACAACTCAAAGTTGACGTTTACCGAGGAGCTATGATGAATTTCACTTTATTATTCGTCTTCCATGACAACAAGCGGTAAAGTACTTTAACGCTCGGTCACGTGCAAGTTTGGTCAGAAAATTGACAATGTATTTTTATGAAATAATAATGTTTCAAAACTGTTGTTAATATAATGAAAGTTAAAGTGTGACTGCGATAAATCCAGAATTTTCCAATCCAACTGATTTTGGTTGGGGCTTAAAGAATAACGTATTTATCCTAAGTTAATAAATAAATGTTTGTCTCAATGTAACATTCCAGGATGTATTTTTTAAGTGTAAACTTAAAAAAATGTATGGAGAACTGTAGTTGTAGTAAAACTGGGTTGGAATGTACATTAGGTTGCTACTGTGTGGGTAAATGTAGTAGGTGCTAATTTAGTTTAAGTATGCATAATATATGTAACAGGTGGTCCCTGGGAATGGGAAGTTTTGAAAACATAATTTTGAAAGTAACTTTACTTATTTAAAATAAGATATAACAATGGCTAGGTGATTATATGCATTTTTTATTTCTTAAAAATAATTCCTGGTAAATGTCTTCTCCTTATCTCTACGCACTCTTGAATACGATTGGTAAAATTTCAGAAAAATGTAGACGTCTTGGGAAATCTGTTGGTTTTATTTCTTAAACTATTTGGATTTTATACGGATGAAGATTCAAATCCTCGTGTAAAATTCTAAGCAAAGAAGATTCACCTAAGCGCAACGCCTGGGCTCGTTTTCTAATTGAACGTTTTGGACTATGTTCAACAGATGCTCTGACTCGTTCAATGTGTTCAATGTAACACTTCTATTGAGTTCTTTAAGTTTGGATTTATTGGCTGTACCTGTTTCTTCAAATTTACGAATCCACGATTTTATGACATGAGCGGAAGGAATTCTTCCGTGACGAGGAATCGCAAAGTGCAGTCGAAATTGCCACTGCACAGCAACTACATTGTCGTTATTTTTATAATTTGATTTTACTACAAAAACACGCTGCTCACCGGACCACTGTTCCATGATTACCAAATGGCATATAATGACAGACAATATGACAAATAAATCCACGGTCAGCTATACATAGTTACAAAATAACATTTTCAAAACTTCCCGTTCCCAGGGACCACCCTTTATATTACTTCTATAGCGTTATTTTTCATGCACAAGAAGCAGGCGCGCAGCCAGGGGGGGGGGGGGCATGAGGCCCGGGCCCCCCCAAGCAGTCTTCCACGAACCAAAAATTAAAGAAGCATAATCACCATTAGTACAAATAGTCCCTTCAAATTAGGAAATATTTAAGAAAATTTTCCCACAGTTATAAGACCTGTAAACAGTTAAGTATTTGGGTTGTCTAAACATGATTTTTACCCCCCGCACTTCTGAAAAAAGGTAGTTTTAAGAAATATATACATATATATATGAATTTTAGCGTTTTTTCGTCTTTTTCTCTGTTTTGAGGAAAAACTATGCATTTTGGTGAAAAATATCAAGAGAGCAAAGTAGTAGAGGATAAAATTTCCTATAACTTTTGTCTCTACTTTTTTTTTCGAATTCCGCTTAGTTTCGCCGCTAGAGGGCGCGAAAGAAATAAATATACATATAGACTTTTGCGTTTTTTTTAGATTTTGAGCCAAAATTATGCATTTTTATGAAAAATTATATGAGATCAAAGTTGTAGAACATAAAATTCACTATCCTTAGGTGTTTTCTAGTTTTTTTTTTTTTTTCATAAAAATATATATATTTTTTATGTTCTACAGCTTTAATCTCACGTAATTTTTCATAAAAATGCATAATTTTGGCTCAAAATTTAAAAAAGGCACAAAAGTCCATATGTATATTTATTTCTTTCGTACCCTCTAGCGGCGAAACTAAGCGGTATTCGAAAAAAAAAAATGGTAGAGGCAAAACTTATAGGAAATTTTATGCTCTACAACTTTGCTCTCTTGATATATTTCTCAAAAACCATCCTTTTTTAGAACTGCGGGGGGTGGAAATGATGATTAGACAACCCAAATACTTCACTTCTTACAGGTCTCATAACTGTGGGAAAATTTTCCATAAAACAGCAATTTTTTTACTAATTTGAAGGGACTAAAAGCAGTATCCAAATTATCTCTTGAAATTAATATTTTGTAATTAATGCCAATATTATCTAGTAGAGGAATCTATACACATCCGTTTTCAACCATTTTCTGAAAAGTTTTCCTCAATTTCTGGGAGGCCGGTTCTATTGGCCCCCCCCAGATGAGTTTTCTGGCTGCGCCACTGACAAGAAGTATATTTAAGTTCATCTAGTTACACGTTGTTTTCTATACCTCATCAAATCATTTAAATCAGGCTAACCCTGCTGCAGAATTATTTGTACATATTTTGGTATATTTTTACTTCTCGATAATAGTGTAGTCACTTGCCTCGATACTTTCACATTCGAGTAAAAGCAAATCATTTTGATCATGCATAGAACAAGTTAAAAACAAGTGGATTTTTGAACAGAAGAACAAGAAAAAATAGTGAGACAAAATAAGGATCTTATGCAAAATTTTACTCTCTATCAAATGATGTCAAGATCATGTCTCTAACTCCTGCCGTTTTAAGAAAAAAAACATATATATAGAGAGATACAAGTAGCCACTTTGATGGGGGGGCAGGAGCAGCAGGCCTGATTTCTTGTAACGGGTCTGTCCGAAAATCTACTTATTATACTCTTCGCAAAAACGAAGAGTATATTGTATTTGATCGGCACATTTCTAAAATCGTAAATATCGCTCGTAGAGAAAAATTTTTTATCATTGTGTTAGTGAACGAATTCTGAACAACTTTCAAAATGTCCGTCTGTCCGTCCGTCACGTTTCTTGTAAGCACGATAACTTAAGAAAGAAAAGTCTGATTGTATTGAAATTTAGAAAGTAAGTTAGTGTTAGCTAGAGGAAGAACCCTATTGTTTTTGAAGAAAATCAATCAGTAAATAAAAAAGTTATTAATTATTTAATTAAAAAAAAAAAATTCTCTTAATTTTTGTGGCTTGTACTAAAATGGAAATCGTACGAGATATTATTTCCATAATAATTTTTTTTTTGTTTATGAAGTTTACTAATATTTCATAGAAGTGAAATATGTATTAATGTCGAAAGATATATATCACAGACAATCAATTTTTGTAGCAATAGGTGGTGCCGCAGCGGCTAAAGCTTTGCGTTGCAATCCAAACGTCCCGTGTTCGAATCCCACAGGTTGGATATTTTTTTTTCATTTTTTTTTTCATACAATTTTTTTCACAACAAAGATGGTATCACAAAATTTAGGATGTCCAAAAACTAACATTATTTACAAGAAAACTGCGAAGAGTATCCTATAGAATGTGTAACAATTATATATAAAAAGCTCAGTAAATTGGCGAAGAGTACGTTTTTAGCTTGTTTTAACTTGTTTTATGCATGATTAAAAGGATTTGCTTTTACTCAAAAGCAGAAATATTAAACACCTAAGTCACTAAGCTATAAGGATTTTCCCAAAGGCGACCGTAACACTCACACATCACAAATTAGAAAATAAACTATACATACATTTAACGCCGCTATGAATTGCGCTTCCGCCGCTTCCATGCAATTCATGCTCATTGAGTACAGTCCTAGTAACGTATGCAGCTGAGGTCCGTGCGTCTCTAGCAAACGTGGGCACTGTTTGCACAGGGCGGCAGCCGATGAAATCTCTTGCAACGCCTGAGTCTTATTTCCCATCACTAATCGACACATTATAATGTGTTCTAATAACATTAATTGGAATACTGATAAAATGGGCTTATTATCTACAACTAAAAAGAAAAGATAATAGAAAACCGCCACTTTTTTTATTTAAAAAATATTTTTTCACGTGACAGTTGACATACTTATTAGGGTTTTCAAGCCCGGGGTGAGATTAGGCTTGTGTGATTACAAATTCAAATCCTGGCTTTTCCCGGGATCGCGGGCTCAAAACTCAAAATACATTGTCAATATCAACATATAAATATTGTCTAACTGTTGGTTGTGACATTCTCTTCATATTGTTTTTCATTCTGGAATTTTCTACCACAAATGTAATTATCTATTCTCTTCTAAAAACAATGTTCATGGAATTTGACAAAACAAGACTACTAAACCGTGAGCAAAATGAAAAAAACAGACAAGAACAGACATAGAATAAGTTGGCTTGTCGAATTGTTCCATAGATGTTTGCGCAAACTGGTTATCAATGTTAAAAGAAGAACTTTAACATTGTTTAAAATAAAAAATTGTTTGAACTACTTTAGATTTAAAAAAGTGTTAAAAAACCATGTACTTAATACTTATTATGTACAAGGTTTAGTTTGAAAAATAAGCTATGTTGTCTAAATCATAGTGTAAAAATGTATGGCTAATAAAGAATATACTTCAATTTTATTGATTTCAATTTTATAATTTTATAGAATGTTTGTCATTCTAATATATTCTGTACTAATTATTTATCAGTTTTATATTGTGGTATAATATTGAAAATTTTTTGCTCAAATAGAAATCCTATTAAATGCGCCCATTTCTAGTCACGTGTGCGGAAACAACCAATCAGGACAACATTACACGGATAATCTCCCTAGAACAATCATCACTTGTCATTCAGTTTGACAGTTTAATAATTTAATATTAAAACAGTTAAAAGTAAAAAGTGCTACAATTTACATCATCGTCCGAGAACAAGATACACAATATACTATTCCAAAGAACTGCTTTTTATTACTTGTCAAGACATATACTACTCAGAAAATATAATGACATATGACATGGCCAATGAGCGAAAAAAGCCCTTAGCTACCCTTGTCCTTTATCATTATCAATGTTAATAATAATTAGTTTCAATAGGCCTCTTGCATGTGTCGTATATTTTAAATGAATCTGTAAAAATTAATATAGTGTTACTAAACATTAGCAATTATCAAATCTGTTTTCCTAATTTCTAACTGGAAAGTATTTAAATCACCGACTAATATCCGGGAGAAGGGGCAAATCACAGAAAACATTCATATTGGAGTTGACGCCATCTGTCTCTAGTTATATCGCCGCACGTGCATTCATGCATCATATAACTAACATAACCACAAATTTTAATTTTTTTAAGTTTATTCTCGTTTTTAATGTTTGTATACTCATTTCAGCTTGAAGCAATACTGGCTCCAAGCAAATATTTAAAAATTCACGCAAATAATTTTTCAATATCGTTGATTAAAAAAAATAGACTGCTAATTACAGGTTAGATTTTCAACCTACAAAAAGAGTGCTATTTTATTAGGAGAAAGTATTTAGAACTTCATAAACATTACACTGAATTAGATTTTAGTTGAAAGTATGGAAACCAAGCTGAAATTTTAATAACAGCTACAAAATACTCATAAATCTTAAGAAATATATATTTTTGAGGTTAGCTGTGACGTCACGTGCACATGCCCTAATGTTGTGTTTATGTCTAATTGTTTCAAATTCAAATAACTGATCAGTGACTACAAATCATGAATGGAATTAATTTAAAATATATCGCTAGCGCTGTGCGTAACCTGACACAAGACGTCACACGTTGTTTGCGCGTATAATGGATTTATTCAAATTTTAATGTTGAATACCGTCTGTAAAAGAAAAAATAAGAAAAAATCCTTTATACACTGTGTTTTGTATTAAGTAAAGATTCTAAAAATGCCAAAATTATATTTTGTGCAAGAGGCCTATTCGAATCTAATTGTATTAATCAAGAACTGATGAGAAAAACTAAGACACCATTTTTATGTAGAATTGACCAGGCTAATCACAAAAAATATCCACATGGAAAAATGTCAGTGGCGTACCACTTTTTTGGTAAAAATATCAGAGGACATGTTTTCAGGGACGCCACTGGTGGAACGATAAAATAACTTTTCTAACTAAAATATGTGGTTTTATATACTATTTACACTTTACAACAGATACTTTCTGAGATATTAAAAAATAAGTTAAAAAAAAAAATCCAACACCACCATGTAGCAAAAAATTTAAGCCGTTATGGACAAATTGTGCATATGAACTTTTCTTCATAAAATGACCTAAGGAATTATACCCTGAAATATTAGCACGTCATTAAGGACCATCCTGTATACCAGGCGGCTCAGCCAATAGGGACACTCTTGTAACTTTTGAATAGGCAAATGAATTTTTCTCAAATTTGGTGTAGTAATATGGGATGAAATTTCCAATTATATAATGTAAAGATCCAAAATGGCCGATTTCCGGTTTCAATGCAATTGACAAGAAAATCACATTTTTAAATGGGACAACCTGTATATTTTTGCATATTTGGATGCTGCTGGCCAAAATACATATGATCTGACCTTCAGATATTTTTTGATTTCCAAAAAAATATAGTTTTTTTAATTTTTAGTTTATAGAAGGCCGCGATTTTGCCAAAATTGTTAAAAATCAGTCTGAAAGTACTTTTAAAATACTATCTCTTATCGGATATTAACATTAAACACGATTTATTCTTCATTAAGGTCACCAATATCGGTTTTTTAAAATGGAACTCCTATGGGACAACCTGCTATTTAATTAGGTCTTTAAATTACAAAAAAAAAATGATATGCATAATGTCTACTTTCTCTTTGTACTAAATTTATAATTAAAAAAAGAAATGATTTGAAAATCGATTTTTTACAACAGTAAACTAAAAAAAAACTATATTTTTTTAAAATAAAAATAATATTTGAGGACTAAATCATATGTATTTTGGCCACAGGATCCAGACATGTAAAAATATACAGGTTGTTCCATTTAAAAACTTGATTTTTAGAAGAAAATACATGTAGCAGAGAATCCCAGATAGAAAAACCCACCAGTGTCAGAAAAAGGCCTTTTCCGGCGCTACAATGAAGTAATTGTTAAATTTTGATATGCAAATTTTTTCCTAGGGAACTCCGATTTTTTAGACAAAACCATTTATTGTTTCATAACCATTTCCAGATTCATATTGATTTGAATTTTTATTCATTTAGCTTTTCTTTCAAACTGTTTTAGCTCATATTTCATTTTGCTAGAAAATACATAATTCGGTGTTTTCGCAAATATTAAAATCTCATTGACTGTGAAGGTAACACTTAATTATAACTAAAAACATTCGAATTTCCACAACCAGTTGAGTAATATCCAAAAAAATATATTTTTAAATTTGAATTAAAATTTTACCGCCCAAAACACTAAGCCATATTGTTGACGTCATCGGTCATATGGACCATTTTAGGATGACATCACGATAAGTCGGCCATGTTGCTTGAGGGATAACCAAACTTTTTATTCCATAGTAAACAAAGAAGTAATCTCAGTTTTAAACACGAAATAAAAATAAAATGCCATCCTTTTGTGCGATAAGTTGCGATTGTGAGATGAGGTTTATTTTGAATGTAAAAAAAGCTTAGGAGAAAGGTAAAGAAATCACTTTCTGGCAGAGTCTATTGAATGCTACATACGAACATAACATGCTTATCACTGAAATCTAGCACTTAGTTATTTGAATGTAAACTTGCCTTGCCCATAACAATGAATACATTTGAATTTATCTTTCTTGCACAAACTTCTTGCACAAATCCAGCTTCATAATATTTATATGCTTGTAAAGATTTGTATGCCTTTAACTGCTGGCCTGCGTAGAAGCTGTGAGTCAACACTAAGTAATTTACCATATTAATTACATAGATCAACATTTGATCTAAGAACAATACCAGAGTATACATAGGTTTTTTGGGTCGCTGATTCCGAATCCGGGGTTGGTTAAGCTTCATCACATCAGGTTCTTGGTCATTTGAAGGTCAAACTGAGAAAAAGTGTTGTATAAAAATTTGAAAAAATTTATGTTTTTGTTTCTGAGGTCGCTGAATTCAAATCCACTGTTATTTTTACCCTTCAAGAACATCAGAACATCTAGATGGTCCAGATGGATGATCTAGAGGTCATTTCAAGGCATTTTAAGATCATTTTGAGGTCAAATCGGATTCAAGGTCATTTGAAGGTCAAACTGAGAAAAAGTGGTGTAAAAAATTTGTGTTTATGTTTCTGAGGTCGCTGAATTCAAATCTGCTGTTATTTTTACCTTTCAAAAACATCTAGAGGTCATTTCAAGGCATTTTGAGATCATTTTGAGGTCAAATTGAGAAAAAGCGACTAAAGAATCTGGAAAAATGTTTACATGGGTTTTTTGGGTCGCTGACCGCGAATCCGTGGTTGGCTAGACTCTATCAGATCGGATTCAAGGTCATTGGAAGGTCAAACTGAGAAAAAGTGGTGTAAAAAATTTGAAAAAATGTATGTTTATGTTTCTGAGGTCGCTGAATTCAAATCCGCTGTTATTTTTACCTTTCAGATCATCTAGAGGTCATTTCAAGGCATTTTGAGGTCAAATTGAGAAAAAGCGGCTAAAAAATCTGGAAAAATGCTTACATGGGTTTTTTGGGTCGCTGACCTCGAATCCGTGATTGGCTGGACTCTATCACATCGGAATCAAGGTCATTTGAAGGTCAAACCGAGAAAAAGTTTTTGTATGTTTTTGGGGTCGTTCAGTTCGAATCAGTTGTCATTTTGACATTGAAGGATACTCTAGAGGTTTTTTCAAACTCATTTCACGGTCATATGAGGTCAAATTAAAAAATGATGATTAAAAAGGACCCCACACCTTTCTTATTTCTTATGGAAATTGGGTCCTGGCCAGATGGGTTTGCTAGTGGCTAGGAATATAGAGACAGGCAAGAAGCTAGATATTGAAAAGCTTACGTAAGCGAGTAGACAACATAACTGACAGAAATGTCAATAAGTTGATGACATACAGACAGGCTTAATATAGATTTATACGCAGTGATAAAATAAACCTATACCTAAAATTTTTCAGTTTCTTGGTTTTCAACATTCTTGTGTTAATTTGATCATGATATGGCCTTAAAGAAACTTTGAGATGAAATAACGACAAAATTGAATTCAGTGATCCCAAAAACATATACATAAATTTTTTCAAATTTTTACACTACTTTTTCTCAGTGTGACCTTCAAATGCCCTTGAATCCAATGTGATAGAGTCCAGCCAGCCACGGATTCGAAGTCATCAACCTAAAAAACCCATGTAAGCATTTTTCCAGATTTTTTAGTCGCTTTTTCTCAATTTGACCCCAAAATGATCTCAAAATGCCTTGAAATGACCTCTAGATGTTCTGATGTTCTTGAAGGGTAAAAATAACAGTGGATTTGAATTCAGTGACCTCAGAAACATAAACATAAATATTTTCAAATTTTTTACAACACTTTTTCTCAATTTGATCTTCAAATGACCAAAAACCTGACGTGATGAAGCTTAACCAACCTCGGATTCGGAATCAGCGACCAAAAAAACCTATGTATACTCTGGTAAAGTTTGGTGATTGTTCTTAGATCAAATGTTACGGATATACAAGGTGTTACGGATATACAAGGTAAAATAGACAAATCTGCAGAAAGGTCTCCAGTCTCCACTCCAAGGGTGTATGGGTCAATATTGTCCATTATTTTGATTTTCTCATCATAGCGACACTTTACATCATCCACAAGGGTTGAATAATATTCACTACATGACATTATTACGAAAACACACACAGTTTCTCAAGAAAAACTAGAAAAACATACATAAAACCACGCAAACTGCGTTTGGTTGTCCCTCAAGCAAAATGTCAAAATTGTCAAAACCACGTGACCTAAAATGGTCTATTGATGGTAAACACCCACCTCAAAAATACATATCTTTTAAAAATTTCCGAATAATATGTCACTGCTGAACCGCCGCAGCAGAAGATTTGTGAATCATTAATGAACCGCCGCGCCGGACGAATAACGGTTAAACGGTTCGTTATTGTACCGCCGCGTCAATCGCACCATCCGCCACAGTAAAGTCAAAATTAGAGGTTAATTCTCTTATTCTCTATAATCTTTATGTTATCCACATGAAAATCTTGGTCCATATACGTCCACGTTTTTTCAACTGCTATACAGCATTTGACTATTTTTAAAGTTCATTACTAAAAACAACTGGTTCATAGTTCTGTTTGAATTTGAATTCATTTTTATAGATCTTTGTATAAAGTTAGTAGTTATAACGAAATACGGTAAAATATTCAATAAATATTGCTGCTTCTGTTTTTTTCTATGTTTATTCACATATAGATCATTTCTATATAAAGTGTATACGCCAAGTCGTTTTCACAGGAAGAAAAACTTTTTATTTTTGATTTTGCAATGAAAAACCCCGCTAAATTTGAAATTCTCAATTTCATTATAGAATCTTATTTGATAGTTCTACTGGATTTATCAAATAGAATTGGATTTGATTTGATAAATGAGAGACTTGAAATATTTTTTTAATGTCATCATAAATATGTAGGTATATAAAGTTAAAAAAAAAATCAAATATCTATCTTCTTTAAGGCGATTCATTCCTTAAAAAAAAACGAATAAATATAAATTTCATTGAACGAATCACGAATTATGATGAGAAAACATAATGTAAGAAAGAAAATGTCCTTTTTTATTTGTCAGTTATATATTTAATCAGAAATGCACCAATTTTTTTAAAATTTTCACAAATTATTTCATGGGTCGTTGAGAAATCCGAACATGTTTTTTCCGAGATTGGTATTCATTTCACCATTCTGAATTTATAATTTTAAATTACTTTAAAAATTTTGGAAATTGCGCCTTCAGCAAATAATTCAGTATCTAGGATAGTATAAAATAAACCGCTGCCTATAATTAATCACTATTTCTACATCCAGATTTTCTATCCAAGTCTCTTATAGAGTATTTTGTATTTAAAAACATAAAAACCAGTATCGTCCGGCGCGGCGGTTCTGCAAATGTTAAAAATAAAGTCATGAAGTTTAACTTCACTACAGTACATATCGACAATATAGAGATTCCACAAAAAAAAATATTTGCGAAAAACCTAGAAGTAATATTTGATGATAGTTTAAATTTTGAAAGGCATGTGACAAGTAAATTGAGTATATTATACATGAAACTAAAGGCACTACATAAATTTAAATACTTGCTACATGAAAAACTAAAACATAGAATTGTCGAATCAATGTTGTATCCTCAGATTGATTATTGTTTAACTGTATATTATAAATTTTTGACCATGGAATTTAAAAACAAGTTACAGTTAGCTCAAAATACATGTTTGCGATTTGTTCACTTAATAAGGAAGTATGATCATGTCACCCCCATATATAAAAAGTATTTTTATTTAAAAATAGAATATCTTTACAAATTATTCTTTGGTAGTTTGTTAATGAAAATTTATACCAGTGTGTATGT
This sequence comes from Rutpela maculata, assembly GCA_936432065.2. Classification (NCBI taxonomy): domain Eukaryota; kingdom Metazoa; phylum Arthropoda; class Insecta; order Coleoptera; family Cerambycidae; genus Rutpela; species Rutpela maculata. The sequence continues at coordinate 359,064,139 of OW386285.2, forward strand.
TATTTTGCTAAAGATTTCTATTATTAGCAGACTGTAATTTCTAAAATCTAAGTATTTGACTATAATAGTAAAACTCACCGTTCAGTCGAAATCCTGGTGGTTGCAATTTGATAAATGCCGGAGATTGAAGGAAATCAGGAAAAGGAAACTTTAAGGTAAAGACGAGGAATCGGCAATATTCGAAGAATTATCGCACGACACAATATACTATTCAAGTAATTGCTATGTTTAACTATATTTAACTAAATGAGAAAATGGTTTTACTTATATCAAAAAATGAAATTTTGTCTAACACCTTTTGGAAACTTCTTTAACTATCTATCTATCTATAAGGTCTAATGGCTCACTGGTAGCAGTATCAGTAGTCCACTTTTTGTTGCCCTTTTTGTATGGGAAAATAAAATTCCTGTATAAATGATAGAGTTTATCATCTATTCACTGCTAGGTAATTTGGGTTGCCTATTATATCAATTTAAGTTCAAATAAAATAAAGAGCGGCGCAAACACAGTGAAAAACCGGAATATCTAAAAGAGTACTTGAAACCAAGGCAAGAGATGCACAACATTAATCTTAGGGAACTAAATAAATTTAATGTGCACAAACATAAAACGGCAAGATTTCAGTGTTGCTTTGCATATTTATCTGTTGAATTATTAAATAATACTGTATACTATGAAATGATTCAGGGTGTTTCAGTTGGTACATTTAAAAAAAATTATAAAGAATACTTATTGCAGCTACAAAATGATCGATAAGATAATGTAATTATTAGGGCTACTTGAATTATGTGTGATTGTTAGATATAAGTTTTTCTATTTTTTGTTGTGTGGTGGCGTGGAAGAACGTTCAAACGTTTGTGGTGTATATTGTATCATGTGTACATTTATATATAACACAATAAATATTTTTCTATTCTATTCTATTCTATTATTGATTCGCAAATCTTCCGCCGCGGCGGTTCAGTAGTCACTTCGATAAAATAAGGCGATTTTTGTAGGTTGGAAATCCAACCTATAATTAGCAGCCCATTTTTAGTAATCAACAATATTGAGACATCATTTGCGTCAATTTTTAAATGCTTGCTTGGAGCCATACTGGTTTCAAATGAGAAGAGTCAGTAAAAATGACAATAAACTTAAAAAACCTAAAAGTTGAGGTTAAGTTGGTTATATTAATGCAACCGATGATGTCACAGCCCGTTTTGTATAATACCCGTTCAGTTATTCAGTTTTGTTATTTATTTGTTGAAATTTTAAATTGATAGATGAAAGAATGGTGTTTAAATATTGGTAAGTGCTTTAATGTATGGAGTACTTCATTTTACTAATATCAAAAAAGCAAATTTGCATACAGTGAAAACACCTAATTACTTGAAATGCTCAGGATTGATTTTTGACACTACTAATTTGTCTGAGATCTCTGGTTCCCAAGATTGAAAACTCTCCTTAATTTTTATTAAAATTGCTATTTTCTGCATTTTACAATTACAAAAAATAAGATGCAAAAAAATGTAAATTCTTACTTTTTAACTTTTCTATCTGCATTAAAGCTTTATCGGTGTACTTTTGTGCCTTCTCCATATACCCAGCTTGCATGCTATGCATGACGGTAACTAGATATACTAACACGTACAGATGTTCCTTGGGCATCCATAGAAACATGTCTCCTGCACTGGGGCCCATAAAAACTAAAACACAATTTACAAATAAGTCTCTAGTTTCTCCACATAAAGAGTACAGTTTATATCCTCTATAGGCGATCTATGAAAAATGGGGTTATTTCATAATTTGTATTTACATTGAATTAGCATTCTAGGACTAGTAATAACTAAGTATATGTAACGGCAATTTTTTTATGGACATTAAATAATTTTAAATTCAATTTATAATTTGAAGATGGTAGTTCCCGTTAAAAGCCTTGACTTCAATGGTTACGCATGCGCAGTATAGTTTAGGCAGTAAATTTGCATAGCAGCCATGACATATAAACTTTTATATTGACATGTGTGACTAACATTGCCATTTTCGCTAAATGTCAAAAAATTATTCGATTTGCCTCGTGCAATTTACGATGTGAATCAACTAGGATTCTTCCTCTTTGTGTCGTGACATCGTACGCCCCTCCCCTCCTTCGAAAAATATGAACGTTTTAATATTGCATGTTTTTGTGCTATTTTCGGTTCCGAAATGCATGCTTTTTTTTACTATTCTTTGCCGATATCTCTGAAATAGAAAACAAAAAAAATACCATAAAATAAGTTCGCTTCATTACGAATCTTTTGGTTCCATTAGAATTTTGATTTTTTTTTTGTTTCGGAGATATTCACTGAAATGTGTGGCAATGTATGGGAAAAACCAGATATTTTTTGTTTAAAAAGTTGGTAACTTCTTAACCTTGGCTACTAGTCCAAAAAACTACTCTAACGAATTTAAATAAAATTCAATTCATAGACTCTTTTTTGGATTTTTTGCCTTGCAGCAAAATGAGGAAAATATAAGGAGCGGAAGTGAGGACTTTTCTCTCGCTAAAATTTCGCCATTTTGTCACCGTAATTAATCGATATTTAACTGAAATTGATCACAAATATGATGTGCTCTTAATATCATGTATTACCTAGACGCTCCATTAATCTCGGTCCTTCAAAGCAAACATTTCTGGGAAAAATGATTTTTTTAAGATGTACATGCATTTTCTAGGAAAACGTGAAATTTCTTCCATTTTCCCAAAAATCGCGATAATTATCAGTTTTTTCAAAATGTTACCAATATACACCAATTCTAAAGAAGCTTTATTGAGCTTTTCGACGCTTTTTTAATTTTTTCTCTAACATAAAAAGTTAAAACATTAGTATTTGTACATTTGGTATTGACAGGGCAGCAATCTAACAACAATAAAATATCTCCAACCATTGACGTCACATGTTAATAAAATTTAAAATAAGTAGTACAGTTTTTGTGGATTTATGAATAATTAAATAATGGCAGAGTGATTTTAATTGTTGTTACGTTATCCTCGTATATTTCACTATTCAAATTAGTAGCTTTTTTAAGTTTTTTATACACATGAAATAACCCCATTGTGACAGATGATAGCTGATATAATTGTAATAGGCATGACACAGGTCACTATAAAAGCAAAAGTTGTTTATGTTGTATTCTACATTTATTACCTCATACAGATTGGGTTTACACATTTTCAAAACTTCAAAATGCACATATGTTCGACCAGTGATGGTTCAAGAATACCAGTGCTACACTTTTCAGACAGGATTTTAAAAAAGTTTTATAAGGAGAATACAGAAACATAAGTTTTTACTAGAAAGAGGGAAAATGAAAACAAAAAATAATAACATGGATATTTTTACGAGTTATAACTTTTAAGCTATATTTTTTTGTCTGTCCCTTTCTTTTTCTAAAATTGTGTTAAATATTTAAAATTAACAGCTATTAGCTAAAACCAATTAGACTTACGTTGTATAAATTTTGTCAAGTTTTTATACAACGTGATCTACCACGACTTGCGGAAAATTTAACAGTAGGTTGTTCCCACCGAAAGGAATTAAAAAAATGACCTTATTTTTTTGTAGAAATGCGCCGCCAATGAGTTTAACTAATCTGACGTAACGCTGTAGATCCCTGTCACTTTATCAGACTTGGGAATGACACTATTGACAGTAAAGCTGGAGAGGATAGAAGTGACTTTTTGGTTTTAATCAAATCACACTACAAAAATAGTGAAATAAATCGAAAAGACAATCACCCTAGACCAGTCAACTCTGCAATAGCAAGAGATATTTACAATAACAAGCCGGTGTCCTCATTGTTCGACCAAAAGCAAAAAACGCGGCTCTCCTTGATCTGTGCTTTGCTGCACTTGGCGGCTTCACTTCTTATGCCAATTAAGGAAATATAAACAACTCCAATACGTTCTTTCACAAGTAAGTTTGTCAACCTATTCACGACCTAGTCAACATCAGTAGTGTATCTTCGCAAATTTACTGATAATTTAATATACTAAATTACCTCAGTTTCCACATTGAAGACTAGTACACCATTTTATTTTCCGCATATCATGGTAGAACACGCTGCAGAGATCTCTCTATACATACATATATTCTATACAGGATCTATATAAAACAGGAGGACAACCTTCATGGGCTGATTCTGCTTGGAAAAATAGGAAAAAAGTTCTTATAAACATGGGCACGCCAAACGTTCCCTAAGGGCGCCAAGGTCGCTCAAAGATGGCCGTCGAAAACTGGTTCATGTTTAATATCTCAAGAACCCTTTGAGATACAGTGATCACACTTTTAGTACGATTTGTACCACTAAGGATATGTTTTAACAGTATCGGCCAAAACAAATTTCAACCACACGCATGCGAAACCTGAAATTTATCTTCCACTTTGGATTTTCATTGGAGGACACTCCCTAATTGAACCAAAATGCGATTATGAATTGCATGTGTTAAATAGCAAAATGTTGGCCTTAACCTTAAATAAACCTTGTAAGTTTTAAGCAATTACCATGGCCTCACATATATTTCTATAGAAATTATCACATCAATCCTAAGCTAAAACAAGCACATGAGGTAAGTCCTTCATTCCACAGTACGTGCATCAATGCTGGGAGTTTTTATATTTGCCTATACAGAGAATTCTGAATTGCACAGACCAAACTGTACTACTTTTCAAAATAATAAATGTAAAAAAATTAAAAAAAAAAAAGTTCCTATAAAGTGCTTAGTTTCTAAGATAGATTGTTCCAGCAGTCTCCCATACATAAAAAAATTGATTACCATCATCCGTCGCCATTATAGTCTGAATACTCTGCTGCAGTTGCTTCAGACAGGGTTTAACACTTTTCACTTGTCCTGCCATAAGGTAATGGCACACCTGTAAAACTAAAAAATAGACTTTCAGGTACTCTTTCTGATACACAGCTCCTGTCCAGGTCTCGATTAAATGTCCCGCCTGATTTAGAACAGGCTGCACTTCTTGTAATTTTTTATCAATTAACAACAACTAAAAAATAACTAGTTTATTAAAAAATATAAGAATAGCATCGTTAGTCAATTTACCATGCCCTTACTTAATAAAAATAATACTCTTGTGTAGGAAGCGTTAGATATATGGGCATAATCTACCCCTACACCTAACAAACTACTCGCTAACGTGTAGTCTTTTTCAGTCGCATGAATTTGCTGGAAAACACAGAATTGTTATATGATCAAGATATAATAATAAACATTATCTTACTGCCAACTGAAATATTAATCTACAGTGCCAATATACATTATGCTGTGATAGTTCGATGGCCTTTCGTAAAATGGGTTTTGACAACGATATTTGTTCCTGTTGCTCATACAATTCCGCTAAAACACTAGCAGCTTCGAATTTCACATCGTCAAAAGAGTTAATTACTTGGGAAAGCAGCCACTAAAAATAAACGAGATTATAAATGTAAACAAGTAGGGTTAGGGTTTAATTACAGCTTGCTCTAAATGGTTTTTTGCCAGGTCGATATTCTTTGTATGACTTAAAAGGATATTTCCTAGTTGTAAATGTGTTCTGGCTTCTACTCTTTGTGGTGGTTTAAAATTGAAAACTGCTTGTAAACACTGAATGCATAATTTTATCATTGGTGGACTGGAAGTACGGAAGTGTTCTGCTAAACCTAAAAGAGAGAGGTACCACGCGTCTTGCGAAGAAGCCATTCCCCGCCTCTATTTTAAGAGGAAAACTAACTATTTCTCTAATTGTATGTACAAATTATAATTCTTTAAAAAACATTTTTGTTTGTGTACGCTAAAAAGTGACAGAACCGCCACAATTACTCGCTAACTTCACATGATATCTCAATATATATTCATTTATTAGGGGAGTTACGAAAATTGTATCGTCACAGAAGACTAATCTTCTGTGGTATTGTTCCAAATCGATCCTATCCTGACGGTTTTTAAGTAGAATAAGAACGTGAAACTATCTCAAGGGAATAGAAGTAGCTTAGTGGATAGCAGGGTGTATTAAAACCCTGGTGGACAGTAAACCAGTAAGATAACTGTTTCAATTTTAATAATAAAAGATGTAGTTCTTGGCTCTTATATTGACGATTTGCACGAAAGAAAGTTCAGTAAAAAGTGTCATGGCGCACAGCATAATGGTATCACTGTAATTCACTGCACATGTTGACCAACTCGTCTAATTTCCAAACTTTGCAACAATTAAATACCTATAATATAATAATCATAACATCGTTTTCATTATCTTTAATGTTAAACCTGCTTCCATTGAATATAAATAGTCTTTATTAGGTTGTTTCGTAGTCTACAATATTTAAAAAATGTCGAATTATGCAATTTGTCAAACACTGTTTCCAACTCTCAGTTTACTAGAAGAGTTGGCAGCAGTGATTGACAAATTGCATAATTTGACATTTTTTAAATATTGTAGACTACGAAACAACCTAATAAAGATGATTTATATTCACTGGAAGTAGGTTTAACATTAAAGATAATGAAAACAATATTATGATTATTATATGATAGGTATTTAATTGTTGCAAAGTTTGGAAATTAGACGAGTTGGTCAACATGTGCAGTGAATTACAGTGATACCATTATACTGTGCGCCATGACACTTTTTACCAAACTTTCTTTCATGCTAATCGTCAATCCGAACTGGCTGACTAAAATCTTGGCTGATTAGTTGTCTTTCAGCGCCCTCTGATGTTAATTGTCAGTTCAAAAATTATTAATGCGTTTGGCGTTTGGTCACAGAAGTATTGGTCTTCTGTGGTTTGGTATCACTAAAATTCGACAGTAGTGATGGGAATTCCCGTTACTTTTTAGTCATCATCGGTGTTCTCACAAATTTTAAAATCTCATTGACTGTGAAGGTAATACTTAATTATAACTAAAAACATTTGAATTTCCACAACCAGTTGAGTAATATCCAAGAAAAAGTATTTTTAAATTTGAATTAAAATTTTACCGCCCAAAACACTAAGCTATATTGTTGACGTCATCGGTCATAAACGCCTAACCTCAAAAATATATATCTTAAAAATTTCCAAGTAATATGTCACTATTATGAAAATTTCCGCTTGGTTTTCGTATTTTCAACTAAAATCTTGTTTAATGTAATGTTCATAAAGTTTTAAACATTTTCTCCCAATAAAATAAGGCGATTTTTGTAGGTTGGAAATCTAACCTAAAATTAGCAGCCCATTTTTTGTAATCAACAATATTGAGACATCATAAGCGTCAATTTTTAAATGTTTGCTTGGAGCCATACTGGTTGCAAATGAGAAGTGCGGATATAATCATTAAAAATGACAATAAACTTAAAAAACCTAAAAGTTGAGGTTATGTTAATGCAACCGATGACGTCACAGCCCGTTTTATATAATACCCGTTCAGTTATTCAGTTTTGATATTTATTTGTTGAAATTTTAAATGAATAGATGAAAGAATGGTGTTTAAATATTGGTAAGTGCTTTAATGTACGGAGTAGGTACTTCATTTTACTAATATCAAAAAAGCAAATTTGCATACAGTGAAAAGACCTAATTGACGATTTGCACGAAAGAAAATTCAGTAAAAAGTGTCATGGCGCATAGTATAATGGTATCACTGTAATTCACTGTCATAACATCGTTTTCATTATCTTTAATGTTAAACCTGCTTCCATTGAATATAAATAGTCTTTATTAGATTGTTTCGTAGTCTACAATATTTAAAAAATGTCGAATTATGCAATTTGTCAAACACTGTTTCCAACTCTCAGTTTACTAGAAGAGTTGGCAGCAGTGATTGACAAATTGCATAATTTGACATTTTTTAAATATTGTAGACTCCGAAACAACCTAATAAAGATGATTTATATTCAGAAGAAGTAGGTTTAACATGAGAGATAATGAAAACAATGTTATGATTATTATATTATAGGTATTTAATTGTTGCAAAGTTTGGAAATTAGACGAGTTGGTCAACATGTGCAGTGAATTACAGTGATACCATTATACTGTGCGCCATGACACTTTTTACCAAACTTTCTTTCATGCAAATCGTCAATTGTTACTTTTCATAGAAATATTTTTTACTAAGTATTCGTTACTGATTACCAAATGATTGCTTTATTTATTCACTATATTCCTAAAATCAAATGGCTAATAAATGCAATATCTGTACCAAATTATTGCTTTAGAATATTTATAAAACAATCTAGAGTCTAATAATGTTTCCTCTTAAAAACGTGGTTTATTGGATTGCTTAATTAAGCAATCCAAACCACGTGACTTTTAACATATGGTGTTGTGGGCAAACATATCCATTGTTTTCATTCGTTAAACGTTTGTTAAAGATGAGCTTGCTTTTCGGTTGACTTGGCTGCGTTTCCGCGAGTTAATTAAAATAAACACCGTGTTTGCCTGCAACAAAATAATTTGACATGTTGTTGGATTAGGCAAACCAACAACCTGTCAAATTATTTTGGCAATATGGCGTTGTGGGCAAACACGGCGGGGTTTATTTTAATTAACTCGCGGAAACGTAGTCAAGGATGTTTCCGGTAATTTCATTTTTAGTATTTATATTTTCAGTCCAAGGCGATCCGAAATACAAGATTCGTTTGAACCGACACCCAAATTCATGGAGAGTATTTCCGTACGTGCCCACAAACATATCACTTTAATACCAACCTAGTGTGGAAAAATACATAACGGAAAACGGAATTTAATTAAATTTTCCATTCTTGTTATTACGGACGAATTAATTACGTTACTATCTAATAAATATAGAGAAACTTGATACAAGAAAATATATTTTAGTAATATTTAATTATTTGACTATTGTTCTTATTTGTAATGTAATGAGTCTAATAACCGTTCTTTCATTTTATTAATGTGGCACCATGGACGTCCTTAATTGTTATCGTGACAAACTTTACGATTATGTATATGAACAAATGTTCCGATAGTAAACACTAAATAAGTTGGTCGATCTTGTTATTTCGTCATGTATAAAGTTAAGAGGCATGTTTTTGAAAAATATTAAGTAGTCTGGTATTCATGGATTCAACCAGTATCGAAATGGCGAATCAACCATACGCTAGTATGGATAAGTCGAGGAGTAGATACCCCTTTTGTATTGTGTGGACCCCAATTCCCCTTTTAACGTGGCTGTTCCCTGTAATTGGTCATATGGGAATTGGCCTTTCCTCAGGTGTTATAAGAGATTTCGCTGGGCCCTATTTCGTATCGGAAGATAACATGGCTTTTGGTAAACCAACAAAATACTGGCAACTAAACCCCATGTTCGCGCGAGCAGGAATTAGGTATACCAAAGGTTTTTATGATTATAATATGGTGAAGTTACCCGAGTTATATTCGTTTTTAGTGGATGGGATGCGGCTGTTACTGAAGCGTCCGATATATACAAGGGTCGAATGCACAATTTGTGTTGCGACAATTGTCATTCGCATGTTGCGACTGCACTAAATCTAATGCAATATGACAATTCGACCAGTTGGAACATGGTGAAATTAGCATTTTTAATGATGTTTCACAGTAAATTTGTTTCTTGTGCTGGATTCATCAAGACGTGGCTACCCTTTGCAATATTAGTGACAGTAACTTTCCTCATTATATATTTTACAAAGTAAGTGTAATTACGTGCCATTTTATTTTTATCTTTGTTTATTAAATTGTTTTCATTATGCACTCGTAGTTTCTTTAAAGGACCCCGCACCATTAGCATTGGAAAAATCATTTCGGTGGAATTTTCTTCAAATTTTGGGAGGGCTTCCGAACAAAAAATGTCATATGAAAAAATTGATTTAATGCCTACCCTGCAGAATTACAGTGACTGGGAGTTAAAAATCTTTGAAAAAATTTAAAAAATTAAAAATCACTTATGCATTAAATCAATTTTTTCATGACATTTTTTGTTCGAAAGCCCTTGAACTATCTATTTCCAAAATTTGAAGAGAATTCCACAAAAATGAATTTTCCAATGCTAATGGTGCGGGCTTCTTTTGTTGGTATGTAACTTACAGATGAATTTTCCAATACAAAATATACCTGATACATGCATTAGATATGATAAATCTCCTGTTCCTAAAAAACTTAATAATAATAATAATAATATTTATTCATGTAAGGCTGTATAAAATACAGATATGAAAAGTCATAAAAGGTATACAAACATAAAAAAATAAAATAAATAAATAAAATAGTGACAAACAACAAAATAAAATAACAGATAACATAAGTAACATACACATTTCTTGCAAATATCCACTCAATATACATATTAGATACATTTATATTTAAAAAGTACCACTTAAACATTCGCCAGCGCTATAATAGCATCCATTAGAAAGTAAAGTTCTAACTTCCTTTTTATGTATCATATAATTAGATATGTTCTTTACATGGGCTGGTAGTTTATTATAAAATGTTATACAGTTATAGGTTGGTGATCGTTTAAATGCAGTGGTATTGTGTCGGGGGATACGTAAAAGATTGCCATGCCTTGTACTGTGATCATGAACAGCGGAGTTAGCTTCAAATAAATGAAGATTTTTTTGTACGAAGGTTAAACATTTTTATATATATAAATAGCAGGTGCAGTTAACATGCCTTTATCTTTAAACGGCAACTTTCATTAGTTTTCATATTAAATATTAATCTTAGAATTTTCTTTTGTATAATGAAAATTCTACTGAAGTCTTTACCACGACCCCAGCTAATAATATTCAAGGAAATGTGTGAACATGCCATTGCATAGTATATATTTAAAAGACCCGAGATATCCAAGGTGTCTTTCATTTGTAAAATGGCATAGTAGGCCTTATTTAGTTTTTTACTAACATTGTCAATCTGGTCGTCCCAGGTAAGTCTATTATTCAGAAGAATTAGAAACACTACTGAATCCGAAAATTTAATACCATCTACCAGTTGAATATCACTCGTAATATCTCTTCGAATAAAAAAATTTATGCATTTGGTTTTCTTACTGTTCATGATTAGTCTGTTTCGTTGACACCAAGTGTCAAATTCACATATTGCACTTTTTATTGCTGATTCAAGTGCCTGAGGGGATTCTGCGGATAAGTTATCATCCGCGTACATTGTGAGGATACCACTAGTGATATGTTCTGGCAGATCATTTATAAATATCAGAAACAGCAGTGGTCCCAGTACCGAACCCTGTGGAACCCCAAGCTTACCGTCATGTGGTGCAGATGTGGTGCCATTAACTTTAGTGACCATGGTTCACTCTTCCAGATATGATTTAATCCAGTTATGTTAGGCAAATTAATACTAATTAATTTTTTTATTAGAAATTCGGAGCTTACTGAATCGAATGCCTTAGACAAGTCAAAAAATAGAGAACCAACACATCTACCATTATCTACTTGTTGATAAACGTAATTTAATAAATCGCAAGCTGCTGTCTCTATTGACTTAGAGAAGATAACATACGTCACAGTGTGCACAGACAGATATTGCCAGTGCGTGCCGGTTGTCTAGGCAACAAACTTGTTTTTGCAATTGCAGTGATGTCGCACGGTTGTGCTGAATAGCTGCGCTGTTTGTTGTTCTAGGAATATATTTTCTAGTGTTTTTCGTGTTCGGTATTATATATTTATAGTGCATATTCAACCATTTCTAAGAATAAAACAGATGAAATGAAATTAAATTGCGACTGTCCAATATTAATAAACGAAAATAGTAAACTTAGTAGTTTTATTTTATTTAAAAAAGAATAAATTTACCCAGCACTGGTATCGTGTCCACAAATATACGCGATACCAGGAATTAGCGTCCAAAGTTGACCGGCCTTCAAATTCTCTAAGTATTTACAATGCAACGGCCCTTTTGCACCAGGCATAACTGTGAGTCTGTTGATTTCCATAATAATAAGAATATGTTGGTAGTAAACATCTATCTTTATAATAATGGAAGTGGAGAGGGGAGTCCCCGTCTTGTGGTACATGCGTTGTGTGGCGTATTAAATACCATACATTGCTTTAACACTATTATTATTATTTTTTGTTTCATTCATATTGTACAATAATAATAATATACATTTATTTATCTTTAAATATTGCACAATACAAATAAAAAATGTTACATTGTCATTGTATTCATTGTAAATAGCAGGTTGCTAAATAAAATACTTTACTTTCAGTGCGGCTCTAAAAAAAGTGTGCAGAATATATAATTATGTTGGCAATGAGTTTATATTCTTTTTTTGTTTAGTTTAATATAGTATTGGTGTTTTTTTTTGTCGTTTTTTGTAAATGCGCATATGCGTCCTCAGCACATTTTGATAAAATCCTACCAATATGCGGAGGACGCACTTGCGCGTCCAATCATTTTTTTCCATGTTATCTTATTATGCTAAAGAATAAACGATGTGGACTCACAAGCGCGCCATCCGAAAGTAGTGGGGGCGACCCAAGGCGCACATTTGCGCTTTCCGCAGCAAAAGTGTTTAGCAGTTTTTCGCGACTGAAAATAGGTAATTTGTCTTACATGTACTAACTATTTAATTTTCTTTCTATTTTAGGGATTGACCGATACCAATATTGATATCGGTACATTGGCCATATCGGCATTGTGGCTGATTATCGGTATCGACCGATATTCGATTGTAATATTGGCGCGATATCGGTGTTGGTCAAATCTTCCTTTGTAATTTCACTTGGCCTTAATTTATTAATTTTATTTCCCAGCAACATTATTATTATTACTCCTGTTATCGATGTTATCATTGAAGAAGTTTGAAGATTGTCAAGCAATTTTTGCCAATGAAAAATCATCACTGTCATGCAAATTACCAACATCGACAATCTCTTAACACATTATATGCACCGTCCATTGTTCCTGATAATCTCTAGTTCTATTTCTCTACAATTATTTTTCCACAAACCATCTTCAAAGAAACATTTTTTAAATCTAGGATCCAATGATGTTGCAAAAACGAGAACATTTTTAGTAAAAGATTCCTTAAATCGCTTATTCAAATTAATTTTCAGCTCATCTTTCATTGTTTGGACTCCAGAAAAATTAACATCAGCTTTACTTAGATAATTTGAAAGAGTTTTAATCAGTGGGCTTATTTCAGATATGGATGCATTCGACTTACTGGCAAGTTTAGTAATCTGTTCAAAGGGTTTTAATAGGTTTAGTAAGTTTTTTTCTAGTTCTCATTGGTAAAGTGTCTGGGCCTTTTCATTAACTGCAGAATCTTCATCGACCATGAGCAAATGTAAAGCATTTTTTTTTATCGAACAAGCGTACTAACATGTAATAATTTGAGTCCCATTGTGTTGCTATATCTTGAACTAATGTTTTCTCTGGCATATTAAGTTGCTTCTGAATTTTCTTTAATTTATCGCAAGCCAATTAGGAATGGTTGAAATGTGAAACTATACGCCTCGCTTTTCCCAGTAAATCTATTACGGATCGTTGACTTTCAATTAAATCCTGTATCACTAATTGTAATGTATGTATAAAGCAAGGTTAGTTTAGCTTCTTCAATACTTTTTATCATGTTGGAAGCATTGTCGGCCAAAACTAGGAGGATTTGATTGCAATTTAAGTCCCATTCTTGCATTAAACTGTTCATATTCGGGGCAATAGTTAAACCTGAATGTGTGCCTGGAAAATATTTGCAAGACAATACAAATGAACACCTTTCCGTTTTATTGAAGTTTATCCAATAATTCATTTAACTACACCCCTGTGTGTTTATATGGTCTATAATATTCATAGAGTTAATAAGCATATACAAATCATGTAACAATTCCAAATTTGTATTTAAGTATCGGTCTTACCATCAATATTTTGTTTCTGGCTGATTGGACTAGTTCCACAGTGCCACAAAAAAAAAGTCTATCCAATGAGCAGTGAAAGATAAAAATGGGTTGTTATTATGTGTGCAGGTACAAACATCAGTGGTTATAGACATTTTTATATTTTTATTATCTTCTAAAGTCGTCGGCTATTAGCTATGAGGCTAACGTCATTGAAATTCGACAAACTACCTGTTTTACAAATAAAACAGTCATTCGCCCAAAGAAATTACCTCTAGCTAAATATTTATTATTAAACAAGATAGCCATCTACCGTCCCCATTTCAGGAATAGCTGTCCACGTCATATTGGAAGAATTACTTTCAAGAAATAGATAATTAAAAGTCCGCTGTGTTATACTTCTGTCAAAGGAGGATAAAAAATAAAAATAATCTTCCCTACGAGTCACGCGGGACTACACTTAGAAATCCATAACATTTCATATTACACTAGCGAAAACAACAATTCTTCATATTACTCTGAAGCAACAAAGCAAAAGTAGCTCAATTACAAAAATTATTTCGTACTTCAGATAACACATCGCAAATAATCAATATTGTTTTGAATTATTTAATTAAACAGAAATAATCTACCTAGATTAAAATTTTCAATGCATTTTAATTAAATAACTGCTAAACAAATTACTTTATGGCCCTAAATACACTAAAAATTGAAAATAAACACAAAACATAAGTATTTTAAAAAGAAACGGAAAATCAGATATGACAAAAGCCGAAAACATTATAAAATAATAAAGATTGTTGAATTTTTGATGAATAAAAACTTAACAAAGTATATTTTATGAAATAAAAGTATCAGAATATACGAAAAAGACTAAAAATGTTATAAAAAAGACTCGTTATGATGAAAATGGAATGCTGTATACCATTAATTAAGTTAGTTGCCTAGTTACAATATTCAGGGAGTGGGGAGATAATTTTTTTTCGAACGTGCGTTATGTCCTAACTGATGCTTTATGCGATGTAATTCAAAAAGTTTTAGTTGTGGATAATTTTCAACTAGCAGAAAAAGAAATATAATCATTTTGGAACAATATGCGCAAATTTCAAGAAAAAAATATCAATATGTTTACTTACAATCGACTAAAACACAAAAACTAACGTATCACGGATTCAAGTGCAAGTAGAACATCATTCTTTTTTTTTTAAACGTTGGTTATTTCATGTACTTTCATAATTCGCTTATCGTTTTTGGTTTCACAAAAAAATCACGTAGTTATTCGAAATTGTTTATACGTGCAATATCCATAATTACATAAATTCCAAAAAATTAGTTTAAACTTAATTTTTTTTTCTTTCTAAACAACACCATAAAGTACATGTAAGAACCTACATTTTAAAAGAAAAATTCTCCCACTACGAGTCGATGTACTTAAATAAAATGAGATGGAGATTTCGAAATTATTGATTTTTAGCTGTTTGAATAAATATTTGCTCTAAAATTTGGCAAGGAGCTTTATTTCAATAAAGCGCATGGTTACACTAACTTTTGTTAAAATTGATGGATTATTACATCATATTTCTTAAACTGTTAAAAAAAGGGAATTTTTGGTGGTTTTTATTTTTTTACAAATTTACAAATTATCAAGAAGTTTCTTAATATGCCTAGTCTTATTCATAATTTTATAGCGAACAGTTTGGTATTTTTATTATTGCGATACGATTACTATGACATGAGATAATAGGAAAAATAGCAGAAAATTTATGTGTTGAAAAATAAATTGTTAAAATTCTACAAGCAATGGACGGATTTTGGAAAAAATTGCTCAGAGCACTTGTTATTAAACCTGCAACACATCAAAACAAAAAAAATTGCTGTAGCCAGAGAATTCCATTCAAATTTTATTTTGACTCCGCTAATTATTCGGTTGCTTTAATGAAAATTTTTCAAACAAATGGATTCGACGGAATAGCTTTTCTTTTTTCTTCTTATTTAATGACATCAACATCAGATACTAAATAAGGAAGAAAAAAGAAAAGCTAGGCCATCTAATCCATTTAATAATAATAATAATATCTTTATTTACCATAAAAATATTATCTACATGGTAAATAGGCACCATTTCAACTAGATAGTGCTCTTCCAATGGCCCTAAATACAATACAATAAAAGACAATAAAAGTGTTTGTTTGAAAGTTGAAGTTTGTTTGAAAGATTTTCATTAAGGCACCTACGTACAGCAACCGAATAATGTATAGAAGCACTATTTATTTAAAGAATAACTTAAATTGTTTTCGTAGATCGATGTTCAATATGCCATTCGGTGCTTAGGACAGTACGTTTAATGTAACATTTTCTTTGACTTTCCATTACTTTTAAGTTTTTTGTTGTGCTGTATTCTATAACGATTATTATAATTTTTGCTATTTTTGTAGTGTGATTAAAACCAAAAAGTCACTTCTACTCTCTCCAGCTTTGCTGTCAGTCCCAAGTTTGATAAAGGGGGAGGGGAAGTGATATGGTTGGACCGCGTTACTTCATTCGTAGGCGACGCATTCCTGCAAAAAAAATGAGTTTTTTTTAATTTTTAATTTTTTTAACTCCTTTCAGTGGGGCCAACCTACTGATAAATCTTCCGCATGTTGTGGTAAATCACCCTGCATATTAATTATAACACAACATACAATTTTAAATCGTCACAGGTCCTCAATAAATCTATCTATCTACCTATGCACATGAAAGGGTTTATTTTTAACATTTAAATGATGAACACAGGCACAAATATGTGTATAAATAGTATATTGAAATTATAAATCTAAATGGACAATTCAGTCAAAAAAATCTGTATAGAAAGTGCTCCCGGCTGCTCCATATACAATTTAACCATCTTTTCGTGAACAATACTGCACAACGTACGAGTATTATTGATCTGTAGGCCAGAAAGGAACATTAGGAACTTTTTAATATCTACCGTTGAACATATAATCTGAGATTCCTCATCATTCTCGTCTATATCAGTCGTATTAGGAATTTGGCCCACTAAAATACAAGGAAAAGCACATAAAACCAATGACAGTACAGTTTATTTACTATCATTCATTTACAGGTGATTCAAATGAGCTTTTTATCTCCTAACTTGAACATCTCCTCTTACTCACCTGCAAAACTTTGGACGCTTAAATCTGAGAAATGGGCACTTAACTTAACAATTTCCGTTTTAATCCTTAACGTTAGTCTTCCATGTTTGTTTGCGCTTACTGTTAAGGTATGACTCATGTTTCGCATCCTTTCGACAATGTTCCTCAGCGCCTTCAAATTTGGCATTTCGATCGATACCTGCAACAGCTATGGGTAAGTAAGTGTATGTCCTATGTATCGACTATTTTCAACAAAAACCGAAATGTTTTATTTTTAAAAAGGGAACTTTTATGAAATACGAACTTATGCAGGATGAAGAAAGTATATATTGCTCGTAGCAAAATGTTGCATAGTATTTAGATTAATATGTGGTAATTTCCAAAGGAATTCATTCAGGATATGACATGAGACATGAAATCTACCAAAAACCCTTGTCAACCAACCATTCATGTATCAATGTCGAAATATTCAATTACTTGTATACTAAAATGAACTTTTACAGTTGGTACACTAACAAATAAAGTGATTTTACACTTGAATTTTCAATAAAAATAAAATTGTCAGTTTAGTTTCGGAGTAATCAATTCGGAAAGTTTGACAAATGTGCCTTACTTGACATAGTAGAGCTCAGATAATTTTCGCTCTTAATACTACATTTTTTTATAAATATGATTTAAAAACTAGCATATAACATTAAGCAGTTTCTTATTAACACTCTGTTAAAACCCTGAAAAAATCGTCCATCATAAAAGTTATTAGAAGTTTAATCAATTTTAAGTCCTAAATTTGTTATGTATAAATAAAACAGCTGTTGAAATTGATTTGCAACACTACATATTTCGAAGGTGGCGTGAATATTTAAATTTTTAAAAAGTGTAAAAGTAATTGTAATATCATTGTGTTGTATTTTTTGTTTTGTTTTTGGAGTTACAGAACTTTGTTTATACTTAGTTATGGAGTATGAAATTAGCAGGAGGGTGGTCAAAAACCACAACACTTAGGCCCCCTTGGACCCCTTGTACATCCTCCCTCTAGGCAGACACTCGCCTAGGCCTTCAACCAACCTAATCTTTCGAAGTAGGTGGTGATGTTGCCTAGGGGCATGTCCCTTACATTGGCTAAGGTAGGCCAACGCTCTCCCAAGATGGATTCTCTGATTGATGAGACGGCTGAACAGTCACAGAGTACGTGTTGAACCGTCTCATCTTCTTGTTCACAACCTCTGCAAAGAGGTGTTTCGCTTAATCCCATATTGTATATATAGATGTTTCCTTAGCGGACAGTGTCCAGTCTGGATTCCTGTTATAAAACATAGATTCCTTCTGGTCATTGCCAGGTAGTCCATTGCTGTTTTCTTGTTGGGATACGTGAGTAGTTCCCTAGCGAGCTGACGCTGCTTGTTTCATCCCACAGCTTCTTAAATTCGTTGTGGGTGTTCTCCTTAATTAATTGTATTGTCGCCGTAATCGGTAACAAACTGGCCGGGCCTGGTCCAAAGATAAGTTGGCCTGCTGCCTTCTTGGCCAGTTTGTCGGCTTTTTTGTTGCCACTGCACTGTGCGTGTCCTTTCACCCAGCATACCGAGATGTTGTTCGTACTGGAGGCACCCACAAGTGCTTGATGACATTCCCATACTGCTCCTGTGGTTATTTTGTAACTTCTCAGGGCTAGTAGTGATTGTCTACAGTCTGTGTAGATCCTGATTGTTTTGCCCGTAGTTTGTCTGCGGACAATCTCTTTTGCGGCTATGGTTATGCCCCGCCAGTTCAGTTTGTACTATGCTGGCTCGCTCATCCATAGTCCATTTATATTGGATTTGCAGGCTTCTGGAATATATTCCACATCCTGCCCCCTCCTTCTTCCTTGATCCGTCTGTGAAAATGTTTATCACACCTTCACCAGCGGTCTCGTTTTCACTATTTGTCTGTATTGTGTAGGGTCTGTCAAAGACAAATCGGGGAGAGATACCATCTGTGCGTGCCTGTAGAAGAGGCGTCTTCCTGACAGCCTCATTCCACAGGCGACTTCTGGTCTCCCCACAGCCTACATTTGGTTGTAGGCCAACGGACTTGAGGCGTGCCATTGTTATTAAGGCCACTTCTCCTAGATATAGATCCAGTGGTGGCAGACACAGCATTACCTCCATTGCTCTCGTTGGCGTTGTTCGCATAGCTCCTGTTATGCTTAGGCAGGCAACTCTCTGCACTTGGCTGAGCTTGGCTCTCGCTGTAGTCTGTTTACTCTTAGGCCACCAGACCACAGCTCCATAGGTTATCATTGGTCTTATGATGGCAGTGTATATCCACATTAGCCCATCTCTATAGGGGGAGAATTTTTTTTGCGTATTTTTTAAGTCTCACCCCACGAAAATATACTATTATACTAGGAATAATTTATGTCAAAGTTTCAGATAATTCGGTGAACGGTAACCCGTGCCGCATTCAGGTAAAAATTTGTAGATAAGATTTTATTACGGTAACCCGTGCCGCATTCAGGTAGAAATATGTAGATACGATTTTATTACCGTAATACACTTAAATTTTACTTAAAATACAAATATCTACCTCTTTTCTCATAATGTTTTATTGGTGTAATTATTTCCTAGAAATTATTTGTTTTGGAAGTTTGGAAATATAATGCACCTACGGTAGGTTTTTATGTCAGTTTGCAATTGTGTTTTACAGTAGTGACATTATAAGTTCTAGCATACGTTCCTTTTTGAAAAAACATTTAACGATGGCTGATGTTAGATCCTTACTTTCATTTACTTAGTTGGACACTATTCATCACAAATCATTGGCAATAAATTGCCGTCTAATAGACAAGTATTACAAGTGCTCTTTTATAACATTCGTGAAGTGAAGCTAAGTGTACATGAAGGTGCTAAATTAACAATAAAAGAGGTGTCAGTTTTTTGGGATAAAGCTCGCATTCCGACACGTCAGGATTTTCATTGTGTTAAACAACTAGATAAACTTTATGCAGAGTGGAGGAACTTACAAAAATCGGCTAAAAGGGCCAGTGCGGGAGGTAAAGAAAAAAATTTCGTTGAAAAATTGGACGATCTTTTTGACATTTCTCATGCAAATGCATTGGAGTTGATGAAAATAGATGAAGATACGCAGTTTTTAATTAACCAAAGAAAAAAGGGACGTCCTGGATTTATGCATGGTATTGATTACCAACTTGCTTCTCAAGAAAAATCAGCTGAGGAGAAATTACAGAAATTATCCGAACGAATGCAACGAAGTCAACAAGAAAAAGCTAGATTAGAGGAAACAGTCACCTGTCCATCATCAAGTAGTAATTCAGCCGACTCCAACGAAAATGAAGATGAAATAATCGAAGCCCAAGAAGAGTTGTTACAAGACCAGCCTGGCCCGTCACAGCCAAAAAAGAGGAGATTGTATGGAACATGTAACATCATCACACCAAAAATAGCCGCTGCATTTGATGCTTGCAACATAAGCGACAGGTATGGAGTCCATATTTTGACGGCAGTAGCAGAAGCACTAGGACATGACACCACATCTTTGTCCATCAGCAGAACCACACTTCAGCGCTCTAGACAACGCATCCACGAAGAAAGAGCTGACATATTAAAAACTGCCTTCGGTAATTCTGAATTACCGGCCCCAGTCATCCATTGGGATGGAAAACTTTTACCTTCTCTCACTGGAATGGGAAATATCGATAGACTTGCTATCTTAGTTACTAGTGGAGATATTGAACAACTACTTGGAGTACCAGCTTTGCCCAATTCAACTGGAAGAGAACAGACTGAAGCAGTTTATGATGTCCTTTGTGAATGGAATTTGGACGAAAAGGTAATAGCTTTGTGTTGTGATACAACAGCATCAAATATGGGTTATATAAATGGGGCAGCCACACTATTGCAACAAAAATTAGAAAGAGATATTCTATATTTTCCTTGTAGACATCATATTTTTGAAGTGGTTTTGAGAAGTGTGTTTGACACAAAAATGCCTTCCTCATCTGGTCCAAATGTGCCACTATTTAAACGTTTTAGGGAATTTTGGCCAAAAATGGATCAAAATAAACTAAAAACTGGATTTCAGGTATCAAAAATTAAACACATTTTACAACCAGTTACAGCCGAAATTGTAAAGTTTCTAAATGCAGCTTTAACTTTGCAACAGCCTCGTGATGATTATAAAGAATTTTTAATGCTTTCTAAACTTTTTGTTGAAGAAGAGCCCACTCACACGACATTCTATCAACCAGGGGCATTTCATCATGCACGTTGGATGGCCAAAGCCATTTACTGTCTAAAAATATTTTTTTTCCAAGATCAGTTCCAACTAACTAAAAAAGAAAAAATAGGTATTGAAGATATATGTCTCTTTATTGTAAAGGTTTATGTAAAGGCCTGGTTTACAGCGTCATTTGCTAGTAAAGCACCGCTTCATGACTTAGACTTTTGTAAAGAACTCATTAATTATCAAAATATTGACAAAGAAATATCTCAAGCCGCAAGTAGAAAAATAGTGAACCATTTGTGGTACCTTAATACAGTAAATGTTGGCTTATCTTTCTTTGATGACGATATTTCAGTTACCACTAAAAGAAAAATGGTTAAAGCTTTGAATAGGAAAGCACCAAATCAAGAGGGTATTAAACGACTTATGATTAGTAACATTACTGACGTTGAAAACAAGGAAATTCAGGACTTCATATGCGAGAACACTAAACAGTTTTTTCAAAAATTAGGTTTGTCTATGGAATTTTTGGAAAATGATCCAACAACATGGAGGGAAAATGAAAGTTATACCCGATGTTTCAATATTGTAAACAAAATTAAAGTTGTAAATGATGCCGCTGAGAGAGGAATCAAACTTATTACTGACTATAATGACATTTTAACAAAAAATGAAGACCAAAAACAGTTTTTACTCCAAGTTGTAAATGATTATAAATCACAGTTTCCAAATGTAAAAAAAGAAACCCTGTCGCATGCTTTGGCCTAGTGCAAAAAATATTGTTTTTATTACTATATGTCTTGTAGATTTAGGATAATATTTGGTACTATGTATGAAAAAAACGTTTCATAATAAAATACGCAAAGATAAAACGAGAGTTTTATTTCAAAAACTTCTAGTCAAGTTTTCTTAGACTACGAATTTACAGTAGTATGACACATGTCATAGTCACAACAGATAATGTCTTTGATATTTGTATGACTTGATTAGTCATTCTAAAGATAAATGTTGCTGATTAAAAAAAAAAAAACAATGCATCAACCAAAGAATGTAAATAATTCCATTTACTTTTATTATTGCATAATAATGCATTCTGCGGCACCCCTTGCCTTCAATTTGCCTCAATAATATTTTGAGGGGACTGTTTTTTCTTTAAATGGAACCATTTGCAGGGGTGAGAAATAAAAAATTTCGATTTCGAAAAAGATGGGCCACCCTAATCCACATGACCACTTTGGGTTTCATTCCCCAGGTTTTCCCCACGGTCCTGCGACACTGCTCATAAGAAATACTTAGTTACTTATTGCACTTTTTTTGGACGTACAACCGAAAAGAATGAGGAATTTTTGCAAAAAAACATTCCAAATTGAAAGTAAACTACAATGTTTTTCATTTTTAATGTCTTCGAAAGAAATCATTAATGAGCATTCTAAACATTTTAGATTTGTACCAAGCTCCTTTACGTTAATCATGCAATCAGGGCCGTGTAGACTAGGTGTGCGAGGTGTGCACAGATCACCTTCGTCTATTTTTGGGGCGCCATTTTTGAGATTCCCCTCCTCGCTCATCAATTACTTCCACATCCAGTGGAAGTATAGTAACGACAGAAAAATGTTTGAAAATTTTTATTGTTCAAATAGGTTTAGAATGTCATGAAACGTCGAGATTTTAAATTTGAGCGAAAAAAAAATTTCTGGACTAGATTATATTTTCGTCTTATTCATCCATTCCATCATCAGCTCAGACAAAGAATTCCATCTTATATAACAGCAAAAAAATATTCAATCATCTTCCTATAAATTTGAGGCGAATTATCAACGAAATTAAATTTAGAAAAGAATTAAAGAAATTATTACTTAGTAAAGCTTACTATTCAGTCGATGAATTCTTTCGGGACACATTTGATTGACTTTATATATTTGATTTTATTGTTTGTTTCTTTAGACTAAGTCCCTGTTTTATACAAAAATAAAGGTTTTTGTGTCATTATGTTTGTATTTTATACTAGGATGTTTTGTTTTTATACAGAGATTAAGGACTGGCTTTGTCAATAAAAATCTTTTGTATTTTTTAGACAATAAAGCATATTTGATTTGATTTGATTTGATTTATTCCGTCGAAGGGTTGGGAGGTAAAATAGGGTAAATGGGGGGTAAATAGGTAAATCAAGCAGGTAAGAGTCCATAAAATTGGTATTTAGTGTATACAAGAGAAGCTAAAGTTTGAAAAACATTTTTGGCATTAGCCACCCCCATTACCACCCCTACCTCATTATTAAAGGGGATGAAAAAAATGTGATTTAGTGTGTGTACAAGAACCAAAAGCCTCAAAATATTTTTTTACTTCATCCACCCCCACTATCACCCCCCTATCACCATCCCCACCCCACTACCGTATGGGATATCGTTTTATGGGTTTTTGATTTCAAATATTATATTCAAGTTCTATAAACAATTATTTCCACATACAAAATTTTTTCGTTATGAGAGACTTGGATAGAAAATCTGGATGTGGAAGTAGTGGCAGCGGTTTTTTTATTTTTGGTAGAAAAATTTTTTTGAGATTAACTCATCAATTTTGAAGTACGATGTGGCATTTTAGAATTTGGTGAAAATTTTTTTTTTTTGAGATTTTTCCTCCCCGCTCATCAAATCTTAGCATTCGGAGGAAAGAATCGGGTTTATTATTTCTAATACCTTTTTTAAGTCTTAATTGTTTTTTAGGGCACTTTTTTAAATATACTTGCCTTTTTATTTCAGCTGTTCTGACATGTTTTAAATATGTTGTATTATTATTTAAGGTTATTATCTAATTCTAACTTGATCTAAACTGAAAGTACATTTTGCAAAAATTAACAAGCAGTGACAAGCAATCCACCGCTAGATTCGCTCTTATCAGTATACAAGTACCTTAAGGGAAGAAATATATAGAGGAGTCAAAATGAATTTCAAATTTTTTGCTGTAGAAATTTCATGGTTTTAATTTTTTGCTAAAATTTGATACAAAGGTTTAGTTTAACAAAAGGAATAGTTTCACCTACTTCCATTAAGATTTGTGCAATATTACACTGTATGGGGTAATTACTTCAAATAGGCTTAAAATGTCATGAAACGTCAAGATTTTAAGTTTGAGCAAAAAAAAATTTCTGTCTGTCAGTCTATCTGTAACTTTTTTTGTGCGCACGTTTACTCTGGAGCCGTTTAAGATATTGACTTGAAATTTGGTACACATATGTACTTTAACGAGATCTGGAACTAGATTATATTTTCATCTTGTTCCGTCGAAGGGTTGGTAAATAGGGGTAAATTTGGTGTAAATGGGTAAATCAAGCAGGTAAGAGTCCATAAAATTGGCATTTAGTATATACAAGAGAAGCTAAGGTCTCAAAAAAATTTTTGGCATTAGCCACCCCATTATTAAAGGGGATGAAAAAAAAATGTGATTTAGTGTATGTACAAAAACCAAAAACCTCAAAATATTTTTTTACTTCATCCACCCCCACTACCACCCCCCTATCACCACCTCCACCCCAGAATCTGGATGTGGAAGTAGTGATTCCTTGGGCAGCGGTTTTTTTTAATGGATCTTTTTTTGCAACGTATTATAGGAAAGTTTATTTGTAGGTTTAATTTTATTCGATATTTTATTCCAAACAATGAAGAATTTTTATTTTTGTGATATAATTACTAGAAGTGGAGAAAATAAGGAAAATAGCAGAAAATTTTAATTTTGTAATATAAATTGTTTAAATTTTACATGAGGAATGGGCAATTTAATCCAAATATTGCATTTGTCACACCTAAATCAAATTAAAGCCATAACAAAGCTACAGTAAATCAATTCCATTCAAAATTAATTTTGACTCCGCTATAAGAGAAGAAGCACATTCTTTATTCTTACATGAAAGTCATTAAATCTGGGTTCCTCATAATCTGACCAATGCTTCCTAGAAATAACCTCAACAGGAATATCATGGACGACCTGTCGACTAGTTAATTCTCCTGCAATCTAGAATAAACAAGGTATATTTATTATTAAAAACTTTGCAGGTAATTTTTCTTCTTTTATTAATTGTTTACAATTATTAAGTAAAATAATATCTAGATTTGTAACCTTATTAAATTAAAAATAAACTTGCAAAATTACTACCAATTGATTTTGTTTACTTACTAATTCCATTTCTATCGTTAAACAAGGGGTATCCTTATTTGTTAACTTGATTTTAAAGGACTTGACATTTTGTTTCAGTATCGATAAAGATCTTGCTAATAGAACTAAAATTTAATTTAAATTACTAATTACATAAACATAACATTCCCTATCAGTACTGCCAGTAGCCTTACTAATGTGCAAAGGCACAATTTTCTTTATTTGCAATCATTAGCCAAGAGCCATTTATCCCACATGTTTTAGTTAGGTAATGATCGATATTACCACACTAGTGTGTTAATAAATGTATTACCACACAAGTGTGTTAATAAGATAGTAAAACAACGGATAATATGAAAAATACTCTACTGTTATAAATATTAACAACGTATTCATTACAATTAGTAAAACTGATAGAGGCGACAATAAGTTGAATTTCACTTTTTGGTTATAATCGCTGCATTCATATTTCCACTGAAAATATTTGAAGCAATTCTCTTCATGTTTTCTTCGCAACTCTCAACGTATCCTTGAATGGCTGTATTTCACTTTCACCCTCTGTGCCTCTTCAGTTAAAATATCAACTCTAATACCAGTTAACAGTGATACAGATGACCTGGAAGAATGGCCATAGTATGGTTCCGGATTGGATAATTTAACGAACAAACCAATACATTTTGGTAAACTCCAAAGGTGTTAATTCCTGCTGAGTACATTTATTATTCGTGTAAAATACAAAGAACTGACTATGATCAGTGGGCAAAGAACGTAGCTTGACATAGTTTCGGATAATTTCTACCATATTAATATCTTCTATGCCTCCTGATATTACAAAAAATTTTCTTCATGAATGGTGTTACAATTCAAAAATACTGACCTTCATCTGTTACATGTTCTACCAGTAGTTTTGCAACCTCTTCTCTTCTGCATGCACCTGCAAGTCCAATAATGAATGCAACATTAAAATTGTGTTGTTGTCGCTTCTTGCAGACACTAGTAATGTTCTATTTAACTAAAATTTGGAGTTTCTATAATATATCCCTCACATTATCTTTTCAAAAATGCAACTGAATGTGTAAATTTGCTGATATCCACCTCTTTTCATGGATATAACACTCCGCAACATCAAATAATACGCCCAGAGAAAAGAAAGTTTCTGAGTTTTCGGTAAATGCTCATTATTTGCCTTTTTTTCTGGGCATCATTTCTCAGACCAGCCATACATCAATTCATATTTAACTTTTGATTTATCAGGTAAAAGAGATGAAACAACTTTTGTAGTGGCTTCTTATATATACAGTATGTCCATGGATGGGGTTTACAATAGGTGTAATTGCTAAATGTTATTCTTTATAAAAGTTTTTGCTTGCCTAAAAAATAGCTATGACGTTGAGAAAAATTATATTTTTTATACGGGGTGCTCAAAAATTACAAAAACTTAAAATTCCGTAAGAGTAAACTGGTTATATTTTTTATTTTAGAGCAAAATGTGAATTAAAAAAGTTGTTTCAAATTATATGGTCTGTCCAAATTCAAAATTTCACTTGAATATTGCAATGTCTCGAAATAAATGATTTTTTTAATAAAATACTTGTTGGGTTTTGTCAATTTGTTTTTTTTGGAATCCTATTTTAGAAACATTCTGTTTAATTCATGTGATGTTCTATTTGACTGTTAGGTGCGTTGTTATCTAGTTACGTCTACATATCATGACATATCCGCATTATAAAAAATTATTTTTAAAATGTTAACTGTCGAGCAAGAATTTTTTTTAATAGGGTAAATACTATGGAGACAGTGGAAATTCATACCGTTAAAATATAACCAGTTTTCTCTTACGGAATTTTAAGTTTTTGTAATTTTTGAGCACTCCGTTTAAAAAATATAATTTTTCTCAATGTCATTAGGTACTATTTTTTAGGCAAGCAAAAACTCTTATAAAGAATAACATTTTCTCGAAAAGTTAAAAATTTTGGCCATTACACCTATTGTAAACCCCATCCGCGGACATACTGTATATATAATTTTTGATAAATAAACTTGTTGACATCAAACGCACCCCGTGATAATCTAGTTGTCACCGTTTAGAATCATTATCTGTAGATAACTTTGTATTCTGAATAACTGATTTTAATTTTTTTAAGACAGAATATGACTAATTTGATGAATTTCTAATGATTGTAGATACAGTTTTGTACGATACATGTGGGATAGACATTATACGACACTATATGATTACAAATTCACATTCTTGCCAAAATAATGTTCTTCTCTGTATATTTATTTATTTGTTTCGTATCAACAGCACATATATACATATGACCATTTACAGATACACTTAAATGCTACGTGGAAGATACGTATAAATAGATAGATGACAGATATTTATTTAACTATATCACATACATATAAAATGTTTATAGCAAGTCACAGTAAAAATAAATAAATTTAGTTACATTTTTTAAATGTAAACATAAATTATTACAATAAAACTTTCAGTCTTAATATATTTACGTGGAAAGAAAAAACGCACACAGACAAAAAAAATAACAAGAAATAAAAGCTAAAAATCAATGAAATAATTTAGTACAAAAGGTCACAAAGAAAATTGTACATATATTTTTATACTCTCTAAATTACAAAGATCTATCTATTAATAGTGATTTAAAATAACTGAACAAGAATAAGATTAAAAATTAAAAGAAATTAGCTATGTTCTACAGAGGTGTTCATATTCGTTTATTGAATAAAATCAGTGTTTTTGAATATGGTACTTTACCTTAATTTTAAATTTATTATATTCAAGCGTTTTCAAACTTTCCGGGAGTTTATTGTATAATTTTAGGTTAACGAATTTTTTGCCGATTTTGTGAGACAGAACTTAGATGTTTTCAGATAGTTTGCCGACCTAGTATTGTAATCGTGATAAACTGCATGAGTGGAGTATGAATTTTTGTTGCGATGAATTTGCAAGATACTATAATAAATATAATAGAGATGGCATTGGCATTATTTTAAATTAAATGAATAAAGGCCTACAATGTTCTAAGGCATGGACACATGCAATTACTCTCATACATCTCTTTTGCAACACAAAAACTTTATTAGCATCAGTGGAGTTATCCCAGAGGATAATACCATAACTCACGTGCGACTGGATAAGTGCGTGATATGCATTCAATAGTGATTCGATTCACTAATTTTTTAAGTTGGTGTAAAAGAAATACATATCCTGATGTTTTATTGCACAACTGATTAATATGAGAGGACCAGTTTAGTGAATCATCTAAAATAATTCCAAGAATCTTTACGCTTTCACCTACAATTAACGAATTATTCGAGGAAAAAATAAGCTTCTGAGTTTTATCACTGTTAACTTTAAGTAAATTATTATTATACCAATGTTCAGCAAGATTTTGAGTTTAGTTAATCTTTTAGTTTTAGATTATCCATATTTTTGTTCTGATTTATTAGTGTTGCGTCATCTGCGTACATTACAACATTGTATGGGAAAAGAAAAAAATAAATCATTTACAAATATAATAAATAATAGAGGACCTAAAACTGACCCTTGAAGCACTCCGTGTTTCAACGTTCTGAAATCGGATATATCATTGTTACTAGATATACAATGTACTTAAATATAATTGCAACAGTTTTAAAGGAATGCCTCTAATGCCATAGAAATTAAGTTTCTCTATTAGTAAGTTGTGGGAGACACAGTCAAATGCCTTGCTAAGGTCGACCAGCGTAAGTGCTGTATACGTTCCCTCCTCAAAACCTTGGACAATGTCCCTCACAACTGTATAGACAGCATTCATAGTATAACATTTTTTTCTGAAGCCAAATTGGCATTTATGTAATAGGGAATATTTTTCGAAAAAGTTCGTGATTCTATTTTTTAATATGATTTCAATAATCTTGCCAAAATATGTAAATGTGTAAGTATATATAAACAAACTTACACAAATTTTATAACACATACACAAGCAGGCGCGTGCTGGCCCACCAGGCTACCGGGCACTTCCCGGTAGGGCCTTGGCCAGCGGGCCCCTCTGAGGCCCCCGTCTCTGGACCATTCCCCGCTGCCTAATAGATGTGTCAGGTATGGACGGTATGGTAGCGTGGTGGGGGTGGAACACATGACCACAGAACACATTATCTCTTCTGTGACATGACTAACACTTATACACTTTCATTGCTCTATCGTGCACTTAGTTCTTATTATTAGTTGCTTAGGAAATGTAACACATTGTTTCTTCTTAAGAAGGTTTTCATGTATGGTATACAAAATTCCAATGATCAAATGGAACGTCACACAAAAGCAGAGGCAGCAGGAGCAGGGCCCTCGGGATATCAAAACATTTTAATATTTTTTTATACACGTGATAATATGGTGTCTCTACTCTCTACTTTACATTATGAAATCAATTATTTCAAGAAGATATTTTTTTATCTGAAATTCTCTTCGTTCATTTAAGATCGTTTGACCTTGAAAATACAAAATTTTCGCCTGCGGCGCATTTTCATTTGAGTCCTTATATGCCCGGACCCACTATATGAGTCCCAGCACGCGCCTATACTCAATATATACAATTTTATGTTTAGCTAGCACTTTCAAGGTATGTACCTCAATTCATTTTTAAGATTAGACAAACCAGTACACAAAGAGTCAATACTGCTCGTATACCTATATATTGACAAGTGAATTCATTCTGAAGAACGGTTTGTTTTATACAAATTTGTTTTAGGAACATTTAAATACAATAAATTATTATTTTTATTTTTTGTTTTTATTGAAGAACCTATTAAACCTTTTATTAATTTGAAGATAATATACACGACATATTAATATCACGTTGTGTTCGAAAACAGTTTTTGTAAGTTAATAAATTAGTGTTTAGTGTTATAATTTCCGAACCCACAGTATAGGATGTTTATTGAGGGGTGTAAACACATAACAGTATCAATCCATAATTTATCATGTATGTTTTACAACCAGGCTTAGAAACTGGAATAACTCTACTAAGCTTCCATTTGTTTGGGTACTTGCAGTTTACTAGACAACTATTGAATATGTACACCAAAAGATGCAATAAGGTAGGAGCATTATCCCATTACATTTGTCCAACTGGAATCTTTTTTTTCTCATTCTTTGGCCTTACAAACTTAGCGTTTTGACCACTCATTGGTATCGTAAATAACTATTGTTTAACTGCTGGCAGTACTGACCGCAAGGAAATTAAAGTCTAACCTGTCGAGAATTCTAAATATATTTCATTGTACTGTTGGTTAACCCCCACAACGTTGTATTCCTTAAAATAGAAATTGACAGGTAGTTCACACCAAACTAGTGGTCTTCTGGGTCCTGCTTCTTCCTCGGATATTATAAAGTAAACTTTTCTAGACGTTATCCTCATAACGCAATTCTTTGAAAACTTTGATAAACTTAATGCTATATCTGCAAAAATTTAAATTTAATGTGTGCGTTTCAAAACTCATTACTTTTCTTACTCATGAAATCTCGCATCGCTGGAGTTTCTGTTATTAAGGCACGGAATTTCATGATTTCAGTTTTAAACTTAACTTACTTCGAAATTTGAAAATGTAAACATAACCTACGACCACAAACGTCATGTAAGTAGTTTTCGTTCGTGTCGTTATGATTGACCTACTTTTAACAGTACTTTTCGATTGCAGGTACTAATTTTCACTTTATACGGTATACGGGTACGGGTAAGTTAGGTCGCTTCTTTCGAACGCGGCTGCACAGCCTACCATTGGTAGGCTGTGTCCACGGTCATTAAACCAAACGGTTGTCTCAATCAGCAGCTTGAGGGCGAGAGAGACGCGGGGGTCGGGAAATAGAATGAAAGAGACAGACATATCTGATTTCCGTGCAAAAGACAGAGACAAAGATGCTTGTAGTGTCTACAGGTGACGTAGCTGTAGACCCTACCGGAATCTCTGTCTCTATCTTCTGCACGGAAATCAGATATGTCTGTCTCTTTCATTCGATTTCCCGCCCCCCGCGTCTCTCTTGTCCTAAAGCTGCTGATTGATGCAACCGTATCGTTTATTGACCGTGGGCTGTGTCGGCTGTTTGCTTCTTTGACTTCCATCTGCGAGTAGCAGAATTGTACCAACAAATCATTTGTCTACCAGACAATGCTGACATGTGAAAATTTCTATTCATTGACCTATGCAGAACATTTCCATATTTTTTAACAGTTTTGAAATTGAAAGAAGACCAAATTTTAAGAAAGAAAAAGTTCCATGCATTTTTTCGAATACGTTAATAGTCTTAAGTTATAATGAATTCAAAATTGTGATTTTATCTTTATCTGAAAACGGTTTTCGTCGAATAACTTGAAAAATATCACATGCGGAAAAAGTTAAAAACTAAGAAAACAGAAACGATATATAGTTATGTTTTTCCACGGTCAATAAACGATACGGTTGCATCAATCAGCAGCTTTATGACGAGAGAGACGCGGGGGGCGGGAAATCGAATGAAAGAGACAGACATATCTGATTTCCGTGCAGAAGACAGAGACAAAAATTCCGGTAGGGTCTACAGCCTACGTCACCTGTAGACACTACAAGCATCTTTGTCTCTGTCTTTTGCACGGAAATCAGATATGTCTATTTCTTTCATTCGATTTCCCGCCCCCCGCGTCTCTCTCGTCCTAAAGCTGCTGATTGATGCAACCGTATCGTTTATTGACCGTGATGTTTTTCAACGATTGGTTGGGGGACGGGGAGGGGAGAACTTTTCATGGAAATGCAATCTGTATGCAGTGGCGGAGCGTTGCCGTTACGGGCCTGGGTTCGAATGGTTTTCCGCGGGCCCCCGCTAAGGGCCCTTCCAGAGCCAATAGGCCCCGTGCTTAATAATTGATGAGGAAATTTGAAAAAAAATTGCCAAAATCTCTGACGGGCGCCCTAAAGCTCCCGAGCCCGGGTTCAGCGGAACCCGCAGAACCCCTGTAGATCCGCCACTGTCTGTATGTATCATGTTACAGTAAAGTTTTGACCAATCTGGGAGGTGAGAGTTTATCGGAAATTAAGTTTTAATTTTGAAAAACGTGTTTTTGTCTCGTTCTTTTTTGATATCTTGGGCTCTGTTCGCTGTATAAAACCAACAAAAAACCAAAATAGTTGTAATCAATTCAGTAATAGTATCCGTATCTAAGTGGTTATTTGGAATTCGTCGGTATGTCGGATAAGAAAATAAAAACGAGGTTATTTTCACTTGTCGACGTTTCGAATAATATTTTATTCTTCCTCAGGACAACAATAAAATACTCATAATGGCATATACATTATTTCTAAATTTTGCATATTTTACTTCCACATTCAGTGGAAGCATGGTGTAAAGCAAAAAAAAATTCAAAATTTTCATTGTTCAAATAGGCATAGAATGTCATGAAACGCCGAGATTTTAAGTTTGAGTAAAAAAAATTCTGTCTGTCGGTCGGTCTGTAACTTTTTTGTGTGCACATTTACTCTGGAACCGTTTAGGATAATGACTTGACATTTGGTAGGTACGCATATGTATTTTAACGAGATCTGGAACTAGATTATATTTTGATCTTATTCCATTGAAGGGCTGGCTGGTAAATTCTGGTACCCAGGTAGCAAAGGCACGTGAAAATGACGTGAAAAAATGGTCAGAAGTGACGAGAAATGACGAGTTAGATGACGTAAATGAAACGTGAAAATGACTCCCTAATGTCTTAGATGAATGACGTTTTATGCTAGACGTTAATTTGACGTCTTTTTCAGGTTATATTTGGTAGTCCCCACACAGGTTTTTAGTAATAGGAACATATAAAACTATAACATACTAGTTACTAGTCTACTTGATAAAAATTAAGTAATTAATGCATAATATAAATAAGTAATAATAATAATATAAATAAGTATTGTCCTATGAATTTGTTTGTTAGCCATCCGTATATTTTATTTACATTAACATATCTAATATTGTATACCATCACTCCAATTTTTTCTCACAAGGGTTGCGTGCAAATTATAATGTTTATTAAGTTATTAAATTCATTTTTACTTACCTTTACCAATTGCGGTCGGTAGGGATCGAACCTGCATGTCTCCGTTGTCCGTATTACAGTACTGACTCTGTACCAACTGAGCTATCTTAGTGACCGTTATTTCGGATGCTAAAAGTAGTATTTATGGTGATGTGTATGAAGTCTTTATTATGTGAAATTAAATTTCTAGCCTTATTTAAAACATATGAAAATCTTTCAGGTTCTCTTTTTTTTTCTATTTTTTTATGTGTTCCCAAACCTGAATTTTTCGAGTTACTAGTATTTTTTATTTATTTATAACTATTAAGAAGAACTTATTTAATTTAATTAATCTGTCACCAGTGTCACCTGAGAAGTACGAGTAGTTGTTGAACAACGTAATTATTACATTAATTCAGCGGCGGTTCGTTAAAAAAAAATGTTTTCCCCAGATCTCGAAATTGAAGAGCAGAGAGGGAGAAATCCGAAAAAAAAAAAAATTTCCTCATCTCAAAATGGATGAGCGGTGGGGGGAAGTCAGGAGTCACCTATTTTAAGAATTTAAGTTTTAAGTTATACAAACCTGTTGGAGAAAAAACGGTAAAGGTATAATATCGACATCTACAACATAAATAGCATATTTAATGGTCTAAAACAGACCTAAAATTGAAAAAAAGTACATTCGTACATCGGTTTTATAAGCAATTATTACCTTAAAAAAAACATTTTTTCGCAATTATTTTAACAAAAAAAAAAAAAAACCGGAATGAGCAGGGGTCGAACCGCCGACCTCGTGACTTGCAAGATGATGCCTTAACGCCCTTAACTCACTCGACCTCTAGCCTTTCTAAGAGTACTTTCTTAAAGACTTTATAGTGGAACACGCAACGGCTAGATTTTGCTTTTTAATGCATTTTAATCTAATTTTATTATTAAAAGAACTCGATACCTGCACAAATAAACTCCCGAATCTTTGCAATTTCTTTCGAATATAAATTATTTTGGATATTGTTAAAAAACATTATCCTCGAATAAAAACGCCAATACTTATCCCTCACGACACCGTTTATTTTTTTTTAAACTTTGCACTCTGCTTACGATAATAAAATGCCATTAGCGAGTTTTAAAGTTTGTAATCCGATAAAATATAAAAACACCGAAAAAAGACGACAATATGACGTGATGTGTAGCACGTCATTTTAATGTCATTTATAAGACGTCATTACGTCGTTGATTTTTAGTGCACTGACGTCTTTTTGACCAGAATCACCAGATTTTGACGTCATTATAACGTACCCTTGCTACCTGGGTAAATGCCGATAAATAGGTAAATCAAGCAAGTAAGAATCCATAAAATTGGTATTTGATATATTTAAGAGAAGCTAAGGTCTCAAAAGTTTTTTTGGCATTAGCAACCCCCATTACCACACCCACCCCACTGTTAATGGTGGTCAAAAAAATAAAATTTTCTTTTTTATTTCATCCACCCGCACAACCGATGTGGCATATTGTTTTCAAATATAATATTATAGTTCTATAAACAATTATTTCCACATATAAAATTTTTTTGGTTGTGAGAGACTTGGATAGAAAATCTGGATAAGGAAGTGGTGATTCCTTGGGCAGCGGTCTTTTACCTCTAGTACTATAGTACGCGATTCTCCAGATGATTAATTATTATTTTTCAATAATCAATAATTTGTCATAATCAATTTCTCTAGGTACAACTAATCTTATCAAAAATAAACATATCTCCGATAACAAAGATAATATGTAGTATCTACCTGTTTCGCTTTGTTTAATTGTAATCTGTTCTGTTACTTAAAAGTGAATTCGAAATGAATTTTAATGACAATTGTACAAAATGAAATGGTCATTATTACTTTTGTTTTTAGCGTATTTTTCTAAAGGTGAGTCAATGTACTAATTTATCGCGTACATTTTGTTAAAATACAGGAATTTACGTTTCAGTTTATAGTCAAGATGTTCCAGAAGAGCCCAGTGAAACTACTGAATCACCGACTACTACCATTCCGATATTGTATTTGAATGACGGCGCTCCTCAATTTTCTTGGTCCCCAAAATCTAAGGACTCTGTAGTGATAGAGGCAGATGAAGGCTATAAAATCAGTGTTAATATCACAGATTGCAATATCGATGGGGAAAATGAGGAATATGCAACCATTACTACAGGTAACTCATGGAAATTCCATGAACAGAGCTGAAACTAGAGCAGATTGCACCTTTGGCGTGCTTGATTTTGGCGCAACTCACTAGTTGCTGACCTAGGATTGAGGAATAGACTGCATCAGTGAACCAAATTTTGCGCCCTTTGAAAACTTGCGCAATTGGTGGCCGCTAATTTGCCAACCTCTAGTTCCAGCATTGTCCATGAAGACGATCTCTATAAACCACCCTATGGGTAATTTATTCATTCCAGAAGTATCAGAGTTTTTAAATGAGGTTATGATATTTTTATTTGACATATGTCAGGCAACAGTGACAATCAAAGAGATTGAGATAAACACGATAAAATGTACCTTAGCCTGGCGAGGAGGATAGTAGTTCGTACTTTTCTAAATTCAACGCTGGGCGTACAATACGAAGCTGATTGGCTATTTTTTCAAAATATTTGTTATTGCTTACCGGTACCCTCCACCGGTGATTTTAGAAATCTGCGGAGTATGAACTTATCAGTATGTGCAGCGACAAACCTCGTTGAGTGCCGGCCCCTCACATCAAATCATGGGCCCCAGTACCAAATTCACTGGTGGGCCCTCGCGCTTAATAATTGATGAGAGGGGGAGGAGAAATCTGAAAAAAAAATTGTGAAGATCTCTGGCGTCCCCCGCGCTTCATAATTGATGAGCGGGGGGGGGGGGGATGTGAAAGCAATTTTTTGTCCAGGTCTCATAATTAATGAGCGAATATTGCGTTTACTGGTCTAAAATGGCTGGGCCCTATAGTACTATACCCAAGCAGCAATTTTAGTAGTTTCTACGTAATAGTTGCCATTAGGGGAACTTTAAAGGTTTCCGCAACTAAGGACTGTTACGTAATGGGAACCATCCTTCTACCAAGTATTCACCAAAATGGGGAATAATAATTACGTAGCAAATTACTATTCCGGTACTTCTACCATTACCGTGTTGAAGACTAGGTTATTACGTAAACGGGACGTAACCAATTAGTAGAAATGACTAACTTTTGGAACAGCTCAGCTAACCGAAATGAGAGCGCAAACTATATATTTGGCTCTCTGTTATTCGAATAGCAAATTAATGACTTACTGAGTTTAAGCACATGATATGTCCAAGGTCCAAGTTAAGGTGATTATATACAACATGCATAAGCATATATTATAAATCATGATGTTTTTCATTTACCCTGGGTGTGGATCAGTGGCGGCTGGTGAAATTTCAATATTTTTTTTCTCGTCTGTGGCGCATGGGACCCATACGAAACTTGGGAAATAACATCTAGAGAAGCACTTCTCTAATGACCCCTAAAAAATTTTGAAAAAGCAGTTTGCGAAAAAAATTTTGAAAATTCGCTAGCCTCCCCTGGGTCTAGGGACCCCTGTTTACTTTTATTTTTTTTTGTCATATGCATTTGACTTTTCATAAAAATGCATCGACAGATTTTGGAGTTTGTGAAAATATTTTCATTACTAACTGAGATACAACGAATTGAAATATTGTAATTTGTTAAATTGTAAATTACAAAATTTCAGTTCATTGTATTTCAGTTAGTAATGAAAATATTTTCACAAACTCTAAAATCTGTCGATGCATTTTTATGAAAAGTCAAATGCATATGACAAAAAAAAATAAAAGTAAACAGGGGTCCCTAGACCCAGGGGAGGCTAGCAAATTTTCAAAAATTTTTTCGCAAACTGCTTTTTCAAAATTTTTTAGGGGTCATTAGAGAAGTGCTTCTCTAGATGTTATTTCCCAAATTTCGTATGGGTCCCATGCGCCACAGACGAGAAAAAAAATATTGAAATTTCACCAGCCGCCGCTGGTGTGGATCTCCGATTAAAGAACTTATATCTAGATACATAACAGGCTATCTTTTCACTATATACCTTATTTGCTCCTAACATAGTCACATTATATGTCCATTATACTTCACAGTCCTGTCCTCATTATTACCACTTGTAGTAGTGCTAACTTCTACCAATACCGTACAACGTTTAAAGAATTTTTCTTCGCCCGTAGTTATCCTGTCCCTGCGCCGGCCCTGTTGTGTCTTACTCGAGGCGCCACCTATCGTGTTCATATCACATCACATCCTCACTTTGTTAATTTGTACCATTCCGTAAACAACGAATTATATAACACAATGGAAAAAACTTCCAAAAAAGTCGAGAAATCGACCAGAAAATGAAAGAAAAATACGAAAATGTTAAAGGAAATTAAGAAGTTACTAAAGAAAATGGAGTTGACTTCGTCAAGCAAGAATCTCATTGAATTTTTAGGTTTTTTAGCTTCCGCAAAATGGCGAACACGGACTAGTTTAAGAGAACTTGAAAAGTGGTATGATCACATGAAGTACCTAAACTTTTCACATGGAAATAGTTCTAGTTAGTCGATTTTATTGCAATGGTAAATCATAATAATAATTATACAAAGTGGTCTGATCACGTGAAGTACCAATACTTTGTTCACCAAGGAATCCAGGGGCGATTTTTAAGGGAGAGATATGAGCAATCACTCCCTAAACTAATATAATATACTGCTGGCAGAGTATGAAACAATTATAGAAATCATTATCCTTCAGAAATCCATAGATGACAAATGTGTTGCATTTTTCAGGGAAAGCCTGAAGCTGTTCGGCCATTGATAATAATTAGTGTTATCACACGAAGCACTATTTTCCCTTCTTTAAATAACGAGTTCTGCACCACAGATAATCCCTTAATTCAGGTTCTGACTCGGTTTCTAGTCTTGACTAACTCAAGAACCAGTGACTTATCAAATGAGGACGTAGTGCTTATCGAACAACATATTATCGAGCAGGTTAATGACAATATAATTTTTGGGTGAAGACCCACTAGGTAATATGCCTTAAGAACTCCTCACATTTCAGCTCGTTGGGCAGAAATAATTTAAACAGGCACATTATTATGTGACTTACATTAAGCAATGTCAATACATATTAGGTTTGTAATGGCACCGCACAGTAATCACACAAAGAAGGGGGAAGGGGATCGTAGAAACCAGAACGCAGACTCAAGTACCGACACAAGAAGAAGACATCAGAAGGAAACCCAAACATCATTATTATTAGAGGGAACAGACAAATATGTTGGTCGACTTAAATCACTTAACGAATGGCAAATACTAACAGATAATTCAATTATCCTATATATGATAAAAGGTATAAAAATAAACTTTTACATCCATCCCAAACCAAAATTGTTTGCCGAAAGTGAATCTGGGCAATGATATATCAAATTTTGAAAAAAGCATCGGTCACCTATTAAATATTGGGGCCATAGAAAGTTGTGTTCACAGAAAGGGGGAATTTCTTTCCTCGTATTCTTTTAAACAAAAACCAAGGGTGATTACAGGTTTATTCTAAATTTAAAAAACTTAAACAAGTTCGCTAATCCACCTCATTTTAAAATTGAAGATTATCGTACAGTTTTTAAAGCTAATCTCACAGAATTCCCTCCTCACAGCCAGTGACGTGAAAGGGTGTAAAATACTGAGGCAGTACTTAGTCAGTTATCCACACTTGGTTTCGCAATCAATAAGGAAAAGAGAGTATTAACACTAAAAGACATGCACATGACAATTTCTAGGCTTCGAATATAATTCGGTAGATATAACAATATCAGTGCCGAGAGAGAAATGCGTCAAAATTTTAAAATTACTGAATAATTTTTTGAAATGTTCTAGTTGTAAAATTCGAAACCTGGCTGAAGTAATTAGTACATTAATAGCTATATGCCCAGGTGTACCCTATAGCTGGTTGTATACAAAAATATTAGAAAGGTAAAAAATGTTAGGTCTTAAAAGGAAGGGAAATTACAAGGAAATAATGATTATCAAACAACAGGTTAAGAAAGACCCACTACGGTGGTCAGTCACATACCAAATGCAAACAGTTCTATGAGACCTTTACATAATCAACTTATTACCTATACCAATGGTTTTACAACAGCTTGGGGTGCTTCCTGCGGAGACAAGATTATTCATGGTTTTTCGGCCTCCGTCATCAGTGATGAACTAAAGTATTTGCCGCTTTATTTACGCAAACCTAAAATTGCCGCCTCTAATAATGATAAGAAAGTTGCTAATTTCATATTGAATATATAAAAAAAGGAAAAAAAAGTGTAACTTATTGTGACTTGTTTAATACCTAAATAATCATTTCCAAACATGATAAAAGCAAATAAATAAGAAGTAATTAGGTAATTGTAAATATAATATGTATTAAAACAGTTTTCGCCATGATTTTCATGCGACAAAGTCATTAATGGTAGGCTGAAAGTCAATATCTACCGCCCCTAAATATCTGCCACTTTACGCATGTGCGCAATTGGCATATAGGGTAATCTAGCACTGGCCTCCGCAAGAAGCAGCATACCATATGAACTATTTAGAATTTTTTGGCTGCTGAAAATGGTCTTAAAACATTCACAAAAAACATGTGAAACTGCGATATTCTTTCTGAGGGTAGTCAGCATAACGGCCATTTTTTCACATAAACAAGGAGTAAAAATTGAAAATCTAAATACAAAAGCAAGAAACATCTGGCAATATTGTGAACAAAAAGGAATAAAAAGACTATGCTTCTTACATAAACTTAAAACTCAATATATAAACAGATACAGAATCAAGGAGTCCCTCTGTAGATACTTAGTATGAGATCTCTACCTCTCACTTCAATATTATTTGTAAGAAATTTGGCATGCGAGATATATTTGTAATTCACCCAAATACAAAATGTAAATTATATGTCTCATGGCAACCAGATCCATACTCAATATGTACAGGTTTTACTATTTCCTGGGCCAAGATATTTTTTCTTGTGCTTTTCCTCCATTCTCCATGGTTCCCAAAGTTCTCAACAAGATTATTATTGAAGAGAAAGCTAGGGGGGCAGTGGTAATACCTAAATGGGAAAGCCAACCTTCGTTTCCCTTATTTTAAAACTGGTAGAAAAAGTCAACCCAAATCAGACACCTTTCAGAACATCACAGCCAATGTGGAGGATCTTTTATCTGACAGTCTTGTTTAAAACTGAACTTCCCGGAAGCTGGAATTCATGCAATAATTGCCTCTATATCTGCGGGACTCTTAAATAGTATGAATTCTCCTACACAAGATGGTGGGAATTTTGTAAAAACAAGCAATAAGTTAACCCATTCGCTTATAATTCAGAACATTTTATACAATTCTTGAACGCATTAAATATAAAGGGTAAGTCTTATTAAGCAATTAACAGCTGCAAATCGGCTCTTATACCTCAGTTTTCCGATCGCCAATAAAAACGAAGAATTAATAGATTCCTCAAAGGAATCTATAATATAAAACCTCAAAAAGCTAATCTTGTCCCGATATATTTGGAGAAAGCCCACATACAAATTGTTTTCTGAAAATACGAGTCGTAAGTCGGTGACACACTGCTAGCAATGGACCCGTTTAGTGTGACGTCAGATTCTAGGCAACCAACAATACAAGTGTGCGTTGCTAAAGATTTTGAGCCTTATGTACTATACATTTAGGGGCGAAAAATATGGCTGTTGATCAGGGCCTCTAATTTTATTTGGTTAAAACACGTATTAATTTAATTGAGTAAATTATATGTAGAACGAATCTAATGTATTTTAGGTATATAGCCTATGAATTGAATTGTCTTAGATATATCATATAATTGAGTAATAACACAAAGTTGTTAACGGCAATTTTTTTCATCCTTATAATAGCAAGGTACATAAGAGCGAAAATAATAACTCTAAATTTCGTTATCCCACTTGTATTGTTGGTTGCCTAATATTTGACGTCACTACTAAACGGGTCCATTATTTTAGCTCACCGGTTACAAACCTTTTCAAAATAAAATTTAAACATATAAAAAAGTTCGAGGACAGGTTTGAAATATATGTCCCTGATAGAGTTAAGACTACTGGAAAAGGAAGATACCAACCGCTAATCATTATACCCTTCAATGAAAGGACA
Source organism: Rutpela maculata (assembly GCA_936432065.2). Lineage (NCBI taxonomy): Eukaryota > Metazoa > Arthropoda > Insecta > Coleoptera > Cerambycidae > Rutpela > Rutpela maculata. Next base: position 359,105,697 of record OW386285.2, read on the forward strand.
AATTTGTGCCTTGCGAGTTTACTTACTGCCCACATAGAAAAGACAAAAGATTTCAGAACTACCGATAATGACACATTAATTCTTACCTATAAGAAGCCTCCATAACCCAGCAGCAGTGCAATCAATAAGCAGCTAGGTCAAAAAGGTACTTTTTCAAAAGTGGTGTTGATACGTATTCAAGGGTTGGTATATATTCAAGCTGTACTACTAGACACGCTGCAACCTCAGCGCAGCCCGCAAAAGGTCTGGGTGGTCAAGTAAATTCAGCACTTTTTTAGATTTTTTATAATAAAGCCTACCAATATGTCGATACAAACTCATTTCCTCAGGGGATTTTAAAAGACTCGGCTACCTCAAGCCGAGTAGTTATACGAAGTTTTTTATTTTTACTATCAGTATCATTTTGTTCAGCCTTAAAAGAAGACTGCTTGCAGACTTTCTCAAGTCTTGTTTCTAGGATAAACTTTTGTATTCTTATTTTCCAAGTAAGTTTACAGTTAAGTAACTGCGATAACAAGTGTTATCAATTCCTGTAAAACGAAAAACGTGTTTTATATCTACGATAGAAATACATTTATAAAACGTATTTTTTCAAAACAACCCTCCAGCTCTATAGATCGTTTATTTTTTCTCTAAACATCTACAAGTGGTAATAATGAGGACAGGACTGTGAAGTATAATTAACAGATCAAACGACTTACCTGTAAGGAAATTTGATCCTAATTATACGAACAGTCCTGTCCGAAATTATTACACCCCTCCCAAGTGCCCAAAAATGTATACGTATGTATAACGTATAACGAAACCCCCATTGAGATATAAAAACGATCTACAGATACAGGATTCTTTAAACTACAGTGAGGATGTGATATGAACACGATAGGTGGCGCCTCGAGTAAGACACAACAGGGCCGGCGCAGGGACAGGATAACTACGGGCGAAGAAAAATTCTTTAAACGTTGTACGGTATTGGTAGAAGTTAGCACTACTACAAGTGGTAATAATTTCGGACAGGACTGTTCGTATAATTAGGATCAAATTTCCTTACAGGTAAGTCGTTTGATCTGTTAATTAAAATGGATAGATGAACATCACATCCCATAGGCAACAGTGGCGTTGTGTGTGTAGAAAATGTGTAGAATGGTAAATATTTTCATTAAAATGAATTATTGCAATTCCTGCATTACCGGCTCTTTATATAACGTGATGTAGGCATACGATATTACAGTAAGATAAAACAGTAAGATAAATATGTACTGAAAGGATATTAAAATTTAATTGCTATTTACTTTATAACTGTAAACTGAACTTCATCATGTTACGACTATGGAACGATCGATTTTCTTCTTTTCTAAACTGCTTTCTGCAAACGGCACAGCTGTTCACTATTTATTTGCACAAAATATATTGTCACTAAACTGTGTAAATATGAATAGAGAATATTATTTAGGTATTAAGCAAATCACAACTTAAAATAAAATTACTTTTTCACCAGTTTTTGGTCGGAGAACACGAAAAACATTTATTGATATTAATGGCCGAACTGTCAACTGTGATTATGATAATCGAACTGAAGCCGATCGTGCATGAGCGGCCGCGAATACGCCGATGGGCCAATCAGCAACTTATGGGAAGAAGTGCCTTAGATTGTGAGTCTTTCAGCGACAAATAAATCAATGCCATTATGTATCTAGATATAAGTTCTTTAATCGGAGGTGTGGATATTAAAACCACCACTTGTTTTCTGTAAAATGTTATCATGGTGCTTCGATAAAAAAGACGCCCCCTCGAGAAAATGGTTTTTTCGGAAAAAAAATTTTTTGCAAAAATTATGTGTACAAGCAAAACTGCAAAATTTTTTTTATTATCTGATATTATTTGGAAAGAGCACATATCGAACAATACTTGATGGATGCCCCTGACGGTGAGCATCTTATGTCAGAGGTAGGTGTTTTTTATGATCTTGCTTTTATATACCTATTTAAATGTTTGGGTTTTTTAGGTTGCATTGATATTGGGAGTTTGCGGTGCCTGCCGTTGCGGTGAACTGACCTTCTTAAGCGTCGAAGATATGAGATAAAGAATAATATCTATATATATCCATACCAGATACCAAGACGAATAAATCAAGAAGTTTCACAGTTTTAAATGAAGGATTTTCGGTGAACCCACTTGATTCGATTAGGAAATATGTCTTTAAGACCGCAAAATGTGTCTCACAAAAGATTTTTCGTAAATTTTCAAAAGGGAAAGTGCACTGTCCAATGCGTTGGATTAAATAAGCTCTCAAAAATTCCAAGAATTGTAGCTGATTATTTGCAATTGCCTGATGCAGATTTGTATACTGGCCATAGCATGCGCCGTTCCTCATCAACTCTTGGCCAATGCTGGTGGTGACATTACCACCCTTAAACGTCACGGTGTGTGGAAATCATCCACCGTGGCGGAGGGTTATTTGGAAGATTCAGTCTCAACAAGATTGTTATTGCTAAAAAAATTCAGGGAGAGCAGCACGAGTCAGGCAATACAGACGTCGTTACTAGTATAGAGAAAAATTGTGTACAGAAGAGCAGTTTTCTTTGTGAAAAATCGAATATGATGACAATAAATGTTAACATAAATATAAATAAGTGTTAGTGCATGGATTCTTTGTTTTGTTAATTTTCCATATAATGGAGACAATAAATAAATTCCTTGGACTTTATTTTGTATTAAAATTACTCTTTAGTGACTAAATCACTTTACCTCACTTTAGCTTACTACTTTATCTCACTAGTGACTTATGGGTCACTTTATATCTTCAAAGTCTTATGAATAAAGATCACTTTATATGAAAGTGTTGGATAAATATATTTATTAACGTAAGGTGAGTAATAATGGAAAAAATACATAACAGTTTTCATATTTATTTAGTGATCAGTTTACATTTAATTTCATTCAATTCAATTTATTGTACATAAATAATGTCTTATGCCGTTATACCGACATTGTCCGTTCCCCATCGACACAATATTTATTAAATTTGGAGTTTTTAATCGGCAAATTCATTTAATATGCTCAGTGGATCACTAACTGAACTATGGGTCAATCTGTGTGTTAAAGACAAGTTGTAATTTTCGAGCAGTACACAGTATCATTAATCACTACAACTGTTATAGTTTTCGATTACTCTTCTTGTGTTGATGGGAGCACTTTTGCACTTGTTGCCAAAGATGATGGTTTTGCTGTGGCGAAATAATCTTTCATGTTTGCATCATATTCTGAAGAATCACTATTTCTCTACTACTGTTTAACTGTTTCTTCAGTTTTCTATAAAACGTGGATGAGTGCTGATAAACTTTATTTCGCTTTCACTGAGCATTTCAGATGCCGCCATTTTATTCAATGCCAATAATTATATAAATTGTCTTAAAAGTTAATAGTACTCTATAGTAGATTTTCAAGGTATATGTAACTTTTAAGTCATTTTCAATTAGTGGGGAGTAGTAAAGATAACTTCAAAGCCCCTATGTTCGTAGAAATAACCTCATTTTTACTCGAGATGTCACTAATAAGTTAGACTACTTTCAAGTGGTCCTTTGGTAAAGCTGTGCAGTCGGCATTACTACCAATTTTCACTTTCCAGTTGAGGATGCTTCAAAGTAATGCAGAGTAGTATCCGCGACGTTGCAGATTCTCCAGCAGTTACTTGAAAGTGTTATAACTATACAGTGCCTAAATTCAGTAGAATCTACTTAATTGTCACTACAAATGCATGCCACAAAGTGAATATTACCCTGAAGTCGCAAAATTAGTAACAGTTATGTTATTCCTACTATATTAAAGTTCCGATGCCTCAGATGCCAGTTCCCATCACTTTGAATGCTGCTTGGGTAGTACTATACGGTACCTACTGACCCCCTTGTGGGGGCCCTGCTACCATTAATATTTGGATAAAAAATGGATGGCACGGCACTGATATTAGATATTATGCCAACTGTTATACGCGAAGCCGTGACATATGTTAATAGTAATTTCATTCTACCTTCGAAATATTATCCTTCTCTGTCAAATGGTTTTGTAGATACAGCGCCAACAGACAGACAGACTGACGGAATTAAACAGCTTTAATTTTCGTAATCTACGTGCTCTGAAACGTGAAAATCCAGAGTAATCTCGGGGGGTGATTTTTTCATGATTACGTTATTTCCGTTCAGTATGCGAGGGAAGTAAAAATAGAGAAAATTCCCTTATTGAGTATGTCGCGAAACCCAAAACGAAATTTTTTCATCCTCACAAATTTTAATAAAATAAAAGCATATTAAGCTCGTGGCGCCCCTTGGGATACGGCGCCCGTGCGGGGCACGGTCGTACCCCCCCCTAAAGGCCGGCCCTGATCGTGAATACTTGGGATAATATCAAACCGATTTTCGATTAGTTATAATTATCAATGAATTTGTTGTGAAAAGTATTTATAACTATTGGGTGCCTAAAAAACGTAACACTTGAAAAAGTTAACTTAATTGTCTTAATTGCAAATTAGTGATTTCGGAAATTTTGGTTGGTCATAGGTTTTATACTAATTCGAAAAATCTCAAGTTTACATACATTATTCTCTTATAGCCCAAGTAGCACAATTAATTCCTCAAGATATCCCGAGGATAAAAATTTAGGAAGTAGTAAATATCTTCTAGAGGTCTGTAAGGGTTGTAAGATAGGCAAATGTCAGCATATCAGTATTAAATAGTAATGGTAATCGAAAAAAGCTATTAGTATAGAATCCTGTGAGCAGCCTTTTGCATACCTATAGAATTCCCATAGTAGTCTTTAGGATATCTTATTATATCGCTTGCTAATATAAATGGTCCCGAGGACATCTTTATAGGATTTCTGTTAGATGTACCGCATCGATCCTGCAAACAGATTTAATTCCTGTAGTAATTTTTCGGGTATTTTATCGCTTACCAATATAAACGGTACTGAAAACATCTTTATAAGATTTCTATTAGATGTATCAACACACACTTGTTATAGAATTGGCACCGGCAGCTGGTGAAATGTTGGTTAATCAAAATCTCAGTATGAGACATCGAGATCGTTATAAGATTCATCCAAATAAATCGATGATCCCTTAGAGAATTTGAACGTTGCAGTAATGTTCTATAAATTCATGAGTATAAGATAATGCATGACTGATTATCGTCAGTGGTTTGTACGTGGCGTCATCTAGGAATAATTTCTGTAACAAACTACGTGGTAAGCAAACAAAAAGAATTTCTTCTTGCGATTTCTATAGTGTTCTATTAGCGATAATAATAATATTTCCATTTTAATACTTTATTTGATCTCTGTAATACATAGAAAATTGAGCTGTATGGTAATTCCCGTTTAGAACTTCTAGAAGATGTCTACAAGATTCTGTTAAGGGAAAAATACTATTTCCCTTTTAATACTTTATTTGATTTCTATAATACTTAGAAAATTGAGCTGTATGGTAATTCCCTTTTAGAACTTCTAGTAGATGTCGGTGGGTTAACAAAAGTTGAAATTCCTATACCGGGTGATTTTTTTAATTGGTACAGTACCTTTTCCTCGCTTATTATTAAAGATAGAGTTTTGAAATTTTGAAGGCATACTTACAGCCAGTTTCACAATCGTTGGTTAACTAATGGTTAGGATTTGACCATAGGTTTACTATGAAAATCCGTTTCAAAACGTCAGGTTAATTTCAAGGTCTTGGTTATCTTATGGTTAAGCAAACCAGTAGCATAGGCATTGGTAAACCAATAATTTGTGGTTAACTAAAGGTATATAACATTAAAATGTGGATTGCACCGCTAGTGCAAATACAAATTTTTGTTAAATTTAACTTCGAAGATATATTAGAAACAAAACAAATTAAATGGACTATTTTTCCAGTTTGGAACATGGATATTTTCAGCAATTTTTGGGTGTACCTACCCAAATATCTAATAACATTAGAAAGAAAAACAATCACGCTGCGTAAATATACCTGTCTTTATAATTATTTCAATTAAATATTAATAATTTATTATTTTCATATTTTTTAATACCCAAAATACGAAACTTTGTAATTACATAAAATAAATTTACGAAGTTTTATTAAATCGTTTTAAATCTACATATCCAGATTTACCGGGAGACTTACCGTACATGTGCAGTAATACTTCTTCAGGAGTAAATTTGTCACCTTTCTTATCGATGTATATATTTATTTTTCATCTGCGAAAATGCGTACGTACATTTGGAAAATAATACTCTGCGCAAATTCAATAATTATTTCTTTACAAATTTCAGATATACAAACTAATGTAATAACAGAATAATAACACAATCATATTGAACATATTTTATTGAAGTTAGCTTCTCATTTCTTTTTAAAATGTACGAGGAATATCTGTCAAAAACTTGTGAAACTCATACCAACCATTCAAAACTTAAGCTTAACCGTTGGTTACATTACTAATCATAAAATAAATTTTGTGAAACACATATATGTATTTACCAATGGTTTACTTTCAGATTCAGGTTAGTCAACCAAAAAGATAACCAACGATTGTGAAACTGGCTGTTAGTGACATTTTTTGCATCTAATGCACTTTTTTAAATTTTTCTGCAGTTTCTTGTCTAACCGGAAGTGACGTCAACTTTCGATTTTCAAAAGAAACACTATAGTTTTTCTTTTGGATTTCAAAACTAGATTTTTTTATGAGTTAGAATATGTAAAAAAAGTATTAAGTTAGAGCGGAAAGTTTTTGAGATAATGCGATTTTAAGGTTTCAGGTGTTGAGAAGCACTAAAAATCGAGTTACCTACAGAATGATTTTGTGGCAGATTAAAATTGCCGTCAAAACGCGTAGTAGGCGCATGTCAAGTCAATAGAAGTTTGCATTGTCGTCTTTGAATTTAGCATTTCAAACAATAAAAAACAAACAAAACAATAAACATTTTTATTCCAAACAGTGAAAAAATTTAAACATGAAGCTGCAATAACAAGAAAATTATCACAAATAATTTTCAAATAAGCCACTATTTTGATCTAAACACTTTTCAACTCTTCTCTTGACAGTTTCTGTTGTGTTTTCAATAAACTGGGGGTTCATATCTTGGCATATTTCACGAACACGTGCTTCCAAAGCCGCTCTTGTTTCGCGTTCGAATTCATAAACATTATCTTTAATGTGATCCCATAAAAAAATCCAATGGATTGAGATCAGGGGATCTCGCTGGCCATCTAATCGGCCTGGAGGTTCCGATACACCTGTCTTCAAAAATAACTGTTAGAAGACCCTCCACCACCCTTGCATTGTGAGGTGGGGCTCCGTCTTGCATAAAATAAATTTCTTTAAGTGCTGTCAAAGGTAAATTATCGTATGTAATATCACTAGTGCTTAAAATTTTATCGAAAATTTTTTCGAAAGCGTGTTGCCTGGTAATATAAAGAGTGCAAATTGGCAGTTTATTATCTGATTAAATCCCGACCGCTTTAGCGGGAGGGATTTAATCTTTGATAATAAACTGCCAATTTGCACGAGTTATATTAACTAGGGGCGACTTAGCTTGAGAAAAAATTTTTAGATAAAATTTAAAGCACGAGTGGTATTTGAGGAGAATATTTCACGAATAAATAATTCATTAAGTACATCTTCAATATTATGTTTTCTCATTAACTGCCTTCAGACGTTTTCTTGTCACTTTTTGGAGTTTACTGACCTTTATTTTCAATTTCATCACTAATTTGATATACAGAAATATTTCCAAACCGACTCATGTTGTCAAAACAGCAAATCTGAAACAAACGCAGTAGAAACAACGAGATTCGCTATATTTTAAAATAATCTAGTGACGTTTCCATGGCAACTAGTAAATAAAACGAGTTGAAACCTTAGATATTATAATATATAGACTGGCTTAACACCTTTCAGACGTTTCTGAGGTGCAATACGACGAGGAACGATAGAGAGAGCACTACTTTAGTACCGATGTCTCGCCCAAATAAAATGTACACCCATGGTTCCGAGATTGACATAGAGAGCGCCATCTAGCGCTACAAGTTATATTCCATAATAAATAAATGTTCATCGACTCATATTTACGTATTTAATTCTTACTTTTAACTTACGAAATTTATAAATTATGTTGAGGTTTGCTTTGTTAAGCAAAGAGAATTTTAAATACAACAAATTATAATGTTTGATGCACAGCTTTGACTCAACGAGTTACTTTTTGGTAGATTATCATGTAAGTACTATACATTTTTAGTTTGTTCCAGAGCGAATGTGTACTTGACATTTATAATAAATGATTTGCTATTGAAAGCTGTGCTTGACTTGTTCCTGTATTATGAGCTATATTAAGTACAATCTTTGTGTGTAATTGTTACCTGATTGAACACTAGGAAAACTGACATAGTTACAGATAGGCAAAAGTTACAGCCTATATATTTCAGACAAGATTCGCTTTGGAATTGAGGTGTGTTTTTGTTTGCTACTACATAATACAATATTACAATTTACAAGGTAAGTACGTTACTTAGTAATAAGCTAGAGAAGATATTTATAGATAAAACTTAAAAGCTCGACAAAAAACGTCAAAAAATTTTCGCATATTTGCCGCTGCAGCGACCTAAAAAATTAGGGCGATAAATTTTGCATGTTGGTCCTGTCAAAAGCCGATCTAGCTTGAATTACCACTAATAATGACGTTTGATTGGTGCAATGTTTTGAAAAAACGGGCTCTCATTGGCTATAGCGTTAATGAGTGAAATAATCTAGATAATTTTCTTCCAATAAAGGCAATATGTTTTGGGAATAAAACGCTGTACTGATATTTTGATCATAAACAACAGGTCCAATCAGTTGGTTGTTAATAAGCCCAACGGTAAACTTTTCACTCAACGGCCCAACCCAAACATTGAACTTCCAAACTATCTGAAAGTTGCTGGATTTAGTTAAGTGTAAGTTAACCGTGGACCCGCAGTGTGCGTTATGTCAAGTGAAAATGCCGTTATTGGTAAAACTGGCCTCATCACTCCAAATTACTTTGCGCCAAAACCCTGGATCTTCTTGGTTTTTTATCATGAACCATTCGCAGAACGCAGTTCGTCTGGGAAAATCTCCAGGAAGTAAGCTTTTGATGTATCAAGTATTTGTAAAGATGCTGCCCGTATCGTTTCAATATTTTCTGGATGGAGGAATATGATATGTCAAATGCACTTCTAGTTGACGAATTGAAATACTGAATTTCCCGTAACGGCCAATAGAATATTTAATTCATTATCCTCTTGCCTCATCACATAGCAAGTTCTGTTTCGTTTCACTTTAAATTGTCCTGAAGTTCTTAAATTTGTAAGTCGACGATCAAGTCTTCTTTTCTCGAGATACTCTGCATTGAAACTACGGTAAGTTGGTAAATATCTTTGACCATTTTGGTTAAAAATCATAAGGATGTTATAGAAATCTTCGTTTATATAATCATTTTTCATTTTTTTCACCAATTTTTTTTGAACTGATGCCAGAAAACTTTGAAATGCTAAATTCAAAGACGATAACGCAAACTTCTATTGACTTGACATGCGTCTACTACACGTTTTGACGGCAATTTTAATATGCCACAAAAGCATTCCATAGTAACTCGACTTTTAGTGCCTATCAACACCTAAAACCTTAAAATCGCATTATCTCAAAAACTCTCCTCTTTAACCTAATACTTTTTTTACATAATCTAACTCAGAAAAAAATCTAGTTTTGAAATCCAAAAGAAAAACTATAGTATTTCATTTGAAAATCGAAAGTTGATGTCACTTCCGGTTAGACGGGAAACAGCGGAAAAATTTAAAAAAGTGTATTAGATGCAAAAAATGTCACTAAGTATGCCTGCAAAATTTCAAAACTCTATCTTTATTAATAAGCGAGGCAAAGGTGCTGTACCAACTAAAAAAATCACCCGGTATAACGCCCAGTTTACATTTCCCCAGTGCATAAAAGTTGAGCACATATAAAGATTTCTCATTTTGATTTCGGAAGGACTTCTAGAGTACATAAATACAAGATATCCTCGCGGGCAGTAAATAGAACTTCTTAAAGATATCTTAAAGATTTCTGTGCTACTTGGGCGTTTTGGTCCATTAGATTTAGTTGAGTGCATTCACTGCACTCTAAATGCAAAAAAATCAAGTAGTCTCAATTTTTTTTAAACTATGCAGTCGTATACTTAAAATCGTCTACGGAATCCAAAAATGTAAAAACATACAAAGTGTCCCATTAAAATTTCAAAGTTGGGGTCATTTCCAAGGTAACCGAAAGTGATGGAAGTGTTAAATAATGAAAAATTGTTAATTTTTCGTACATATCAGTGGCGGCTCGTCAGGGGAGGCAGGGGAGGCTGAGCCTCCCTTTGGAAGAAGCAACATATCTTGCAATCTTCCAAATTAATATCTTTTACTTGTAGAAATTTCTACTTAGGTATATCTCAATTTTCAATATTGTTTATTGTTTATAGTTCATTAATTAATTTTCAGTGTATAAAAAAGTTCTGCATTTCCTTTCCACAAACATACCTATAACGTCACAGTCCGGATTGTCTTTTTATGCATATTTCCCGGGCGACCCGGTCTTTCATTGAATGAACAGAGCGCTTCGCTTGAGGCTTATACGAAATAGCTTCCAACTTCAAGGCATTTAGTTTTAACATAAATGACCTTGCATTACTTTTGCGTTGTCTAGCAACACTTCAAATAAGACAAGCTAGGCCGCTAGCCTCAGTCCTCAGTTCTTTATAGCGCATGTGCAGTTCAGGAGTTCAGGCACAGTATAGAGAAGACAAGTACTTTCACTCGCAGCGGTCCCTTTGATATTTGTTGTACTCGATTTTATTTGGTTCAGGTGATTCACAGGAAAACGAACTGTCAGTGGTAATTTGTCGTTTAGCCGGTTAAGATCAACTTGACATTAAAATACATAAAACATTTGATAGGCGGGCTAGAAATGAGTGCTCTAGGTGAAAATATTCCCAACAACATCTCTTGTTGTCCAGACGTGGTGGATTATTTGTTATTAAATGGATTTTCTACTCTTACTTACGACGAAAAGGTAAGAATTAAAAGAATTGCTAGGCCTACACCAGCAATGCCTTCGTTAGTTTTTAAAAGTGGAAAACAAAACAGAGGGTTTTGTGATAACAATTATAAAAAAATCGAGTGGTTAACGGCATCAACAGTTAGAAACAAATTATATTGTTGGAGATGTTTATTATTCACTAATGATCAATCCTCAATTTGGGGCAGGACCGGGTTTAATAATTTGAAAAATTTGTCGCGAGGTTTACAAAAGCACGAAAAATCCCAGGAGCACATTTCATCTTGCGTTAAATTCGAAATATTTGGTAAACAAAATATTGTAAATTATTTGGAATCTGCACATAAGAGAGAAATAGAAAATTTTAATGAAAAGGTCCGTGAAAATAGGGAAATATTAAAGAGATTAATTGATGCCGTTATATATTTATCTTCGCAAGAAAATTCTTTCCGAGGGCATGACGAAAAACGCGATTCGTGCAATAAAGGAAATTTCAAAGAGCTAATAGATTTTTTAAAAATGTATGATCCAAAATTAGAGAACTTTTTGAATAACGCCACTATTTTTTCCGGAACATCTAAATCAATTCAAAATGATCTAATTGAGAGTGTTAGCTCGATTATTAAAGGCAAAATTTATGAAGAACTATATAATTGCGAATTTTTCTCGTGGCAAATTGACGAAACGACGGACATTACCTGTAAATCTCAACTTTCCGTAATTTTTAGATATGTAATGCACGGCGAAGTTATTGAAAGGTTTGTTGGTTTTCTTGATGTGAGTAGTGGAAGAAACGCGGAGAGTTTATTTAAATTATTAATCGACGAATTTGGTAAATTTGATTTGAAAAATAAATTAATAGCACAAACCTATGACGGCGCTGCAGTTATGTCAGGGCATCTTAATGGACTCCAAACAAAAATAAAAGATATTGCTCCTCAAGCTTACTTCATTCACTGTTATGCACATCAATTAAATTTAGTTCTGAGTAAAGCATGTAACGGAATTAAAGAAGTTAGAATATTTTTTTCAAATATTACTGGTTTTTCGTCATTTTTTTCAAAATCTACCAAAAGAACTGATGTTTTAAATACAATTAATATGAAACATAGAATTCCGACAAACGCTCCCACTCGTTGGAATTTTTCATCTAGAGTTGTTTTCACTGTTGACAAATACAGGAAAGAACTTATTGACGTTTTTAATTTTATTTCGGAAAGTGAAGATTTTTTAAATGACGCTCAGACTTTAAGAGCAGCTTACGGATTAAAATCGTTATTGTTGGATAAAAATTTCATATTTTTTCTAAAAGCTTTTAACATGATTTTTGAGCAAACTGATGTTGTTTTCCAAATTTTACAGAATAAACTAACTGATATAACATATTCTAAAAATAGACTTAAGTCACTTATATCTAAATTAAAAGAATTTCGCAATAACGAAATACATTTCAATACTTTATACAATATTTTTTTAGAAAATACTGAAAACGTAGATGATGAGCCAGGGCCACAATTTAAAAAAAGAAAGACAACATATAACTTTGACAGGGCAGATATACATTACAAACAAATTTTTATAGAAATTTTAGACACCATTATAGTCCAAATTGAAATTAGATTTTCTGATTTAAATACTTTGCAATGTTACGATTTAGTAAATCCTAATAATTTTACAGCGTTTTCTAAATCATTCCCTACCAGTCTAATGGAGAAATTAATGGACCATTATCCTTTTTTTGACCGTATTTCGTTAAAAAATGAACTATGCGTGTTGTATTCTGACCAGCAACTTTTAGCAAATCCAAAATCATCTCAAGAAATGCTTACTTATATATATATAATAATAATTTAAAAAGCTGTCTACCCGAACTGTACAAACTTTTATCATTAGTGTCAACAATTCCAGTAACCTCAGCTTCTGTAGAACGATCATTTTCAGCACTTAAACGCATAAAAACATTTACTAGAAACAAAATAAGTCAAGACCGCCTCTCAAATGTATCGCTTATTTCAATAGAAAAACATTTTTTGTCAGAATTGAAGAAACACGATTCATTTTATGATGAAGTAATCAACCATTTTGCTAGTTCCGAAAATCGTAGGTTACCACTCATTTATAAAAATATTTAGGCTTTACACCAAAGATTAATATAGTTGTTATTTTAGAAAAAATATTTATTTGCGTTATTTATTTTTTAGGAAATATTTTTTAATTCTTCCGCGGTTATATTTTTTTATATAACTTCTTTCTCAAAGCTATTTTAATTTTTATTAAAAGTTATAATTTTACACTCTGGCAGTGATAATGAATACAATTTTTGTTTGTAGGAAAATACTTTAATTTTTTTTCCAAAACTATTTTGATTTTTATTAAAAGTTATAACTTAATTATAAGTGGGATAGTAGGGCTCCTTTGGATACCGATACTCGAGGCGTAGGAACGGAAATTTCATGAGAATGATTTTTTCGTCTCATTATATTTTCTATTTCCTTTTCTTTTTATTCTTTTATTCTCTCAAGTCGTGAATCGGTGGCGAACAACCCACGACAAAAAAATGTAACGCGCCGTTGTACTACCTCGAGGGTGGTGGGGAAATGTACAAATTGTAATCATATTGCAAGTTAATTGTCTTTCAAAATATCAAGCCTCCTCTGCAGAAAATATCACGAGCCGCCACTGGTACATATTTCCCCTGCCAAGTTTGAATATTGGATAGCTTGAAAATGCAGGAAACTACAGCTCGTCTAATGATTCCGTTGACATCCGGTATAATCAAAAAGTACCGTTTTTTGACAGTCGTGGAAAAAGCGAATTATTTTCTGTTGTGACATGATTGATGAATTATTTCTTTTTTTCAGATCAACATACCAATGATTTAATATTTTCCTATGCCGTACATAGCCAGCCGTCTTATTTATTTAATACTAACAGATTATTAGGTGACTTTTTTGGGACGAACGCCAGTAATTTCACCGCAGTATTCACTCGAATTGGTAAGTTTCTTTTTCGCTAATTTTGTCGAAAAGTAAAATCTTGATGAGAGTGGAATCTTATTTTAACACGCTTCTATTAAGTTGACCTGTAACATTGTAAGCAAATTTTACAACTCACTTTTCACCCACTTCTAATTACCGTGACGATTTGAAAATTGGCAAACTTATGCAATTCTGGTGACAATATAATAATAAGGTACCATTGACCTTGTATGATGACGGAGGTAGGAGGTTGTCATAGGGACTCCTCATGGGCGTATCACAGGCGACTCCACTTAAACTCGAATTTTCCACGACAGAGAAAGAAAATAAATTTTAATTTAAAAAAAACTAAAAAACACGCTTTTATGAGTAGCGTCCTAAAAAGTTAAAAATAGTTATTAGGTAATTAAATTTAAAAGCATGGGGTGCACTTATACAGGGTGATTCTTTTAAAGCGGCCATTAGAATATTTCCCACTTGCAGATGAGATAGCCATTTGAGATTTGGTACCCTACCCTAGTCGACCATTGCGAATCCGAAAATAATAATTTCAAAATGGCGGCACTTCCGGAAATACCGGAAGTCGATACCAACTTGCTTATTTTAAATGGAACACCCTATATATTTTCGACTTTTCGAAATGACCATAAAATTCTGAATCAAAACATGTAGCACACCCTATACCTAAACCGAGCAGTTTCGGAGATATATGACATTTTATAGAAAATTTGACCGGTGCAGCGGTTTGCAAGAACCGTTATAACTTTCTTCGTGAAGGAGATCCTTATTTGCTATTTGGTACGTAGAAAGAACTCAAGATGAGCTACTCTCTAAAAAAAATAGATTCCAAAATAGTATAACAAGTGTTTTATTTTTCATGTTACATTTTGTCAAATTCAAACCTCAAAAACTTTTTTATTTCGAATGGAACACCACCTCAAATTTAATTCTACATCGATTGCCATAATAAAATTTGGCACGTGCCATTTAATAGAGCCAAATATTCTAAAATTATCCAATATGCGTTTTACAGTGTATGGTGGATGGTTTCTGTTCTTGTGGGTATCGAGTAGCAAATGTGTTACATGTTCTTGGTATTACTTTATCACATTCTCCATAAATAATAAACAAACCTAAAAGTCTTCGGGGGTGTAATTTAAACGTGCTGGCGTTTTTTAACATAACAGAATGACTGACATTAATGATTGTTTCTAATCATAGGTAAGTTGATGGCAATTTTTATTAAAAATTTTTGGACATTTAAGAAAATCGCCAATATTTCGAAAAGTTGTAACTTTAACCCCTACAATGCTTATACTAGAAAAAAGGAATTTAATTTAACATAATTTGATGTAAAAAATACAGAGTGTTCCATTTGAAATAAAAAAGTTCTTGAGGTTTGAATTTGACAAAATGTAACGTGAAAAATGAAACACTTGGTATACTATTTTGGAATCTATTTTTTTGTAGAGAGTAGCTCATCTTGTGTTCTTTCTACGTACCAAAGAGCAAATAAGGATCTCCTACACGAAGAAAGTTATAACGGTTCTTGAAAACCGCTGCACCTGTCAAATTTTTTATAAAATATCTCCGAAACTGCTCGGTTTAGGTATAGGGTATGCTACATGTTTTGATTCAGAATTTTATGGTCATTTCGAAAAGTCGAAAATATATAGGGTGTTCCATTTAAAATAAGCAAGTTGGTATCGACTTCCGGTATTTCCGGAAGTGCCGCCATTTTAAAATTATTATTTTCGGACTCACAATGGTCGATTATGGTAGGGTACCAAATCTCAAATGTCTATCTCATCTGCAAGTGGGAAATATTCTAATGGCCGCCTTAAAAGAATCACCCTGTATAGGTAGGTGGAGGTCCATGGGGCCCATGAGAACTTCTGATCAGCACCCCCTAACCTTTTCACAAAGTTTCAGCCAAATTCGCCGAAACCCAATTTCCATAAGGATTTGGCGGGGTCCTTTCGTGTATGGTCTTAAAACCACTCATATGTGAAATTTCAGTTTGTTTCCAAAGATTTTGCCATGTTTTTTTGTTTATGGATATGGACGATTATGTATAATAGTAAGTTTAAACTTACAATTATACATACTTGTAAGTTTAAAGTGACAACTAAGTATAATTAATTGTAAGTTTAAAGTTACAACTATACATAATTGTAAATAAACTGACAATATTTTCTACTATGTCCGTTCTACTCTTTCGTACTTTTCTTACTTTGGGAGATAAAAACTTCTCAGCGCTGGGCTATAGATATTTAAATTTTAGTCGCCAAACTGAAAGATCAATAAACAATTTGATCACGATAAAATATTAGCCCTTCAAACATGAATACGAAGTTAAAAAATCATAATTTCGACATTTTGGAATCCGCTACTTTTTCCGCTGGAGTTTTTAAATCCACTCTTTTCCTGCCTTACATTTATGATTAGATAATATGTAATATTTGTACGTGTGTGTGAGACTTTTTTTGTTATGCTCATCACAATAAATTTTTTCGCTCAGGTGAACAACTTACAACAACTACCACCGAAATACCAACAACAACCATCATTTTACCGACGCCTGCCTCTAACGATTCCGACACACTGTTGGTCTACCTCGCGGGACACGCAGCAAGTGAATTTGTAAATGAAACGTTTGATTTACTAATAGACGCTATTACTGGAATGGCTGTGGAGTATTGCGAAAATGAAAATTTCCCGTTGAATGGATCTGTAACGTAAGTGTAAAATACTTTTATCCAACACTTTCATATAAAGTGATCTTTATTGATGGGACTTTGAAGGTATAAAGTGGCCCATAAGTTACTAGTGAGATAAAGTAGTGAGCTAAAGTACCTATACTAGTGAGGTAAAGTGATTTAGTCACTAAAGAGTAATTTTATTATAAAAAAAAGTCCAAGCAATTTATTTATTGTCTTTATTATACGGAAAATTAATAAAACAAAGAGTCCATGCACTAACACTTATTTATTTATTGTCATCATATTCGATTTTTCACAAAGAAAACTGCTCACCTGCACACAATTTTTCTCTATACTAGTAACGACGTCTGTAGGTATCGTCTGACTCGTTGCGCTGCTCTCCCTATATTTTTTTAGCAATCACAACTTTGTTTGAGACTGAATCTTCCAAATAACCCTCCGCCACGGTGGATGATTTCCACCCACCGTGACGTTTAAGGGTGGCAATGTCATCCCCAGCATTGGCCAAAAGAGTTGCCGAAGAACGGCGCATGCTATGGCCGGTATACAAATCTACATCTGGCAATTGCAAATAATCAGCTACAATTCTTGGAATTTTTTAGAGCTTATTTAATCCAACGCATTGGTCAGTGGACTTACCCCTTTGAAAATTTACGAAAAATCTTTCGTGAGACACATTTTGCGGTCTTAAAGACACATATTTCCTAATCAAATCAAGTGGGTTTACCGAAAATCCTTCATTTAAAACTGTGAAACTTCTTGATTTATTCGTCTTGGTATCTAGTGTGGATATATATAGATATTGTTCTTTATCTTTTATTTCTTCGACGCTTAAGTAGGTCAGTTCACCGCAACGGCAGGCACCGCAAACTCCCAATATCAATGCAACCTAAAAAATCCAAACAATTAAATACATAAAAGCAAGAACATCGTAATAAACACCTACCTTTGACATAAGATGCTCATCGTCAGGGGCATCCATCAAATATTGTTCGATATGTGGTCTTTCCAAAATTTTGGCATTTTTGGGTTTGAAATTTCTTGATCGGATTTTTAAGTATGCCACAAGTTTTCCATATCTTGTTATATCAAAGTTCCTGTATACTTTTAAAGTCGCCTTTATCATAGAATATTTAGCCCACATCGAAGAAGGTGCAATTTTTTTACTCAAATGTAGAAAGTAAGCGAGAAGCACTTCTTCGTTTACAGTACTTAACTCCTCTTTTTTCATCCAATTTTCAAATTGTAGATATTCTTTAAAATAGGTTACTTTGGACTTTTTTGGAATTAAATTGGCTGTAGCTTCTTTGGCTTCTTGCAAAATATCGGTCGGGATTTCCATATTATATCTTTCACAATTTTCCATTTTGATGCTGAATACACAACGTTTATTACAAACAAAATGGATAACAACCACAGCTTTCTCGACGCGTCCATTCAGAATCTACTTAGCAATAAGCTACTTGTATTTTATATTTTTAGAAACACTGTTGACTTTGACATTGACAACGCATTGCATTTATATGAGTGTTGGATAAAATGTTGTATTAGACACGTGAGTTATTACATGTAAGTCACTTAAGAAAATTAGACCATTCGCCCTTCGGTCTCGCGGGCTAAACTTTTCTTGCGTGACTTATATGTAACATAACTCACTAGCCTAATAAATAATTGTTATCTACAATCGACATATAAAGTAGACTTTTTTGCTCACCGTTTCAAACCGCAAAGTTGAGCTGTGAATAGTGTCACTTTGCCGCTCGCCTCCCATGACAACGAGACGAGTAGTGGAAGTAAGGAGTCGGAAAGTATGCAAAATCGTGTAGTGGAGTAAAAAACAGGGGAAAAGTCGCTTCCTTCTCGAGTTTTTTTTTTTAATCTTAGAACAAACCTAGATATATACCATTTCGTTAAGTAGGTTGATGTTCATTAGAAATCATGAAATACGACATTTTTTAGTGGTCACGCACATTGTTATTTTTAAAAAGGTGTGAATTTTTTTTTTTTAAATCATGTTTTTTTGAACATCTAATGCCATAACTCAAAAACGAATGGAGCTATCCAAATGAACTTTTTTTTGTTATAAAACACACACTTAAGCGCTTCTATCTGTGTATAGTATTGTTAACTAAAACATTTTTAAGTTTGTTAAAAACTTAGATAACCTTGAAACTTCAGAAAATACGCAGTCAAATTTTCACTAAGCTACAAACTTTTTTGTTTTTGGAAATTTTGTATAACATGCTGCGAAGAAAATAAAGCCAAAAGACCAAAAAAGTTTTTGATAGCATAAATTTTATTGTGTCTTTTACAGTTTAGGTACAGTGATTTTTTTTAGAGCGCGCGAATTGCAGAAATTGAATATTAATACGCCCGCGTCCACTAAAACTAACTAGTCTCAGGGCGGTGTACTATCAACGTTATTCGTTTTCGTCGAAGGTCAAATTATAAAACCGCTGCCCAAGGAATCACTACTTCCACATCCAGATCTTCTATCCAAGTCTCTCAGAACGAAAAAAATTTGAATGTGGAAATCATTTTTTATGGAACTTTAATAATATAATATTTGAAATCGTCTACCCCAAAAACCTATAAAACGATATGCCACATCGGTAGTGAGGCTGAGGGTGGTGGAAGGGGGGTAGTAGTGGTGGTAGATAAAGTAAAAAAAAATTGAGGCCTTTGGTTCTTGTACACACACTAAATGACAATTTTATTTTTTTCGCCCCCTTGAATAATGGGGTGGGAGTTGGTAATGTGGGTGGTTAGTGCCAAAAAAAAATTTTGAGAGCTTAGCTTCTCTTATATATACTAAATACCAGCTTTATGGACTCTTACTTGCTTGATTTGTCTATTTACCTCCATTTACCCTCAACCCTTTTACGGAATAATCTAGTTCCAGATCTCGTTAAAATACATGGTACGTGTACCAAATTTCAAGTCAATAACTTAAACGGTTCCAGAGTAATCGTGCGCACAAAAAAGTTACAGACAGACCGACAGACAGAATTTTTTTTGCTCAAACTTAAAATCTCGACGTTTCATGACATTCTAAGCCTATTTGGATAATACAAAAAACCTATCATGCCTTAAGTATTTTTGTGTGCTGAATCCGAATTATTAATTAAAAAATTTTTCTACCGCGTAGATTTCGAGTATTTTCCGGTTTTTATTGTCAAAAAAACCGTATTTTGACGATAAAAACCGGAATTTACTCGAAATCTACGCGGTAAAAATTTTTTTTAATTGAAAATTCGGATTCAGCATATAAAAATACGTAAGAAATGATAGATTTAGTCATTGGAACAGAATTTCTTTTTTTGTAGACCTGTGTACAAAGTGCACCTGTGCCACAGATCTACAAGAAAAAAGTTCTGTTCCAAGGACTAAACTTATCATTCCTTATGTATTTTTGTGTGCTGAATCCGAATTTTCAATTTAAAATTTTTTTTACCGCGTAGATTTCGAGTAAATCCCGGTTTTTATCGTCAAAATACGATTTTTTGATAATGTTTGACGTTTGCTCGAAATCTAAGTGGAAAATTCGGATTCAGCATACAAAAATACTTAAGGCATGATAGATTTAGGCCTTGGAGTAGATTTTTTTCTGTCGACCTGTGTTATTGTGTGGATCTAGGGTAAAAATGCAATGCATGGGAGTTTCGGATAGGGACTCTGACAGAGGAAATGTCGGATACAAATATTAAGATTGCCACGTGCTTTAAGAAACTGTCTTTTTTATTTAGCTCCAATAATAACGCAAAAAAAGGAAAACTCGATAGTTTACTTTTTATCAAAACACTCCAAAATTGTTACTTTTCCTAAACTTCTGTTTATGGGATTTTATTAACCCCCTAGTTGCGCAACATTTTTTCCATTTTACTATAATATTATTTTTCACCGTTTCCGAGATCCCAATGCAATGCATACTCCATTTAAGATTTTTAATTCCTTTTTGCCTTCAACCTTAGTCCTAAATGTGTCACTGGAAAAAATAAGTTATCCTTTCAGATCCTAAAACGTGATAAAACAGTCCTAAACATAAAAAAATAATAATGAAAAGTTCCGTTACACACAATACATAATCATTATTATTCTTAAGTACGGCGCGCGTACGCTTCGACAATTCCTCCATACTAAAAAATTCGTAACTAGCAAACTATTGCTAATAATGAAAATATTTTTTTTCTAAAAACTTTTTTAGTCTACTGACTTCATTTTCTTCACAGCATGTTACACAAAATTTTCAAAAACAAAAAATTTCCTCGCTTAGTGAAAATTTGATGGCGTATTCTCTAAACTTTCAGGGTCATCTACGTTTTTGGCATGTTTACATTTTTTTTTATTAGCAGTTCTATGAATAGAGAGAAGCGCTTAATTGTGTGTTTTATAACAAAAAGAAGTTCACATCGATAGCTCAATTCATTTTTGAGATATGGCAATGGATGTACAAAAAAACATGATTTAAAAAAAAATTAAATTTTACACTTTTTTTAAATAAGAATATCTGTGACCACTAAAAAATGTCGTGTTTTGTGTTTTTATATGTAAAATGATGTTGTTGGTAATACCCACTGAGTCTGATCTTGTTCTAAGCTCATAAAAAAAAACGACACAATTTTACCTTTTTTTTCGCTCCACTAGTGCTAAAGTTATGAACCTATACCCCTCCGTCGTCGAGGGTGCTGAATACGAATAACCGGCTGAAAAAGTTTTTGGTCATGTGCACCCTCTTTAACGGCCTTTTTGCTTATTTCTCATATGACAGTTTGGCATCGACTACTTTTGCAGGGATTCTTTGCTTTTTCATGGGGATATAACAGATGGTGAAAGGTGATGTCAGGTAGTAGACCCCAACCGCCCTTAGGGTGGAATTTACCCTGTCATCAGGGGGTGTAAAATTGTTTCTTTTTTTTTCCTTGTTAAAGAAGTCTATCCCCCGTTTTTGAGGATGCTGAACAAGGACAATGGTGAAGAGTGAATTGTAACAACCTCGGGGGTTCAGTTCCACCCATGGGCGCAGCCAGGGGGGGAGCCATGGGGCCCGGGCCCCCCCCAAGCCGTCTTCCACGAGCCAAAAAATAAAGAAGCAGTACAAAGCAGTATCTAAATTATCCCTTGAAATAAATATTTTGTAATTAATGCCAATATTATCTAATAGAGGAATCTACATGCATATCCGTTTTCAACCATTTTCCGAAAAATGTTCCTCATCCTCTGGGGAGGCCGGTTCTGTTGCCCCCCCCCAGATGAATTTTCTGGCTGCGCCACTGGTTCCACCCCCCCACCCCCCAGGGGGTGAAGAATTGATTTTTTATTTTCTAATTTATATACTGAATGAGAGTGGTTTCAAAGTCACCGTTTGTCCATTTTACATCCTCATCAAAAATGAACCTCTACCTTCCCAAGGATTTGAAATCCATGTTCCTTAAAACGGGATATAAGGAAGAGAATACTGTTGGTAATTTCTGTTTTTAATAAATTATATATACAGAACACGATTTTGAGTTTAATATAATATTTTTTACAAGACATTAATATAACCAAGGGCACTTACAAAGAGAACTAAATGGTTCATATTCCTCGAAATGAACATCACAGTCAATGCTATTGCCTCATTTTTCATGGCACGCATCGTCCGTTTCCGATTCATGATCGGAAGTATACAACACTGCTGGTATAATATTTAGGAAGCTTACAGCATTATCACAACTATTATCATTGTATTCGTTTGTTTCTGTGCTTGGTGCATCCAATCTTCATCCTCTGGCGCACAATTCTCACAAAATTTATCTTGACAAATCTTATAAAAAGTGTTACATCGTAAACCTAATTTTATATATCCGCAGGGCCGGATTAAGGATTGGCGGGCCTCTAGGCTAATCGTGTATTTGATTCCAGATTCAAAACGAGCGGGGGGGCGGAAATATATGAAAAAAAATGTTTGTCCCACTTTCAAAATTGATGAGCGGGGGCGAGAAATCTAAAAAAAAATTTTTTTAACCAACACTGATGACTAGGGACGTTGATTGAAGAGTCTATTCTTCACTCAACGCTAGGGAGAAGGAAATGAAAAAAAATGTTTTTTTCAAAAACGAAAATTGATTAAAGGGGAAGGACAATATATTTTTTTTTAATAAGCAGAGAGCGCAAAGAACTCGGATGACCCTCATTTTACGTATTGTCGCCCCTAATCTATAACCTAAGTAGCCTTATGGATAGTCCGACCCTGGTGGCCAGCGGCCACAATAAAGGAAACGGGAAGATATAATATCTATCTCTTTCCGTTCCTATTTTCCTATAAATAATCCTGTAAAATGTTGATATATTGGAAAGGAACATATAAGAGACGTATACGTTTCCTTAATTGGCACAAAAAGTTAAGCTGGCGCATGCTAGTCAAACTGCAGCGTTTTTTGATTTCGCGCTTTTGGACGAACAATTAGACCGGCGCTGAATAAAGAGGTGTACAACAAACGATTCAACCACCCAACCCAACCTTCTCGGTACACTTTGAAAATTGTCATGACAACTCGTAAAAGTGAGCTGGTCTGCTGGAATTCCAGCGTCTTCAAAGCGTACCAACAATGTTGGTTCCAGCAGACTAGCTCACTTTTACGGGTTCGCATAACATTCAAAGTGTGTCGGTTGATAGATTGGATCGTCTGTAGATCCATATTTAAGTGCAGCGCAGGTCGGGTGTTTTTCTGTGTACTATCCACGGATTTAGGTAAACATCTCTTTTCTGAACTATACAATACAGAAATAATAAATTCGACAATTTTATCAAAATAAAATAATCAAATAACAAATAAATAATTTTTTTGTACAAAAAAAAGTACCGACGTAAATATAGAAAGGCCTCTGATTATAACCGTAAAGGATTACGCAATAAAAACTTCAGATATGGATAATTACTTAAACGTATGAACAGGACTCTACTTAAAATCACATCGCATTTTCTATTTCATATTATTTACTCTCTCTCAGATCCTGATATCTGAAAATTAAATATAAATAAATGAATAGTTAGATATTTTCGTATTTATAATTCTTAATACGGATATATCACACACCTACAAATTTTAACTTTTATTTTGTATCGTTAACCAAAACCACTTATTTGCATTGTTTTGTTTTGGTCCCAGCTACGTCTAACATAGTCATAAAAAAAAATTGTTAGCTCTAAAAATTGTAATAACTGACTTAACTCACATATTATCGTATAATTTTAATAAAAAAAGCAATTAATTACATCATGCGAAAAAATATTTGCCATTTTGATATATATTTCAAATACATGTTATATATACTATATATTTAATTAGAATATAAGCCCTTTAATCAGAAAATTAATTATTCTTCTTGCGCTTCTTAGCCCGTCTCTTATAAATTACTTCTGGAGCATCCCTTATACATGTCCAACAGTAGTCTGCCAACATCGCAGAAGTCCATTTGCCCTGATATCTTTTTTCCATATTTTGAATATCCTGGTGGAATCTCTCTCCATGCTCATCACTTACTGCACCACAGTTTTCTGGGAAGTAATCTAAGTGTGAATGTAGAAAATGGACTTTTAATGGTATATTGCATCCTAATTTCTGGTAGCAAGAAAGAAGATTCCCAACAAGGTCTCTATAGTTTTCTGCTCTTTTGTTACCGAGAAAGTGTGTTGCTAACATTTTAAAGGAATTCCAAGCAGCTTTTTCATTACCTTCTAGAATTCAGCATCTTTGAAAAGGTTCTTGATTTGAGGACAAAAATTCCCTCTTTAATTTTCGCATTACTAAGTCTGGGAAATTTTTGTTTTAAATAACTGAATGCACGTCCTTCTTTGTCCACAGCTTTTACCAAGATTTTCATAAGCCCCAGTTTTATGTGTAGTGGTGGCAGTATTACCTTTTGTGAATCAACTAATGGAATGTTAGCAACATTTTTTTCTCCTGGTTCAAAACCCAGTCTTGGCGGCAAAATGTTTCTTTTGTAATGTTCTAATCGCGCTCGACTGTCCCACTCACAAAGAAAACAGCAATAATTGGTATACCCTTACTGCATACCAAGTAAGATAGCTATCACTTTTAAGTCTGCACAAATCTGCCACTTATACTTGTTATATTCTATAGTTTGTTGCAATACATTCATGTTACTGTAATTTTCCTTCATGTGGACAGCATGGGCGATTGGAATTGATGGCAATTTATTTCCATTGTGGAGTAACACAGCTTTTAGACTAAGTTTCGAGGCGTCAATAAAAAGTCTCCAGTCACTAGGATCATGGGGAATGTGTAAAGCACTTATTAAACTGTCAATGTCCTTGCAGGCAACCAAGTCATTTTCCATTGTGAAAAAAGATATAAGATCTTTTTGACGACTTCGATATATGGAAACTTTAACATTTTCTTGTAGTAAATTCCATTGTTGTAATCGAGATGCCAAAAGCTCCGCTTTTGCCTTGGACAGATTAAGGTCTCTTATAAGATCACTTAATTCGCGTTGATTAATTTTGTGTGGTTCACCACCGGACACTTCGGCAGAGAAATCGGGATCTTGTGATGCTGATGGCTGGACAAAGTCATCTACATTAACATCCGATTCTTCGTCAAAATCAAGACTGTATTCCTGAGGTGGATTAGGGATAGGTAGTTCATCACTATGGAGAACCGGGCGAATGGCAGATGGTAAATTGGGGTATTGCATTATCATCCTTTTTTTCTTGTTAATACCCTGTCTAATAGGAGGTATCACGCAAAAATAACAATCCGTAACATGATCTGTAGGTTCTCGTCAGATCATGGGCACAGCAAAAGCCATTGAACGTCCTCTTCCACTTAGCCAACTGCAAAGATTGTTCGCACAATTGCTGCAACATATGAGGTGCCCATTTTTTGTCTTCATCTCCAATTGTACAACCAAAATACAATTGGTACTCCTTCTTAATTTTGGGAGTAAAATTACGTTTTTGATGCGCAAAAGTCACTTCACCACAAATATAACAAAAGTTGTTAGGTGTATTTACACAATCTCGTGGCCTTATTTTCAAAATAACACTATTTACTTTCGAAAATGAACGCTTATCATGCACAAGGTACAAATACGACTACCTAAGAATGAATATTAGTTTTAGTGACAAATAAAGAGGTATGTAGTTAGTATGTCTATTTTTCGTAGAATTCTAATTCTACCTGTTATTTGTGATAGGAACGCCCATAAACTAGGGTTTATAAGGGGTCTACACACGATCCAGAGGCAGGGAGCCAGCCTTGTCGGCATGCTTTGAACTGATTCGTAAAAGTGAACTGGTCCGCTTGAATTCCAATTATCGTCAAAGCGTACCGACAATGTCGGGCCCCAGCAGCTGGATCGTCTGTAAACCTCTTTACCTGCGTTACACTTTATTACCTGTATTGGGAAAACCAGAGCCAACTTGAACTTTTGCTTTTTATATTGTTATTTAGCATGACGAAGTTACTAAGAATATGCTATTTTTACTTTCAATACAAGTAGGCTGTAGAATAGTGAATTATAAAATGTAACCAAAATAGTTAACCATAGAATGAGTATACATAGGCTTATACAAATTTATTAATTTCGGCCCAGATAAAACGGCGGGTACAAAAGTTTTTTATGCTTGTCTTTCCTTAAACAACAATTTGTTTACGCTCATTACCCCAACTTGATTTTATGGCTGTTTTTTTCGCCAGCCCTTATGCTTTATACGATGCTACAATACATTTTATTTTTCAAAGGTCAATGGTAAACAGTAAATGTTATCCGTCGGCTGTCGGGAGATAAATTTAGATAGTTTTTTTGAATTGCCGAAGCGCCCCCTCGCGCTTCGGCGCCCCTAGGCTATAGCCTATTTAGCCTTATGGATAATCCGGCCCTGTATATCCGCATCGTTTTGCACATCCGCATCGTTTTGCACATCCACCCTTAGAATTACAATTTATAGTCTTTAAAGAAGTCAGGAACCAATTGATCATCTGAAAATTTGAAATTGATGGACTTGCTTTCAGACTTTGAACTTTACACTCAAAGAAATAGTATGGGTAAATTCAACAAAAAAAAATGGTTAACTAACAATATCGTTAATTTTGTTGTTAAACTAAATTACATTGATGGTATTTTTAAACAAGAGGTGATTGTTATTTTAATTAATAAAAAGTTGTCGTACAACAAAACAAACATTAATTTAAAAAATAGATGAATAAGACTATTATTTTTTTCGTCTGACTATTATTTTGTTGAATTCTGTCAAATTAAACTAGATAATAGTATATTTTATTTTTAACTATTATCGAATTGTAATTCTAACCCAGTATTAGTTCGCTGTATTATTGTACTTGGTAGACAAACCAATATTATTGTCGTCTTCTAGAAGTTCTAAAAGAATGACCATAAAATTTGCTTGCTTACCACGTAGTCTATTACAGAAATTATTCCCAAATGACGCCACATACAAATCACTGACAATAATCAATCATGCATTATCTTACACTCTTATGAATTTATATAAAATTAATAACATGATTGCAATGTTCAAATTCTCTCAGGGATCATCGATATATTTGGATGGATCTTATAAACGATCTCTAATCTTTAGTTTGGGTGGTCTGATGTCTCAATACTGAGATTTTGGCTAACCAAAAAAAACTTCATCATACAATAAAGTGTAGATCAACCTAAAAATTAGTTGGTGAACAAAAAACAAAGTCATACTATTTAATTGTAGACCAAATTGAAAATGGTTAGTGAACATAAAAAAATGTCATTCTACTATTTAATTTGTTACAAGATGATATGATTATTAAACTACTATTTGTTTACGGAAACAAATAAAGTTGTATGACTATTCTTTTCTGATTGATTTAACTATGAAACTAGATAGGCGCGATTTCATATGCTCTTTTTGGGTGAATTTACCTATCATTTTCTTTGAGTGACATACATTTTATAGACGCCAAATGTTCTGTTATAGTTTTAGCCTATTATTTTGGTATCGTATTTATTATTGTGCTTTATTTTATAAATGTTTACTTCCGTCTAATTTATAAGCAATTATTATTTACATACTATGCACTATTTTGACTTGCCCTATCCATTTGTTGGCAAACTGGAATCAATAAATGTATTATTATTAATATTATTACGGATACCTCGAGAACACAAGATTTACCCAAAAACAGTAAAGGCGGCGAAAACAAATAAAATGATAGTACGAGTCCCTAATATCAGCCAAGTCGCTACCTATTATTATTATTATGAAAGAGGTGGTTTCCGACAGTTTAAGCGTGAAGGAAGGGTCGAACCAGCGTTAAACCATTTTTTTCTTGATCAGCATTCTCGACAACGGGGGATAAACGTCTTTAACAAGAAAAAAAAAAAGAAACAATTTGAGACCCCCTGACAGAGTAGATTCCTCCACTAAGGGCGGTTGTGGTCTACTACCTGACACCACCTTTCACTATCTGTTATATCCCCATGAAAAAACAAAGAATCTCTGCAAAAATAGTCGATGCCAAGCTGTCATATTTGAAATAAGCAAAAAGAGGTGGTTTTTGGCCCTTTCAGGGGGTGCCCATGATTAAAACTATTTTCACCCTATTATTCGTGTTCATCATCTTCGAAAACGTGGGATTTCATAATTTTTATACTCGCTCGAGTGCACCTGTCCTTACACAAGTTCGGTCTGGACATTGACAATGTATTTTTATGAAATAATAATGCGCCAAAACTGTTGTTAATATAATGACTGTTAATGTAACTTGATGTAAGAGTAAGAGTAATTTATTTATACGAAGAATATGAACTTTATAATAATTAATAAAACTTAAACTTAATTATTATTCCTTTTATTTTGATATTGTCAAACGATTGTAGATAAAACCATTTACATTAAATTTGATATATGTAGACTTCAGGAATCTCTGATAATGATCCTGACGTTAAAGCTTAAAAATTCACAATGATGGATTTGTTAATTTACTGTGTAGAAGCTAATAGTACAGTCGAATTGTTTTAATTTAATTTATTTCGGCGACAACATTCCACCTGAAATTTTATTATTGATTCTTATGTATTATGACCTTCTGATCACGAAAAAAATATTTGCGCCCAAAAATTCCTTGTGCTTTAAAAGTTATATGCACTTTTTAACGCGTTTTCACGGATTTTCTTACGTAAAATAACGTACAATCGAAAAGAAAAGTGACGTACAATACCTCCTTCATAAATGACGAAGAATTAAAATTTGTATTTCGTCCGCCATCTTTGACCGTTCTATTTGACATACGGTGTCCAAGATTGGTGCATTATATTTGACCATA
Organism: Rutpela maculata; assembly: GCA_936432065.2. Lineage (NCBI taxonomy): Eukaryota > Metazoa > Arthropoda > Insecta > Coleoptera > Cerambycidae > Rutpela > Rutpela maculata. The sequence continues at coordinate 359,134,799 of OW386285.2, forward strand.
AATGAGTTTTATTTTTGCCAACTTTGGTGAAATTACTGATTCTTATAGAAAAGATATTCAATTTTGATTTTTTTGGCTATTCTTGGTGATTTCATTTTTTTCCAAGATGGCGGATTGACCAATACATAACGGACAAGTCTATATTTTTTAAGAATTTTATTTTAAATACGCCAGTATTTCAAATAAGCCAGTGCATATAACTTTTGACGTACAAGGTATTTTTGAGCGCAATAATTTTTTTCCCAATCAGGAGGTCATAATACATAAGAATCAACAATAAACTTTCAATGGAATGGAATGTTGAAAAAAATCAATTCAACTGCACTATAAATAAAGAGGTCACCAAAAGGAGTGAAAAAAAAATTGAACCATGTTCAAAAATGATCGCTAAAAATTATGAAATAAAATATCCTTCGTCCAGTTAATTGAACTTTATTACCTAATATCCAGTAAAAATGAACAAATAAGGAATTCTAACGCATTTTTAACCGACTTCAATATCGATATTAGACAATAAAATTCACTGGACGACGCACGACGCGCGACACACAGTGGCCCGAATGTGACTTTTCTTTCAAATAAATCTGCAGGTATTAATACTTAAGCAATCGGAAAGCTTTTTTTTCTTCGTTCTTTAATTGCATATCGATCAGTCGAGCCAGATTTTCGATTTTTGTCCCTGATTTCTCAAAATTTTCAATGAAAATTCAAATTTCTTCGGAAAATTTTGGAAAATTAGGGACAAAAATCGAAAATCTGGCTTGACAGATCGATAGCATCAAAAAATCGATAGCTACAAAAAAAATCTGCTCCAAGGACTAAACCTATCATGCGTTAAGTATTTTTGCGTGCTGAATCCTAATTTTCTATTTAAAAAATTTTCTACCGCGTATTTTTAATTTTTATTTCTACATCTGCAAAAGTATTTGCCATACGTCGATTAGTATGTTGAAAATAGTGCATTTGGTACGTGTTTCAAATTCCCATCGACATTTTATGACGCCATAACGATATTTTTTGGAAATGACACATTGAATCTTTCGAAACAGTGCTCATATTTTTTTTACATGTCCCACAACTTTCTGCTAATTTGTTTTACCGACTTTTACTGAATTTAACACTCACTACATAATATCGACCATTTTCAGATCGAAAAACGTAGAGATACGTTTGTTGGTACCGTGTCCGTTAGCTTGGCCAAATTGTGAAACCTGCATCGCCCTCACTTTCGCTGTTCCCGTTCTACTAATGGATGACTCCAATTCAATATGGGGTGGATATCAGATGACAACGCAGCATTTAGAAATAATGTGGTCCAGATATTTCTCAAAGTACCTGCCCGGCGACGTAACTATTTATTCCCAGCCCGACATGAGCGAGCTCAAATGGGGAATTGTTATCGCTACTGGCGTCATTGCGATCTTCATTATAAGTCTCTTCATCATCAGGCATTATGGAATTAAAGTTTCCAAAATGATGAGGTAAGAATATAGTATAATAAAAATGGGAAATATAAAGAAAAAATTAGGGGATGCGTGAAACTACATAGATGTTCATTATTAGTTTATTCTTTAGAAGGGAACATTTTTCTTAGGGGGGTGGGAGTTAAGTATTTCGAAGAATAAACGCTCTACCGAAAAAAATAACAAGAATTTTTTTATAAAGCTTATCAAACTTCCGTTAATTTGAAACTTGGTATATAATGTTTTAAAGTGACCTTTTTGACCCCTTTGAAAAATCGAATTTTTACGCTCTATTTTGGCAATTTACTCGAAGAATTGTTTTCCTATGTTACTAATACTTCATACAAAGTTGAAATAAGCTTATTCAATTTCCTTTAATTTAAGATCTTTGACACATACCCTTACTGGAGTATTAACCAAGTTAATGAATTATTGCAAAAAGCTCCTAAAAAGTGCATGTTCATGAAAATAACGAAATTAAAAGTAAGTCATTCATAATTTAAAAAATAAATGAGACGTTTTTGATTGGTTAGATGAGAAATAAAGTAATATTTGAAAAGAAGAAAAAAAATATATGCTATTTATATTATTTGTCGTATAAATAATCCTGCAGAATACTAAAAATCTTCTCTGTGGATTAGGGTGGTCCTTATTTTGTGACATTGGAAGTGGTTCCGACGGTTTAAAAAATGAACTATACAAAATTTCAACTCGATCGGATAACGCTAACCCGTGTCCCAAGGCCGGTCAGACGCAATTTTCATCTATTTCCAAAAGTATTTCGTTACCGGTTGATCATATCGAAATCTTCTAAATTTTTAATCGAATGTAAATTTCATTTTCTAAAACTTCGTTTATTTGTATTTTTCTCGTACAGTTAATACTTTTCGAAATAATGGAGTTTTGATTGGTCGTAAACAGGTACTAGAACATTCATATTCTCGCTATTGACGTCTTAGCAGATGTTTGATTTATTCGAATTGGCTTCTCAATAATACCTTACAATCGAAATTTTGTACGCTACTGGCCATATAAAATGGGCCTGTAAAATTTTCATAGTGTAATTTTGGCTTTAAACATTATTTGCTCAATTTCTACGTCGTTTCCAAACGACCTCAAACCTATCTTCTCAAATTTGTATTGCTTGAAATAAAAAAAAAAATCTGTTTTCAGTTATCTACATCAAATCTAATTCTGAAGTAACATGCACAAACACGCACACCATATACCGTGCGTGTAATTTCCCATTAGGCATGTACATTCACGTAGCGCGAGAGATCTGACAACACAGCTGCCGTAAATTTCTCCGTCGGGCGGAGCATCCCAGCTATGTTATTTCATTTCAGCCAGCTGGCACGCGCGATGTAATTTTACTCCCTATGCCTAGCGCTCCGCTACACGCAAGGTATCAGTGCCGGTTTATGAACTTGTGCGCCCCTAGGCACTACATTTTTTGGCGCCCCCCTTAGTGGCTAAATGAAATGGCGCCGAAGGCGAAAACTAGTGTCGCAATCAAATTCGTGGGAGGCGAAAATTTTTTGCAGCACCACTTTGAATAGTTTGGCCAAAAAATGATTTTTTTGGGATTTTTATTGCTCTTTAATTTTAATTTGTTATCTTAAGACAAACCTGAACCAACCTACGTTTGTTTAAAAGTAAGTACAGATGAAAAACTCATTTTTGTTATATTTTATTGAAAAACATAAGTATAGGACAAAAAAACAGCAAACAAAAAACACTTGGAAAAAACGGTTAAACAAAAACTATACAATTAAAAAAGCCAACAAATAATAAAAAATTTTTAAAAATAAACAAATCTAGATTCTAGAAATATATCATTAAATAAAACGAAACACACAAAATAAAACAAATTGTCTTTGAAGACTTAAAAAAATCTTTTTTCTTGCTTTCTCAGATGCAAACTGATCTATTAGACTAGTTCACAACTTCAAAGCCGTGTTAATGCTTGATAATGCTCGGAAAAATATGAGTGACATACATCCAAACCCACCGGCATTCTCAGTGCTGCACAACCTTTCCGAAGCTTTTCCCATCAGCTCCTTGCTGATATCAGCACAACGTTCAGCAGATCGGCCACTTCGCTTTTTGCTATCTAGTTTTCCTGATATATCAACTGTTTTATACTGGCCACTCTTCGGTAGATGTGACCAAAAAATGAGAGTTTATCTAATTTTCCTCAAAAGTTCTCTTCTTTTTTAGCTGTACTTTCAAATGTTTTTTATAGACATCTCAAATATAAGGTTCTTCTGGACAATGTTGTTTATTACACGTTAATATCCAGACTTTTTGCCAAAATATTAATATTTCGCAAATAATATGCAAAACGCTTTTACAAATTGTTATTTTAACTTCTCTGAAATTGAAATAAACTAACTTAAAACTTGTCTGCTAAATGGCAATTTAATTCCGATATTTTGATTAGTGGAATCTCTAAATAGAAAGATTTTAGCAGCGTCCTAGCGTCGTGACGATTCGTGACCGGTGAATTCAGTAATATGTGACCATAATTGCGAACGATTGAAGTCGATCGGAGGTCCGCTATATTTCCGTACCGACGAGAACTTTCCATCCTTTGATGTTTTTTGCCACATCAACCAAAAAGAAAGAAAATATAAAACGGTTAATTGTTCGTGGAAAATCAGATGGCAAATGACGAGAGAAACTTAACCGAGTCGGTCGTTCAGTGCTTGTTAGCATTGAGACCACGGGTTTCCTGATTCGAGGGTTCTTGCTAGAGTATGGATGTTTAGTGCCGTTTTTAGCGAGTTAACGAAACTTTAGCAATGGCCTAAACCGCGATTAAGTGAAACAACATGGTTAGTCGCTGTTATCTCTACTGAGTTCGAGCCTCAGCTGCAGCAGATGGAATATCGCAGGAAATCATTGTTAAAAACTACCAAAGAAAAAGAGTTTGTTGAGGTCGTACGCCTAGCAGACAACCGCGACAGATACCGTGTTGTTATAAGATATCTTACAATAAAGAGAAGCTAACTCGATTAATTCATGGGACACAAAACGTGTATACTGGCATTTCAACGAGAACATGAATGTTCTGGTGCCTGTTTATGCCAACCAAAGCTTCATATTATTCCTATTCAACTATTAAATGTATGAGAAAAATGCAAAGAAATGACGTTTTATAAAAATAAATTTTCTTCCAATTATGTATGTATAACATTTCGATGTATTCAACAGTTCACGAGATACTATTGTAAATAGATTAAAATTGGGTCTCATGGTGAATTTTAATTGCCTAAGGGCACGGGTTAACGCTATTCGATAGAGTTAAAATTTTGCATACTTCATTTTTTAAATAATTGGAACCACTTTAGGGGGTGAGGCCGAAACAACTGTAAGAAAAAAATATCGTCAAGTATAGTTATAAGGACCACCTTTCTATGGACCAAATAACTTTAATGACGTATCTTTCACATGCCGACAACGACATCCATTTCTGTCAATTACAGTCTTATTAATAGCCTTTGAATGTAAACCAAACAACGAAACTTGCAAAAAGATACAAATTTTACAATTTTCAGCTTGAGCAGTAGGGTGGGCCGAATTTTAACAATTTCCGAATTTCGATTTGGAATAGTGGGGGAAAGTTGCATTTTGGCAATTCAAAGAAAATGTTTATTTTCGATTTTTTTGTCAATTTAGTTTTTTCACCCTCTACCGAGGGTTACAAAATTTGAAAATTTTGAAAAACTGAAATTTGCAAATTTGACTTGAAATAGAGTGGAAAAGCTTCCTTTTGACAAAAGAAAGAAAATATCTATATTTAATTTTTTCATCAATTTGCGTTTTCCACCCTCTACGATACAATTCAGATTTCCGAGTTTACCAAAGAATAGCGTGAATTATATTACGTATTTTTATACATTTGGCGTTATTATCCGTTACCAACCCTTAAAAATGATGCTTGTGGAGCAGCTCTTCGCTTTTTATCATGTATTAGGCCAATAATAAATATTAAAAAACCCATAACTCACCGCGGGGAGGTGGCTGCTTAGCGAGTTCCATCCCACCCTCCCTCTTCCTAAACTCAAGTTATTTATTGGTTAAAGTCTTGTTTAGTTTGAAACTGTGGCATTGATCTTCGTGAATCTATATTTGCTTTAATAAAACTATCTCTTTTATCTATGCCAACAACTGAACATAAAGCTTCCGTCACTAATTTTACATATCGTTCCACCGCTTGAGTGTGACATGGCTATGACTCAAATTCTCAAATTCTGAAATTTTCTCAGGATCATTTACGAAATGCTCGATATCTTCAGCGCTCATGCTTTGTAATATCGGAGGACAGGTAATATCATTTTCCTGCCAGTTAATCAAATCGATGTAATCATCAGCGTCAAAATTAAGTTTTGGTATTGTAAACATCCGAATATTATGTTGATTATCTTCATTAGGTTTTTTTTTCGCATTAATAATCCGTCTAAGAGCAAGTTCTCTAACAAACTGACGAGAATCGCATAACATACACAACAAAATGTTCTCATGAGCACTGAAGATATCGAGCATTTCATAAATGATCCTGAGAAAATTTTAGAATTTGAGTCACATCCATGTCACACTCAAGCGGTGGAACGATATGTAAAATTAGTGACGGAAGCTTCATGTTCAGTTGTTGGCATAGATAAAAGGGATGGTTTTATTAAAGCAAATATAGATTCACGAAGATCAATGCCACAGTTTCAAACTAAACAAGACTTTAACCAGTAAATAACTTGAGTTTAGGAAGAGGGAGGGTGGGATGGAACTCGCTAAGCAGCCACCTCCCCGCGGTGAGTTCTGGGTTTTTTAATATTTATTATTGGCCTAATACATGTTAAAAAAGCGAAGAGCTGCTCCACCAGCATCATTTTTAAGGGTTGGTAACGGATAATAATGCCAAATGTATAAAAATACGTAATATAATTCACACTATTCTTTGGTAAACTCGGAAATCTGAATTTGTATCGTTGTTTTTAATTTTTTAACCCCCTGTAGAGGGGGTTAAAAGGGTTAAAGAGGGTGGAAAACGCAAATTGATGAAAAAATTAAAGATAGATATTTTTTTCTTTTGTCAAAAGGAAGCTTTTCCACATTATTTCAAGTCAAATTTGCAAATTTCAGTTTTTCAAAATTTTCAAATTTTTTAACCCTCGGTAAAGGGTGAAAAAACTAAATTGACAAAAAAATCGAAAATAAACATTTTCTTTGAATTGCCAAAACGCAACTTTCCCTCACTATTCCAAATCGAAATTCCGAAATTGTTAAAATTCGGCCCACCTTATTGAACAACCTTTTTTCCAATCCATTTGTGCTCTGAAGAATGCGTTTTTGAAATTAGTCTATTTTTTACAATTTTCAAGGAAAAATGACAAATTGCTTTATTGCGAATATCTAGTATTGATTTTACAAATAATTATCGGGAGAGATTAGATTAAAAGTTATACAGTTTCTTTTAATCTGTTTCCTTTTTTTGTACAATGGCTGTGATGAAATTGGAGACTTTTAAAGGCACACCAAAATTTTACATTTGTTCATACTTAAAAAATTTCTTCATGATAAGCGCCAAAAACCATTTTAAAGCTCAGAAAATTTAATACGAAAAAGTACTTTTAGTCATTTTCATTTGCTTATAAATTAATTTTTTCGGCGCTTAAAGCAAATTAGTAGTATAAAAAAAATGTAAAATTTTAGTGCAAATTTGGTAATTTTCACCACATACCAAAACAAAAAATCTGTAAAGGTACTTACAAAATCTTCCCCTTTTCGTTTTTTATTTATTAATTATTTTTTCTATTGCATCACAACTCTATATATTTTAAAAGATATACAGGGTGATTTACTATATCATGCGGAAAATAAAATGGTGTACTAGTCTTCTATATGGGAAAGTCCCTGCAAAATTTTAGAGTGATCCGAGGTAATTTAGTAATTTCTGTTGCATTAAAACTTGTAAAGATACGCTACTGTTATTTATCTGTGGTCAGTAATAGGACGATGGACTTACTTGGGAAAGAGCATATCGAAAATGTTTACATTTCTTTAATTGGCATAAAAAGTTAAGCTGGCAGGTGCGGTCAAAGTGCCGCGTTTTTTGCTTTCGGTCGAACAATGAGAACACCGGCAGGTACAAAGCACCGCCGAAGTTTGGTGTTTTTGTGTTATTGACGGGTTTAAGTAAATATTATAAGAGACATTTACTAGTTTTTGTTGTAGAGTTCACTAGCATAGGGTCAATGTCTTTTCGACGTATTTTGCCATTTTCGTAGTGTGATTTGGTTAAAACCAAAAAGTCACTTCTATCCAACTTTGCTGCAATCCCAAGCCTGATAAAGGGGGAAGGGAAGTGATATGGTTGTACTGTTGCAGAACCCTCCAGAATCGACCTAAGTCGAAGACAGAATCAAAATTCGACTTAGGCAAAAATTTCATTTAAGGACATTTTTAAGAGTCTGCAGAGGCATAGACCAGTCCATAAGGGCCGTTATGAGTTCTATAAGGCGTTAGAAATGACCAGGTGAAAATTCGGAGAAACACCGAATTTTCACTTAGGAAAATATGTTTTGGTTCAGGATATGAGAGCGAAAGTATATAATGGATTTATAAATAATATACTTTTTCAGAGGTGCAACAAAGTTGGACTTTGAAAAATAATACTTTTGAAAGTGCGTTGAAATTTGGCTTAAAAATCGATTTATCAAAAGTACGCCAAAATTTCACTAGTAGAATAATTTTTCAAAACTGCATCGAAATTTGGCTTGAAAATTGATGTATCAAAAGTACGCCGAAATTTCACTTGCAAATAATTTTTCAAAACTGCATCGAAATTTGGCTTGAAAATTGATTTATCAGAAGTACGCCGAAATTTCACTTGCAGATAATTTTTCAAAATTGCGTCGAAATTTGGCTTGAAAATTGATTTATCAAAAGTACGCCGAAATTTCACTTGAAAATTACTTTTTCAAAAGTACCCCAAAGCCAGTTTAAAAAGTAGGTACTTCGAAAATATACTTTAAAAAATATTTTCATTTTTTATTCCTCCACCAAAGACATTGACCATTGAAGTACAGTCATTGAATATCCTGTTCTAAAGTATGAGCATAAAATTTTAGCGATGCATTGCATCTAAAAGGCAAAATCGACGATTTTGACAAGGCCGGCGTAGCGCCGATAAGCAAAAATTGATAAAAATCAATGCACATGCACAAGGCCGGTTTCTCGCATAGAAAGAGTTTGGATTAACTCAGCGGCTCGCAATTTGGTCGAGCGCGTTGAGTAGTTCATACAAAGCAATGGTAGGAAAGCCAATAGCAAATGACAAAGTTATAGAGGAAAACGCCTTGTGCATAAAAAACCAAAAATTCAATTTTGCCTAAAAGTCGCTCGAAGGTGGGTTGTTGCCATTTCGACAATATTGAACAACTGCATAGGGGCAAGTAAGTTGTGGGCTAATTGAACGCCAAACAAACTTATGCAGTCATAAGTCCTCATGAATGTGTTTGAGTACGTGAACCGCCACGATACAAGAACTTTAAAGCTAAGTAGTCTCTAGCGAAACTAAATTCATTTAGTAAAACTTTTTTAAGTTAAAATCAGTCAGCCGTAATTATTAAAATTGCAAGAGTCTAAGACTTCTCTAAAAAGCTCGCATTTTGATTCTGAGAAGGTATGCATGAATCTTTTCTACCTAATCGATCGTTAGCTTAAGCGCTCTCGCTTGCATGGTCTGAAAGCCGTTTGTCTTAATTGGGGAAGGCGCGATTCTTACAATAAGAATTTTGCTATAACCCCTTTTGTATAACCATATCTGTTAAATAAACGGATTCTTTGAACTATTGCATCTTAATTGATCTTGAGACTTGTTTCTAGTCTATAATCCCTAGAATTTTCGTACCGAAAACCGGATGTGTCGAGTTAATGCACCATGTTCGACCATCTAGTTGCTGTACGGAGGTTCGAAAGGGATTTTTTTATGCGTCTCAGAAATCCTCAGGTTATTAGCAGACAAAAACGTGATTCACACGATAAAAATTAATCCCATCGGAGAGAAATTCTTCGATCGGGATTTTTTTATGCCAAAATTTAGCTTTTCAAAAGGTACAAAAACCTAAATAGAGGAATTCACGGCCAAAGAGATCGCCGTTAAAGATCTGAGGTAGTGTAGCCTTGGTCCATTATTCGGCTATCGAAGTGCATCTTATCTCGAACCCGCCTGGGAGGTAGAAGAAATAAATTGGTGTCGCGTCATTTTGACGCCCGGTAGTGCGTTCTTCTACAGTACCACGTTACATCAGATTGGTTAAAGTCATTGGCGGTACATTTTTACAAAAAAATATGGTAATTTTTTTTTGGTCATATTTTTTAATTTTTCGTTTTTTTTAACTCATTTCGGTGGGGACGACCTATTGATACATTTTCCGCATGTCATGGTAAATCACCCTGTATATATCGGGTATGTTTCGAATTAAAATTAATTACACCGACGGCATACAAAAATCAAAAATTTTCCATCCCAGAATTTTTGGTCGTAGTAACCGAATTTATTGTCAGAATCGGTTGATCGGCTCTTTCCTTCTTCAAACATTTTTTTGTATGCCCCGCCGGTGTGATATTACCAGTAATTTCGAATTTTTGGCGAATGCGCCAGTCACTTAAATCAAAACTTAATTTTCGATTTATTTAATGTCATATAATAAAAAAAATAGTTCATTTAAGTTACGCTGACAGAAAATAATGTATTGCAACTGTCAGAAAAAGTTTTCCATTTAATGTAGATTTTAACATGGGGTTTCCAGAGCAGATTTTTATTATCAAGTAAGTCGTGTATGTTTTATGGAATTTCATGAGTGAAAGTAGCTGCTTGTCAAAAATAAATTAAAATTGGTAAATAAAGGTTTTTTTCACAGATGGGTAAAGGAAACTCACATGGAAAATCTCCTTTACCCATCTCTGGTAAAATATTTTTTGGTCCGAAAAAATTTTTGATGAGCGGGGTGGGAGAAATCCAAAAAAAATTTTTTTTAACCCAATCTCTTTCAAAATATTGGGAAGGCAGTTGAAATTGGCCCCCCTTGCGGTCGCCGTAGGTCGGGCGAAACTTATTTCCCCTAAGCTACAGGCCTGCCTCCAGGAATCTCTAAATTTTAGGTATAATTAAATTAACTTGAAATATATACATATAAACATGTTGTAATTTCAAGAAGCACAATCGATGGTAAGGTTATTAAAACTGATTAAAATATCGAATTAGTAAATTAAAACGTTATTTTATAGGTAGGTATAATTAATAAAATATTTAAAATGAACGTAATCGCCGTCGTTCGGGTTCTTCTTGATTGATAGAAAACATGGCGGCAAGTTGTCATCATTTGGCATATGCTTTCGCTAATGATGCTAGAAATAAACCAGAATAGATCTAATAAACTTTTTTCGTCAAATGGCAAATTTAATCGATCATATTGACCAAACTATTACCAGAAAAGTGGTTGAAGTGGTTAGCGAGTTTTCGCATCAAAATACGGCTAAACTATGAAAGACATAACCTCCCTTTTTTACGTTTCTTTAGACTGCCTTTGTGTGGAACGGATTACTTTGTATTTTGACCTTTGTTTCTCCAACGTTTTTACATTTCCTTTCTCCAACCAAATTAAAATTTGTTACTAAAGTTTCTGAAAATGTATTGCGTGGACGAAACCAACGAGGAGCAAATTTGCCTTAATGCAGTTCATTCAAGTTCAAGTAAATATCCAACTGTACTGGTCAAATACAAAAGCATACGTACACTTTTGACTAATCCGCAATCAAAACCAGACACAAAATACTCCCAGCAACCGTATACAATAAAAAGGAATAATAGTAAAATGTTAATGAGCCATAGAAAATTGAATGTCAGTATTTTTGGACACTGATACAGAGGATAGGTTGACACTTTCACTTTAATAATCTAAATATTTATACATATTAATGCTTAAGCTTTTGTAGACACAAACGTCAACGAGAACACCCCGTGAAAAGTGTTATGCCGCTATATAAGTACCTAGGTACTCTTTGAACTTACTTTTAGGCGCCATTCCTTTTCCAATAATATGTGGAACTCTGCCTATATTTTCTTTTACATTTCATTCTTAGTTTTCGGTTAAAACTTATTTGCGTATGTATAAAGTTTTCAACATTATTAATACTTGTTTTTAGGTTATATTTTTATCTTGCCGTTTGGCCTCAATTTAGATTTTAATGTGTACAAAATTACTTCTAAAGTAGTCGTTTAATGAAGATATTTTTTCATTATTGTTTCAGTCATGATTCGATAATAACAGCTAAGAAAACCGACAGAATAAAGCCTAACTAATATAGTCATGTTTAGGCTAATTTCTTAGTAATAGTTTGGATATCAACACTATATTAATAACAAAAACAATGTCAACATATTCTACCATTTTTATAGAGTGGCAGTATTAGGACTTAACATTGTTGCTATTTAATTACTTGCTCATATATGACCAGTATATAGCTAAAAAGAGATCATCATGACTATTTCGTTTTTAAATTTTACGCTAAACTACCACTAAAATAGGATGACCAAAATATAACCAGAGGCGTAGCGAAGGGGGGTATGGGGGGTACGTCCCCCCCCCCAACTTTGTCAGACTTGGCAAAAGTTTTAATAAAAGTTGGAAATTTGAGATGCAAGATGACAATTTTTACTGAATTTTTTTTTAAAGATTTTCTCCCCCCTGTTTATCAATTTTTATTTCGGCAAAAGTTGGGTAAAAGTTGGAAATTCGAGATGTAAGGTGCCAATTTTATTGAAAAAAAAATTTTTTTTAGGATTTCTCCCTCCCCCCCGCTCATTAATTTTTATTTAAGGTAAAAGTTGTACATTTGAGATGGTACTTGGGAATTTGCACTGATAAAATTTTTTTTAGAATTTCTCCCCTCGCTCTTGAGATGGAAGTTGGCAATTTGTACTGAAAAATTTTTTTATAGAATTTCTCCCTCCCGCTCATCAATTTTTTTTTAGGGATTATTATTTAATTATTTACAGAGTTGGCTTTTTAAGTCTTATGAAGTTGGCAAATTTGAAAAATAACTCCCCAAAAAAGTTGGCTCACTACGCCCCTGAATATAACTAAACAAAAGCCGTTGAAACGTTTTAATGGCTGCATTTTGGCTATCTCAGCTGCATAGCATATTTGTGCTACTTGGGCTCCCCTTACAAACCAGCGATATTGGTAAGAACCCCATCGTAATGAAGCCACATTTCTCGACGTGTTTCTAGAGAGACATCTTCTGAAGTAGTTTCTGCAAACTCCAAAACATTACCTTTAATATTACTATTACTGTTACTGTTACTATTACCATTACCATTTCCATTACCCTTACTAGTACTATTATTACTATTACTATTACTATTACTATTACTATTACTATTTCTATTACTATTACTATTACTATTACTATTACTATTACTATTACTATTACTATTACTATTACTATTACTATTACTATTACTATTACTATTACTATTACTATTACTAATACTATTACTATTACTATTACTATTACTATTACTATTACTATTACTATTACTATTACTATTACTATTACTATTACTCTTACTATTACTGTTACTATAACCATTACTATTACTATTACTCGACGCGCGTTTCGCCAACCATGTTGGTATTATCTGGCCGCGAGTTATACTTCAATTTTAATGGTATCCAGATGATGCGAACATGGTTGACGAAATGAACGTCGAGTAATACCATTAGTGCACTTTATTTACATCGAGAAATACCTGCAACTAAATGCAAAGAAAGCCGACTTACTAAACACTGGCCTATATAGTAGGCGGCTGCGAGATACATAAAGCGTATAGGCCCTCTAAAGTCCTAAATCAGTCCCTGTCCTCGATCCTGAAATGAACTTATCTATGCAAAGTTTCATTGATTCTCTAATTTTTTCCTTTATATTGCAAGTTTGGAGCCATCTTTACTGCACTAATATTAGATTATTTCGAAAAATTCAGCAGGTACTTCTGAATATTCATTAATTTCAATTACAGGAGGAGCAAGCTGAGTGATACTGCTCCAATTATATCGGACAACGACAGAAACAGTCAAATTTCTCTGCCACCGCATTATTTGCAAGAGACGCCGCCGCTCTTCGAGAATGCTTATCCCATGTACAATCCTGAGAAAAGTCCCGCGTACGCTGAACCAGCATACACCAAGAGCTTTAATTGTAAGTCCCACTTATATAGAAACTAGAGCTAGTATCTCAGGTTGCAATTCCAGAAACGTATTTTGTGTACAATGTGAATTGTTGAGATTTACTTTTCTTAGTTTATAGTTTGTAAAACTTGAAGTGTGTACAGACACATAATTTTGTATTAGCTGATTCTAAGACTGTTTGTATACGCTGTTTTATTTACCGGCAAATTAGTAAAATAAAATATCTTGTGTACAAATAAATTCATGCTTCGAAGAATCTGCTATTCTCTTAGAGACAAACTTTACATTCATATAATTTTTCCATGGAAATTAAGTAAACAAAATGATAATAAATACACTTGTACTAGGTACGTATTTTACCTGCGCGGCACGTGGCGACCTTTTGTTACTATTGCGGAAGGTTACAGTTACACGTGGAGACCCAGCTTGAACCAATTTATTTATTTTATTGGACAATGACAAATGCGTGAAACAATTCAGTTGTAATTTGAGATCCACAAGTAACGTAGAAGAACTCATCACCGTCGTCTATTGGACGTGGCACTATTTACTTCATTAAGGGCGTCAGCCGCACTTCCTTCTTTAACTTTAGGTGATTAATTTCTACTCTTAGTAAGGTTCGGTTAAGTTCCGAGAGACGATCTAACACTGTATATGAACTTATCACTTCTGGATAGCCTAATTACTTTTTAAAGTTCCTCTCTTCAGCTTGTGTGATCTGATCGATGTTCTGAATACCAAACGTGTGGGCCCCTTGAAGGCTTCTTTCATTCAGTTGTCGACGTAACATACAAATGCTCCCGAGAGGTTAGATTTAAAATTAATTATTCAATCAAGAAAATGCCACAGTTTAAATAATACCATTTATTTCATTCAAAATGTTCAGTAAATGTGTAAGAACCTATCTATTCATATGTAAGAATTTGCCTACCAAACATGACACGGGCGGGCGCCTTCTTCAGAGGACGTGCATTTCAACCACCATACAATGGGGAGTAGTAGCAATCGGCTTGGCACAAAAAGATTAACAACTTCTTAGAAGTGTACGAGAGCACTTGCACTGATTGAATATAAAAATATTTCACTAAAATTTCGATACGATTGTTGCTACTTTTATAGTTTTAATAGTGATTATCTCACTCACAAGAATTTGTCAACTGGAAAATGCATTTTACGGCAGTAATTTACATGAGTACCCTCTTGTGAAAACGTACTGACGGCAAGTAACCTAAAGGTTATACATCATGACTTTCACCCTTTAAGGAGAAGTCCGCATGTACTCATTTATGGGCTAATCGGTTTTTCCATTATATTTGCTAAAATTAAAGATCTGCCTTTGGGAATATAAGTATCTGTCTTGATGACTTTTAGGTGCCCGTGCCCCTGCCCCATGGGCAAGTCGCTGGATGGATTTAAATTGTTTTTATACGAAAAATCGGTCTTGGCTTGGCACTTTTTGTCTGAAAAGTCCATTTAGAGGGCCTTTGCCACTTTTTGTTGTGAAGAGAAAGTCAAAATTCGAAGTACTTTCGAATTTTCCACTTTCGGTACAACACGTCTTCGCGGATGTGAAATAGTATATTGTGTTACAAGTGTATAGTATATAGTGTTACAAGCGTTGCAAATAGCACTTTTCACACGAGTGTGAAAAGTGATTTTCATTCGTGTTGTACACCATACTTTTTCTACGGCTGTCCTCAGTTTCCATATTTAAATCAATAAATTTTAAAATTAACTTGAACGCCAAATATTATCTATAATTTGACGTTTCTAAACCAAGATAACGAAACAACTTCAATTGTTTTGGATGCACTCTTATGATAGGACAAGAAAATAGTATAAAATTCAACGAGCATATAATGATTAGAAAAAAACTATTAAACTATTATTCTATTGTACTAAATTTCGGCGCTGATGCCGGAAATTTGGTTAGTTTTGTGATTTATATAGCCGTCACTTTATACATGAACCTCTAAAAAAATTCAACCTAAGATTTTCCAATGGGATTCTCTTTATTTTGGCGTAAAAAATAAGTTCTCAAAAGTCCACAAAGCCAACTGGACGTCTACAAAAGTTACAGAAGGTCAAAGGTCACTAAAATAAGTTTTTTCAAATATCTCGTAAATTATCGGTTTTACGTCAATTTTGGCTATATTATAAAATTTGTTCGTGAGATAAATCTGCATAAAAAGATTCTATACAAAATTTACGTAGAACCAATAGTTTTTGAGATATAGGTTTTTTTACATTGTGACCCCTGTAAGACTAATTCATTGGGTTATAAGTTATATTATAATTTTGTTCGTCTTTGCTGACTTCTTATTCTTCGTCTCCGTCTATCTCTTATATTTTCACTTTTTCGATATTTTCATCTTCATCAACAATCAACTCAGCGGAAAATAACGAAATGAGGTCGGCTTCATCATCGTTGAACTCAGATTCAACGGTTGTATTCTCAGACATCATATTGAGACACGACTGGCCCCGACAAGAGCCACACACTACGGAACATGGCAATCCTATTTTTCTGCATCCACAATTGATGCCACAATCTTTTGTGCAACTGCAGAAAATTGAATTGAGAAGTTCATCTGGTGCAGGAAAAATCAGAGTAGTTGGTGGCTCTAACAAATTATTGTCTAGGGCCTAAATCTTTTTCCCAGCCAAGTTTGCACCTGGTAATATACCTTGAATAGATGTTGTTGAGTAGCTGCTGCTGTGGGTGGAAGTGACTTCAATTGCACAGGCTTATTTAGTCTAGTGCATTTTGCAAAACTAAAATATCAATTGAAGTAACGTTTTTTGTAGTTCCGTACACAGCTAAAATAAACAATGTGCCACTATTAACAAATAACAGTTTTCTATTTTGAATGCCGCCAATGCTTCCTGTAAATCTGGTCTTTTTTATAATATTTTAAATGCGTTTATTTTTCGTTTTCGAAATGAAGCACTAGTGGTATCGCAACCACTAACGGCATGTACAAAAAATAGAATATGTTCTCTACAATCTGCATACTTCTGGATTGTAGATCTTCGATTGGACGTTTCCTTTTTCGGGTTAAGAAAATAGATATTGTGAGTAATCGGAGTGCGTCCTATTAAAATTATGAAGAGATCAATATTTTCTCCAACAATAACTGTAGTGCACTCAGTTGACTGCTTTAAAGCTGTTTTTATGATTAAAACATCAGCGCATCATCCGGGGCCTGCATGCTATTAATTTTAAACATTTCTAACTTGGTCAATAGTAAAGAAATAAATCTAATTTTATTCAATTTATTGGACAAGAACTGTTCTTGATTAGAAGCTATTGGCGTTCTCTTCGAAAAGCATATCAGTTATTTTCATACATCAATGCTGCTTACTATTATTATTATGAAGAAATGGACCCTTCTTCTTAATAAGGACATCTCAGAAAGAAATTATGCGGGTACATGTGCTTAAACGATGTTTCTATGCAGGGGCGGACTAACCGGGTGCGGGGCCCTGGGCTATTAATGCTTTGGGGCCCCTCCCACCTCATAAGATAGCATTTTTTTGAGATCAGGTCAGATCACGCACCACCAAGACACGTTTCACTTTGTTTTGGCTGAATACTGAACAAAACTATAATAATAATAGCGAGTAGCTGCATTACACTGGGCCTTGGTTGCGACTGGTCAAATCCAGATGCATACAGTGGCGCAAAGACTGTGGATTGCGATGCGGAAGCAGACAAGAGCAAAAAATGTTATATTTTTATATTTATTACAGGGGAAACTTTCCATATTTGTAAAAGTCATGTATGCACTTATTGTATGCACTTATTTGGTATCAGAATGAAGCTTGCATTATCACGAATCAGATTTCACCACAAAATAGCCTATCAATATACCCAGTTAGTTAGAAGGAAAACTTTCCATTGGGGATATTGATAGCCTATTTTATGGTGAAATCTGATTCGTGATGATGCAAGCTTCATTCTGATACCAAATAAGTGCATACAATTATATTATTTACATAACTTTTACAGACTTTTATCAAATATGGAAAGTTTCCTGGACCCATCTCTGATTTAATATTTATAGCGACAATGAGATCATAGAGCATAGTCATAATCATATCATATTTGATTTTTAAGTCCGTTTTCGGCGTTCGGGGGGACCCCTTTACTATCCGGGGCCCTGGGCTTAAGCCCCTAAAGCCCCCCCCCTTTAGTCCGCCCCTGTTTCTATGTATACATAGGTCTTGTTATCTATATACACCACTATAAGTATAGAATAGTGGCGCATGCACTTTGCTCCGAAGTTTCTCAGCCCAATCTCTCAAAAACTACGTAAATTATGTATAGAATCTTTTTTATGCAGATTTATCTCACGAACAAATTATATATTATAATAGCCAAAATTGACGTAAAACCGATAATTTATGAGATATTTGAGAGAAACTGATTTTCGTGACCTTTCACCTTCTGTAACTGTTGTAGCCGTCCAGTTGGCTTTATGGACTTTTGAGAAATTATTTGAAACGCCAGAATAAAGAGAATCCCGCTGGAAAATCTTCGATTGGAATTTTTTTTGTATAAAGTGACTGGGCTATCGTCTTTTTGACGAAACATTTTCTAAGTCGAATTTTTCGTTTTTTCGACATATATTCTCTGAGCTTTTACAACATTAACACTGAAAGTCGATTTTCCGTTATTTAAATTTTATAATTTGCAACTGGTGGCACATAAAGGACACATTCGTAAATAGTGACGATTTGCACAGTTTTTTCTTTCAAATTAGTGGTACATATATAAGTTGTATTCTCTAGAGGGACAATTTGTGCAGTTATTTTTTTCTCTTAAGTCACTGGAGCATGTAGGAGGCATTTTCGTTAATGGCGATTAGTACGGTTTTCTCTGTTAAATTAGTAGCGCCAGGACCCCAGTATGGAGGGGGGAGGGCTGTTGAGTACAGAGTTTAGGGGCCCGTCTGATCCTTTCGTGTGTGCCTCTGAGCGGTGCACACAGGCGCCAGGGTATTAGGGGCGCCGCACCCACTCGCCCAACAAATTTTTTATAACGCCTTTTAAATGACTGCCCCCTTCGCCCCAAAAAGCTGGCTACGCCACTGTATTCTTATATTTTTGACAAAAAACGTCAAAGTTTGAAATCTGACATTCGCATGTAGTGGAGTCAAATTAGGTTTTTAATGTGAATTGTCTAGTCAGGGCAGTGGCAGTTTTTCTATATTAACGTGTTCAGGGGGTCAACTTAGGTTCACAGCTCAGTTTTGCAGTTTCTGCGAGGTTGGCGTATTGTTTATTTAAACAATTTAATTTTGTAGACCGCGTTTTCCATCGATTTTCTTTGAATATCTCGAAATCTAGAAGTCCTGAAATGAAAAGAAGGAAAATGTTCGTTTTGAGTTTTACAATAAAAGTACATAAACTGTAATTCATTAATTCCAATTGTTATTATTATTTTAAAAAAATTGAACTTTGCAAAATTATGTTTTTAAACAAATCACTGTTCTTTCAAAAGTAACAGATAATATGCAACGAAATTTTGGAAAAATATAGCTCTTATAAAGTACAATCACCACTTAAAAATTCAAGTCAAAATGTTTACTAAAACGGCTCAAATACACAATTGTGGCTAAAACTTTGCACCCTTGTGAAATCCTGCCATCAAGAACAAGAAATGTGTACGATGGCTCAAATCGTAGCATGCTAACTTTAATATCACGGAGAAAAACATTTTTTTTTTCAAAATTTAAACCCGTTTTATTGCAGTTGTTTATAGTTTTCGAAATTTTAGTTATAAACAAATTCAAGTAACTCTCCGTTTTTTTTTATGAAATCAAAAACGGTAAACGAGCAATGAAATATTGAAAGAGCCAACTTTTGAAAAAAAAAATAATGCTCTACTTGCATTTGGAGCTGAGATACGTTAATTTTTACGTTTAGTTACTTCCCAGTAAACATTTTGTTTCTGAACCGTTTATGAAAGAGATTCATTTACTAGATATGTCCTACCTCATTTGGGTTTCTAATAAAACATTTCCAAAGTTTTGTACTTGCTACATTGTATTAACTGCTTCAGAATAATAAATAATAAATATAATGTTTCATAAATATATTATTTTTTTGTTATATTTAAAAAACATTTACGGAATATAACAAAAATATATTTTAAATGATATATATTAGATGTATTTTGAAATGTTTCATACACTCAAAGAAAATGATAGGTAAATTCAACCAAAAAGAGCATATGAAATCGCGCCTATCTAGTTTCATAGTTAATTAAATCAATCAGAAAAGAATAGTTATACAACTTTATTTGTTTTCGTAAACAAATAGTAGTTTAATAATCATATCTTCTTTTAACAAATTAAATAGTACAGTGACATTTTTTTATGTTCACTAACCATTTTCAATTTGGTCTACAATTAAATAGTACAACGACTTTGTTTTTTGTTCACCAACTAATTTTTAGGTTGATCTACACTTTATTGTATGATGAAGTTTTTTTTGGTTAGCCAAAATCTCAATATTGAGACATCAGACCACCCAAACCAAAGATTAGAGATCGTTTATAAGATCCATCCAAATATATCGATGATCCCTGAGAGAATTTGAACATTGCAATCATGTTATTAATTTTCTATAAATTCATAAGAGTATAAGATAATGCATGATTGATTATTGTCAGTGATTTGTATATGGTGTCATCTGGGAATAATTTCTGTAATAGACTACATGGTCAGCAAGCAAATTTTATGGTAATTCTTTTAGAACTTCTAGAAGACGACAATAATATTGGTTTGTTTACCAAGTACAATAATACAGCGAACTAATACTGGGTTAGAATTACAATTCGATATTAGTTAATAATAAAATATACTATTATCTAGTTTAATTTGACAGAATTCAACAAAATAATAGTCAGACGAAAAAAATAATAGTAAGACCATTATTTTTTTCGTCTGACTATTATTTTTGTGAATTCTGTCAAATTAAACAATTCATCTATTTTTTAAGTTAATGTTTGTTTTGTTGTACGACAACTTTTTATTAATTAAAATAACAATCACCTCTTGTTTAAAAATACCATCAATATAATTTAGTTTAACAAAATTAACGATATTGTTAGTTAACCATTTTTTTTTGTTGAATTTACCCATACTATTTCTTTGAGTGTATATATTTCGTGTTTACCAGCACAGGAGTTTTAGTCAAAATATCGCTTCTACCCGGAATTAATTATTGTACAGCTGAAAATTTCCAGGATTGTAGTTCTGGTCCAGGACAACACGTAGCAAAAAGTCCCCTACTCTCCCCCCGTCGACTTCCCTGTTTTTTCGGAGCAACAAGGGCCTTAGTCGTAAAAATTGCAGAGCTGTCTATAAAGTGCAACAGGAAGGTTGTTACTGGTCCGATTTGGGTCTAAATGATCATAAAAGATTAGGAGAAGCATATCCGTTCATATTTCAAATGTTCCATGCATATTTTTGTTCATAATTTTCCGTTCTAGTTCTGTCAACATTTCAAAAATTTTAAATTTTTTTTTAAAAATTCCGAAATGGCGCCATTGCGGATAAATGAAGATTCGGAGGGGAAAACGTACTCCAATAAACATTTCTCTTCATACTTTGGGCTTTCGATTGGTATGTCTACCTTCTCTGTAGCGTCACCTGTTACGGAGTTACGCCACTCTGAGTGTCGCAGCGGCGAGATTCGGACATTTAAGTTGTTGCTTCTATCACGTCTAATCTAAACAATCAAGAAGGCGCAAGACGAGCTATACCCTTAGTTCTTTAACTTTAACAGTTCTCTAAGTGTATGCATTGGTTCATTAGTGCGGCAGAATTGAGTGATCTTAGTTAAGCCATGTAGCACAGGAATTTTAGTTTTTGACCCGGAATTAATTATCGTAAAGCTGAAAATTTGCAGGATTGTAGTTTTGGTCCAGGACAACACGTACCAAAAAGTCCCCTACTCTCTCCTAGCGGCTTCCCTGTTTTTGCGCAGCAACAAGAGCATAAGTCGCAGAGCTGACTATAAAGTGCAGCAAAAAGGTTGTTACTGGTCCGATTTGGGTCGAAATGATCATAAAAGCCTCGGAGAAGCATATCTGTTCGTATTTCACATGTTCCATGCATATTTCGGTCATAATTTTCCGTTTTAGTGCTGTCAAAACTTCAAAAATTGAAAAAATTTCGAGATGTCTCCATTGCGGATAAATGAAGACTCGGAGGGGAAACGTACCCGAATAAACATTTCTGTTCTTACGTTCGGCTTTCCATTGGTACATCTACCGTCTCTGTAGCGTCACCCGTTACGGAGCTACGCAACTTTGAGGGTCAGCGCACAGCGGCCGCGCCCGCCATGTGCCCGGTGGAACTGCCCTGGCTGCGCTGATGAGACCAGTTGCGAATTCCTCTTTATATATTATTGGTGTTTTATAAGATTTATTGAATGAAATTTAACTTGTCAGACTCAGAAAATGACTTTATTTGGCTAGACAATTGACATTATTGATCTACTGGGAAGTAGGCCGTCCGGATCATCATCCATATCCACGACTGGCTGTTTGTGCTGCTGGATTCTCTACAGATTCGGCATATGATGCTGCGATTCAGACCAGAGTTCCTGCACTCGCACTGGGCACCGCCTTGCAACGCAAGAAATTAGCCGTAGCAGGCTATCGGGAGCTGGCTGCCTTGACGTCTAGCCATTGCTGGATCTGCAAAAAGCACATGCACATTAGTTGAGTGCTGTAAGCTTTTCAGGAGATTAAATCCTCCCTATATTTACCCTAACTTCTCTCCTCTCCTCACCTGGAGGACTGGGGTGGAAATCAGGACTCCAGGGCCTGGTTCCGATTCCTGTTCCTACTACAAGGCAGCCAGCTCCTAATAGCCTGACGACTAATTTCTTGTGCCTACGGACTGCCGTGCCCGGTGCGAGTGCAGTAACTCTGGTCTGAACTGCAGCATCATGTGCCGAATCTGTAGAGAATCCAGCTGCACAAACAGCCAGTCGTGGATATGGATGATAATCTGAACGACCCTACTTCCCAGTAGATCAATTATGTCAATTGTCTAGCCGAATAAAATCATTTTCTGAGTCTGACAAGTTAAATTTCATTCAATAAATCTTATAAATACCAATAATACAACAGGAATTCGCAACTGGTCTCATCAGCGCAGCCAGGGCAGTTCCACCGGGCACTTGGCTGATGGCGCGGCAGCCGCGCGCTGACTCTCCAAGTTGCGTAGCTCCGTAACGGGTGACGCTACAGAGAAGGTAGACATACCAATGGAAAACCCAAAGTATGAAGAGAAATGTTTATTACGATACGTTTTCCCCTCCGAGTCTTCATTTAGCCGCAATGGAGCCATTTCGAAATTTTTTTAATTTTTCAAGTTTTGACAGCACTAGAAAGGAAAACTATGAAATATGCATGAAACATGTGAAATACGAACGAATATGCTTCTCCGAAGCTTCTCTGATTATTTCGACCCAAATCGGACTAGTAACAACCTTTTTGCTGGACTTTATAAGCCAGCTCTGCAATTTCTGCGACTTAGGCCCTTGTTGATTCGCAAAAACAGGGAAGCCGACAGGGGAGAGTAGGGGACTTCTTGGTACGTGTTGTCCTGGACCAAAACTACAATCCTGCAAATTTTCAGCTTTACAATAATTAATTCCGGGTCAAAAACTAAAATTCCTGTGCTACATGGCTTAACTAAGATCACTCCATTTTGCTGCACAAATGAACCAATGCATACACTTAGAGAACCGTCAAAGTTAAAGAACTAAGGGTATAGTTCATCTTGCGCCTTCTTGATTATTTAGACTAGACGTGATAGACGCAACAATGAACGCACTTAAATGTCCGAGTGTCGCCGCTGCGACACTCAGAGTGGCGTAACTCCGTAGCGGGTGATGCTACATAGAAGGTAGACATACCAATGGAAAGCCCAAAGTATGAAGAGAAATGTTTTCCCCTCCAAGTCTTCATTTACCCGCAATGGCGCCATTTCGGAATTTTTCTAATATATTTTTTTTTTTAATTTTTGAAATGTTGACAGAACTAGAACAGAAAATTATGAACAAAAATATGCATGGAACATCTGAAATATGAACGGATATGCTTCTCCTAATCTTTTATGATCATTTCGTCTCAAATCGGAACAGTACCAACCGTCCTGTTGCACTTTATAGTCAGCTTTGCAATTTTTGCGACTTAAGCCATTGTTGCTCTGAAAAAACAGGGAAGCTGACGGGGGAGAATAGGGGACTTTTTGCTGCGTGTTGTCCTGGACCAAAACTACAATCCTGAAAATTTTCAGCTTTACAATAATTAATTCCGGGTAAAAAACTAAAATTCCTGGGCTATACTGGGTACTGGGTTATAAACAATGATCGGAATTTGGGTTTAATTCCAGTGGCGCATATAGGTAGGTATAAAAAATTTTACTTCAAGAACTTAAAGTTTGTTCTTTCTTACAAAATTAAGTCGAAATTAAATATAATACGAACCTACCTCACGCGAGTTTCTCATTTATTTTGGCATAATAGAATACATGTATACATATTTAGAACTAATAATGTATGCATATTAATAAATAATAAATCCTTATAACGACGCACCTGAAATTAAACCCAAAATTCAGATCACTGGTTATAAATAAACAAAATCGATATTTCCTCATGAAATTTGGGTTGGTTATTCTCCAATGCTTATTATTTTGTTTCTGCTACGTGAAGATATTCCGAAGCTACAATTGTTAAAATAACGTCGATTTTATATAAGCCGCTTTGGCTTTGAGAACATAATTATTTTTCATTTTTTTTTAATTTTTAATTTTTGTCACGAACATGGAAACCAACCAAACTTGAATGTTAATTATGTTCATGTGTACAGCTTTGTAAAACTTTTAAAATATTATTGATACAATAAAAAAAATATATTTCGGAAGTAGGATTTGAATGCGAGACATCCTGAATCCTGAATAAAAAGTGCTAGTGAATTCCATTCAAACAAATTTATTCGAAATTAATGTTTACAAGAAATGGGCCTAAACGGATCCCGGTCCGGAGCTAACCACGCAGCCACGGCGCGCAGCGTCGTGGTGGGCGCGTGGGTGGGCGGAGCGGGTCCGGTTCGGCTTGAACGGTGTTCAATGGTGGAGTGGTTAGCGCTCCTGTCTTAACTAATAAAAACTTAAACTAACAGTTTGTTTATGTGCTATCGAGAAACGATTTAAAAACTTAAGGCTAATTTTAAAAGATAACGAACTTAAAATTAGACACTTGAACACTCAACGAAAAAAACCCGTTCGAACTAATGACAACCTTCATCCGGTTGTCGGCCTGCCTCCGGAAGGATAGGGTGGAAAGGAAGTTGTGATTTAAAAGATTTTGATTTTCAAGAGGTTATCGGTCGAGAGGGGATTTTGAAACGGGACAAAAAGGGACAAAAGAACAAAAATTAACAAAACTAACAAAAGGAGACGAATAAAGGGAATGGAAAGGGGTTTGAGGGTAAAAGGTGGTGAAAGGGAAATTGTAGTATAGCTGAATAAAAAGTACTAGTCGCCTTACCAACTCGGCTATCTAACGACCAATGTCCGGTCTGTAAAAACATAATATAACATGTAGACATATTTGGTGATTTTCAGATCTATAATAAAATCGCTAAAGGCCCCACTTTCGGACCGCTATACAGTATCTTTTAACAATTGTAGCTTTGGATTATTTTCAAGTAGCAAAGACAAAATAATAGACCAATCCAAATTTTAATAAGAAATATCAATTTGGTTATTTATTAAGTGACCTAAACGTAAAAACTAAAGTATCTCAGCTCCACATGCAAGTAGGGAATTGAATTTTTTTTTAAGTAGGCTTTCTTAATCTTCTTTCATTACTCCTTTGCCGTTTTTGATTTCATAAAAAGAACAGAGAGTTATTGGAATTTGTTTATAATTACAATTTCGAAATTTATAAACAACTGCAATAAAAAGGGGTTATATTTTGAAAAAAAAAATCTCACTCCGTGATCTTAAAGTACTTATAAAAAGCTACAATTTGAGCCATCGTACACATTTCTTGGTTTTGATGGCAGGATTACAAAATTTTGGAAACAATTGTATATTTAAGCAGATTTAATAATCATTTTGATTTGAAATTTTAAGTAGTGATTGTACTTTCTAAGCGTTATATTTCTCCAAAATAATAATAAAAATTGGAATGAATTATAGTTTATGTACCTTTATTGTACAGCTCATAACGAACATTTTTCTTCTTTTTGTTGTTCTCCATGACTTAAGATTTCGAGATATTCAAAGAAAACCGATGGAAAACACGGTCTAAAAAATTAAATTGTTTAAATAAACAATAGGTACGCTGACATCCCAGAAACTGCAAAATTGAACTGTGAACTTAAGTTGATCCCCTGAACACGTTAAAATGAAAAAACTGCCGTGACCAGACAATTCGCATTGCGAATTTTTTAGTCCTAATTTGACTCCACTAATGGAACAACTCTTACTTATTAACTTGTATTATTGCATGTGTATTGTGGCGCCACAAATAAATAGTTGTAGTGTTCTGACCATTGTTTTGTGTATATCCACCTAGTTTTAGCATGATTTTATTCACAAGGTATGATCGCATAATTTTTGCACATGAAGTACATAGAAAGTAATAGCGTTCTTACAGGCCTGAGTCCGCCTCTTATAACCGTAAAATTGCAACCTGAGATACGAGCTCTGATGGGAACAATGTTCAGGGCCGTAGTCAGGAGGGACCGGTCAAGGCGGAGATCTGGTCAAAAAAAATACAGATCAACGATTTGTAAGTGCTCGTTATGATGCAAATTCTCTAAAAACGTATTTTATATGAATTATCTATATTTTTAGAGAAAATTCATTCGAAATACTAGCACTATGACAGTTTTTGGGTAAATACCCCTTGTATTTAAAAAACTCGATAAGAGAGCTGCCCTTGAATCTGCCACTATGAACTACTACCACAGAAGACAGGAACTATAGTTCCTGTCTTCTGTGCTACTACTGTGATCTCTCCCATGTACGTAGTGGCCAAGCAAACATTGAAACCCCATTTAACTTCATTATTTTTGGAGTTACGTAAACATTTCAAATATAAAAGTTATAGGCAATTACATGTATTTCCCATAATCCATGCCAGAAAAACAATTGGAAGCCGCATTCCGGACATATAAACTTTATCCTTCGGTTCTTCGTAAAAATTCTGAAAATGTAAGTTAGGGTAATAACCGAATAATTATATGACGACAAAAGGCGACATGGCAAAAGCTGCCTTTTGTTTTAAATTGTCCCTGCTTTGATAAAAATGTGACATATAATTTCATTCCTTACTCACCCATTTTTATTCTTTGTCTATTTTAGATTCGGATTACCAGGATATAAATTCCGAAATGAAAGAACATCCTGACGATAATGATATAGAAGAATCTGGGGCGTAGTATTAGGATTCTCGGCTGTTTGTTGGCTATAATTTAGTTCCAGTAAGGCATAGATATGTTGTAAAATTAATTATTTGTTACATAGTTTTTTCATGTGTGTTTTGTAATAATTGTATTATTAAAAAATAATATATAATATTAGTTATACAGAGTGATCTATTCAAAAGTGAACCACCGATTTCAACTATTTTTAACCTCACCACAATAAAATTGTGGGAGGTTACTAAAATTAGTCCAAAATCGAAAATTGAGATAACATCAAATCTTTACGTTTTGAGGTCCCAGGAACCCAAAAAAGTGGTTTTTGAAAAATGTCTGTGTGTGCGTATGTGTGTATTATGTTAGCATGATAACGGCGAAACTACTTAACGGATTTGGATGAAACTTTGCATAAGGGTTTCTTTAGTGCTCCAGAAGATATGAAAAGGTTTTAGTTGAGATCGGATTACGTTTAGTGCCGTTTTGGTACCAAAAGTAGTTTAATTTATGATTACTTACAATTTGTAATCGAACCACTGAAAAGCAGTAAAAATTCCGATTTCAACGATATATCACACTTGCACTCTTTCGATTTGGTTTCCGTGAAAAAAATTAAAAAACAAAATAACGCTCTTCTTGTGTAAGATATATTTTATAGTCTAACCTAACGTTTGGTTGATTAGTGTGTTAAAGCGTGCAAACTGTATGCTGAGTATTTTTGACGTGTCAAGTGTATCGAGAGATTACAAGTTTTTTCTACGTTTATAAAGCCCATGGAAGGTATGAGA
The DNA here is from genome assembly GCA_936432065.2 of Rutpela maculata. NCBI lineage: Eukaryota > Metazoa > Arthropoda > Insecta > Coleoptera > Cerambycidae > Rutpela > Rutpela maculata. The sequence goes on from OW386285.2 coordinate 359,162,766, forward strand.
GACCTTCGTGAACCGCTCACTACAAGTGTAAGCAACCCCTCCGGAACGCTTTCTTTGCGTTTTTTCCAATAAAACTTTAAGGTGATAGTGACATTATATTTTAAAAACTATTTCCGCTACTTCCGGCATCCTGCCGGAAATTCTTCCGGCAACATAACTTAAAAATAGTGCTACATATCCTAAAAACAATTTAAGACATTGGTACCAACCTAAAAATTTTTTTCTAGAACTGTCAAAAACCAAATTCCCCTAGAAAACATTGGAACCAAAAATTTGACAACTGTCACTTCCCCAACCGATTTAGTGAAAAATCGGTCGAGGTCAGAAGATAAAAGGAAATATATCAACTAAAACTTAAACGATCCACCATTAACGCTACCCCGGCCACAGCTGGCAGGGAAGGTGTCCACCAAGAGTTATAAGATGGCCATCCCTACCACCCATTACCAACGAACGGGTTTTTTCGTTTAGTTGTGTTTCCCGTATCAATAATCAAAATTATTAAGTGCTCTTGCATACGAACTTAGTTTTTATAGTGTTGTGTTTATTTTTACATTAATTTTAGGTTCATGTGGACACATTATAATTTTAACCTAGTTTTTAAGCCTGCCTACAGAAGACAGGAGCTACTATCCCACATTTCTATTTTTCACCAAGCCAAACAGGACCTACCCCATCCAGCCTCACACCCGCCTCGGCGGGTGTGAGGCTGGTTATCTGGCTGGCTCCGGGCTAGGATCCGATGAGGCATATATTTGTATTAAAACATTGAATAAAACATTAATGTTGTGCAGACTATAAATTTAACACTCAAGTTCGTAGGTCCAAATCCCACCGAACGCAAGACTTTTTTCTGTTTTAATATGAAAAAAATATTTCAACTTAATAAATATAAATGAGATCGTTCATATTTTTTAGTGCTGTGACGTGGTTTCTTCCAGTCGCCTAGCGCATAAACGAGTGGAAGCGTCACTCTGACGCCGAGATCTACTTCGGCATCACTCGGGCGCCACCTTAACAATTTTTACGTGGGGCAAAGGCCCCACATTAGCCTCCTCACGCATCCTGTTGCAGTAGGGCTGGGATAAACTCAGTGAAGAAACGGAAATGTCCAGGGGTCAAAATTTGAGATTAGATTTTCAGGCACATTCAAACAGTAAAATTCGGCAAATCGGCAAATAACAACGTTTATTAAAACATGATAAAATCAATAACAGTATTTAAAAAAAATGTTCAGGTACTCAAATACTCATAAGGAGTTTATCACAGATAAAACTTATGATATTTTATTTTACAACAGGTAAAACGTCGCGAGTAACTAAAAAAAACTAACTAACTAACCAAGCGGGCTAACTAATCAAGCGGAGAGAAGATAGATTAATCGGGGTGTTGCAAATGTTAAGGTTACTATTAAACGGGTTTGTTACCAGTGGCAAGCGGGCAATCCACAGGATGCTAAGCAGTAGATAAGCAACAAAAAAAATGGTAAGCAGTATGCAAAGAAACAACAGGCAGTATATACAAAAAAACATATAAAATAACATAAAAAGTTAGAAGAGGCAGTGCTTGAATTCTAGGTGGTAGCAAGGCAATTATTTACAGCAATATAGGCATGCACGAAATAATAATCGGGAAACAGGATTAAAGAACACGGCTTTGTTCTTTATAATAATCAGGAAGTACGGCTAAAGAACACGGCTTTGTTCTTTTACTTCCGATCTGGCGGTTTGCCTGAGGTTTTCGGGGTGACAAACGCCTGGCGGGAGATGTGTAGAGAATTGTAGGTATTATTTTATAACAAATTTTCAAACCTTCTTCGGAATACAGTATTTCGTTTTTAATTTATATCAACACGACGTGGTTAAATTAAAGCAGGTAGAAAAACAGATTCTAAACACGGTAAATTATCAAGCATTATTTTATCTCGTTGAATAGAAAAACACGGTACAAGTTAAAATAATCTGGTAAAAAAACGGTTTACCGTTACTCTCTCAAAAATGTCTACTATGTTTCTTTTTCTTGGTTCGGTCCTAAGAAAAATTACTGGAACATAACTGTTTTGGACAAAATCTCGAGAATTTATCAGTCTGTCCCTATAACACGCCGACGTTAACAAAAATTATTTGTACAGTATCTGGATAATTCGGGAATTGACAATCGCATTTTATACATTTTAATCGAAATTACTTGAAATTAACAGTTGAATACACTTAATCATATCGGACAATCTTAATAGTTGGATGTACGGGATCTCTGACAAGTTGGCTACGGAGCTGCCCACTAAATAAAATTAGTGCATCTATGCCTCAACCAGAGCTGATACGGGAATGACCAAAATGCCTTTACACTAACTTCGATATTCCCGAAATGAATTACGGCCAGCGACACTGACTGGTGACAATTTTGTAAATTATATTGATATGTCGCGCTATCTTCTCACGGCAAGATTTAATACAGTTTACATGAAATAAGATTCTACAACGCGGTTCTTTACTTTGGGAGTTCCTCAGTTGCACGGATGAGGGTGAGGAAAATCCATTCAATTAATTAAAACAAGTAAATTTTTCATGTAGATGGGACAGGCAACGAAGCGTAGGGTTAATTTACTGCATTTTATCATTAAAAAGAACACTTCGTTACAGTGCTCTTTTCGGCTTCAAAGATCGACCGGGTGGGGAAGTTTCAGCCGCTTCTAGTAGCTGCCGATTTTTTTAACGAGCTTTTATTTAACTTCACCTGTTTGTATGTTAGTTAGTTAGCATGTTTGAGTCAAATCTTGCAAGTCAATTTTGAACCAATTAACGAGGTCCTATTGAGCTGAAATTTTGCGTACACGTGTAGTTCTGGTGACAATATAATAATAATATGATACCAAAAAGTGTTCCGTAGTTTTTTTAACTATAATTTGATCGGATAGAATATTCACTCAGGCGTTGCATCCTAAGAAATGCCAGAGGATCCGGTACTTTTAAATGAGGACGACACAATTAATTGTAACAAAGCGCATTTTGACACCCAATCAATTTATTATAATTATATTATTTAATGTTTCATTTACAACCACCAGCTATAATTTAATTCCGCGCCACATTCAATCAACTGCGAGACCGTCTAAATCCCCACTCCAGCATGCTTCCAACCGTGATACAAGCACTCCGCAAGTTCAGTTCCATCCCAGCCGCGAAGTGAAGTAGATGTGGGAGGATCTATCAGCCGTGACCAGATACGAACGTAAGTTGAGAAATTTTTCTATCACCGAAAATCAGATCATATTTTTACAAATAAAATCTTTCTGGGGAAATTTTATTAAGTACAGCTTACATCATTGAATGCTCACGCGCACCGTCTCTCCCACCTTTCCACTAGTGGGGGAATATTGGACTAGTTACCAGTCGCGCTGAAACCAAGCAGTTAAGTTCCTCACGAACTCAACTACCAGCCAGATGTGCCAAGCAAGGAGCAGCTGACCAGATCGAGAAGAGCGCTCGCCACCTCCTGTCAGACAACCCTAGCAGTAACCGCCAGCTTTCCGGAGGACTCGGAGGCAGTTCCAATAGACCGTTCACCAATAGCAGACCGCCCGAGGAGAAAATAGTAAGAGTAAGAATAATAATAGGTAACTGATTGTGTATATAATAGTACAAGATATTTACAAATAAAAGTTATTATATTCCTAACTGCGTGTTTTACTGCTGTGTATGTGAAAGTCTAATTTTCCCTGATTGACCCACTGGAATTTACCGTTTCTCTACTGTAGTTACTCCAGCCCTACTTTACAGGCTGTTTTAGGGACGTGGCGTTTCCCCACGTAATATAGGAAACTGGCGCCCGAGCAACCGAACCGTTGCCAAGGTGTCAAAAGTGACACTTTTCGGCCTCACCGGAAAGTACGTCACAGAATATAAAACTAATAATAGTAAAAGACGTAACTAAAAATTTAAAAATAAAACTAAATGGGAAAAAAACAAGCTTTTATTATTATTTAGGTGTACCAAAACAAAAAAAAAAAATAGAATTAATTGTTTTAAAAGTTTGTTTCGTGAATAGAAAAAAAAAAAACTTACCTAGGTACTTACAATCTCTCTCAAATAAAATTAATGCCTGTATGAAGCAACCGTATACCATCGTGTAGAGATAAAAATTAGCATTAATTTGCTAATATAAAATTTATTAAGAAACGTTTAGTCTAATCATTTAGTGGTCCAGATTGGTTCTACCTGGAAAGTTTTGGAGTTCTAATTTTTGGTTCTTTTATGTTTTTTGGGGTGCTGATTACGAATTTCCACTTTGCCACCTCAAAAAATTTCGGGAAACATCAAAAAAAGCAACAAAAAAAAAGAAAAAACGCATCTTTTTGTTTTTTTAAACCATGCACTTTTTGATAAAAGTACTATAAAGAAAATCACTAGGCAAAATTTCCTACAATTTGACCCCCCCCTTCACCCCCACATTTTACTCCCTCTGTGTTTTATTTGTGATAGTGTATTAGAAGATGGAAGTAAAGTGACTGTAGTTAAACAAAAGCGGTTAAATACATTTAGTGAAGCAAGTAAGCAAAGGAAGGATGGAAAATGAGTCCATTTGAATGGAAAAAGATCAATTGAAGTTCACGAAAAATGCAGAAAACTACGTCAATAAAAAAATAATTGCTGCCCATGTGAAGAGAGCACAACAGAGTGGTCAAACGCTTCAATTACGCTCGTCTGTACCTGGCCTTGGCTTCAAAGATCACTGTTTTTGTGTGGAATGCTGATAACACCAGAGTTTATACAGGAACAAAAAAAGCTTCCTGCTTCTAAGCGAAATCCTGTGTATAGTGTTAGGCAGTTAAAAGTTAGAGAAAACGTTATACAACTCGCTGAAAAACGTAATGATGAATATGGACGAGCCATACTACGACGTGTTGGGCCAGTTCCTAACTTAATAACAGCTGATGGACAGTATCATCTTATGTATAGGAAAAAAATCCCGAGGAATGTGGGTGGAAAACGCTCCAGAAGCTATATTAAATCACAGTTTCTGCAAATGTAAGAAAGGCTGCCGAGGGAATTGTGGCTGTAGATAGGCAGGTCTATATTGTTCGCAAATTTATTTAAACTGTAAAGGAAACTGCGACAACTTGGAGAAAGCTGATACGGACGAGGATGAGATCAAAAACTTGAAAAAGAATAATTTTTATGAACGCAACTTTGTATTCTTCAATATCCTACTTCCGATTGATTTATACCTTAGTTACACTTTGATAGAATTACATTGAATTAACAAAACTGTTCTACATATTTTCTTCTTTTTCAGGCGAAACAATCGGAAGGTATTTGTATTGATACATTTGATTTGCGAACACAACTATACATATCTTCTTTAATATTCCAATTGCCATGGTTTTATTACTTAGCTTTGATACAGTCAGGTTGACCTAGCATTACATTTGTTTACGTCTTTTCTAGGAGAACGAAATTCTTGGGATGAAGAGAACAAGGACTTCGGACATTCCGGACCTTCTGCGATAAAGGGCCAAGACGATTCTAATAATCTGTTTAATTATTACATAGTACATATTTCTCTTCTATATTATATTCCTACGCAGTATTTTGTATTTGCAGGTACTAATTTTTCTCGAAAAGTACATAAGTTTTCATGTCATAAGGAAAAAATCAAAAAAGGAAATTTTTGGGTTTCTTGGAGATTTTTTTATATTTTCCGGAAATTGTCGAATTGGCAAAATACAAATTAGTAATCAACAACCCGAAAAACATACAAAAACCAAAAATCAGAACTTTAAAAAATGTTTTCAAAAGAAGAAAAAAAAGAAAAAGAGGCTTTTTTGTTTTTTCCCGAAATTTTTCGAGGTGGCAAAGTGGAAATTCGTAATCAGCACACCAAAAAACATAAAAGAGCCAAAAATTAGAACTTCTCCAAAACTTTCCACCAAATGATTGGACTAGTTATGAACGTATAAATATAAAGCGGAACTTACATTTAGAAGTACTCGGATCCGAGTTGCACTACTTGTATGAAAACTCGGACATGTAAACGCCTACTCGTAAGCAATATAAACACTATTACTTAACTCGTAGCGCAACTCGGATCCGAGTACTCGTAAATGTAAGTTCCGCTTAACGAAGTTATACCTGTTACACCTGGTTGGCAAAAGGTTGCGGCCAAGTGAGAAGCGGCAACCCAAACTTTTTAAGTTCTTTACATACCTCTCTTTGAAATGAATAGGGTCGTTTCCTTCAAAGAAATTTACAAAATATTGTTATATGATCAAAAAGCATATTAAATATACATTGCATATATCATATTAAATAAAGTTCTAATCATTACATGTAAGAACAAATTGGTTTTGACAATAAAAAGGCGGTAAATGATGACGTATCTAATGATCATTCAATTCTAGAGAATTTTCATGTTTTCATTTATCATGTTGGTGGTGGTGCTCTGTTGATTTGTTGTTTACATTGTGTGTTTAATATTTGTTTATAATGGAACCCAATTATGTGAAAGGTACTTCAGAGAATTAACCCATAGTGGATTTGTATATGGTACATGAGTTTTATGTAGTCAATTTGAACTATTTGAGTGCCGAATCCTGAAATGTTAAAAATTTGAGGTTAGTATTTCTTTAAAATACAATGACTCACATCGATACTAACTTTAATCTATTAGTCTAGTCAACAGAGCGCTAAAATGACCAAAATCTCTAATTTGAGTGCTAATGAATGGATTTTGATAAAACCTTGTGCAATGTGTTTGTAATGACGTTAATAAAAAAGTTGAAAAATGATTAGAGTAGGAAATGATCCTTTTATCTCGGGTTCTGTAACTTGTAAAATTAGGTCAAAAATGAAAAACAACAAATTTACCTTTTTTGGCCCAAAATAGGATGTTCTTACCCTTGAAATTCATAAAAGTGGGGGAGGGGAAATGTTAAAGTTGAAAAAAAATCCGAAAAAATTCAGGTGAATGTATCATCGAAATACAAGACTTTTTTATTTGCAACTTTTCTGTAAAGTGCGTTTTCACCGAGTTTTTCCAGAAAAACATAAAAAATTACCACTTTCTTTGAAACTGTAGTGCTTTAAAAATATGTAATTTAAAAATTTGAAAAATCAGACGTAGGTATATGCATTGAGGCCTTCTAAACATTTTTTTGTCTCTTGGAATTTTTTTGTAACTTGCTAATTTTCCGAGTTACAGGCAGTTTTTCACGATAACTAATGTACTACATTTTTTGCACATTAAAAAATATATGAAAATTTAAAAATTATATTGAACTTTTGAAAATGGTAATAACTATATAGGTTTCATATTTTTTTATAATAATATACATAAATGACGTTCATTTTTCGAATTTTCATGTGTTTTTTGTGCAAAAAATGTAGTACATTATTTATTGTGAAAAACTGCCTGTAACTCGGAAAATTAGTAAGTTACAAAAAAATTCCAAGAGACAAAAAATGTTTAGAAGGCCTCAATGCATACATCTGAATTTTTAAAAAAAATTAAATTACATATTTTTAAATTTCAGAGAAAGGGGTAGTTTTTCATGTTTTTTCCAAATAACTCGGTGAAAACGCACTTTACAGACAAATTGCAAATAAAAAAGTCTTGTATTTCGATAACATATTCACCTGAATTTTTTCAGATTTTTTTTTCAACTTTTACATTTCCCCTCCCCCACTTTTAGGAATTTTTGAGTGGCCATATCTTCAAAAATATGCATTTTTCGAAAAAATTTACAAAAGTAAAAACATCTTATTTTGGGCCAAGAAGGTAAATTTATTGTTTCTCTTTCATTTTTGACCTAATTCTACAAGTTACGGAACCCATGATAAAAGGGGTGTTTTCTACCCCTTCCCATCATTTCCTACTCTGATCTTTTTTCAACTCTTTTATTAACTTATTACAAACACATTGCACAAGGTTTCATCAAAATCCATTCATTAGCACTCAAATTAGAGGTGAAAGATGAAACCTCCGTTGACTGGACTATATGCTAACAGCAAATAAACAAAGCAAACGACGCCCGTCGATTACACAGGCCTGCAAAAAAAAATTTATGAAAACTTGTTTTATTATTTAGGGTGATCGAACAGTTGTAAAAGGTGTTGATTCCGAAAATGACATTAGTTTTTCTTCATCACCCACCGTTTTTCCGCAACTCGATCCAATATTTTGAACCTCATAGGTACACACAAAAAAAAGTATTCTTGTTTTGAATATACCTATTTGTTCAGGATTTTGAATGTGTTATTTGCTTAAAATAAGACATTTTTCTTGGTTTCAAACAACACAATTATTTGGGAAAACTAAAGCAAAATCTTGATAAATTTCTTTAATTTGAGATGAGGATAATCAAATCAAAACATTCACATTCTAAATATAAAATGATGTATAATTTCAACATAAAAATGCATTACTTTTGGAACAATTATATACATTTCAAACAAGAATGTAATTCTCCTTTTGAATATATGTATATGATTAAAAAATTGAGAATATCATATATTTAACTTAAATAGAGTATAATCAAATAGAGACATCCATATTCTTAATTGAAAACTATGCATAGTTTCAAGTTAAAAATGTATTAGCCTTATAATAAAATAACATATATTTGAAATAAATAGTAAAATTCTTTGTTTATTTATATGTCCTTATTGAAAAACTTAAGAAAAGTAACTGTTTAACTTGAGTGAAGTATATTCAAATCAAGACATTTATATGCTAAATATAAATCTATGCATAATGTCAACTAAAGAATACTTTACTTTTGGAACACATATAATATAAATTTGAAACGAGGCTTCCTTTGAATATATATGCATATGCATATGCTTAGAAATTTTAGAATATCATATATTTAACTTAGAGTATAGTCAAATAGAGACATTCATATTGTGAACTATATATATATTGTCAAGTTAAAAATGTATATTAGTCTTAGAATAAACATTACTTAAGTTTTAAATAAATAGTAGAATTCTTTGCTTCATTAAATATATTTACCAAAAAAATTTTAAATGCCAACTACTAAACTTGAGATAAGTATATTCAAGTCAAGAGATCCATATTCTACGTATAAATTATGCATAATTTCAACTAAAAAATGTTTTACTCTTGAAACAAATATATTATTGATTTGAGGAAAGAAAGACTTTCTTTGAGAGTATCATATATTTGACTTGAACAGTGTATAGTCAAGCCATTTCCAAGTTCACAGTAGATGGATCTACTTACAATTCGCTGACACAGTCCTACCACAGGTCTATGAGAGTATGCTCAAGAAATTCGTATAGGCAATCAAAATATAAATGCTTCAGCGCAATATCATCAGACCTTCTTAAATCATCAGGGGTCTGATGATGGATGAATAATTATAGTTAATTCTTGCTGTCGATATGAATTTGACTTAGAAAAATTAATTTCAGAAGGAAATAATCGTGATTTTCAATTAATATAGATATAGGGCTGATTTATTATAAGAAAACCAAGTATTAAAATTAATAACTTAATGTGATTGAACCAACATTAGGCTGATTTATTACGAGCAGGGTTGCCAATCTGCGGGGAATTCCCCAAACTACGGGGAATTTGAAGCTCATTGGGGAATATTTGGGGAGAGCCGTTGTGAGGGGAAAATGCAGGGATTTTCGAATAAATACCATCAACTTAAGGCAAGACATATGCGCGTTTGTCGAGGAAAAATATATACCTTGACCTTATGTGATACGGTGATTGGGCAGCGGCAGCATCGAATCGCGCGTGAGTCCTCGCCTTGTGTGTTTCTTACTCTTCTTAACAGTCTTAACCGAGTTATGATATAATAATATAATATAACAAGAAAAGACTTATGTAGCATATCCCAACAAACACCGAAGATAGGCCCATCACTGGGCCAGAAGTTTCATTTCTGGCCCAGTGATGGCCCGCTGAAGGGCCAACCTTCTATATTTGTAGGGTATGCATGAGACAAATCGGAACTTGTAGTTGTGATTCAAGCTAATTATTTTTGTATCATTCGTTTCAATTAGGAGGACTTTTAGTGTAAAAGTGAACCTATTGTACTTAGTTTTAAATAAGAAATAACTCTTTTTTTATATTTTTCTTAATAAACATTGTGCTATGTCTGCTTTTTATTTGATTTCTCTTTTATTATTTGTGGGGAAAACTGTGAGGAATAGGTTACTAAAATTCCCCGACTTTGGGGAATCTTGGCAACGTCTGTGGGTATTTTCGAACGCAGCCATTGGCAACCCTGATTACGAGAAAAATATATATTTGAACTAACAATCTGATGTCTTTGGATCGACATTGGGCCTATTTACTGTGAGAAGAGCTTATAATTAAAATAATAACTAATATATTTGGATCAATGTTTAAAAACATTTAGTCTGATGTATATCATATTTTCAAATTAATAAACCATATATTCAGAAATATTCTAAGATATGTTTAAAATTATGCAAATATTTCATTAATTGAAGTAAATGGTAATCTCAATAAAAACATTTACAGTGTATCCCAGCAAGTAAATGTAATATTTGTTTCTGAATCTGACAGTGTGTTGCTTTAAATATATTTATCTTTAAATGAACTTTACTAAATAGTTATATTTAAAATAATTTCAAACAAACATTTTTCTTATTTTAACGCAATGACGCTTTTGCTTATATACGAAGTTATTATTTGCTTGACTTGAATAATATTTATTTGTTCTAAAACATTTTTTTTTTGTGTGTATGAATATGGTTATTTTGGAATGTAGAGATGTGTTTTAAAAAATTTTAAAAAGGTTTTATTATTCAAAATTAAGTTTATTTACAACGAAAGACACTGTTAATGTATTTTCAATTAATTTAATCCACATTGATGGCTCTGTAGGTACTTCCTTTCCCTCTTCATGGAAAAGCTTCGATTGTTACTTAAAGATTTGCCGCTTTACGCAAACCTGGCTGTGCCTCAATACAAATACTCAAATACAAATATGTATGTACCTGTATGTGTATAGTTCTTCAGTTCTTGGTGATATTTTGTCATTATTTTACATAAAAAACGTCAGCGTCTTTGAATGCCGGTACAGATTGTACCGCCACACAAAGATGCTGACGTTTTTTATGTATATAATATCACCCAGGACTGAGGAGAACGATACAAAACTTATTATTTATTATTGTCAAATCCTAAAAATAATGTTAGGGAAAAATTATATCCATTCATAGGTTACAAGTTACAAAGTTATAAATGCAAGATGTGCAGTCGAGCGAATTTGTATTATTCTGATTTTTCCTGCCGCCCCTAAAAATCTGCCGCTTTACGCACATGCGTAATTAGCGTATCCCAGGTAGCAAAGGCACGTGAAAATGACGTGAAAAAATGGTCAGGAGTGACGAGAAATGACGAGTTAGATGACGTAAATGAAACGTGAAAATGACTTCTTAATGTCTCAGACGAATGACGTCTTTTTCAGCTTATATTTGGTAATCCCCCCACAGGTTTTTAGTAATAGGAACATATAAAACTACGTACTAGTTAGTAATCTACTTGATAAAAATAAAATAATTAATGCATAAATAAGTTTTGTCCTAATGAATTTGTTTGTTAGCCATCCGTAATTTTATTTACATATTAACATATCTAATATTGTTTACCATCACTCCAACTTTTTTTCACAAGGGGTGCCTGTAGATTATAATGTTTATTAAGTTATTAAAATTCATTTTTACTTAACTTTACCAATCGCGGTCCGTAGGGTTCGAACCTACATGTCTCCCGTTGTCCGTATTACAGTACTGACTCTTCTACCAACTGAGCTATCTTAGTGACCGTTATATCGGATGCTAAAAGCATTATTTATGGTGATGTGTATGAAGTCTTTATTATGTGAAATTGAATTTCTAGCCTTATTTAAAATATATGAAAATCTTTCAGGTTCTCTTTTTTTTTCTATTTTTTTACGTGTTCTCAAACCTGAATTTTTCGAGTTACTAGTATTTTTATTTATTTATAATTATTAAGAAGAACTTATTTAATTTAATTAAACTGTCACCAGTGTCACCTGAGAAGTACGAGTACTTGTTGAACAACGTAATTATTACATTAATTCAGTGGCGGTTCGTTAAAAAAAATGTTTACTTTAAGAATTTAAGTTTTAAGTTGAAGTACTTATACAAACCTGGGAACAGTGTTGGAGAAAAAACGGTAAAGGTATCATCTACAACATAAATAGAATATTTAATGGTCTAAAACAGATCTAAAATTGAAAAGAAGTATATTCGTACATCGGTTTTATAAGCAATTACCTTAAACAAAAAACAACTAAAATTTTTTTCGCAATTATTTTAACAAAAAAAAAGACGTAATGAGCAGGGGTCGAACCCCGGACCTCGTGACTTGAAAGACAACAACAACAATAACAAAACAAATTTATTAAGTGTTTAACGAACATAAATGCGCTTCGGCGGATCCCGGCCCGGAGCAGACGCTTAACCCTCGACCACTAACTTCTGTTTGAATACTTGCTTAAAGCTTTTATAGTGGAACACGTAACTGCTAGATTTTGCTTTTTAATGCATTTTAATCTAATTTTATTATTAAAAGAACTCGATATCTTGGGGCGAGCGTAGAGGCGACTTCAATGTGAATATCAGTCGATATTCTGTTGAAGCAACGTCGAGCGCGGTTAGTACTTGGATGGGCTCCCATCTTGGGAAATACAGCGTTCTCGTCCCACCTTCTAGAGGCTTGTATATCAGTGTATACTCGGAAGTTACGTAATTTCAGACGAGGATTACGTAGTGGATATACCATCCTTCGGAGGGGATGTAAAGCAGGCGGTCCCTTGTCTATTAAATGTTAGGCAAGTAAAAGATCCCTACTCTTCTTAAGGGAAGAGGTTCGGCAAAATTTCCAGGTTGGGGGTAGCTCGTCTCCTGGCGTCGGTGATAGGCCCTGGTAGCGGAAATAGGCCGACGTTAAATAGTAAAAAAAAAACTCGATATCTTCACAAATAAACTGCCGAATCTTTGCAAACTTTTCCGAATATAAATTATTTTGGATATTGTTAAAAACATTATCCTCGAATAAAAACGCCAATACTTATCCCTCACAACACGGTTTATTATTTTTTAAACTTTACACTCTGCTTACGATAACAAAATGCCATCAGCGAGTTTTAAAGTTTGTAATCCGATAAAATATAAATAAATTTAACACCGAAAAAAGACGACATTATGACGTGATATGTAGCACGTCATTTTAATGTCATATATGAGACGTCATTATGTCGTCGATTTTTAGTGCCCTGACGTCTTTTTGACCAGAATCACCAGATTTTGACGGCATTACTACCTGGGGGGTAATCCAGCACGGCTCCCATTTCAATGAAACCATGTTCCAATAAGAAAAAGAAATAGGGAAATGTGTGTGAGGCTGCTTTTCAACTAAAAATTTCATACCGACACCCAGAAAAAATGAAATTTGCAAAAAAACTGAGGGTGATGGAATTTTTTCATTATTTTTCCCGGATGCAGCACCCAAAAATCTATAAAGATCACCTATTAGTTTCTAAAAAGTTTTTTGGTCGCAGGCCTGTGTTATTATACTCTTCGCAACTACGCAATCGAAGAGTATATTGCATTTGATCGGCGATCGGCACATTTCTAAAACCGGAAATATCGCTCGCAGACAAAAAATTTTCATATCATAGTGTTAGTGAACGAATTCTGAACAACTTTCAAAATGTCTGTCTGTCTGTCTGTCTGTTTGTCCGTCCGCCCGCCCGTCCGTCTGTCTGTCTGTCTGTCTGTCCGTCCGTCACGTTTCTTGTAAGCACGATAACTGAAGAAAGAAAAATCCGATTGTACTGAAATTTGGACAGTAAGTTAGTGTTAGCTAGGGAAAGAACAAAACAGATCAGTAAATAAAAATGTTATTAATGAGTTAAAGTTGAGATTTTTTTTTTGATTTTTATGTTTTTGTAAAAATTTACATTTTTTAAATTTTTTTACGTGTTAGGTAGTTCTTACGTTTTTGACTCGGAATCCAAGGGTCCCAGGGTCGAAACCCACATGGGGTATGGAATAGTTTTTTTTGTTTTTACTTTATTTTACACTGAGTCTTTCACCAAGTTCGTACTATAAAATTTAAAATGTCTAAAACTAACATTATTTACAAAAAACTGCGAAGAGTCAAGGGCCGATCTGGGCCTAACAAAAACGTTTTTCCTCGAAAATTAAAATTGATGAGCGGGGGGGGAGAAAATCTCAAAAAAAATTTATAAACACAACTAAATAGGATATTCAAAAATATAAAATAAAATAATAAAAATTATGAAATTTTAAAACGAAAGTTGATGGTTTACGAAATCTTACCCCCCTACCCATAGATCCGCCCTTGCGAAGAGTATCCTATAGAATGTGTAACAATTATATAAAAATTTTAGTAAACCGGCGAAGAGTACGTTTTTAGCTTGTTCCTTTATCTAACTGTGCATGCTCTCAGATCTGAAAATTTCTTGATTTAAATAGGTAATTAATTTCACTATTAAAATTACTTTAGATTGTAAAATAAAAAAATACGGATCCACCTAGAAATCCCGACTCGCAATTGCAAATTGGTATATATAAATAAATTCCAGGACAGTATATGCGTTAGGAAGTGTGCCAATTAATTGATTTTCTAAAACATATTAAGGCGCGACGCGACCCCCCCCCCCCCTCCTGGCATAATCCTGGACAGTATGTGCGTTAGAAAACGTGCCAATTAATTGATTTTCTAAAATATATTAAGGTGCCTCCCCCCCCCCCGGGCACAATCCTGGATCCGCCACTGGAGTCAAATAAAATTTAATAAAGTACCTACTTGAATATAAAATTTTTTAAAAATGGTCAACTCTATTATATTATATCTTCCAAACAAATGAACGAAATTGTTTAAAAAAACTTAATTAAAAATCAATTAAAAGTAGTTGCGACTATATTTTGATAGGCAGTAACCCGGTAGCACCATATTTCTCTATTAATAATTACCTATAAAAATTGTATTTCGATTAAAAAACAGGTAAGCCCAGTAGAATTTAACAAGAATATAACATAATCATTCTTGGATTTGATCGACATTTAAATTTTAGATTAAAAAATATTAGCCGTCATTTCACTTTCATCAATTATTACCCAGTTAGGAAGAAGTAGAATCAAGTGGGAAGTACTATTATTCCAAATAGCAATTTATGGGTTCATCTTCCTCTAAAAGAGTTGGTGAAAGAGGAAGAAGACGAATTCAGTGCAAACTACTATAACCATGCCAAATAAGTCAGACGATCAAAGAAGAAGAAGAAATATCGTTCCATCGTTCGTGTTAACCGTAAAATCCAGTGGAATCTAATAAGAATATTCTGGAGAAGTTGCTCGAGAATATTATAATCATTCTTGGATTTGAGAGACATTTAAATTCTAAATTAAAATACATATTAGGTACCTACTGTCGTTTCACTTTTATGAATTATTACTAAATTAGGAAGAAGTAGAGTCGAGTGGAAACTACTGGGGGAACTACTAACTATTCCAAGTGTGTAGTCAACTATACCTTTTTTTCTATTTACGGAGAAGAAAGTGACATACATCCCTACCTTCCCAAAGTTACAATGTTACAAATAATCGTATGACGATGGAAACTATGATTATGGTAAATGCTGGCTTCAGGGCTTCACCCACTCAATATAAACGTAGGACGCCACCTTATGATATTTACATTTCAATTTAAGTTACATTTCGTTAGACAGCTATGAAAGAGAAAACGAGAGATACAATTGAAACAATTGCTATAATTAAGTAAACTAAAGTGGATGCATTTGCGAATAAGCAAATAATAAAAAAATATACTTGTCGATTGTCATTGTATCAAAACTATTACCTAATATGTATATAAGTAAATTATGTCCTTTCACTTTGCTCACATTGTTGATTTTTTAGTACCTACTGTAGGTACACCTACATAATAATATATTTTACCGAAGTGAATATAAACCTTCTAGCTAATTTCCCCCCTTTGCAACGTCGCTGGTCTTACGATAATGCTTGCCTAATAAAAAATAGAAATCTCATAATCCACTTATCGTAGTCGGTATTATCTTTCTTAAACATACTACATAAAAAAATGTTTGCATTTTTTTAACAAACAAACCTGTTTAGATGGAATGTAGAACGCATATTTTTCGTCCAAGTGGGAAGGTGAAAATGAAATTTCGATGGCGGTACAGCTATTTGTCGGAAGAGGGCCAAACGCATTCCAACGGCCATTTAAAAATGATACAAATCAAATGACGTGTAGGGATATGCGCCCTGTGAATTATCGTGTTTTGTTTACGTGAAACTCGTTATCTTTTGTTTTCGTTAACCTAAATTCGAAATGCATCCGAGCAGGCGGAGAAAAAAGCGCCCCAACTACGGCATAAGGACAGTGGAAGTTATGAGAGGACCGAATGGATTTGGTTTTACAATATCCGGACAACAGCCTTGTATTTTGTCGTGTATTGTGAGTAATTCACCAGCTGATCAATCTGGTTTACGTGCGGGTGATTTTTTAATATCTGTGAATGGTGTATCTGTATCAAAAATAACACATGATGCTGTCGTTGGGTTAATAGGAAATTGCGTGGGCCCTATAAAGATGACCATCGCGGAAAATTATTATTCTGACAGCAGTGACGAAGAGCTAGATTGTGGGAGGATGGTGAACAGCAGAAAGCCTAAATATATGCACAAACCTAGAGCACGCGCGTCCAAAGGAGATTTAAGAAGGGCGGCGGTGGAAACAAGTGAAAAAAATGTGATAAAAATGAGGGAGTGCATTTCCAAACAAGGAACAAACGATTCTCGATTGAATGCAAATGTTTTCAACGAGGAACCTGCTAACGATGTGTTAAATATATCCAATCCCATGCCGATGGAAGACGAAGCAGGTCCTATTGAGTACAAAGCATTAGTCGGATATCTAGGAACCATCGAAATGCCTAAACAGTTACTGCCTAGTTCCAGATTGCAAACAGTATGTAGTTGCATACGTAAACTTAGACAAGAAAAAAGAACGCCCACAGCCGTCTTGATGACCATATTACCAACATGTCTAACCTTAAAAAACGCCTCTAACCATATCCTGGCCATATATCCGACTAACCGCGTGGTGTATGTCGGATCAACAGCAGACAGAGAATCGAGGTACTTTGGTTTGGTAACTAGCGCAGTTTGTGACACAAGAAGTAACGAAAGTCTTCAAAAACGTTATGGTCAAATCAATTGGCAGCAGGAGGAGAAGAAATTTAACAACGTGGACAATGGCGTTGAAATATCCAACAGTTGTCACGTGTTTGTCACCGATCCAAAAATCGTAGACCACAATATTCACCAGAAGAAGGCGGAAAGTTTTAAAATAACCTGCACCACGGATGCTGTTACCGGGAACTGTCTAGAGTTCCCCCGAAATGCTTTGTATATAGTGAGCTTAGTGCAGAACATGTATAAATTACAGAATAGTGACGGTAACAGGAATAATGATAACTTGGGGCCATTGGTTGCTAACTCTCCTCAGCCGAGTGCTTCGAGCAACTCGGATTCTGGCATAGGCTTCCGGGATGACTGTGGAAATATAAGTGATCGTATTCTGGTTGTTGAGTTCCCCATGCATCGCCCGTTACCACTTCTAAATAACAACAATAGACCGTTGGGTATTGACGCTTCCAATATGCCTTTGGAGGGCTTGGATTTACCACTAAATAACGACCAACCTCAGTCGTTTGAGTTGAACAAGTTACGCTGCCAGAACAATTTGATTTTGGACAGGCAAAATAACTTGTCCAAAAACGACAACAACGGGAAGAACTCCGATATGAGACAGTTGAATAATCTGAACAATATCAGAGCTTGTGAGGGGGTCAATATTAAGAATCAACTGGAGAAAAGCGAAAGTTTACTAAAAAATGACTACTTACTGAAGCAAAACAACGATATTGAACAGTTCACTGAGTATAACAAACTGACTTGTCGGGCTATGCCCGATGCTGCCATAAAGGTTTCACGAGGCCTGTCCCCGACAAGCGTTATAAGCTCTGATGACAACACCCGCAATGCCGATGTCGATACGGGGCTCATTTACACAGAACGAGCAGTTGACGTACCTGACCTCAGTCCTAGTAAGAAATCTTATGAGTGTGTGTCGCTTCATTCAGTTACAGACGAACTTGATTTTAAGAGTTCCGTGGACAATGTTTCTATGCACAGCTCTAAGAGTATAGAATTTGCCAATTTGATAAATGTATTCAAGGCGCCATTCGAGAGTAAGAAATCTAAACGCCACCTTAAAATGGTGAGCAGCTGCGACAATTTGGATAAGTACAACGAAAATATTATGAATTACAAACTTAGTCCGAAAGTGTACGGTTTGTCAAAGCCGAACTATAGTTGTGAGGAGCTGAATAACTTTGATTCGGTGGAGAAGCATGGGTATGGCAGTTTGCAGGATTTGTACAGTTGGAACGAGCAGGGGCAGGCTAGGAGGAACATTGCACAAAGTGAACCTGATGTTCGAATCCCCAGAAACGTGGGCAATGGATTGGTGAGTGGGATTTTTTTTTAAGGCAACTTTAATGTGCTTGTACTAAGTAGTTTACTGTAGTTACTAACCTCGTTACTAACACTAGATAGATGTAGTAAGTTGAATACATTTAAAAATCCTTATTGTGGTACCAATTTAAAACGTCACAATCATTTAACCGCACGCCAGAATGAATTAGGAAAACAACCAACTATTGAACTCTTGTAAATGTATCTATAATACCCTGAACAACAAACAACAACCAAAGCCTTATTTTTTGAACTCAGCAGAACTTTGGTGCCGTTGATCATAGTTTACTTTTAGAAAAACTCTAGATTTGAAGTATGTGCAGTGATCCATCAATGTATCACCTCTTATCTAAATAACAGGAAGCGAACTGTAGTCATGGATTCATACCAATCATATACGTTACTTCTGGTATACCACAAGGTTCAATTCTAGGTCTCCCGTTATTTTACATTTTTATTAATGACATGCCACATTTCTGTACATCACCGAATGCTGCAATTGTTTTTGCAGAAGACACAATTTTTGTAATATTCAGTAATTCCTTGGAACTAACAAAGCAGTAAATGGGTTTTCTGAGTGATGTTTGAGCAATGGTCTGGTTCTAAATGCTGGCAAAACATTTTGTATGTCGTTGTTACCCAAGAATGCTGGTCATAATTCTAGCTTCGTTTTGATTAAAGCTAGTCATCAGTCAATGGCACAGACAGATGAAATTAAATTCCTAGGACTAAAGTTGGATCACAAAATGACATGGGAGAGGCATAATTATGATTTATCAAAGAAATTAAGTAAATTCTGCTTCTTTACTAGATACTTAGAATCTCCTTTATCACTTAATGTGTTGAAGTTAGCCTCGAAGTTAGCTTACTTTGGTTTGGAAAATGGTTTGGCACAGTGTAATAATTTATCTTATGGTTTAATGTTTTGGGGAAACTGCACATGCTTCTAAGGCACAAAAGAAATAGTCTAAGAGCTGGGCATGAAATTTCGATATGACTCAGGTTATGAAAAATGTCCGTCACAATACGTCGTACACTAAGGGAGGACCCTGATTTGGGCATTTGATAACAGCTCGAGCGGGGAGGGGCGCCGCCATATTGAAAAAATGGCGCACAAAACAGTTTCTTTGAAATATCTCGCTTCGAGTGCCTCATACGGCAAAAAATCTTATGAAAATAAAAGAGCATTAAATTTTCTACAAGATACATGCTATATAGTTTTTCTTTAAACTGAATAGTTTCGGTGTAGCAGCCGATCGAAGTCAAGCATTCTTGACAAAATTATGATTTTTTGTAATTTATCAATTTAGTGCGACTTTGATGAAGGAGTATTTTTGTGTTGAGACATAATTTGTTTTCATACCTGAAAATTCTCAAATATTGTCTGCTACGCATAGCTCAATGTTCAATACTCGTTTCCACACCACCGCGTTTTTTTTTTACGTGGTTGTCCCCTATAGGCCTAATCCAGCCTGCTTCTTCAGGCGTTTTAGGTGCTTGATGTCGAAGGTCCAGGTTCGGTGTAGTATTCAACAATATTTTCTTCGGAAATTGCTTCCATTGCATTGACCACTGATTCTACCTATTGATTGTTTCCCATGCTTGCGAAAAATGTTTCAAATGGAGGGTCGACTTCCTCGTCATCATGAAGCTCGTCGACTGTTGCTGGTCATTGTCGCAGCTTTGTCCGTTACAAAATTTGCAAATTACAGAAAATTTTAACCCTGCCTTTCTACAACCACTTGTATTCTTGCCATAGTTTGTCGAACAGTAAAATCATCACTGATAATATTTCTTCACGCTTTTAGCAGGTGTGACACAACTTTTACACTTTTTAATCAGGGCAAATTAAAGTTCCTGAGCATCTTACAAAAGCATCAAACATGGAGATAATATCTTGCTTATCGTTACTAATGTTTCGTATGATCGCTCACAAAAAGCAAGTTTAACAGCATTCATTCAGGACAGTCCAGGAGTGGCAGGGGCTTGTAAAAATGTTGAAGAATCGGGCTGGAAACAGAGCAAAGCTGGGCTTACACCAGTAGCAATGCTGAAAGATCCTGCTTCTGAAAAGCTACTTAAATTTCTTTCCTGTAAATGCAAGAAAGGGTGCAGTGCAGCACGTGGTTGTAGAAAGGCAGGGTTAAAATGTTCTGTAATTTGCAAATTTTGTAACGGACAAAGCTTCGACAATGCATCAGTCGACGAGCTTCATGACAACGAGGAAGTTGACTCTCCAGTTGAAACATTTCTCGCAAGCTTGGTTAACAATCAATACATAGAATCAGTGGACAGCGCAACGGAAGCAATTTCCGAAGAAAGTATTGTTGAAGACTACAACGAACCTGGACCTTCGGCATCAACCACCTAAAACGCCTCAAGAAGAGGACTAGTCGTGGATTAGGCCTATAGGGGACAAACACGTAAAAAAAAACCTCCACATTCTCTACCTCAAGGTGGTGTGGAAATGAGTATTGAACATAGAGCTATGCGTAGCAGACAAGTAAAATCAACTAAGTATATTTGAGGATTTTCAGGTATGAAAACAAATTTTGTCTCAACACAAAAGTACTTCTTCATAAAAGTCGCACTAAATTGAGAAATTACAAAAAAATCATAATTTTTTCTAGAATGCTTGACCTCGATCGGCTGCTGCACCGAAACTATTCAGTTAAACGAAATAATATATACCTAGGATATATTTTGAAGAAAATTTAATGCTCTTTTATTTTCATAAGAAGATTTTTTGCCGTATGAGGCACCCGAAGCAAGATATTTCAAAGAAACTGTTTTTGTGCGCCATTTTTTCAATAGAAATTTTTCATAACCAGAGTCATATTGAAATTTCGTGCCCAGCTCTCCGTCTAAAAGTTATATGGCACATGGTTGGTTTACCTGCACAAACTCATTGTGAAGAAGTTTTATCTAGTCTACCAGGGGCGCTACGCTTTTTTGGGGGGTTATTTTTAAAATTTGCCAACTTACGCCCCAAAGTAACTTTTACCCAACTTTTGCCAAGTTCCGCCGAAATAAAAATTGATGAGTAGAGGAAAGAAAATCTAAAAAAATTGTTCCAATAAAAATTGCCAACTTACGTCTCGAATTTCCAACTTTTGCCAAGTCTGACCCCTTCACTACGCCCTTGAACTCTACTATCTCTTTAGGTATATTCACTTAGTTACAATTTACACCAAATATAAAAGACAATAAAATACGTTTCTAAAAAATAATAGTCTTGGAGTGTGGGCTAAAATTCCCACATTTTTCAACGTTAATCGTCACAATAAAGTTATCCAACTGTTTGGACTATTTAACAATAATTTTAATCTATTTGGAAGTGCTTTGTTAAAATTTTTAATGAGTGGAGCTTTTTATTCTATAGACGAGTATGTATTTATAGTGTTAGTTTTCACTCAGATTTGTCTCAAATGTCTCATGTACCTAATGTAAAATCTATTATTGTATGTCTTATTATTTTTATTTTGTTAACATTTGACTATTGACTAACTAGGCTGATAAGTTATACTGTGTGCATATCGTGGTAAGTGAATAAAATACACTAAGTATTATTGTTATTATTAATATTGTGTCAATCGTGTCATAGATGAACTTTTCGTAAACATACTTACATCAGGTGTGTTCTCTGATAAAAAAGTAGCTAAAATTATACCCGTTCGTAAATTTGGATCGCCCAATAGCCTTGCTCCCTATCTTAACCAAGATAATTGAAGAAATCATTGCCACTGGAATTGTAAACCATCTTGAGACTAATAGATTGTTTTCAGATGAACAATTTAGTTTCAGAAAAAATAAAAGTCGGTATCTTAGATGCTATATTTTGTTTGATTAATTGTACATTTGTAAGGGGTTTGCAAACAAAACAGCGCTACTCATAATTTTCTTAAATTTAAGCAAAGTTTTTGATTATACATCAGAAGATATTGTCACGAGCCAAACCCATTTAGGGGTTGTTTGACTCGTTTATTGACCCCATACTACCCTGTTGCCCGGGGCAATACCGGCGATACCCATGGCTAAAGTCGCTTTGACTCGCTTGGCATACGAGAGGGTTTAATTTGATTATTGAATGATTACTTTATTAATGAAACATGGTAGTAGAAAACAAGGTACAAGTTTATTAACACAAACAATTAAAAAGATAGAACGAGATAAAACCAAACAATTTGTACTTACATTAATGTTGCCCTCTGGGGGGTCACCCCCAATGAGGGGAGTTGGGCCACGTGCCATCACCCCTCAAGACCAGAACCCAACTTACTTTTTAAACTAAAATATTTCCCCAGTCATCGCCTCCTTGCTGATTCAGCATTGCACACAGTAACAAAGGTATCGCTCGCTTCCTGCTGGCTCAGCGGTTCCTTTGTCCCTGGTGCAATCTGATTTCTTTCGACACAACTTTGTTTAATAATTCTAATAATATTTCTTGCCGTACAATATTAACTATGATGTACCGGGTGTTTCAAATAAATTTGGCATAAATTATAATTGCTGTGTGACAATATTCTACTAGATATATTGGATTTCTATGGTTTCGGGGGTAGGCATTAAGATTAATGTCATACCAATGACTACCTGCGTAAGTAGGTGCCAGCAACTTATTACCCATTAAGCATGGTATTCCGCGAGGTAGCATTCTAGGTCCTTTATTATTTCTCATACATGTGAACAATCTGCCAAAAGCGTCCTCATTGTTATTAGTATTTTATTTGCAGGCAATACGACTTTTGCAAAGATAAAGACAGGCTCTGTTGAAAAAGAATAGACCACAGCTATAATCGTTGATTTATCATCTAATTGGTTCAATGCCAATGAAGTGTGCTTAATCTAATTAGATAAATAAATAAATTACTATTTTAGGGGGTGTGACCGAAAAAATTGGAAAGAAAAAATACCATCAAGTATAGCTAAGAACCATCCTATATTACCTTGTACATCACAATAACTTGAAAGACTTATTTAACCTTTCAGAGAATACTCTATGCCTAACTAAACTGCCTTCATTTAAGAACTTTTTAAATTAAAAATAAGGACTAAATAGGTAAATAAATTTAATTTAATGTTAAATAATGCATAATGCATCGATTACTGGTGTTCATAATAATACGTTGATTGGGAATAGGTGAATAGGGACGATTGGCTATCATGGTAATGAGTGAAAAATAATCGTTAGAAAAACTAATATGAAATTAATTCAAACTCTACTTTGATACTATGGAAAATATTAGCCAGTAAACATGAAAGTTATTAAAGAATTAATTAAATAGTGACAAATGATGAAAGTTTCATAGCTAGCTAGACAAAACGGGATTTGACGTAGGGGAGAGGGGAGTAATAAGAAACGTTTGGGGTAATAAGACAGTTTTAAAGCTGTAGCATTGATGTTTTTTTTCTACATAATGGGCGACCCAGGGTACCCAGAAAAAAATTAATGGCTCAATTCTACAATAAATACGGTGTACAAAAAAAAAATCCCGAATTTTATTCCAAAACTTTCACCTTATTACCCCGAAAGGCGTAATAACAAGCAAGCTTTGTACTCCATGCATACTATCAATGAAGAATTGCTGGGATAAAAACATACATTATACATGTGTATCTTATTTCCCCAGAAAATTTTGGCGGACCTAAAAAAATTTATTTTTTGACTACAGGGTGATGAAATTCCACGGAAATAAATACACTGCCTAAAGTTTTTATGCAACTTTATATTTTTAAAAATAACGTCAACTGACAACTCAAAATTCTTATTTCTAGTCAAAATTAACATTCCCAAACTAAACACGCAAAATTGTGATTTTTATAACTGTGAGACTGTAATTTCTTTCTCTTTCCTTGCGAATAAGAGAGTTTTAATTCTTACTAGATCTGAGCGGCTTAAAATAAACGGTCCATTTCCATTTAAAGACAAAGGGTTGCACAAAGTGAAATATTTATTTACGCCCTGTATGTCGTCATGAGGAGGGCAATTAAAAATGGACAAAGGTTCTTTGAGGAACTTGATTGTACAGCTGTTTTCTTGCACTTCACTTTAATGATTCGTCCCACATACCAAGCGATGTCATAGTAAATGGCATAGTATCGTTCTGGTAGAATGGTATCTGTTCCGCTATCTTCTTGATCTTCGTCATGAATTGGTAAGAAATTGAAGTTAACAGCATCATCATCATCCGAGCAAAGAACCTTAAGGTCTAATTCTTCTTCACATGGTCAATACCCCAAATAAGGTAATAAGAGTATCTTATAACCCCAAACATTTTCCTTATCCTTAATAAGATAAATGACCATAACCGTTGTTATTTTTGTTACAGAAAAATGTTAAAAAAATACACCAGAAATTCCTATCTTTGGCCCAGAAAATCATGTAAAAAAAATAAGAATGTATAATGTGCGTTACATAGAAAAAAATTGTGAATACACTACTTTCCCATGGTAAAGTTTCACACAAGCATATAGTACTGAGAGAAAATAAACTTAAAAAAACACAGTACCGTTGATTATCTTTTTGATAATGATAGGCAAATAATGGGGCTAGCTCGTGGAATTTTTTCAATTTTTTTGTTTAACAAACAAAAAAAACAAAAAGTTTCTTATTACCCCCGTTTCTTATTACCCCACTCTCCCCTATTGAAGAACATAATTTAACAAATTATCAATTAAAGGATTCTGAAAGGCATTTATTGAGCAATATTTGTAAATTGAAATGTAGACTGTTTAAGAATATGTACCTATAGGCCGGTTTTAGATAGAAATTGCCCCTAGGCCCAGGTCAATTTTGCGCTCCCCCCCCCCCGGAATAACAAGTTAAATGTCTTGTATTATAATCTCTAGGCTTGCTATCAGTTTATGGGCACTAACTACTAAGATGTAAGGCAAAGGCGCCCTCCGCAGAATGGCGCCCCTAGGCCCGGGCCTATGAGGCCTAGTCAGAAAACCGGCCCTGTATGTATCATTATTATAGGTATCCTGGATTTTAATTTTTTTAATTCATCGCGACGTCGGGATAGGCATCCCGCGCTACAGCTAGCCTGTATTCTGGGTTGCCTGCATTAGGTGTATACGGTAAAAACATTTTATTATTTTCGTTTGCCAAACATGAATAGTAATGATTACAGTAATTATTACGTATTCGCAATGTAAGGCACACTGTTCTCTTATATTAGTTCTATTATGGAAAGGCATCTCAATGTCACACATGGTCAATTTAAATTACATAGAGTTTATTGAATAGCAGAACACGTGTCATTGTCGGTGAATAATAATTACAATGCCTGTGTCCGGTCCATCGCACGCAACACGTGTTAGTGGTTTCGTATGCTATCTGATAAGAACCGCGAAGGTATTATACCGGGCGAATCGGAATGAAGGAGTCCAAAATTTTGTAGTAATTCTAACGTATTATATAAGTTGAAATACTCTGAAAGAAAGTGTAAGAACATCTCAAAATCATATCCCCATTAATTTCGCCGTTGAAAGAAAGGCCAATCATCAGAGTTCGTATGTAAGGTTGCAATTTTACAATTCCAAGAGGAGGACAAGTTTGTAAAGCTGCATTTTAGAATAGAATAGAATAGAATAGAATAGAATTTATTGGTGCATTTGAAAAAAATAATCATTACACAAGTCAAAAGTTTACATAAAATTCAATAAATATTACAAATAATTATTAAAACATACAATACAACATTAAAAATATATAAAAACATCTACAAAAGGGAAATATCTACTTGTCTAGTTAATCATAATATAGCAATATAGGATGTCAGAATTGACAACTGCACAGAGAATGGTTGACTACAAATCACTCTCTAAGAATTCATTCAAACTATAAAATGCCGAAGCTACTAAGATTGATTTAACTTTTATTTTAAATAAATTTAATGACAACATTTTTAGGTAAGGAGGTAATTTATTATAAAATAGTGGACCATAATAATCTACGCTATTTCTTGATTTTTTTAGCCTTAAATATTTGATATATATGTTGGAGTTTGTACGAGTATTGTGATTATGGATTTCGGATACATTAGTATATTTATGAATGTTTGTTTTAACGTAAATTAGGCTTTGATAAATATATAGACTTGGTGTAGTTAATATACCAAGGTTTTTAAAATGTTCTTTAACATCTGCCCTACATTCTAATCCTAGTACCAGCCTTATAGCTTTCCTTTGAATATTAAAAACCCTTTCACTGTGGGCAGAGTGTCCCCATACAAGTATTGCGTAGCTTAAGGTGGAATGGATCAGAGCATGATAAGTCATCAAAGTTATCTCGCGTGTAGTTATTTGGGTTAAAGATTTTAGCAAATAAAGATGTTTAGATAATTTATTACATGTATAATCAACATGTTGGTCCCATTTTAGTGTAGGATCCAACATGACGCCCAGAAATTTTACTTTAATAGGATTATTGATAGTTTGATGCCTTAAGCTGAAAACCATTTTCTCAGTTTTATCATCATTTAGATTTAAAGAATTACATAGGAACCATTGTTCTGCATCATCCTTTGATTTTGCCATCGTTTGGGAGAGAGTTTCATAATTTGTATCGACATTTATGATTGTAGCATCATCGGCAAACAACACATAGTCACATTCACTGCCAGGTCCAATAGTTGGTAAATCGTTAATATAGATTAAGAACAATATTGGACCAAGCAGTGAACCCTGAGGTACCCCGTATTCAATTTTTCGAGGCTCTGAATATTTATTGTTATAAAAAGTTTTTTGATACCGCTCAGACAGATAACTTGTCATCAAATAAATGGCATTTGGTGAAAATCCATAATACTCTAATTTGTTGAGTAGTATTTCATGAGATACACAGTCAAAGGCCTTACTTAAATCACAGAAGGATGAGCCTACAAACATTCCTGATTCAAAGCCCTTGACTATGTTCTCAACTAGGCTATTTATGGCGAGGGTAGTTGACTTCCCTTGTTGAAATCCAAATTGATTTGGATTTATCAAACTATTTGACTGAAAATAATCGGTGATTTGGTTTTTTAGTAAGTATTCGAAAACTTTTGATAGTATAGGAATCAATGATATAGGTCTATAATTATTTGGATCATCGGCAGAGCCTTTTTTAAATATAGGAATAACTTTAATGACTTTAAACGAACTGGGATATATTCCATTATATATACATAAGTTAAAAAGTTTTGTTAATGGGTAAATTAACACATTTTTTACAAATTTAATGATTTTGGCATTCATGTCAAAACAGTCTTTACTGTCTTTAGGCTTTATCATATCAATAGCTTCACTTACTTCACAACAAGTTACCGATCTGAAACTGAACATTAGATTTGGTTTCATTATGTTTGAGGAGACTATAAAGTCATTAGCCGAAGTATGAGCTTTTGGTTTAGGTAGATTTTTTATAATTTCTGCGGCAATATCAGTGAAAAAGCCATTGAGAACGTCTGCGTCTAGATTAGGGGTGTTTGATAAGGATACTTTTTTAAGTTTTCTGTTATCATTGACTATGTCCCACATGGATTTTACTGGATTTCCAGACTTTAAAACATAGTTATTATTTGCATTTCTTTTAGCTAAATTTATTTCACGTCTATACTCACTCTTATAATCCCTTATTTTTTGTGGTAAAGTTGGAGAATTGTAAATTTCATTTAAATCGATAAGCATATTTAGTGTATTCCGCATATTTCTTAATTTATCAGTGAACCAAGATACATTTTTATTTTTATGTTTCGTTTTCTTAACAATTGGAAATGAGCAATGTAAGCATTTTAACAAAATCTCCATAAATTTATTAACTATGTTGTCACAGTCATCATTATCGTCCATAAAGTGCCAGTTTTGATTTTCTAATAAATTTAACATAGTATTTAGACCTTTCTGAGTTATTGGTCTATAATGATTTGTCACATTGACCTCAATGGGTTTGCCACCCACATCAACTCGTATCGCCAAAGCTCTGTGATCAGACATCTTTGGATCAAAAACATCCGTTTCATAGTCAGTTAATCCTGAGAAGTTTATAAATATGTTATCTATGCAGTTGCCAAGTCTGGTATTTTGAAAAATAGTTTGGTCGTAACCATAAGAAATTGTCAAGTCTAACAGTTTTCTTGTATTTAATTCGTCAGTGTTAAATTTTAAATTAAAATCACCATTTATGATTACAATTTTATCAGAATTAAACAAAAGTTCCAAAATTTGAGTAAAAATATCACAGAAGGTGTCAAAGTCACCATTAGGAGATCTGTATATTGTAATTATGACGGTATTTTCCCTCAAAAGTTCAATAGCAGAAATTTCACAGTTAATTTCATTACAGTATTTTGTTATGTCAAATCTTTCTTTATATTGCAGACCGTTTTCACAAAATATCATTGTGCCACCATGAATATGATTTAACCTAGCATAAGCGGAAGCCACATTGTAGTTTTCAATTTTTATACTGTCAATTTGATCCTTATTTAAGAAATGTTCACAAAAACACAGTACTTGAAAAGATGTATTTGAGCACTTTAGGTAACATTCCAGTTCACCACATTTATTATTTAGCGATTGTATATTCATGAAGAAAACATTTAGTTTATTTGCAGAGCAATTTATTTTACTGGAACAGCTAGCGTGCGTTAGGTGGTTGAAGTGTTTGAATGAAAGTTTTGAAAATTTACAGTTTCTACAACTTTCTTTTTAGGAAAGCGGTAAGTGTCTACTACTACGCCCTTGGGCCAGAAATCTACAGAACCAAAATTTTTTACCAGTCTCTCCGGTACTCCAATTTTAAAAGCTGAAACGTGGTCTGGCAAACTTCTCAGTGTTAGCTTCTCACATGTATAGTTATCATCTTTTGAAAAATCAGTAAGGCAATCAAGAATGTCTTGAGTATTGGTATCATTGTTAAAACCGGATATAAATATCCAGCTAGTTCTCTGTGCTACCTGCAGTTTCTTTAAAGCATTGCTTAGGTTTTCATTACCGGTACATATTTTCTTTGTATTACGTACTATCTTTCTCGTGGTTGATTTAGTTTTCCATTCAGTATTTGGAGCATTTATTTGACGTGTATCAGTGTTAATTTCTGTAATATTTGATAAGTTATTTTCAGAACTTTTATCGGGAGTTTCCATAATTGTTGCTTGTGCATTTATAAGAGCTTTGTTTAGCTGTGAAACTGTAATTTTGGTTTGAGAGGGTGGGTCGTCTGTACTGTACTGTCTTTCACTATGTAACATGTTTTAAAACACAAATATTTTGAAATTCCAGGATTTCATAACATGTTTTATAACATTTGGTTTCAAAACATTCCTCAAAGAGTACCAGACTCTGTTTTGAAAGCATTTATTGAAAGCATCATGGCGTCTTCAAGCGAGGATGTAATTGTGGCAGCTGCTATTTGTGTGGTGTTAAGTTTGAACAGCAAAAGAATTGCTAAAGTTTTATAACCTGTTACAATTACTACACGGAATTGCAACACGTTTTAAAACAAGTTACAGATTTTCTTTCATGTTTACCGACACAGGACTGGAACGGTGACACTGGTTATAAAACATAAAAATTGAAAACTCTGTTTTAAAACACAATGTTTGAGAACATGTTACATAGTGCGGCTGATATTCCCTTGAGATACAGTTTTTACCCCAAAGTTCTGCGACCGGACCGCAAGACATTAACTCACCCGTTTTCGAGGGCGGGGAACACGATGGTGACAATATTTTCTGACCTACCGTCCAACCACTATCCCCAAATCGAAAAAACCACCCCTTTTCCGATGTTTCGACGCTAGGCTTGCAAGGGCTTGTCGGATCGGGTTTTTCTTGGTCAATTTGAATACAATAAGTAAATATTAACCACAGGTGACCTAACTCACCACCCAGGGGTTGAAACTACCCCCACCCCCAATAACAAAATGCGAAAATTGGCTTTGTACTAAAAAATTACAACGAGCAAAAGATTAATATTTTTTAGAGTAAAATCGAAATCCACTATAAAAAAAACATATGTTACCCCGTAAAAACCCCATTAAACGGTTGCTTCTGCTCCGCTGCAAACCGGATTACTATGACCGACTACACACGTTCAGAGAATGACTTGATAAGCATCCCCACCAATTGTTGACTCTCCAGCTTATGTGTTCCATTTTTGTCGGTGGGCTCTCGTGCTACAAGAGTTGTTGCAAATGTTCATACTTTGACGTTTCTTGTCAAAAATGTTGACGAATTTTCAAAAATGGTGAAATATAGTAATTTCGTTAATTTCGAGATATATTTAATTTGGAAGAAAAATTCTAACCGCAACATATTATTATTTACTATTAAATAGAAAATTATTAAACTTCGACGAAACTTTGACTGTTTGAATGTGCGGCGATAACGGCAGTTAGACGTGAACTTATATGAAGAGCAGAAGACGAACAAGTGGACAACAAAGAAAGTAACCTCATATGTCAAAAGTAAATTTGACGTTTAGCTAGCAGTGTTTAGTATTTTTCTGGCTGAAGTTTGACTTACTGGAAATGCGTTATGTCAAAATGGTTTCCATGGTAACGGTCGTCATAGTTACCACTACCCAATGGTACTACTCCCATAGTGGGCACTCGCTTAGTTGTGAAGTTAGGTAGTCCAGAATAGTGGAAATGATCTACAAATAAGCAGTTGCTGTGGAAATGCTTACCACGGTTACCAGTACCTTAGGGTACCACTCCCATGGTGGGCACTCGCTTAGTTACGAAATGATTAGCTGTATTAGTAATTTTTTTTTGTTTGAAATTCGACTTACCGGAAATGTGTTATATGTCAAAATGGTTTCCATGGTAGCGGTCGTCACTACCCAATGGTACTACTCCCATGGTGGGCACTCGCTTAGTTGCGAAACTAGGTACTCCAGATTAGTGGAAATGATCTACAAAGAAGCAGTTGCCGTGGTAATGCTTAGCACGGTTACCAGTACCTTAGGGTACCACTCCCACGGTGGGCACTCGCTTAGTTACGAAATGATTAGCTATATTAGTAATAAAACCGGACTTTTTTTAAGTTACATTAAATTTTTGAACGGAAATCTCCATATTCTAGCCGTATAGCCACGTATGGCCACGTATTTCGAGACGGCGACCGATGGCGCGTTTTCAAACTGAAACTGCTTCTTTGTATTCGCGAAAATATAACAGATGAACTCAATGGTGATTTACCTTCGATACAAAGGAATTCACGTATAAGGAAAAGTTTATATAGTAAAGTAACAGCGGAAATTTGTCATGATATATAAATCGCTGTCACATATTGGTGAATTGTGTGTATCGAAGGTAAATCCCTATTGGATTCGTTTGTTTTATTTTCGCGAATATCATTTCTACCAATCTGGAGTACCTAGCTTCACAACTAAGCGAGTACCTGCCATGGGAGTAGTACCATTGGGTAGTGGTAACTATGACGACCGTTACCATGGAAACCATTTTGACATATAACACATTTCCCGTCGACGTTTCGAAATCCGCGCGCGCCGATTTTCTTGACATTTGACCTGCTGTAACTATTGTAGCCGTCCAGTTGGCTTTATGGACTTTTGAGAAATTATTTGTGACGCCAAAATAAAAAGAATCCCGTTGGAAAATCTTAGGTTGTATTTTTTTAGAGGTTCATGTATAAAGTGACTGGGCTAAACATATTCAGAATTCAGCCAATTTGACCGAAATAATTTTTTATAATATTGCCGTAACTGTGAGATATAGCTAAAAAATATACAATTATTGTCTGTAATTGAATGACTGATCTTAAGATGCGATCGCTTTTAATTTTCTACGGGGCATTCCTACTATTTTTATCAGAATGGTACGCCACGGATTAATTGTAGGACGCTGTACAATCACATCTTAAGGCATCCTATTTAAGTGTACTGCGTGCCAAATTTGGTTTAAATAGCTGCACTAATACTGGAAATATAAGGAAAAATCCATATTTTTGGAAATTTCAATACCATCGTTTCCAAAATGAAGAATTTTTGGACACCTGTTTATATGAACTTTTTTTCTTAAAATCGGTTAAGCAATAACCATGAGATATTTTAACATGCTTAAGTTACACTCTGTATAGACGCCATTTCGTTTTTTGTTGAATTTCGCGGATTTAACGAACAGACAGTACGCAAATCTGATCGAAATCTGTGTATGTATCTCCGCCGCCAAGTTTGTTATTGTTATTATTAGTATATCCTGTCCTATATAAATATTTACGTCTTTTGAGAATCGTAATGCGATTTCGCACCCAGATAAATCACTAGATAAGCGTGTTTTTGCTAATAAACATTTTTTATCTCGTAGTATTTTGGATGACCCTTTGAACGCGTTAAAAATAGCCTGGCGGTTGTAATTTCGAATATAAACAGCGCAGTATGTAACGAAACGACTAATAAATGTTAATGTAACATTATTTTACCTCAGTGGCACCATACAAATTTAGGATTCTCTAATGGTGGAAAACCCGAACTGCTGAAATGTTCTTAAAAATTATTTTCGTGGGAAATCAGTGTCGTAAATAATAAAACTTACACCCAGTGTTAACGGAATCATTATACAAGCCATAGTTTTCAAAGTATACTGCCCCTTAGTAATAAAAGAGTCCTCTCTGACATTCAAGGATAATGCAATTAGGACACTGTCAGTTGTAAATATAGTATTATGTGCACTTGAACAAACAAAATAATACCTAATCGGGCCTATGATGGAACGTTTACGTTGTTTAACATACACCTGTTATGTTGAGCGCTGACCAAAAAAGAGTGAGAGAGACAGATGACCGTAACATAGGTGTTATGACTAACGTAAACGTTCCATCTATAACCAATAACCTCTTCTTACTATCATTTTAACTACAGTGTATTTCACTTGAAATGGTAACACCCCAATAACTTTTTTTATTTTTTTTCCGATTTGAATCAAATTTTACTTAAGTATATATATATATATATATATATATATATATATATATATATATATATATATATATATATATATATATATATATATATATATATATATATATATATATATATATACGGATTTCTACGGCTGTCGCCGCCTCTCCGTCCCCAGTTTCCAAATTCATCTGTCATAACAGGTATCGTCTTCTAGATCGCTTGTCCTCATAACTTCATCTATGTCGTCTCTCTAGCTTCTTCTAGACCTTCCTCTTTTCCTTCTCTCGGGTGGCATCCACTCTAAGATTTTTCTGGGCCATCTATTTTCAGGCATCCTTTTTATATGACCAAACCAAATCAGTTGTTTCCGTTCAACTTCGTCTGCAATATCTCTTTCCATGTTCATATTCCCACTAATGATCTCGTTTCGTATCCTTTCAAGTCTCGATGTTCTGCAGCTCCGTCTTAAATAATCCATCTCCGTAGCCAAAAGTTTTCTCCTATTGGATTTACTTAGGTGCCAAATTTCCGCCCCATATATAGTGATGCTTTACACAATGGTCTTGTAAATGCGCTTTTTCGTTTCTTTTTTAATATCTTTTTCCCACAGAAATGAGTTCAGGGCTCCGATAGCTTTCCTTCCTTTACATATTCTTTCCTGAATCTCGTCGTTGTTCCCTGTTTGTTTAAGACGACCCCTAGGTATTTGCTTTTTTTCACGCCTTTAATGTTCCCATTTTCCAAAGGTAGGTCACTACATTCTTCACTGCCTACTATCAGGTATTCACACTTATTTATATTTATTGTAAGACCAGCGCGTTCGTATTCTTCATCGAGCTTTCTAATCATGTAGCTCAGATCTTGCTCATCTTCCGCGATCACAACTTGGTCATCTGCAAAAAAAAGGCTGTAAAGTGTCTCCTACTTGCAGGCCCATGTTTTGACATTTACGGACCCATCCTCTCAAGACTTGATCTAAGTACATCTTAAACAAAGTTGGAGATAAACAACAGCCTTGTCTTAGCCCTTTCGTTGTTCTAAATGATTCCGTGAGTGCATTGCCGGTTTTTACTCTAGCAGTGTTGTCTTCATAGTATCGCTGAGTGGCTTGGATTAATGACGATCTTATGTTGAGTTTTTGCAGTTCTACCCACAGTTGTGATACGGGAACATTGTCATACGCTTTTTTTAGGTCTATCGGAGCTATGTGTGTTTCTCTGTTTCGTTGAACCCTCTTTTCCATTGTTATTTTTAGTGTGAACAGATTGTCGATAGTTGATCTGCCAGCTCGAAATCCTGATTGTTCCTCGGGTTGTTTGTCATCAATGTCTTCTTCGATCAGGTTTCTTATAACCCTCGAATATATCCTTCCTATGGTTGCTATTACTGCTATACCACGATAATTTTTTGGGTCATTTTGTGGATGGCCGACACATATGAAGTCCTCCCTCCACTCGATCGGGGTTTCTTCCCCGTTAATGCATCTTTCATATAGAACTCTTAGCATTTCAGTAAGTTTTTCGGGTCCATATTATATGAATTCAGGATATATTCCTTCGGGTTCTGGAGATTTCCGTAACTTTGTTGAGGCTATCGCTTTCTTTATTTGGTCAGTTTGAAGATGAATATGAGTCACATTGGATTCGTGTTGATGTTTGGCTTCCATGAACATCGGCCGTCTTTCTTCCAGAAGAGATTTAAAGTATGTTACCCAATCTTTATTGAGCACGACATTTAGTGAGGGTCCTTGTTTGCTAGATGTTCTTATTGATTTAATAGTTTTCCAAGCTTCCGAACTTCGAGATCCGCCTATGTATTGGTCAATGTGGTCGCACTTTTTAACCCAGGAATTATTGTTTTTCTTTCTACTACTTCCTGTTTAACTCTCTTATTTGCTCTTCTGTATTCCTCTTGCGACTCTTCATCATTCTTTTGAAGAAATTTTAAGTATAGTTGTTTCTTTTCCTTTATTTGTTGTTTTACTTAAGTATGGAACAAATTAGGATTTACTTGTGACCAGAAAAACATTCGCTTCCTACAAATGCAAAGCCACCTGCGGTACCAAAATATACGGAGAAAATAAAAAATCATGGGCATATTTTTATCGGAAAATTTTGTTAATGAAACTTGTTCGGGATTGTTCAAAAACCTTAATACTTCGGTAAAATGGAATTAAATTTGGACCAAACCCGGAACAAATTTGTAACAAGCTAATTTCTTCGGGATTGTATTCTATGGCTATCCAGGAGTCTCTGACTGAAAATCCCAAAAAATCCGCCATAAAGAAAAAATGCTCCGCCATGTTGAAATTAGGCACTCTTTTCCTTTAATCGGTAATAGCCCACACGGATGACACTTTAGGAAAAAAGTAAAGAGACAAAATTTTGAGAGAAAGAGCTGAGCTTCAATATGGTATAAATCGGTTAAATATCAACAGTTATGATTGTCAAAATGACAGATTCTTTTAAAAAAGGGTATTTTTTTGTATTTTAACACTGTAAGAATGTAACAGTAGTCAACAAAAACTTTCGTTGGTAATACTAATTAAACATGGTTTATTTTAGATAATAAGTTTCTAAATGTCAAGTTGACAGGTAGTATGAAATATGTACATTTGTAATAAATTGATGGCACATGCACCTACAAAACTGATTGATCGCGTTCCGTACAGTTTACCAAACATCCCCAGCAATAAGAAACTAATGTTATTAAATAAAACTTCATTTGGGAACTTAAAACTAAAAAGAAAAAGGAACGATAGAGTAAAATCAGTTGCATTTACAAATAGGACAATTATTATATAGAAAAAGCATCAGCAGTCGTTAATCATACACAACTTTTCAATAGGTGTTGCTCGAGAACAAAACGATTTAAAGGACGAAAAAGGAGTGTTTTAAATGTGAATTAAATCGTATACCGGTTAGCTTATTTGACGATATTTCGTTTCGAAAAACAACAAAATCATTTCTTTTTTTCTTATTTTGATAAAAAAACTTACATCAAGCCCAACTTTGCCTGAAGGTGCTAAACAATTTGTAATAGACGGGGGTTTCTCCTTAGAAAAGTTGTGTGGCAACGCCCGGCTCAATGCAAAAATATTATTCATCAGTGTGTTTCATTTGTTCGTTATCATTATGGTTTAAATTGTATTATTATTTTCGATGGCTATTCAAATAAAAGCACTTCCGTTAAATTTACAGAATATCAAAGAAGAGCTAAAAATGCATTTCAGAAAGAAATTAATATTAACCCACAAAAAAGTAGTAGAGATATCTTAAAACGAACTTTTAGCATCAGCGTCAAATAAAAATCAGTTAATTGAACTTCTAACATCAAATTTCAATCAAAATAATATCACAGTCAAATGTGCGGATGCAGTTGCTGATTATTTAATTGTAAAAGCTGTTATTAATTGCTCAGCTGATATGTGTAACCCTGTTATAGTTGTTGGTCAAGAGACAAACTTAATAACGTTACTTATTGAGCATTGCTAAACAAAAAATGTATATATGATGAGACCCGGTGATTGAGGTAAATTTGATAAAATAACGAATATCTGCAAGTTACCTTCAGAACTAACTGAAAATGTAGTAAAAAATACTCTATTTGCACATGCCATATTCGGATGCGATACCACCTCTTCATTCTATAAAAATGGCAAAAAACAGTATTTTCAATTTTAAAAAATAATACTGAACTAAATAACAGCCCATTAATTTTCAAAAGTTTTGCTGAAGCAAATCAGCTTGCAGTAATTGGGAAAGAATTTATTTTAAGATGGTATGGCAGTAAAAAAAACTAATAGTTTAAATTATTACAGGTTCGTTAGGAATAATCAAATTTTTGCTAGGCAAAATATTTTCCAACGCTTCGATCTAGCAGTTCTTCCGCCAACATCCGATGCCACTAAATATTATACTTATAGAGTATATTATCCAATTCAAGCCTGGTTAGGCGACAATCTTGATCCAGAGAACTGGGGTTGGAAAAACAGCGGTTATCTAGAACCAATAAAAACAGTACAAAAGTGTGCCCCTGATTTCATTTTAAGTATTTTATTCTGTGGTTGCAAGAAAAATTGCAAACAGTCTTGAAAATTTAAAAAATATAACCTTAAGTGCAGTACCAGCTGTGTAAATTGCATTGGACGGGACTGTGACAATGCGTCAGATGTGTTACTTTCTGAGAATGAGGCTAGTTTTTAGTTAAGGCTCGTATTTGAGAGTTTTTTTATGCTTATTTAATTTATTCATGCTTTTTAAAGAGTTTATAGTTTTTTTTCCACTATTTATGAGTTCTGTTATTGTGTTTGTTGTTACGTTCTCTTGTTTTTAGAATGGATTTTATTTTACGAATGTATTACTTTAATTAATTATTATTCCCAGTAATAATTGTTGCATTTTATGGTATTAAAATACAAGAAGTAATCTTTTTTTATACAAATATGTCATTTTGACAACCGTAACTTTGCTAATATTTAACCGATTGCAAAAAACTTTATATCATTAAAACTTAGCTCTTTCTCTCAAAATTTTGCCTCTACGTTTATTCTTAAAGTGTTATCCATATGGGCTATTACCGATTAAAGCAAAAAAGTGCCTAATTTCAACATGGAGGCGCATTTTTTCTTTATTTCTGCACGGCGGATTCTTCGGGATTTTCAGTCAGAGACTCCTGGATAGCCATAAAATACAATCTTGAAGAAATCAGCTTGTTACAAATTTGTTCTGGGTCAGCTTTTAATTTTACTGTACTATAAATCCAAAATTTAATCAAAATAAAAAAATGATAAAATAATGTCCAAGTCCGAAAATATCATTTTAATGGGTTTTTTTGTTTAGAAAACTATACTATGACAATTTTGTTTGAAGTTAAACACAAGCTGCCAGGTAGTTGGGAAGCAATTTACAGTTTTTTTAAAATAATTATTTAAAAAATTTTTCAATTTTTTGTTTTGATTAAAATTTGGGCATAAGATTTTTGAAGGTGGTTCGATTTAAAAAATCAACCTTTTTGTAGCTTCTTTTATTTATTTAACTTCTGCATTAGGGAAGGAAACTATTGTGAAATTCTCGAGGGGTCAGCCACTTCGGGAATACCTGTACAAAATGTTAGGAATACCAAGGCAATATTTGGGAATATCGGGAATACTAGGAAATACGCGGGAATACTAGAAAATACGCGGGAATACTCGGGAATACATGAGAATATTCGGAAATATCAGAGAATACTCAGGAATAACTGGAAATAACGGGTAATATCTAGGAATAATCGGGAATACATCGGAAATATTCAAGAATTAGACACATTCCTGAACATTTCGGAGAATCTCGGGAAACGTCGGCCGACGATCTTCCTTTCTGTACATTTGCGAGGAACACACGCAAACTATCTTCAGTCATCACACAGTGAATTACATTGTTTTCTCAATATTTTATTACTGTTAATAAACGTTAACGTGAAGCTGAGCATGGAGGAAATACAGAGCCATTTGACAGCAATAAAATTACTTGATCATAAAAGATAACAACTGTTAGTGATTTGAATTCAACTGTTAGTGATTTGAATCGCTTATTTCTGATAGTTCGGCCCGTTCTGCCCGTGTTACAGAATTAAAACTAGATAAAACTTGCATATGGCGAGAAAACTATAGAAATCGTGTATTGTAACACTCTTGAAGCATTGGTTCAATAATAATCGAAAGGCCTAAAGACCTGTATTATTCTGAAGATAAGGTAGATTAAGTGTCCTTTATATTGGTGTATAATTTTACTTCCACATCAAGTGGAAGTATAGTAACGAAAAAAAAAATTTAAAAAATTTTTTTTGTTCAAATAGGCTTAGAATGTCATGAAACGTTGAGATTTTAAGCTTGAGCGAAAAAAAATTTTCTGTCTGTCGGTCCGTCTGTAACTTTTTTTGTGCACACGTTTATTCTGGAACCGTTTAAGGTATTGACTCGGGTATTGACTTGAAATTTGGTACAAATATGTACTTTAACGAGATCTAGAACTAGATTATATTTTCATCTTGTTCTGTCAAAGGGTTGGGGGGCGAAATTGGGGTAAATTTGGGGTAAATACGTAAATCAAGCAGGTAAGAGTCCACAAAATGAGTATTTAGTATATACAAGCTAAGGCCTCCCCCATTACCACCCCCACCCTATTATTAAAGGGGATGAAAAAAAAATTGATTTAGTGTGTCTACAGAAACCTCAAAAAAAAATTTTACTTCCACCTCCACTACCACCCCCCTATCACCACCCCCACCCCACTACCGATGTGGGGTATCGTTTTATGGGTTTTTGGGGTAGAGGATTTCAAATATTATATTATTACATAATATTATTTCCATAAACAATTATTTCCACATACAAATTTTTTTCGTTGTGAGTGACTTGGATAGAAAATCTGGATGTGGAATTAGTGATTCCTTGGGCAGCGGTTTTTAAGATATACATCAATATACATTTAAAAATAATTGCTTTAAATTTCTACGAAATATTAAATAAATCTATTAACTACTATGCGCATTGCGCACCATATCTTTTATTTTTCACGATACCAATTTTGTTTAAAGTATTGTTTGTCTGATGTCTATCTGTCTGTTGGCGCTATATCTATAAAACTATTTGAGGGAGAAAATATTTGGTAGGCAGTAGACTATTATCTAGGAAAAAATATCCCATTTCTTCCACACTATTAATGAAAAATATACAGGGTGGAAACCTAAAAAAATAAATATGAAAAAAATTTGACGGAGTACAAAAATATTTTGCATGTAGTTAACACAATTGTCACGGAAGATATCTGCAATACTTTTAGAAAAAAATATGCAGTGTGGACATGCTTAAAAATTAATAATATTAGTAATAATTAATTAACAAAAGATGGTGGAAAATATTTTGAAAGTAGTTGGCATTATTACCGAAGAGGAAACCTGATAAACTTTTAGTGAAAACATACACGATGGTCACTCTAAAGAAATGATTAAAAAACGACGCGACGAAGGCAAGTAATCTTTATAATGTAGTTGTCGCAATTGCCAGCAAGAAATAATATACAGGGTGGTCATCCAATAGAAAAATAACACAGATTTACAAAAAAAGAAGGGCTTGTCCTAAGGTTCTTATCTAACTTTTCTGAAGTATCTTGATGCTCTGAAGCCAATTTTGAACACACAAAATTTTTTTATCGGATCAGTTTCCCTCTACCATTCCCTTTTATTCCCTAAAAAGGTCAAAAATGAGATTCTCCTTCATATATCGACAATTAATAGAAAATATATTTTCTTTATTTGATGATGTGAGTATTTGCCCATATACAGGGTGAAATTTGAAAAAAAGTCGTTGTTTGAGAAATGTGGCATATTCTAAAATGATATTAAAATATACAGGGTGTTTCACAGAGTAGTGGCAAACTAATACTAGGATTTTTTAAATAGAACACCCAATATTTCTTTATATATTCGTATTTGACTCTTACTTCTCTATCCAGAAATATATTATTTTTGAATTTCCACTGCAGCATTGTTACTTTTCCATTTTTTTCCGAAAAAAATACGTTTGCAGCTGTCAAGAGAAAAATCTACATTTTGAATATTCTCAAGACAATGTACTAATTTCCAGGATTCTCAGAACCCAAATCTACAGGGTATTCTCCATGTTGATTCAAACTTTTACTAGGTATTTAAACTGTCATAACTCAGTTTTTTCAAATGGAACACCCTGTATATTTTTATTTCAAAAGTTTCGGCAATTAATTACCTACATGCTGATATCTCATAATGACTAATTTTTTCGATGTTTTCAAGCGCGAAAAAAAGTAGTCATAGATTTAATAAGTGTTCAAAATGATGCTCTCTTTTGCACAAGTGTACTTTCTTACTAGTGCAGATTACAGATTTTTATTTTAATAATTATTTAGTATTAATCTCGATATCGATTATTGATTGTATTGATTATAACAACGCACAGTACGCATACAAATTATTTTTAATACAAAACATTTTAAAAGGAAGTTTTTAAAGGCAGGTGCGAAAAGTGATCTTAAATATTGAGCTCTTCATTGCACTTTCAAAATTATAAGTACGCCCACTGGTTATGAATTATAACTTGCTTCAAACATTTCAGTTTATTAATCAGTTAATAATGGCGAGAATAATGGTATCAAAAAATTGATGATATATGTTGTGGTCCATCCCGTAACAAAATTTTAGATGGTATATTTTACTTTCTCATGAAATATGGAACACTCTGTATATCGTACAATTATTTTACCTATACTTTAACAAAAATAAAGGCACATTTTATCGTTATTAGAGCGGCAGTCGAAAAAACACTAGGAATAATGTCGTATGCATCTCGGGCTGTATACAGAGTGACCCAATTAAAATGGGAACACTCTTATAACTGTTTTTTATTTTTTTTTTCCGATTTGAATCAAATAATGATCTACTACTTATTGCCAAAAACACATTCGCCTCCTACAAGTGCAAAGCCACGGTGTCGAAATAAACAGAAAAAATCAGGGATTTTCTTCTATCGAAAAATTTTCACTCCAAAATTTAATCAAAAATATTGAAATTTTGTTTAAAATAGTTTGCGAAAATATAATTTTATTTTTTTTTTGTTTAGAAAATTGTGCTATGACAATTTTGTTAGAAATTAAACCCAAGCTGTTAGGCAGTTGTCAAATAATGGGTAGCTTTTTCTTATTATTTTTCAGTGTTAAATTTTTTAAATTTAAAAGTTTTCAATTTTTTTTATTTTCATGACATTTTGGAAAATTCTGAACAACTTTTATTAATAAAATTTTCCGTTAAACAAATGCCTAATCCTAATACGATTTATTGATTTTTTTTCGTTTATTTTGGTACCGCAGGGGGCTTTGCATTTGTAGGAGGCGAACGTTTTTGTTCTATGCTTGAGGGAAATTTGGTTGAAATCAGAAAAAAAAAGTTATACCTAAGGGTGCTCACAGCCAGCCATGACAAGTGAAATTTCAGAGAAATTCCAGACTGTACACGCACACAATTGTTTTTATCTCTGTTTTTATTGTCGAATACCTTTCTGTTGGGTACGGTTAAGTTAAAAAAGTTTAATGCACCATTTAACTAATATAGAACATTTAAAAGAGGTTATGTTAAAATCTGGGAATACAGGAAATACTTAGGAAATAATTGGGAATGTTTGGGAATACTCAAAAAAACTTGGGATTAACTGAGAATTCTCGGGAATAGTTGGGAATAACTAATAATTATCGGAAATACTTGGGAATAACTAAAAATTCTTGGGAATATGTGGAATAAGTCGGGAATATATGGTATTCCCGGAATACCTGTACAAAATTTTGAGAGTGGCTGACCCCTCGGAAATTCTCTTTATGTTGGACACTACAAAAATAATACCCTGTTTGTGAATTAATTGATATTACCGGCGACTCCTCCAAATCTTCGAATATTCTCGTAAAGAAAATGTTCTTAATTTTTAAAAAATCCTGATGTGATGGGGCAAAGTTTCAGATTCGGTTTCAGCGACGCCAAAAACATATGCTACAATAGATCTATCCTGCGCACCTCGCAAAAATATTTTGTGGTCCTGTGCTATTAATCCTAAAAAAAAGTATGAAACAGAAAAGTTGCCTTCATCCTTTATATTTATTTCTCAATATACTTGGTATTTATTTAGAAAGAAAAAAGTTTCCCCCTTGCCTTATTCACAGCCGCAAATTTTTACATTCTATCTACATAGCCTCAGTAAAAAATTCATATTTTCTATACTTATTAAAATTTGACGTTCATATTAATACATTTTATTAACACGGTCAAGACGGATCATTATGAAATTCAATATATTTTCTGTTTTGATAATAGGCGAATCGATTAAAAAAAAAAAACAAGTGTATCCCTCGAGTACACGGAAAAAAGCTCCACTGATTACAAGATGAATAGACTTTATCCAAGAATATCTTAGTTTCACTATTCCTCAAATAAAATAATACTTCGAGTATTATGTTATTCTTAAATAATGAGATTAGCTTGTTCTCCATTTAAGAATAAGCCGTTATTGAATCGAGGAAAGCGTAGTGGTTGTTTTAAGGTGCAGATAGATCTCGTTCTAAGTATATCTTATTCTTATTTCAATGATGCTACATATTTACTATAATACTTTCATTATTTGAAAAGAGTTTATATTTAGATTATATCAATTTTAGCTATAATTAAAATAAATTCAGGCGTAGCTCTACAGGAGTATATAGAATATTTGTTTAAAAACATGCAATATTTGATTTCAGTGAAATAAAAACTTTGTAATAAATGCAGCTATTCTAATTTTAAGTAGTGCCAAAGGCTTGATTTAAAAATATGTTACAGTTTGATTTAAGAATATGTATTTTCTTCAATGTTTCGAATCAAGAACATATTTATATACAGTGTGTCCCATTTTTCACGGTAACACCTTCGTAGCTTAGTTATTACTCATCCAATTTTAACCAAGTTTGAATCGATATCAAAAGACCTTTACTATATCTTTTTTGTGTAAAACAAAACTGATTTCAGCCATTGACGCGTTAATAGCTGCATTTATTACAAAGTTTTTGTTGTGCATTTTTATTAAAAAAAGAGTTGATTTTTAGAGAAATCATAATAGGCATTTTTTTTACCGAAAAAATTAATGCAATATTATTGTTCAGCATGCTTTAGAACCCCTACATCAAAAATTTAGCCACGTTTTCTAATAACGGCCCCCTTAAAATTACATTTTTCAAATATTAAATAATTAATAACTTAGAAATGAATTGTTTTTCTAAATTTGGTCTACGAAATTTGATGAAAAGTGAATATAAATAGAAAATGAGAAATCACTTTTTTCCTAAAAACAATTTGT
Organism: Rutpela maculata; assembly: GCA_936432065.2. Taxonomy (NCBI): domain Eukaryota; kingdom Metazoa; phylum Arthropoda; class Insecta; order Coleoptera; family Cerambycidae; genus Rutpela; species Rutpela maculata. The sequence goes on from OW386285.2 coordinate 359,207,184, forward strand.
TTCCCCGTTATTAATTATTTAATACTTGAAAAATATTATGTATTTTAGGTGGGCCGTATTTCTAAAACTGTAGATTAAAATATCATTAAATTTTGGATATAGAGGTTCTAAAGTATGCTCATGAATAATATTACATTAGTTTTTCAGTAAAAAATTTTTGCCTAATATGACTTCTCGAAAAACCGACCTTTCCCTTCTAAATAAAAATGCGCGCCAATGACTGAAATATGTAATGGAACAATAATTAGATGTTAATCGACTTACTTTAAGAAAATTGATTCCTCAACATGTACCTGAAGTATGGATCGTTCCCGCGGGAACGAAATCCTCACTCAGAAGAAACCTTTATTAAAATTACATAATAATTAGCAAATCTTTTGTACTGGGTGGGAATACTACCAAGATTTGCTAATCATTATGTAATTTTAATAAAGGTTTCTTCTGAGTGAGGGTTTCGTTCCCGCGGGAACGATCCATACTTCAGGTACATTCCTCAACGTAGTGGATATACAAGACGCTTTCACCATAAATACAACAGTAGTTCTTTGAGAATTATCTGTATAAAATGGTTTCTTAAAGTGTTTTCAGTTTAAATCAGAAAAAATAAAAAACATAATGTATAGTTCTAAGATTTTTATTATGAATAAAAGTAAACACACATAAGAGTAAATGTACAACAAATTCAAAAAATGGGAATTGCACAATTTAAAAATAACAGTACATATGTTCTATTCTATTTTTACCAAAAAAAGTAAAATGTATTTTTTATAAGTATAACATAACAACACATTCACATTATATAAAATAAATAACGAATTCATAGAACTCAATATAAACGCTAAATAGCAAAAATATTTTGTACTATAGAGAAGTAAATAAATAATTATAAATTTAATGTACAGCCAACTAGAAAAATTTGGTAACACAATTTAAATATAATAAATAATTCTGCTCTTACGTGCAGATTTGGTTAACATAATATGGAATATTTTTTATTACCGTTTTATAAAAAGTTTTGCTTTTAAAAGAAATCAATTTTAATGCTGTTCAATTTTTGGCAACAAAACAGAAAAATCAAATTTCAAAAATTCAAATAGTTTGTATATAATTTAATAATTTGGAAATAGCCAAAGTATAAAGGACGCCCAAATACACGTAAAGAACAAAGTAATTTTTAGTATATCTTATGTATGGTTTTAAAATAAAGTAAGCAGTGAAAAATTAGTAGAAAACCGCTGCCCAAGGAATCACTACTTCCACATCCAGATTTTCTATCCATGTCTCTCACACTCTCACAATGAAAAAATTTTGTATGTGGAAATAATTGTTTATGGAACTTTAATAATATAATATTTGAAATCTTCTACCCCAAAAACCCATAAAACGATACCCCACATAGGTAGTAGTGTGGGGGGTGATAGGGGGTAGTGGGGGTGGATGAAGTAAAAAAATAAAAAATATTTTAATGTTTTTGGTTCTATTACACAGTACACACACTAAATCACAATCTTTTCTCATCCCCTTTAATAATGGTAATGGGGGTGGCTAATGCCAAAATGTTCCAGATCTCGTTAAAATACATAGATGTACCAAATTTCAAGCGAATATCTTAAACGGTTCCAGAGTAAACGTGCGCACAAAAAAGTTACAGACAGACAGGCAGGCAGGTAGACAGACAGACAGATTTTTTTTTACTCAAACTTAAAATCTCGACGTTTCATGACATATTCTAAGCCTATTTGAACAATAAATTTTTTTTAAATTTGTCGTTACTATACTTCCTCTGGACGTGGAGTAAAACAGAAAAAAATAAACATTTTTGCAACTATTTTTGGCAGCATCCATGGCAGGAACAAAAAAATCCCAGATTTTACACTTGTGTTTGGACGCACTTTGCTTTGGTTACTTCAAAAATATCGAATTAAAAAATTTTTGAAGCTGAATTTTATACTTTTTGCGAAGCCTGTATGCTTTACCTATACTTTAACAGTGTTAAAAGAGGTTTCTTTTCAAGCAAATTTTTATCAAGGCAGGTTCAGGATTTTTCAAATAATTTAAATATTGCTATAAGCAGTTCAAACCAAATGTATTTTTTTTTCTTAAAAAAATTATTATTTATTGTTGCAACATTGCTCCAATGTTGAAGTATATTTTTTTGTTTATAAAGTGTAAATTAATATTAAGGATCGAAAAGTTGCTGATTTTTTCGCATGCTGATTCTGATGGTGCTATTAAAAAAAATGTAATGTTGAATACTAGTATTAAAAAAATAGTAAATTTTAAACCATTATTCGAAAAAAAAAAAAAAAAAACAATTTAAAATAATAAAGCTCCACAAATTGTTTATAACAATTTGTTTATTTAAAAATAATGAAAATAAAAAATAACAATTTTTTCAATAGCACCATCAGAAAGAGCATGCGAAATTATAACTTTTCGTTCCTTAATAGGTATTAATTTTTTATACTTTATAAATAAAAAAATACATTTCAACTCTTATTTTTTTAAGAAAATCAAGGAACCTGATTTGAATTTTTAAAAGCCCCATCGAGTGCTGAAAAAACATTATTGAAAGTGTATATGTTTTGAATTGATTTAAATATTTTTAAACTTCATTATTATTATTATAGCCAGGCCGCTTGGAAAGTGCCGAAGAACGATCATTATTACGTTTGCGTACGGGTAGCTGTAGATCCTAAACTATGATGGATGTCCTTGCAGACTTTTTTCTGGAAAATTCGATGGTCTACAAAAAGGTTCAGTGCACTTATGTCGAATCTATTACCGTTTTCGCTACGTAAGCGACGAAAGGTTAAAAATCACTATCTTCTAATTCTTAACAATTTTCGTATAACTTTTTAAACAAATTCGATGACCTTAAAAGTACTCACAAATACTTTTCCTATCGAGCTGAATCGAATGGCTCCAAGAAATAACGTTTTCAAGCACCGGGAAATTAATGCAAGTGGTTTTACCAATTGCATTGCAATATATAGTATTTCTTCCTTATTCCACTATTTGCATATCACACATCAGACAAAAAAAAACCCTTGCACTATTCACTGTTAAATGATTCTCCATTAACTGCACACAACACAACGAAAGTGGCAGGCGCTATGATAGAGGCCCGTCGGCGCATGTGCAGAAAATAACATTTAAGAATAAGTGTATTTGAAGTAAATTGAATATTGAACCTTTTGGGTCAAGAATTATATAGTTCTCTATCAAGAATACTTTTTAATTATATGAATAGAATGATGCTTGGAAGTCAACACCATATAAATATTTGATAGAAATATCGACTATTATTTAACCTAGACTTCTACTCTTGTATGAAATTTCAAATTTCAAGAATATGATTATTCTTGGAGACAGTAACTATAGGATTTTTTTCCGTGTAGTTTAATTATTATAAATAATTATTTAATGCCGTGACGAGTTTTCGTAGACTATTTCTTTTATTTTGTTCAAACCACAATTGTAGATGCAAAATTTGTTTTCCACTTTTTATCAGCTTGCCAAGGACTTATCAACTTCCAGTTCCGTCTTATAACAAGCATAATCGCGATATATATTGCACAAAATGACTTTTATTAATTAGGAGTCGACTGTCCTTAATACCCTAATCATCCAATTACGAATTGCGTTTGAGAGATAAGGAGAAATTTAAAGAGTACAAAGTACAAGGTAGATGAACGAAAAATTAGTATCGGCAGTCTTTGTAGTAGAGTAGCTATGTGATAAATAGTATGTGGCAATAACAGCTCGTGAGAGCTAGACGATTTTCACCATTTTAGATATTTAATATTTCTTTACCCTTAAATTATTAACTTTATTGAATAATTATAAGAGTTAAAATATGCTAAAGCCCAGGAAATTTTATCAACTTTTTATAATATGTATGTTAATAGTTGTCATATAAACCATGAGTTTGTAGAAGAACTCACCACCGCTCGTCCGAAGGGTCCTTTTGGTATAGGAAAATGATTCGAATCCTCTTTTTTTTTCGGATCACGGATGCGAATCCTCAAGTTAACTTCAGAATTATTGTTACAGTTCCATTTATTATTTTCTATTTTAATATTGCGGTGATTAGATTGGTGCTTTGCTTAATTATGCAATATGTAAGTGATTGATTGATTAAAGAAAACAAATTGCATTTTATTATAGCATAAAGTCTATACAAAATGAAAAAAATAAAAACATTGCTAATGATTTTTGTTTGCTTTTGACAGGAAAATTTCCGTCAGTTAAAGAGTTTCTTCGGGGGTCGTCTGAGACAAATGAAAATAGCCTCTCAACGGGTCTAGATGAGAGCAGGCAGGTATTGAATTTTATGGAGAGAGTTTTAAGAATAGGGTATTCATTAAGAGTGCATATATGAGTTTTATCATCTAAATATCTCACCAATTCAAGCTCAATTTTCGGAGTTTTAGTAGAGCTTGCGTCATTTATTATACTATACGTCAGCATTTTTTGTATCGCTTTCGTTGCCATCGCCAAGATATAAAATGTTGGAAAATCTTTTCCTTAAACTATTCAAACACATCTGTGTCAACTGATCCCCTCCATATTTGTACCTCTCGGCCACTATCATTTTTTCATATCTATTACTTAGATAAAAGTAAAAAATAAAAGTGTAGGACTCTCAAAAACGTTAATCTGTTGGAAGAGTTTTTGACTTTTATTTTTAGTCACATAAATTCCAACGATACTGTGATAGCTTAGATCCAAACATTCATAATCCGAGTAATCCGCGTCCCCGAAACGCCCTAGATATCGAAGAAATTAAAACAGTAAGATCCATCCTCTCTCCTTTGACTATTAATCAAAATAAAATAGATAAAATTCACTAGATTATTTTGATCAGATGTTTGATCTGCTAGAAAATACAATAGTGTTATCCCGAAGTGACATAACTGTGGGAACTCAGTGAGTTTTAGTTGTACAGAAATAAAAAACCGCTACCTAAGGAATCAGTACTTCCACATTCAGATTTCCTGTTTAAGTCTATTACAACAAAAAAAAATTGATACTATATTTGCACTATATGTAAAAATTTTAAAAACATTTATTAAGCAATAGTAAAAATCAGCTGGTTAGTAATCATTTTTTGTGACCTCGTTATTTGGACACGTTGGGGGATGGGGGACGCTTCGGTCAAACCATCGATTTTGTAGGACAAACGTTTTTTCGTGTTTTTTATTAAATTATCTCAAGATTTAACCAAAAAACTAACTGTTAGTAATAAATTTTGAACAATCACCCAATCGACATATATACTCAAGCGAAGTTTATATAGCTACCACTACCGAGATTTTTCGCAGAGAGAAAAGTTGGGCGTCTCGTCAAAACGAAGCTACTCACGAAAATTCAGCCTGTTAGTAATCATTAAAAAAGGGCGCTGTACTGTGGACTATAATATAATTAATTAAATTTAAAAGAAATTAAAACAGTAAGATCCATCCTCTCTCCTTTGACTAATAATCAAAATAAAATAGATAAAATTCACTAGATTATTTTGACCAGATGTTTGATCTGCTAGAAAATACAATAGTGTTATCCCGAAGTGACATAACTGAATAAATTTGTAATAATTTGAGGACTTATGTTAATATTTGACACAATTCAAGGTCCACATTTGTAAATATAACATTGAATATGTTGAAATTTTTTTGCATAAACTTTTAAGAATGTATATTGGAATTTACATTATGTATTCACAAGCTCTCCATTTTTCGGGAACATTTTGTCTACGGAATATCTGACTAGAACCAAAGCACAATACATAATATCGGTTATACAAAATAAAATGTTTCAAAAAGTCTTATGTAATTTTCTGTTCAGAATAACCTAAAGCAGGTACAATCAGTTTATGAAAACCATTTTGTCTGCATTTTCTTACTGTGGGAACTCAGTGAGTTTTAGAAATAAAAAACCGCTACCTAAGGAATCAGTACTTCCACATCCAGATTTCCTGTTTAAGTCTATTACAACGAAAAAAAATTGATACTATATTTGCGCTTCACTATTATAAGTAAAAATAATTGTTCATAAAGATTTAATAATAATAAATAAATAATAATATTGGATATGCCACACCGGTAGTGGTGCTGGCTGGTGGTTGATGAAAAAAAAATTGAGGCCATTGGTTTGGGTACTCACACTAAATCACAATGTTGTTGTTTTTTTTACCCCCGTTTAATAACGGGGCGGAGGTTACAGTGGACAGTTGCATCAGCCAGACATACAGTCTTAATTTTATGGACTCTTGCTTGCTTTGCCTATTTTATACCCATTTACCCCCAAACCTTCAACTGAATTAAATCAAAATCAGATCTCGTTATAAATAGGTGTGTCAAATTTCAAGTCAATATCATAAACCGTACCAGACTAATCGTGCACAGAAAAAGTTACAGACAGACAGATTTTTTTACTCAAACCTAAAATCTAGATGTTTAATGACATTCTAAGCAAATTTGTAAATCCAATTTTTTTTACCGTTGCTATAAGACTTTATTCCACTAAAAAGAAGTCAACTTGTAAAAAAACAGCTTTAAACTATAATAAAAGTGCTCGTCACTCATAAGAAGCTATTTTCTCTATATCCTCTAAAATAGTCTGTGAAAATCTTCTGCATCTAAAATTACAAAAAAGAAAATATGTATTTTTAGAAAGGGCATATATCTGTGTCAATTTTTAACGCACTAAATTAAATGAAAAGCAAATTGTAGATGATTTCTTAGGCTTGGTTTTTACCACGACTTTTTCGGAATTTTAGTTTTTGAGGTAGGTACTCGTGAAAAATCGATAATATTCCGAACCTTTTTTTGAGATGACTTGACGAGCAACAGACCGTGTATTTTAATATTTTGTAACTAGGTTTCGCGTGAGAAAAATGTTTGTATATTACTTCCACATCCGCGTAGTAGAGTGGAAATAAAACAGTAACGGTAAAAAATATTTTTTTTTTAAATAGGCTTAGAATATCATGAAACGGCAAGATTTTAAGTTTGAGTAAAAAATTACGTCTGTCTGTAACTTTTTTTTTGTGCTCAAGATTACTCTGGAACACTTTATGGTACTCACTTGAAATTTGACACATCTGTGTATTATCCGAGACTAAATATATTTTGATTTTATTCAGATGACGGTTTGGAGGGTAAATGTGTATAAATAGATAAAGCAAGCAAGTAAGCGTCCATAAAATTGGGATTTAGTGCATGTACGAGAAGCGAAGGTCTCCCAATTTTTTTGTATTAGCCCCCCCCCCCATTACCAGCTACACTCCGTTATTAAAGAGGTAAAAAATAAAATTGTGATTTAGTGTATGTACTAGAATCAAAGGCCTCATCATTTCTTTGGCACCAGCGACCTCCTTTAATAATAAGGTGGGGTGGTAGTGGAGAGGAAATCTGGATGTGGAAGTAGCGATTCCACAGGCAACGGTTTTTCTAATCTGAGCCTGGAAGTTTCGCTTGAGAAATTACTAAATAATATATAGATGTAATGATATATTATGTACAGTGTGGTCGCGCGAACGTTAGAACCTCATTTATCTTCGTTGTTTTTGGAGTTACGTAAAAAGAATCGCGTTCTAAAAAATTTATTTCAGAAAAACAATTGAAAGGCGCATTTCGGAGATATGAACTTTACTTTGGTTTTTTTCAATGGAATACCCCGTATATTTTACCACAATCTTAAAGGCCATAAAAAAGCTTTCGAGTGATATATAAAACATAGTATTTTTTTTGAAAATTATACTAGATATTCAATTTTATATTTTGTTACCATTAAGAGTCATGGTAATCCGAAAAATATGTACCGATCATTGAACTTTTCTATTTTATTTAAAACAAAGTGATATTAGTTACTAACAAATACCTTGACAAAACTGATAGTCGGGGAGCCCACTCTAGCTGTACGTGCAACCCCCCGATCCTAGGGGACAATGTTTTTCATAAACATTAGACCCTAAGGAACAATTTTAGACATGTCCTCCCCCCCAAAAAAACTGGCTCTACTTTCAAAATGGCGTCCATGTTTATAAAAATAATCTGTTGCCAATGTTGTTTTTGTCATTTAACACAAAAACTAAAAAAGATGAACAAAAACAACGTGCATAAAAGGGTAAAGCGGAATAAGCATGGTTAAATGGCCCCAGAAGCGCTTGGACCTAATTTGGTGTCAGTAGATCGACAATTGGAAAATAAATATTTTCCTGGAGTTTTAGCCCCCCGTCACCACGGGTAACCCCTGTACCCTAATAAACATGACATTTCGTTTTCATTTTTTATCTTTGCAATTTGTGCGTTAATTATTATGAAAAAAATAGACGATGTACAGGGTTATTCACTATATATTGACCCCCCCCTTTATTTCTGTTATTATTGAAAATAGGAAAAAAAGTTTCGTATAAAAGTTGTAGGATCTTACCTATATTTTAACGAAACGTGATAAAAAAAAAACAATATCATGTATAGGTCACGTGATACGAAATACCTAAATATATGTTTTTTTAAATGGAACACCCTATATATTATTGCATTTTCGAGAAGCCCTTTTTGTCCTGATTTCAAATATATAACATTGTATAGGTCTATCTTAAATACTTTTTGATATATTTGCCATTCAAAATTCAAATAAACTGCTTTATTGACAGATGATTGAGACATGCGTGTCAAAACACAAATAAAAGAAAAATAACAAGGTATTCCACGAAAATAATTATTTTATTGTTTATTCAATTTTGACATTTCAAACCGTCATTATTAACATTTATTCAATCAAAATGGGTTACAGTGAGGCTGAAAAGGTCGAAATATTTTCCCTTTATGTGAAAAATAATAAAAATAAGTGATTAAAATTGAATAAACAATAAAATAATTATTTTCGTAGCCTACCTTGTTATTTTTCTTTTACTTGTGTTTTGACACGCATGTCTCAATCATCTGTCAATAAAGCAGTTTATTTGAATTTTGAATGTCAAATATGTTAAAAAGTATCTAAGATAGGCCTATACAATGTTACATATTTGAAATCAGGAGAAAAAGGGCTTCTCGAAAATGCAATAATATATAGGGTGTTCCATTTAAAAAAACATATATTTATTTCGTATCACGTAACCTATACATGATATTGTTTTTTTTTATCACGTTTCGTTAAAATATAGGTAAGATCCTACAACTTTTATACGAAACTTTTTTTTCTATTTTCAATAATAACAGAATTAAAAGGGGAAGGGGGGTCAATATATAGTGAATAACCCTGTACATGTAATTTAAATGCATCTCAGAAAAAAAAAATCAGCTGATTTTGCTGCCTCCTTCGAATAAAAAAAAATATTTGAAAATTAGAATATTTATTTTTTCATGAAAATAATGATTCGCATACACACAACTTTTACCAAAAATACATTATTATGAGTAGTTTATTGTAGATTTTTTTCAAATTTTTTTAAGCGGTGCGCCATAATTAAAAAAAATAGAAACTGTTACGACGCATTGTTTAGTGGTGCTTAACCATTGAAACTTGTCTGGCGGACCAGACCAGTGTCTCCGTGTGTATTTGGACCCGCTGAAACCGAATTCGAAGTTAGAATTTTCATCCCTATCCCAAAAAACACCCCCCCAAAAAAATGGTCTGTCCGGCGGACCCGACCAGTATATTCTTATCTATTTGGACCTGCTGAAACCGAATCCGAAGTCAGAATTGTCAGATTGGCTTGTTTTTCACCCCCAACCCCAAAAAAACCCCAAAAAAACAAAGTGGTCTGTCCGGCGGGCTATGCCAGTGTATCCTTATGTATTTTGACTTGCTGAATCCGGATCTGGCGGACCATATCAGTGTATCCTTATGTATTTAAATCCGCTAAAACCCAATCCGAAGTCAGAATTGTCAAATTTGAAAGAAATCTACAATAAACTACTCATAACAATGTATTTTTGGTAAAAATTTTGTGTATGCGAATCATTATTTTCATGAAAAAATAAATATTCTAATTTTTAAATATTTTTTTTTTTCGAAGGAGGCAGCAAAATCAGTTGATTTTTTTTCCTAAGATGCATTTATATTAAATGTATATCATCTATTTTTTTTTTCATAATAATTAACGCACAACTTGCAGAGATAAAAAATGAAAACAAAATGTCATGTTTATTAGGGTACAGGGGTTACCTGTGGCGACGGGGGGCTAAAACTCGAGGAAAATATTTCTTTTCCAATTGTCGATCTACTGACACCGAATTAGGCCCAAACGCTTCTGGGGCCATTTTACCATGCTCATTCTGCTATACCCTTTTCTACAATTTTGTTCCTATACAATATTTGGTTGCCGTTTTCGAGATAAATGTCTGTAAATTATGCGCTATCCAATTTGGAATCAAATTTTCAAGTTGGCGCGGCGCAGCGGTGGGCAATAACTGCCAATTTGAAGTTACAAATATTAGTTCTGGGAACCTTTTAAGTCACCCCGTGTTATTTTACCGCTTTGCTACTTATATCTGTCATCCATACCGGATTTGGCAATAAAAGAAGGCTTATTAACATATCCGCATTAGCAGAAGAGTACGGACCTCAAAAATGTTCGGCATTACTAAGCCTTCATTCATTTACTGGATGCGACTCAGTCAGCGCCTTTTAGGGAAAAGGAAAGATACAATCCCTACAAATGTTACTTTCTCCCAAATATACCTAATATATCCGAACATTTCAAGATTTGGGGAGCAGCTGGAATATTGATGATAAATTAGTCGCATCATTAGAGGAGTTTACATGTGCCATATATGGATCAAAGAATTGCGCTAGCGTGGACGAGCTTCGCCTAATTGCCATTAGACAGAAATGTGGTGACAAAGATTTCTCTTTATCAATTGACGCTGAAGTTGATTTTTCTTCCACCATTAAGAGCTTGCCTTATCGAGCATATTAAAAGCAGTGTTTACCAAACGCGTATTTGGCGATTAGCCGACGAAGGTATTCACAATATTCCAAATCCTTGGAATGATTATGGATGGCAAGAAAATGGAGAACCTCTTTGGTGTTCAGCAGATAAAATACTACCTCAATCCTTACTGAAATTCTTCAGATGATTCCAAATCAAATCGTAATAGACGAAAGTGAGGATGATAACGATATCATAAATGAAGCAATAGAGGAAGAAGACTTGAAAGAAATATTCGATGAGACAGCGGGAGTCAGCGATAGTGAATCTGAAAGCGAATGAGGTGTTACTTTCGTTTTATATTGAATTTTATATTTTATTTTAAGAGCTGAATCATTTATCTGAAAAATGGTAACTCCTATCCAAATATTGGATAGGAACAAAATTGTAGAAAATTTTATGTACAGGGTGACAGTCGGGAACCGGATGTTTTGGAACGCATAGTACGGAGCTTAGCGCGGTTACAGGAGGGCAAATGCGATGTTACTACCTTCGTAATGTTGTGCCATTTGAGTAACAAAGGAGCAGAGGACAGTAGAGCATCGAATGTTTGCATACGACACGTTTATCCGAAATGGCGAGTCAGTGCTACACAGCAGCTTTTTCGCATTCACTTTAATGTTAGTCGACGGGGAGCTGTTCCGCCTCGCCACACCATCATAAGATGAGTAAATAATTTGAGAACAACTGGCAGTATAGTATAATGAAGAAAAAGTCACAGCCACAACGTACCATAAGAACCCCTGAAAACAGAGCGAGTGAGAAAGGCGCTAATCAGAAGTCTTTAATTGTCCGCCCGAAACATGCAATTGAGTTAAACATGAATGGGGAATCGGTTAGGAGAATCTTGCATAAGGATTTAAAATTCCACCCCTACAAACTACAGATTGTTCAAAAATTAAAGGAACGAGATTTTGAAACTAATGAGGATTTCGCTATGAGAATGCAAGTGATTTTGAGACAAGACAATTTAAGTCTACAGCTCCTAATGAGCGACGAAGCTCATTTTCGTTTAGATGGAGCAGTTAATAAACAGAACTTCAGGTACTGGGCTCTTGAAAATCCACGAAATATCCATGAACGACAGACGTGTTATGGACGATTTCATGAAGAGGGTCGAAAACTGCATCCAACGCGATGGACACCATGTCGACGACATTATCTTCCTTAATTGATACACATTGTAAATGGCATTGTGTAACACGTATTTCTAAATTGTCCGGTTCCCGATTGTCACCCTGTACTTTGTTTTTTGTGCAGAAAGTTTTTCTCCAATTTTTGTGTCAAATGACAAACAATATTTGCAAAAAATTTTTTTTTATAAACATGGACGCCATTTGGAAGTACAGCCAGTTGTTTTTTTAGGACATATGTCTAAAATTGTTCCTTAGGCTTTAATCTTTATGAAAAACCTAGGTCCTCTAGGATCGGAGGGGGTTGCATTTACAGTTAGGGTGGGCTCCCGTAGTATGACGTATTGTTTACTTTAAATTACATACTTTTACTTTCCACGGCTAATTTGATAAATTGTAATAGTAAAAGACAATTTGTTTTAAATACTATGTATTATATATCATTAAAAAGCTAATTTTATTTCCTTTCAAATGGTGTAAAAATATACTGGGTGTTTCATTTAAAAAAAAAAACAAAGTTCTTATTTCCGAAATGCGACTCAATTTTTTCTCTAGCATGATTTTTGGAAAATTTAACATTTTTAATGTCCTTTGGAGGATCACAGACTCTTCCGGATAATACGAAACGCTCGTTAGCTACTAAGAGCTCAATCATCTTATGCACGATACAATTCACAAATTGTCCGAGTCTGGTCTCGTGAGATTGGCCTGCGAGCTCGTAAAAGTAATTAAACAATCATTCCAATTAACCTATACACGACCCAATCTGCAGGAATTCTAGCAGATTGGACTCTGCCGATTGTATCGTGTGTACACCTCTTTAGACTTTTTTTTTTTTTATTACCCATTCCCATTACTCATAAAATGTCAATTCAATTAAAGCCACGCACCTTCCAGTACTTTTTCTTCGAATTTGGATGCCCGCTGACAAAAAAAACGGAAAGTTCCGGAACGGTTGAGGAAGGTCGAAATTTGGCTGCCAGTGCGCAAACGGCCCTGCGCATTCTTAGAAACCGCTATCGATTGATCAGACCTAGCTTATGTCGTCGTGCCGTGCGGTATTAGATCCTTCCGAATTCCCAGAGCTGGTGAACGCGCGTGCCGATCTGCGGTGTTCAGGACATATCACAACCCCTCAATTAACGGGTGACAGTTTGCGGTGCTATGGCCAATGGCAGCGAGTCACCTCGAGTCTTCTTCCCAGGCACCTCGAAGGCCCAAAGGTACTTAGAAAATATTGCGGGCCCAGCATGTCCCGCAGGCACTGCGGGGGGCCGGTTGGCTGTTCCGAAAGTTTTTATTTTGATCAATAATATGTCACTATTAATATACTTACTATATACACGGTGATCGAAAATTGTCTTCCAATATGTCTGCGGTAGAAAGAACATAAAAAAATAACGGTACTCTTTTATAATAAATTATTTCCGGAAATGGATAATAAATTATTCAAATTGTTCTCTATTGTTTACAGCCGCCAGTAGTAATTAGTTATTATCAATATTATATATTATAAAATTTGCTAAAACTTTTATTTAAACAATTTTCTTCCACAGTCAACTGTTTTAAAATTACAGCAGGTCGAAGTGTGAAAAATGACATTTTCGAGCTACTGTGATGTTTAAACATTTAATTGTGGAAGAAAATCGTTTAAACAGTAATTTTAAGAAATCTTGTAATCTACAATGTTGATAATAACTAATTACTATGTGAGAGCAACGGGGACAGAGATAATTGCAAAAATCTGCAGTGGTGCAAATTTTCACCTTTTTGGGCGAGTGTAAATCGTGAAATATTTGCAATACATAAAAATTGTTGTGTTGACAGATCAGCGAAAACTCTAAAAATTCGCATAAAATTCATTGTTTCAAAGAAATAACACTGCTGCAAGCAGAGCTGGGTAAAGTACTCTGATAAAGTGCTTCAAGCACCAAGTACCAAGCACTTAGCTAGAGTGCTTTAAAGCATCAAGTATCAAGTACTTTTATTTACAAAAGTACTCCAATTACCAAGTACAGTACTTGAAAAAGAAAAGCACCAAGTATCAAGCCCTCAGAAATATAAATGTCAAGCGGTAACATGAGATTAAAAAACAAAAGCAAGATTATTGTCACGCCAATCACACCTTTATGATATGATAATCATGAAAAATTCAGGGAATAGAAAGTAGAAACGCTCTAAAAAATATTATTTATGTACCTATTTATTAATAAGTACTGTAGGTACAAAATAATATCAATAATATAGGTACATAGTACATAAAACGCTGTAAGAAAATATTATTTATGTATTTATTAATAAGTAGTCTAGGTACATAATATCAATAATATAGGTACATAGTTCATATTAAAATTAAAATAAATATTTCACATAAAAACATATCCAAAAAAGTAAAACCTGTATTCTATTCTGTACTAATACTATAGTGGATAAAAATAGACTTCTTAAAAAGTGTTTGGGGAGGAACTTCTTTTGTTGGAATCAGGGATATAACAAAGGATGACTATACATTTTTGGCTTGGGGCGAGGTTGACATAAACATTTTAAATTACAAAATATCGTTTTTTCTCGCATTTTTATGAATATCTCCTGTCGTATTGGTCGATTTGCAAGAGTATAAAATGGAGATTGTTCACAACAAAATTTCAAACAGATTAAGATATACAAAACCTCTATTAAATATGAACTAATCTCAAAAAAAAATATATCTAGATTTTTTAAATCATTTAATATAGCTTTAATAATATAATGTATCAATTATTTACATAAAATTTTGAAGAAACACACTCTTTATGGGTGTTAACAACCACAGAAAGTTTCACGACAAATATTTATTTAAACAGCCAAAAGCCATAAACAATTTAAAAGTTTGCGGGCTCATAATAATTATGCCATTATGCCATAATAAGTAGGTATGCTAAGTCATACAGAAACAATATTGTTTTAAAGTGTAGGTAGGTTTTTAAAGATACTTTTGAATGGTTTTAACGAAATAATTTTTTACGTTTACTTTAACAATTCTTTGGAAAATTAAAATTTTTTTAAAATTTAATGCAAAAAGTATGGTATCTGCTTGCAATTAACATAAGAGGATATTTATTTTTTTAATTATTTTTTGTACGTACCTAATTTTTAAACATGTTAACATTTTTCAGTTTTGTAAAAATAATCTCAAAAATACAAGCGCTAAGCGAATTAAAAAAAAATTAAAATTACACAACATGGTTAAACATAAAATAATTATTTCATTAAAACCAGTTAAAAGTATCTTTAAAACCTACAGTTTAAAAAAATGTTGCTTCAAAGTCAATATACAACGTAATCTACCAGGACATGCGGAAAATTTAACAGTAGGTTGTCCCCACTGAAAGGATTAAAAAAAAATTTTTAAAATGACCAAAAAAATTACCTTATTTTTTTGTAGGAATGCGCCGCCAATGACTTCAAATAATCTAACGTAACGCGGTACAACCATATCACTTTATCAGACTTGGGATTGACACTACTGACAGCAAAGCTGGATAATAAGATAGAAATGACTTTTTGGTTTTAATCAAATCACACTACAAAAATACCGAAATAAATCGAAATAAATCAAGGACATTAACCCCATGCTGAAATGACAAGCAGATATACGAGATATTTAGTTCAATCGGTCAATGACACGGCCGTCTAACTATTGTTCGACCGGAAGCAAAAAACGCGGCTCTCTAGGGGTCTACACAAGATCCAGCGGCACGGAGCCAGCCTTGTCGGCATGCTTTGAACTAATTCGTAAAAGTGCACTGGTCCGCTGGAATTCCAATTATCTTCAAAGCGTACCAACAATGTTGACTACCTGCCGCTGGATCGTGTGTAGACCTCTTTTTTTGATCTCGCCGGCCGGCTTCACTTTTTATGCCAATTAAGGTAATGTAAACAACTCGAATACGTTCTTTCACCAGTATAAGTTCGTCGACCTATTCAAGGTAGGTCAGGACTTACTAAACATCAGTAGTGTATCTTCGCAAATTGACTAATAATTTAATATACTAAATTACCTCAGAATCCTCTAAAATTTTGCAGGGGCTTTCCCACATTGAAGACTAGCACACCATTTTTTTTTCCGCTGAGACTTAACCTTTTCTTTATTTTACATTACACAATAGGGATATGGTAATCACACACTTGCATCACCAATTATGGATAACTAAACACTGAACAGTGAACACAAGCGACTTTGTTTTTCTATTAGTTTTTGACAATTCATGATGGGACTTGTCTAGATGGGCCTTAATGAATTTTAAAAAGAGCTTGCACGTATAACGCACTTCAAAAGAATTTCAATTACGTTCTAAAGTAACTGAAGTACTAAAAAGGACTTCAATTACTTTAAAAGTAATTGAAGCACTTTGGTTTTGCGAAATTAATAATGAGTATGAATAAATGACGTCGAAAAAACGGGGGAAAACGCAGGGTTCATAACGACCTAGAAAACCTGGAAAAGTCAGCGAATTTTATTCATTTTCAAAAAAAATTCATCGAATTTGAAAATAATTTCATCAAAAAATTTTTTTGAGTTTTGTACTTCTAGTTTCGTGCCGATTATTTAATGAAGCCGCAGTGCTCCCCGCTCATCAATTATTAGACCTGGAAAAAAACCTTTCAATAGTCCTGGAAAACCTGGAAAAGTCAAGGAATTTATGTTGGCTATAAAAAAATATAGTTAATAATTACAATTTCTATGAACCCTGAGACGTTTCCGAAATTCGAGAAACTTCGAGTTGGTGTAATTTTTAAACAATTGGCAGTGGACGAAAATGGTTTAAACAATGTTTTAGGAAATTTTATAATCTACAATATTTATAATGACGGGGAAAAATTGCAAAAATTTGCCGTTCTGGCGGCTGTAAATCGTAGCAATCGTATTAGCAATAGAGAAAAATAGTTTAAATAAAAGTTGTATCTTTTTTTAATCCCTGCAGTATTGAGAGTACCTAATTTTATGGTAGAACTAAAACGAAAGGAGAAAAAATTTTTGAAAAAAATAATTGAACCACCTTCAAAAAATTCCGTTAAAAATTATGAAATAAAATTTCACCGTCGCATTGTCCAGTTAGTTGAATCTTATTACCATTTAATTTGATTTATCTAACCATAATTGAAGCCTTCAGCATTGCTTTCCCTTTAAAGAAAATCAAAATCAAAAATAGCAAACCATGGATGGAATTAAAACATCCGGAAAAATTACAGTTCCTTACATCACATAAGAAAATATACATCCAACAAATCATTTCACGAGTACTTTAATAAATATCGAAATACCTACAGGAAAGTAATCAGAGTTGCAAAAGAATGTTATTATAAAACGAGACTCTCCAAGGCAGCTAACGGGTCAGAGGAGAGCTGGGCCATCATTGATGACCTAAGTGATAAAAACAGTCACACTTCACCTCAATTTAAATTAGAGTTCGACCGATGGATCGGCATCGGTGCCGATGGTACAAAATTTCACCCATCGGCATCGGCCATCTGCAAAATATAAGGCCGATGGTACCGATGGATTTTCTGACGGGTTGCATACTTAAAGTCTCTGTTGGGAATGAAATGTTTATTGTTTAGATTTAAAATAAAGGGTGCGTTAAGAGATCTATAGACGATCCAACCAACCAACCGACCTTCTCGGTACACTTTGAAAATTGCCATGCGAACACCTAAAAGTGAGCTGGTCTGCTGGAACCAATATTGTCGGTACGCCTTAAAGAAGCTGGAATTCCATTTTTTATAATGTATACCTTTGTTTCTGTTTTTGTGCAAAAAATATTAATTTTTATTTTTGAACATGTTGATTGATGTCTATTGTCTAAGTTCAAAATTCAAACATCGGCCATCGGCATCGGCCGATGCTCAAGTAAAAACATCGGCATCTGCATCTGTATCGACATCTGCCCATCGGCAAAATTCTGCCATCGGTCGAGCCCTAGTTTAAATTAGATCCTAACTTGACTAATAACTACTATTGTACTATCGGAGAAAAATTAACAAACAATGTTGTGTCACCAAATGACCTCGGGAGTCATTTATATTAGTGATGTTAATGTTCCAATGAGTTTTTACTTATCATTATCAAAATTAAGAGAAATTATTTTAGAAATAAAAAATAAAAAATCCTCTGTGGTGTAGATGTACCGAAGGTTCACTTGCACTCGAGGGGGTAAGCACTTATGCAATATGTGGGACAAGTATATGTGCAATTGTGTGCAATATCGTGCAATATGTATGCAATATGTGTGCAATTTGTGTGCAATATATGTGAAATATTGCAATTATGGGACACATAGTTTCAAGTGATTGCCTCCTTGCTTGAACTAATTTTAGATGAAAAAGAAAAGTTAATAAAAACCACACATCGATTAAGGCGTAAACACTTCATTGCCACATTTGTTGAAAATAATATCCACAATACTTAAGTTTTTACACCTAAATCGAAGTGTGGTTTTTATTAATATTTCTCTTTCATATGAAATTCTTTCAAGTGAACATTCGAAACTTTGGTGTAGACGATCTATCTGTTAAAGCTTGAAAATATGACAAATAGCACATTAAATATTTTAATTCGTCTCATAAATCAATTCTTTGAAACCGATATATTCCTTTCTTGAACTTTCGTTGTTATTCCAATTTAAAAAGGCGGAAAGTACTGACGAACCCTCAAATTTTTGTCCAATTTCTTTAATATGTACCCATGGGTGGTCCAAAAATGACTTAATTTTTTATAGAGGATCTCGATCCCTCAATTTGTTTCCAAATCCGAAAAAAGTAAGTACTAGACCAATAGTAACAATTTTTGAAGAAAAAACGAGAACAAAGTGCTCAAAAGGGTAAATTCCCTGAAGAATTTACATTTTTTGATTTAAGTGTAGTTTCCGGGGCACCGTGGAGGTGTGTTAGGGGCGACAAACCCATATCTATATAAGTACATCAAATTCTTCATTGGATAGTTCTCTACAAGTCCTATAAGTTTAATGCAAAATTTTCCTTATCCATGAACAATTATTCAACAAATCCCAAAAAGTCATTCTTCCCATGCAATTTAGATGGAAAACTTCAGGTCTCCATAGGCATGCATCATTTAAAATTAAAATTTAAAAAAACCAAGAAATACTTACTTTTTTTGGATTTGGAAACAAATTGGGGGGATCGAGACCCTCTATAAAAAATTAACTCATTTTTGGATCACCCTAATGTACACTTTCTAAAATAATCGAAAAATTAGTTAAGAAAAGGATATTAGCTTTCTTAACTATACATAAAATATTTAATAATAACCAGTTTGGGTTTCAAACCAACAAAAGTACCAGCGCCAGCGACGCTATTTTTGCTTTTTTTAGAAGAGGTTTATCATAAAAGAAATGAGGCTGAAGTTGCTGCGGCTGTATTTTGTGATATATCGAAAGCATTCGACTGCGTAAATCATGAAATATTGCTGCGGAAATTTCACTGTTACGTATTCAGAGGTACCTCATTTGCCTGGATTCAGTCCTACCTTAAGGATCGCTCTCAAATGATAAAATCTTCAGGAAAATATTCTAATAAAGTTAAGATATGTTGCGGAGTTCCACAAGGGTCTGTTCTCGGCCCAGTTCTCTTTTTGATATATATGAAATCTGCTCCGATATATCCGTAGTAAAGGAATGGTGCGATTCTAATATCCTTACATTTAATATTGCTAAAACTGACGTAATAGCATTCGGTTGCAACTTAGAAGAGCTTTACCAGGAAAGTCATATTCCGGAAAGTAAAACTAATAGAAAATTTATTAGACAGTATATTGACAATAAATTAAACTTTCAAGAACATATAAGGAACCTAAATAATAAATTAGCCTCGGGATGTTATGATATTCGCATAATTTCTATCGAATTGGGATGCTCTACTACAAAGACAGCATACTTGAAATTTTGTACACATCTGTACTTTAACGAGATCTGGAACTAGATTATATTTACATCTTGTTCCGTCGACGGGTTGGAGGGTAAATTGGGGTAAATTTGGGGTAAATGGGTAAATCAAACAGGTAAGAGTCCATAAAATTGGTATTTAGTATATACAAGAGAAGCTAAGGTCTCAAAAAATTTTTTGGCATTAGACACCCCCATTACCAGCCCCACCCCCTTTTCAAAGGGGATAAAAAAAATTGTGATTTAGTGTATGTGCACGAACCAGAAACCTCAAAATATTTTTTTACTTCATCCACCCCCACTACCACCCCCATATCACCACCCCCACCTCACTACCGATGTGGGGTGTCGTTTTATGGGTTTTTGGGGTAGAGGATTTCAAATATTATATTATTAAAGTTCCATGAACAATTACTTCCACATACAAAGTATTTTTCGTTGTGAGTGACTTGAATAGAGAATCTGGATGTGGAAGTAGTGATTCCTTGGGCAGCGGTTTTTATTATGTGGGGGGGTCTAACATAAGTTTAAATTTGAGTTTTCGGGGTCGGAGGTGCACCCATTTGGCCGCCATCTTGAAAATACTGGTGTAAATGGTTTTTTTAATATATCTTGATATAACAAAACATTTGTAGAGAGCTTTTTTTGTAGATAATAATATTATGTACAACTTTTATTAACATCTTTTTGTTGTAACTTCCATAATTAAGAAGTTATAAGCAATTTCTATTAATTTTATTTAAAAAATGCAGCAGAGCTTTTTTATAGAGTATTTTGTAACAAATAAATAGACCTACTACGTTCTCTTTTGAAATAATAAATTAAATAGCATATATATTAAAAAAAAACATCAATTAAAAAAAAAAATTTTATCCGAATTTGTTATAAACAATCATCTTTAAGCAAAATGACACAATTTTCTATTGTTAAAAAAAGTTTATTCAATTTATCTTTCAAATGGACCACTTCAATGGCCACTTGAATCTGGTAGAAGTAATGAAAAAAAAAAAAACAAAATTTTATAACCTCCAAAAAAATATATACACTTAAAACTCCCCAGGCTTGTAACTTTCTTATTTTTTAAGCGACGACCATAACAATTTTAAGAAAGGAAACTTAATTTCTTTGAATATTTCTTTACTTCACCCTGTACATGAACTGTGTTACTGTTTTCTTATAAAGGTTTTAATTAGCTTCAATTTATGTTATTAAAATAAATTTTTTTAAAAAATAAAAATTTTACAATTTTTTACTATTTGGTACATTTTAATATAAGTTTGTTTTTAAAAATTTTTTTTTTGTTTTCTTGTTACTGTTTTGTTACGTTGAATATTGTTTGTGATATGTCTTTTGCAAATAAAGCATACAATTGTTGTTTAAATTCTTTTCAAAGTTATTTTAAAATAATTCAGTTTGAAATCGGAAAGAGTGTTTTTAATTTTTTTCTCTAAAACCAAAAAGAATTTCGAATATGACGTAATAACGTAAATTGAAGCTAATTAAAACCTTTATAAGAAAACGTTAACACAGTTCATGTACAGGGTGAGGTAAAAAAATATTCAACGAAATTAAGTTTCTTTGCTTAATAATTTTTCCAAACTTTTTTTTAAATCACTCCGAATGCGTGTTTAAAGTCCTTAAAAATATCTACAATTTGATGTGATCAACATGGTCGTCGCTTAAAAAATAAGAAAGTTACAGGGGAGTTTTAAGTGGCGCACCCCGTACAAAAAAAGTTAGATTCTTTAGATCACAGATGGATTTTTTTTACGATTTAGTATTTTTGCCACAAGTGTTTTGGAAAAATTTAAGTGATTTTACAAAATGTTAAAATGTTTGCAAATATCTTGAAAAATACGCATTTTAGGACTGTAAGTTATTAAACCTTAAGGATAGGATTTTGCAGAGTGAGAGGGAAATATGCGTTTATTTTTGGTTTATTATATATATATAAAAAAAACCATACCTAATAAAATCTTGAAAACTATTTTAGGTTCTTGCTATTGTTCTAACGAATATAACTGTATTTATTTTTTGCTGCAAATTTTTGTTGTAGGTTGTCAATGAAAATAGTTTCTAATTTCACTATTAGATTATGAAATTTAACTATATAAAAAATTTAACGATAAAAACTGTATATGGTTATATTTCTTAGAGCATTGGGAAGTATTATCTGAAAGTATTTTAAAGATTGTACCACTTATAATTTTTTAAATATTTTTATTAAACCCAAAATAAACGCATACTCCCCTCTCACTCTGCAAAATCCTATCCTTAATTGAAGTTCACAAAATTATCATGAACATACTGTAACGTGTTTCCATCCTTAGGAAACTACCCCTTGCAAATTCCGTGGGTTCCAAAAATTATGACAAGAGATGTCCACTAACACACTTTATTAAATATTTACTGGATACTTCACAATACTATTATTTACACTTTACTGACTAAAAATCACAATGTTTATCACTTTGTTTATCCTTGAAGTCTTAACCTCACTTTCTATACTTTTTGAACTTTCTGAACTACTCGCCGAGAATGCGGTCGGTCTTTTATACCTAAAAATGACATCTCGATTGTTCTGTGATGACGCCACCATTCTCTCGATAATTCCAGATGTCACTTTGGAATCTTCTGGTAGGTTCTTTTTCGAGTAGGTGCAAATACATCATTCTAGGGGTTGTAACACATTACAATACTTATTGGTAGTCTTGATCGAATGCCTCTAGAGGAAATTACAGGTATTTAAAGTAAGACAAAAAACTAGATTTTTTTTTAGTCTCAAAAATAGACCATTTTTAATCATTAATATGTATACTTTTCAGTCTAGATATCTAAAAAATAATCACTAAAGGTGTTAGGTACAATGTTTTTCTTGAAAACACTTCCTGTTTTTTTTTCATTTGACACAAAATTACCCGAGTCATTTGAAAAGTACTGAGCGTACTTTCAAGCACGATAAACCGTGACTAGTTGAACTCACACGAGCTCCCAGCAAATTCGATTTGTATGAAAATGGACAGTTCTCTGAAAAAAATACCTGTTGCAAGACTTGAAGCATATTTAATTTTGTTATTTTTTTTGTTTCAAAGTACAGCCCCTTGAAAATCGTCGTTTTACATAAAAATATGTACCTGGCTTTTGAAACTCTACGTTTAAACCGTTTGTAATTCTAATTAAGGGACATATAATATAGTTCTGTATAAGCTTCATTAATTTGGGAGATATATGATCTATTCCACAACAGTTTTTGTTTTCCATTCCGTTGATTATACCAGCAATATTATCTTCAATAAATATAGGTAGGTGAATTGAGTTTAAAGAACCGACGTACAGAGTACGCGGAAGAGAAAAATTTTGACCAAAATGTTCAATAACAAAGGCACACAAAAAGTAAAAAAAGTCGAAACCCAGAGGGTAGACCCCTCTACCACCCCTACGTATTTTGGGGCGCTGAAATCGAATATGACAATAAAAAAAGGTTTTAGTTATCCAATTTTCCCCTAGCACCCCCTTACAACATTGAAATTCCACTTGTTCTAAACATTTGAAAAGTAGTTTTTTTGGTGCGCTGAAACCAAATATGACGATAAAAACTGATTTGAACCACCCAGTCACCCCCTAGCACCCCCCTACAAGCCCCAGGAGGGGTTGATATTCCACTTGTTCAGAAATTTAAAAAGTATGTTTATTTTTAGGTTTTTTGGTGCGCTGAAACCGAGTATGACGATTTTAAATGTTACTTGTCATATTTATTCAGTTTCAGCATCCCAAAATACATGGGGGTAGGGGGTCTTCTGGGTTTCGACTTTTTTTTAAATTTTGTGTGCCTGTGTAATTTTCGAGATAATTTTGTTACTAGAGAAAAAAATAATTTGTAAAAACTTCAGACAGTTGTTTCTTATCACTATCAATGACAATATAATTATTATTCATGATGAGATGTTGGAATTATTTTTTTGTTTACCTAAGTTCTAATTTATAATTTTCCATGATTCTTTTATTTTGTTGGAAGTCAAAGTAATTCTGTAACTACAGTATTTTAGGTGGAAGTAGTATTAAATTGTTTTAAAAAGCAAGGTATTGTCACAATCATTCTAGTATTAATTTGATAGGAGGTCTTGTGTGTCTAGAACTATTCGAAATTTTATTGCGAACCATCTCCAGTTTTTGTTTTTGCGATACGACTGGAGATATTTGCAAATACCCGAGAAAAATAAAAGCGATGTTTTGTGGTTTCGGTTGTTAAAATGAATATGTTCTCGATCTCTCTCGAAATGTAAAACTTTATATATGTACTTCAAACCACCTAAACTCCTCTCCAAACACTTTGAAGAAATTTATTTTTACTGCACTAGAATAGGTAGATGAGAGAAAAATTTTATTTTTTGCTAAAAAAATGTTTAAATTTTTATTTTGGCCACAAGAATTTGTAATGGTTTTGTGTCCACGTAATTTGAGGACGCTCAGTATAAAAAATATGTATTGTAACGTGTTTCCACCCTTAGGAAACCACCCTCGCAAATTCCGTGGGTTCCAAAAATTATAACAAGAGATGTCCACTAACACACTTTATTAAATATTTACTGGATACTTCACAATACTATCGTTAATTTAAATACACTTTACTGACTAAAATCACAATGTTTATCACTTTGTTTATCTTTGAAGTCTTAACCTCACTTTCTATACTTTCTGAACTTTCTGAACTAACTCGCCGAGAATGCGGTTGGTCTTTTATACCTAAAAATGACAGATCTCGATTGTTCTGTGATGACGCCACCATTCTCTAGAGAATTCCAGATGTCACTTTGGAATCTTCTGGTAGGTTCTTTTTCGAGTAGGTGCAAATACACTACATTCATTCAGACATTCGATCTGCTGAAGTCTGCCTACTTTTTTAGTAACATAACCTTAAATTTTAAGGGGTGCAACATATTACAGTATGTTATGTACCTATTTATTAAATAATCCGTGAAATGAGATGCTATGTAAATCGTATCCTATAAATAATCTCAGTAGGTTGTCCGAGAATTTCACGTTGTTCAACATAATCTACGACTCCCATTCCGCACTATGCGGCACATTATGGTAAAATACACGCCTTTCGTAACGGTATTTCTATTCTAAATATAGTAACGAGAAAAATTTTAAACATTTATCTCTGATATGAAGTGTGCAGTGCATTTTGAACAGAGTTATCTGCGTTTGTTCAACAATTCGTAGCGTGACAAGTTAGAAGTAAACATTGCTACGTGTACCTATTGTATTAAGGTACATTTCTCGTGAGTAAAATGTACAAAAATCCTTGCGCCAGTTTCCAGAATGAAGAAAATTGGAGCAACAATGAAAAATCATATGTTTACCTGTTTTATACATCGATTGTTTTGATGACAAATTCAAATATCACAATCTAAAACAGACCAAGTGCACAAAGCGTCTTAATTCTAAGAAGTCTCAAAAAATGGAAGAACTCAGATTATTAATTGAAATCGGGCCACAAAATGACCCTGCAACAACTATTTTATACCAGTTTTTATAAAAATCGCTTATAGAACGGGCGCCCATAACACAAACAAAGTATATATCGTAGTCATCTAGAAAACCACCACTAAATTAATTATATTGTTTTTTAAATACCTGAGTTTGATTGTGTCCACTTGTAAAAATTTACAGAATATCACAACTTCTTTGTTTTGTTTTTGCTTGGAAATGTTGTTGAAGTATTGTTGAATATGCTGGTGCCCAAAACTAATTTTATAAACGACTCGAACCTCGACCCAACCACTCAGCTTAGCTGGTTGCTACGTTTCGTTCACCTTTGGTCTTCAGTCACCAACTGGGGGAAAAGGTGACGTTGCAAAGTGTTATCACATCTATGTATGCCTGATTTCTCTAGATTATACCCATAATCCATCCAGACTTTATGATTTTCGATAGATAGATTAGATACCGTAGTTCAGAACAAATAAAAAATTTCACCTTGTATTTTTCTTGCTAGGTGGAAGGTTTTTTGCTATCTATGTATTACGTGCAGTCTTAGAAGGAATATACATCTGAAGCATTTGAATAGACTCTATGAAACCATTCCATAGATAATGCTTGGTCAAAGTGTTAGTCGTGATGCGCTAATTGTCTTGTGATTTTTTTGCCGAAACGGTTTAGGTGTGACTTCAAAATTGAATCGCTATGCTGATTGTATTTTTTTTGCACTTTCTGAATCCGTTAATAGTTTTTCAGAAATGCGATAAAAAATGTACTTTTTTGTCAAAAACTAGGAGGGCACATTTTTTCCGGATCCGGCCCTGGATTCTTCAAGACCAAGTAGGCCATTTTGACAAGCCCTAGCTGAGGAATGTTACTGGTAAATTTCATTCGATTACATTCAACCGTTGCAGAGATATGGCTCTTTGAATTTTCAGACCAAATCATAAAACACCATCTTCTTAATCAGTGGCCAAAACATTTTTTTTCCTTGGCGATCTAGACTCGCCTTGAAGTGCTCTATCTGCCATTAGGCTATGACACATTCCCCGCGATTCATCCTGTATATACCATCAAACAGTGTTGCATTGAGATCATTTTGTTATTTTCATTAAATGCACATGAATATATAATAGGTTCAATTAACTGTGCGACAGTAAAATTTTGAATCACAATTTTTAGCGATCTTTTTTGAGAATCCTGAGCTCTCCATATATCAAAGGTTATGTAAACATGCAATAATGTTGCATTATGACAACTGTATTAGATTCACCGTTTTGAATTCTTAATTTTTGAGGTCAGATTCGGCATTAGCTACTTCTAAACAGAGGCGGCTCAAGATACATTTTTCACCCGGGCGTGAGCTCTTTTTGGCGCCCCTCCCTGAGATAATCAATGAAGGCACAGAAATCAGAGACGTACTACGTACTAAAATGCAAGGATATCCTTTTGGACCCCTCCCCCCCAATGACTACTTTTTAAGTTAACACAAAATAATGCATCCAAAAATAAAGGTACCCTAAATCAATAATAAAGAAATTATACCCCTTTAAAGGGGAATAATAAATATCAGTTCTATTGCAATATCTTTCCGACCGGCTTAAAATATAAAATTCATATTTCAAATTTAGATATAGCCCGTCTGGACATCAGTTTACGTAGTATCTCCTCTGTTTAAGTAGCAGTTTTAGGGGGTGGCTGTCGATATTTTACTCCTAACTTTTTTATTTTTTACACATTTCTAAAAATTCTTATAAAAAAAGATCAACTTGTACTATTTATGTGCTGGTTTTTACGGATAATAAAGATATTATTATTATTATAATTATTAGAAATAAAAAAATATATTCTTATTTCATTTTAATAAACCATTCTCAAGTAATTTATGTTTACACATCAATGTGCATTTACAACATTTTATTAATAATTATTAATTTGTAATATAAAATTTTTTGTCTACACCATCTGAACGCTATTATAATGAGAGGACCACCGACACAAGTTTACTTAGAGGAAGGTTCCTCTTTGTTGTTTTAATATTACAAACAAAACAATAAATTGCCATTTATTTATTTATAAACAGTAACTACGTAAGATATGAAATATAAACAGCTAATGTTGGTATACTTAACAATTTTCTGAATATTCTGATTCATTTTCTGAATAAAAGTGCATGTTGCTGCCTTCAATTAAAATCTTTAATGATCAACTCTGTGTCAGTCAATAATAGGGTGGGAAGCTTGAGGTAGAGTAGTGAGGTATCTCATAGCTAAATGAAAACGTTTGTGTTACATTTTTGAATTATTTAGGCGGTTTTAATGTTATTCGACTGTTCTGCATTATTACCATTTTAATTGATATAGATACTTATATTATTTGATATCATTTTCCAACGAAAACTAATAAAAAGAGTACATTAAAGAAAAATTAAACAATTTTTCCCCTCACTTTGGCGCCCCGGGCAGCCGCCCGGGTTGCCCGGCCTTTAAGCCGCCCCTGCTCCTGAATTACCTACTAGCTACAAACTTTAATGCAGTTCTGACGTTTGTGTGGCGCCTTCACCAAATAATGCAAAAATTTCAACTAAATAAATCTTGTTTCCAATGTTTGCCCATCTCGCACTAGACGTAGCTTGATTAAATTAATATCGGAACACCGCCGAGCTTAAGAGCGCCATTGATGTTGAAACGGTCGCAGGGACCGTCTTACGGACTTCGGTCGTATGCGACAAGTTCGACCGTGAATGGACTGGTCGCAGAGCGGACCATACGATCAAGGTCATGTCGGAGGTTCGTTGAACAAGTATACGCAAGATTTGTAGAGTATAAGGTTGCCTCGTAACTCACGTTTCCCACCAAAAAATGTCATTAGCTAATGAGCAGCTCATACCAGATGCAGAACCTGATTCAAAATATTGTAAGAATTTGTGTAATGTTGATAATTAAGCAAATAATTCGTAACTGGAACGAGCTCGTACGGACCCGCTTGAGGCAGGGGGTAATTATCCTCACATTTTGAGTCACCATTTTGCATGGTGGTAATCAGGATAAGTTGTAGAATGTAACACTGCATATCATAGTATCCTTCAGAGCATATTTCGGGCCAGTACGAACCGTCCTTCTAGAGTCAGATAACTGCGCCGCTACTACGCGTTAGAAGAACAAGGATAGTCTGACTTTTCACTGCATTCACGCCTAAAAGCAGAATATGAGGGAGCCTTACTCTACAAATCTTGAAGTATACGAACCTTGCGACACTCGACTGCGACACGATCGCAATAGTTGTAGTGTGGGTGTTTGAGACGATCCGTGCGACCGATTGCAATCAGTCTGCAAATGAATGTTACGTATAGAGCTTGCTATCGTGTGTGTATTGTGTATTATAGTCACGAGATGGAAGAAAAAAAAAAAGAATTATTTATATTGGAAAAGAAGAGCACACCACTTCCCACTAAAGGCATCCTGCGACTCTGTATATTTTGCAGGACCGACCGTTCGACCGAGTCGCAACGTGTTAAAGGGAACTGTCGTTGCGACGGTTCGATCAACAGTCCCTGTGACCGTTTCAACGTGAATGGCACGCTTTACAGTTTGAGAAATATTTCATAGAAATCACTTTAGCCAATTCAGAGTAATG
Organism: Rutpela maculata; assembly: GCA_936432065.2. Classification (NCBI taxonomy): domain Eukaryota; kingdom Metazoa; phylum Arthropoda; class Insecta; order Coleoptera; family Cerambycidae; genus Rutpela; species Rutpela maculata. The sequence continues at coordinate 359,236,319 of OW386285.2, forward strand.
CTTGTGCACGTAAAAAAAAAACATACATACAAGTCGAATTGAGAACCTCCTCCTTTTGTACAACGATCGCATCTTCGTTACTATATGAGCCGGAAGGCTAGGATGTCGATATTGAAAGAGCAAAGAATTAGTATATCGTGCAACGACCATTTGATGATGGCTATTAAGACACTAGCATGAGAATGAATGCGAGTGTCTTAATAGCCATTAAATGTGAGTTGCATACACTATTTTTTCTGCGATCAGTCATAATGAAATAGAAAATGGGCTCATTTAGCATATTTATTTTATTATACTTTCCAAAAAATCTCTTTTAGAGCGATGTGCAAAAAACAGAATATTCTAGGATCTCTATAGGCTTTAAAATTAATCAAGAACATCGACTTGCGTGACGTCATTCCATCCTAGTTACATTTTCATTCCTCTCTTTTCGGCACTTATATGCTGCACACTCTTGTGTTAAAATACTCCAATTGTCTCCAAACCACCATGATCAAGTATATCTCTCGCAAATTATTATTATTTTTTTTTTTTAACTATTTAACGTCGGCCTATTTCCGCTACCAGGGCCTATCACCGACGCCAGGAGACGAGCTACCCCCAACCTGGAAATTTTGTCGAACCTCTAATAGACTGCTTTACATCCCCTCCGAAGGATGGTATATCCACTACGTAATCCTCGTCTGAAATTACGTAACTTCCTAGTATACACTGATATACAAGCCTCTAGAAGGTGGGGCGAGAACGCTGTATTTCCCAAGATAGGTGGGTCGCCCATCCAAGTACTTACCGCGCTCGACGTTGCTTCAACGGAATATCGACTGATATTCACATTGAAGTCGCCTCTACGCTCGCCCCCTGGCAAATTAAACAAATCTTCTTTTCAATCGCCGTAAACGCATCTTCGAAACAAGCTTTCGGATATGACAGCACTTTGAGCGCGTCAGTTCATGTTTAAAGCAGTACACTCAAAGAAAATGATAGGTAAATTCAACCAAAAAGAGCATATGAAATCGCGCCTATCTAGTTTCATAGTTAAATCAATCAGTAAAGAATAGTCATACAACTTTATTTGTTTTCGTAAACAAATAGTAGTTTAATAATCATATCTTCTTGTAACAAATTAAATAGTACAATGACATTTTTTTATGTTCACTAACCATTTTCAATTTGGTCTACAATTAAATAGTACAACGACTTTGTTTTTTGTTCACCAACTAATTTTTAGGTTGATCTACACTTTATTGTATGAAGAAGTTTTTTTTGGTTAGCCAAAATCTCAGTATTGAGACATCAGACCACCCAAACCAAAGATTAGAGATCGTTTATAAGATCCATCCCTGAGAGAATTTGAACACTGCAATCATGTTATTAATTTTCTATAAATTCATAAGAGTGTAAGATAATGCATGATTGATTATTGTCAGTGATTTGTATGTGGCGTCATCTGGGAATAATTTTTGTAATAGACTACATGGTAAGCAAGCAAATTTTATGGTAATTCTTTTAGAACTTCTAGAAGACGACAATAATATTGGTTTGTCTACCAAGTACAATAGTACAGCGAACTAATACTGGGTTAGAATTACAATTCGATAATAGTTAAAAATAAAATATACTATTATCTAGTTTAATTTGACAGAATTCAACAAAATAATAGTCAGACGAACAAAATAATAGTCTTATTCATCTATTTTTTAAGTTAATGTTTGTTTTGTTGTACGACAACTTTTTATTAATTAAAATAACAATCACCTCTTGTTTAAAAATACCATCAATATAGTTTGGTTTAACAAAATTAACGATATTGTTAGTTAACCATTTTTTTTGTTGAATTTACCCATACTATTTCTTTGAGTGTATATTTCTGAAACTACTTATCGGATCGACCTCAAATTTTCAGTGTTATAATTATTCGACGATTACTTCACACAAACGTACTCAAAAGTACTAAACTTAGGAAATATTATGGATTATTATTTCAATTTCACTTTCACTATCACACATGTTCACTGATTTTAATTGCAAGAAGCACAAAGTTTGAAAAGTATGACTTGTCAAAATTGATAAATTTTAGACGTCAGATGTTCAAGGCAATAGCTGATAATTACAGAATATAGCATTTTAGGCGCGTCGTGTATTGCACATGCGAAATCAAAAATACAACCCTGCCGGAAATGTCCGCTTTCCATTTTCCATCAAATATTTCTTTTTAAAGTTCTACATAACCGATTGTGGCGCTATTATAAATTTCGAGCACTAAGACCAAGTTCTAACCGAAAATTATTCTATTTGTCGACCCCAGATGTACCGTTCAGAAGTTTTCTTCACTATACAGAATTTGTGAGAATTAGAGTAATTTTCAAGGCCAGCAATGCTGCGGCGATAAGAAGATTAACTTCATGAATTAAAATTTCATTGGGTTTTATCCGCTTTGCATTCTTTTGTTTCTACACTTTGATTGTATTTGTAACTACTTATTATCTTCTGCCCAGTCATTAAAATGCTCTGTTGGGTAGTGCAGTGTTAAAGAAATACATTATAATTTAATAAATTAATTTTTATATTGATCATTTACCTTTAGTGGAGTCAAAATAAATTGTATGCTTTTAATTTGTTTTAAGTGTGACAGGTGCAAGTTTTGGATTAAATCTGTCCGTTGTTTCATATAAAATTTAAACAATTTATGTTTCTGTTTATAATTAGATACCTAACTCTAATATATTAAAATAATTAAGGTCTGCTCCCAAGTAACAATTTAAGTTTTATCACAATCTACAAGAGGTTATTAAGTCTATATAGTAAAACTGATCGTAAAACTGTTTATACTAAATAACTTCTTAAAAGCTACAATAAACCCGGCATAAAACCAAAAAAGACCTTTTATGAAAGTTATAAATATCTTCCTTAAAACTATCAATAAACCAACAGTACTTTAGAACCCAAATCTGCAAGATGTTTTCAAGTCTACCATAAAACTTTTTATAGAATCTTCTTAAAACCATTAGTACTTGCAATCAAATTTTAAGCCTGATTTGAGAACATCATAAATAATTGTGTCTTTAATAATTCTTTGTCGAAAACCTGTTGCACAAAAGGTTTTGTTAAATTCCAATTGCTCCACTTTATTACTATTTTAAAGCCTGTAAGACTTTACCCAGCTCTACTACTCTTCTTTAAAATCCTTAAGATTTGTCTCTGACAATCTCTAATCCAAATGTACTTAGCTTAGATAACATAATCTAAAAAAACATTCATTTCGTGTGGTTTTGAGTGTGCGATCACAAAATGGCGTTTACTATGCGTAAGTGGGGGAACCAAAGGATTTATAAGTGCTTTATAAAAACCAAAAAGTTTCAACGTAGCTTAATAAAGCTACTAAAAAACTATTAGGTTTCAAGGAACCTTTACCAATTATGGTTAAAAGCAAATAATATTTATGATAAAATATATTAAGGGTAAGACTACTTAAGAGTTTATTGCTTGATCATAAGGAGTACTTAAAAACCATATTTTAAAATTCCCATAAAATCTAAAGATTTATAGAGGTCTACCATAAAACTTAAAATATTTAAAATCCACTAGAAAACTTAATGAGTTTATTGTGGTTTTGAATAATGCAGCAATTAAGTGGCTAAAAAAACCAAGAGGTCTTAAGGGGTCTACACACGATCCAGCGGCAGGGAGCCAGCCATGTCGGCATGCTTTGAAGTCATTCGTAAAAGTGAACGGGTCCGCTGGAATTCCAATTATCTTCAAAGCGTACCGACAATGTCGGGTCCCTGCCGCTGGATCGTGTGTAGACCCCTTTAAAGAGCAAAGAGGTTTAACAAATTGCTTTAAAGATAACTTGTAGGCCGTTTTTTAAGTACATATGATCTGCAGATAAATTGGTATGCACAAAAGAAATAATAAAACCCAGTTCGGTTTATTTACCTTCTCAAATCTGTGATAAAACCCGATAAATACTTGTTGGCATTTAAATTGTTACTTGGTCTATTTTGGGGAACATTGCCGCCATTTTATTGGGGGGTAGATTTCAGGTCGCTCTCCTTCCTAAATGTTGACTATGGGTGTGGACATGATGTATGACAAGTTTGGTGTTCTCCTTATAAAGTGCACTTTTTTTGTAAAAAATGTTTGTTAAATAGTCAACTATAAAAGTCTCAGAAGAATCGAAGTGACAGAACATACTTAAAAAAAATAATAAAATCACCGAAACATCATTAGTGCTCTTTTAGCGGAACTATACTATCTACGAATGTGGTAAATTTTTTTTTGCTGTAGCGAGGATTGTAGGGTTTTACTGGTTATTATAAGAAATAATAAAAGAAATATTAAATGTTTTGTACGAAAATGTTTAAACATTTTTATTACACTTAAAAAAAATTAATTTAAAAAAATATGTTTATTAAGTTGTACAATTAGTGAAATACTACAGCCCAAAACATTACTAGGGTTGTAAGTATTACAGTTTCGCTTATAAACAGAAATATTTGCCTGTTTGAAGCGAGTGCTCGGGACAGCCGCCATAAGTAGCTGTTAGACTAGTATTATTATGAGAAGAGACCAGTTACGGAGCCAATATGCGCAAATATTTTTTACCAGTGGCATAGCATCATCTGGGGTATATAGTTGACTGCACACTTGTTAGGCGTGTAAAAAATGTCGGCGTCTTTGACGGTGCGATGCGGCATGTTTGATAGTCAGAAGCGCCGACATGTTTTGAGTGCTTCGTAGACCTGAAGATAACTATACGAATGTGTAGTTGCAATAAAAGTTTCGCGTTCAAGGAGCTGTGTAATGGAGTAGATTAAAATTTGCCCAACTGTTACGAATAACCTTTGTTCGGGTGAAGTGTAAGAATAGTAATTTGTACTAAACTTCGCCTAATAAAATTGTTTTATTATTATTATTATTATTGTAAAAATAATATAATGTAAAAGAGTTGCAAAATGTAATATTTTATTGTATGTAAACATACATTTTGACACTGTTCAATTTGAATCTGATTCTTCCAGAGGCTCTATTCCATGCAGAAAATCATCGTATTTTTCATAATATAACTGTGAATCGTAGGTTAGCAACACTGACTTCGTAAAATAGATGTTCTTTTTCCATGTAATTTGGTGCGTTACCCTCTGGTATGTTTTTCTGCTAATTTTTGTAGCAGCCAACACACGTTGTATATTTTTTAATGGAATTCTCGGTTCATCGCCCTGTGTCTCTTTTTTTATGAACGCAATAACATTCTCGATCATTTCGCGGGGATTATATCACTTAATTCAATCGTCGCACCGCCTGCGAACAAAACTCTACTGCAGGGCCGGCTGCAGGTCTATGCTGCGCTGGCTAGTGATGGGCGATAGTTCACTGCCGGTGATAAAATCACCGTGATTAAGAAATAGTTGATAGCAACAGACATATCTTGTACTGGACTGGCGCTCCGGGGATGAGGCAGTCACGCATGTTCATCACCGGCGGGCCATCCATGACAAAGACCAACGAATTGCTAAAGCTGAGCAGAAAACAGCTGATGCAGTGGGAATCCTAACAGGACACTGCACACTGAATAGACACCTAACTAACATAGGTGTGAAAGACAATCCAGAATGTAGGATGTGTGGTGAGGATGAAGAAACTCCTCACCACATACTATGTGAATGCCCAGCCTTAGTGGCTGGGAGGTTCTCACACTTCGGGGGACTAACCGTAACCCCGGAAGAAATAGCCAGAGCTCCCATTGACCGTATACTCTCCTTTTGGAGAGGAATGAGATTAATGGGATAACGAGACTATGGGGTACAATAGGCTCAAGCTTCAGTACAGCGGGGCTTCGGCACCGCAACCCATAAGGAAAAAAAAACAGTGATGGGGGAACTAAAATCAATGCGATTAGTGATATTAATAGCAAGCAAATAGCGACTAGAACCTAGCTGTATCGTGTTTAAGGGTGTTTTCCAATGCCGGGCAAGTACGCAATAAAAGGAGAAGTAGACTAAATGACAGAAAAACAAAAATGTCACTATTGAAAATATTATGTGAACTACAAATATTCCATTATTACAATAATTCATAAATTTGAAATTATTATTTATTTATGTGTATATATGTATACATTCGTTTATTTTCTATTATATAAAATATATCAGTACAAAAAATGTCATTTACAATGTTTTAGTTTCAGTTTATATTTTTGCGGAGTGCAGCAGTATAAGAAAGTCATGGTAAAAACTAACATCGCGATATCGCCCATCTCTACTGCAGGCTACCGTCGCCGTACACAACTCTACTCTGCAGTAGTCTGCACTACCGCCGCCGAACACAACACTGCTGCAGACCACCGCCGCCACTGGTGTCGACATTGAATGTCACGTAATTCGTTCTCATTGGCTTAGAATGATGGAGTGGACAAACTCGTTTCTGCCCAAATTTTTTTGCTGGCCTCTTCTGATAGTACTCCAATCATATTTGTATGGGTTCTCTTTTTGTTAATTAATTCTTACGTATAGTCTTATATGTTTTTGTTTTTGGCTTTGGATCGTAAAGCTTACAACCAGGCGCAAATTTATTAATGTCTTATCTCAACAAAATGATATATTAATGAAATTGTTAAATATATATTTACCTAAAAGAAAAAGAAATGAGAAAAGACCAAAAGGAAATGTTTCAACGAACCGCAATGGGAAAGAGCAGGGATACACCTCGGGACACACGCTTCTCGCCCAGGGGCTCAATTCTCGAAATTATTTCAATGGGAAATTGGTATTTTGTATTTTTTTATTTCATTACGTTTCCTATTTCTTTCTCTTTCTTTCTCTCACTAAGTCTACTCCTCAAGTCGAGAATTGAGTTCCAGGCAGGGATCGAGGATATATATCACTTGATATATATCATGATATTTATGGAAAATATCACACCATAAATATCATTATATATATCGCAAATATAAAAATAAAACGCCTACGCCTATGGTGCGCGATTAAACACCTACGTCATTGGTGAAACATATATAGTTTCATTTTAATACTTATAGGTACTTCTTTATTGTCCTTATAATACTAATATTGAACATCTATTAGAACAATTTTGTTATGTTTTTTTAAGCCAAATTCTTTTCAGCTGCTTAGCTTTACAGTTGGACGGGGCAAGATCGTAATTTTTATTTTGATGTAACAAAACTCATGATTCTCTTCCCACTTGTACGAACCCAATGATACCCAAATGCAGCTGGGAGGATAGAGGAGGTAACCCGGGTAAAGTGATACATCATTGGGCCGTGAGAAGAACTTTCGGGCGGGTGCCTTGGGCACCCGAGGCAGCTGAACAGAATCTGACTTTATTTTAAATTGTTAGAATTTATGTTTTGTTTGTTACATTTTCAGAGCCAAGACATAATAAGCTTAAAAAACATTGAATAAAAACGATTTAAAATATGATATGCACTGTTTTAAATTCAATCGTGGTTTTATTTGCATGAATAAGTTACATGAATTAAAAAAATAAAAATAAATATAAATATCAAAAAGTGATATATATCACGTGTTTTGTGATATATATCAGTTTGTCTGATATTTATATAAATATCATGATATTTTCGATCCCTGGTTCCAGGGGTCTTTCAGGATATTTAAAAATAGACAAAAAGAACCCCGGCATTGAAGGGATTCGATTGGCTTCACATAATATAAAGAGTAAAAGAGCAGCCTTAATGCTGGTCTCTTTAAAATGTCACCCTGATTATGCATAATTTCAACTCCTACAATACCGGGTAATTTTTTTAACCTGAAACTTTCAAATATCTTGAATAATAAACACTACGAAAAAAATGTCCATAAATCAAAATTTAATCATTCCGCAGAGAAAATACATTAGTTCTAAAATTAGTCACCCCTTCTCCTCCTTGTAGGTCGGGCGGGGGGTAAATTTGAAATCTTAAATAATAACCCCCATTCTGTATTGCAGATTCGGATTCTACTGATAAAAATACGTAAGATTTGTCTGAAATATTTCGATTCGATGACGCTGTAATCGACGATATTTATTTTTTTTTCGATTTCTCCTACTGAGAACCTATGCATACGATTCTGCAATACGTTTGCAATAAAAAAATACCACGTTTTCATTGTAAATAATCAAAATTCGTCGTCAAGAAAGTTTATTCATTTTTCAAATTGCGAATAACTGGGAAATTCTTACCTGTAAAAATGTAAATGGCTAGTGAATAAACTAATTTTAGTGTAACCCAGAAACAACGACGTGGACGTAGTAGTTTTCTGTTCCCTTCGGGGTGCTTGATTAATGTGTAAGTGCTCAAAATGGTGGCCCTCGACTTCAATGCACTTAATAAGTGCATCCGTATTTGAAATGACTGTACACAACTGAGAAGTGTGTCTGCTTGAATTTAGGCACAAACATGTCTGATTCGCTTAATCACACTCCCATGTGTTGTTGGTACTTGTTTGTAAACTTTGTCTTTGTGATAACCCCACAAAAATAAATCTGTCGAAGTAAGATCTGGTGATCTAGCTGGCGTATTTACCGGACCAGCTCTACTGATCCAGCGACCATTGAAATCACGATCAAGTACTTCACGTGTTACTGTAGAAGAACGCACTACCGGGCGTCAAAATGACGCGACACCAATTTATTTCTCAGGGGGCGCCAGTCGCGTATTACCCCGTTCTTCTACCTCCCAGGCGGGTTCGAGATAAGATGCACTTCGATAGCCGGATAATGGACCAAGGCTGCACTACCACAGATCGATAATGGCGCTCTCTCTGGACCTGAATTCCCTCGTTAGGGGTTTAGGTACCTCTTAATTTCCTGAATTTTTGCATAAAAAAATCCCAACCGAAGATTTTCTTTGTGGAGGGATTAATTTTTGTACGCAGTATCCACGTTTTTATCAGTTAATAACGGACTCTACCTCTTAGGGATTTCTCAAAAAACGCATAAAAAAATCCATATCGAACCTCCGTAAGGCAACCAGAAGGTCGAGTGTTAATGTGAGTTAACTCGACACATCCGGTTTTCGATACGAAAGTTCGAGGGATTATAGACCGTCAACAGGCCTCAAGATCAATTAAGAAACAATAGTTCAAAGAATCCGTTTATTTAACAGAAATGGTTATACAAAATCCTCAAGATAAAATCGTGCCTTCCCCAATCAAGGTAATGGCTTTCAGACCATACAAGCGAGAGCGCTTACGCTTACGATCGATTAGGTAGAAAAGATTCATGCATACCTTCTCAGAATCAAAATGCGAACTTTTTAGAGAAGTCTGAGACTATTTGTAATTCATAATTACGGCTGACTGATTTTAACTTAAAAAAGTTCTACTGAATGAATTTAGTTTCGCTAGAGACTACTTAGCTTTAAAGTTCTTGTATCGTGGCGGTTCACGTACTCAAACACATTCGTGAGGACTTATAACTGCATAAGTTTAACAGCGTTGGATCAGTCCACGGTTTACTTGCTCCTATGCAGTTGTTCAATATTATCGAGCGACTTTTAGGCAAAATTGAATTTTTGGTTTTTTATGCACAAGGCATTTTCCTCTATAACTTTGTCATTTGGAAAGCCCCACTATTGGCTTTCCTACCATTGCTTTGTCTGGACCACTCAACGCGCTCGACCAAATTGCGAGCCGCTGAGTCAATCCAAACTCTTTCTATGCGAGAAACCGGTCTTGTGCATGTGCATTGATTTTTATCAATTTTTGCTTATCGGCACTACGCCGGCTTTGTCAAAATCTTCTATTTTGCCTTTTGGATGCAGTGCATCGCTAAAATTTTATGCTCATACTTTAGAATTGGGCTTTCAATGACCGTACATCAATGGTCAATGTCTTTGGTGGAGGAATAAAAAATAAAAAAAAATTTCAAAGTATATTTTCGTGGTACTTTTTAAACTGACTTTGTGGTACTTTTGAAAAATCTATTTTAAGACCAATTTCGGCGTACTTTTGAAAAATCAATTTTCAAGCCAAATTTCAAGGTAGTTTTGAAAAATTAATCTGCGGGTGAAGTTTTGGCGTACTTTTGATAAATCGATTTTCAAGCCAAATTTCAACGTAGTTTTGACAAATTAATGTGCGGGTGAAATTTTGACGTACTTTTGATAAATCAATTCTCAAGCCAAATTTCGACGCCCTTTCAAAAATATTATTTTTTGAAATCCAATTTGTGGTACCTTTGAAAAAGTATATTATTCATAAATCTTTGTCATTATATACTTTTGCTCTCATATCCTGAACCAAAAACATATTTTCCTAAGTGAAAATTCGGTGTTTCTTCGAATTTTCACCTGGTCATTTCCAACGCCTTATAGAACCCAAAACGGTCCTTATGGACTGATCTGTGCCTCTGCAGACTTTTAAAAATGTCTTTAAATGAAATTTTTGCTTAAATCGAATTTTGATTCTGTCTTCAGCTTAGGACGATTTTGGAGAGTTCTACAACATTACCACCGAATAGCGAATCATGTTGAAACCACGTTCTGTCGAACTTCTAAGCTCAAGTCTTCGGGTAATATTGGCAGTTCATTTTCCAGTTTCCTCGATACATTTGACCATTCAAGTTGCCTTCAATAATGTGAGGGCCGATAAGTTTGTTGCCAATTATTCCACACCACATGTTGACAGTCCAAGGAAGGTGATATTAAACTTGGCGAAGCCAGTGCGGATTTTCAAGACTCCAGTAATGCATGTCGTGTCCACGATGCTATTATGTGTTGTGCCGATTAACCGTTCTATGATTCGTAAAAGACACTTGTCGGAGAACAATACGCAACGAAAAAAAATCGGTGTTTTGTTGTATTTGTTCACGTGCCCACTGACAAAAAGTTACCTGATTTTGGAAATCAACGTCATGAAGATCTTGGTGCAAAGGATGATACGGATGATATTTATAACGTTTTAAAATTTTCCAAACACTGCTCCGGGACAATCCGGAATCGCGAGCTATTTCTTCTGTACTAACATGAGGATTAACAGCCACTGCAACTAATACTGCAATTTTATTATTTTCTCCAGTGTGTTGCTCGACGAGTTCGTTTTTTCGGTTGAACATTTCCGTCAATAGTAAATTGTTTGACAGCACGATAAAATGAAGCACGTGACCGAGTTCTATCCGGAAAACGCTGAGCGTAGAGATCGACAGCATCATCAAGACTCCTGCCAGCTCCTCCATAAACCAGAACTATATCAATTTTCTCTTGTACAGTTAAATACTCCATTCTGAAGTAGCATCAACAGACTAACGGAAACAGGTCTTTTTGTTTGCGAAATAATCTTCGAACTGAGTAAAATGAGTTGTTTCTTTAAGGGTCTAACAGACCAACCAACCAACCTTCTCGGTACCCTTTGAAGATTGCCATGCGAACTCGTAAAACTGCTGGAGCCAATATTGTTGGTACGCTTTGAAGACGTTGGAATTTCAGCAGACCAGCTCACGTTTATGAGTTGTCATGGCAATTTTCAAAGTGTATCGAGAAGGTTGGTTGATTGGTTGTAGACCCCCTCAAAGCTATTTCTTTCTTTTCTTCCTTTTATTTAAAACAACAAACACATAAAAAACACGTAGAGAAGAAATAACACAAACGTTAAATAAACATAATAAAACATTTTTATAAAAAGTATTTTTAACATAAGAAATGGTATTTTACTTTCACATCCAGTGGAAGTATAGTAACGACAAAAAAATTTTTAAAAATTTTTATTGTTCAAATAGGCTTAGAATGTCATGAAACGTCGGGATTTTAAGTTTGAGCGAAAAAAAATTTCTGGCTCTGTCGGTCTGTAACTTTTTTTTGTGTGCACGTTTACTCCGGAACCGTTTGAGATATTGACATGAAATTTGGTACACATATGTACTTTAACGAGATCTAGATCTAGATTATATTTTCATCTTATTCCATCAAAGGGTTGGGGGGTAAATTGGGGTTAATTTGGGGTAAATAGGTAAATCAAGAAGGTAAGAGTTCATAAAATTGGTATTTAGTATATACAAGAGAAGCTAAAGTCTCAAAAAAAATTGGCATTAGCCACCCCCGTTACCACCCCCACCTCATTATTAAAGGGGATGAAAAAAAATTGTGATTTAGTGTGTGTACATGGACCAGAAACGTCAAAATATTTTTTTATTTTATCCACCCCCACTACCACCTCCTATCACCACCCCCACCCCACTACCCATGTGGGGTATCGTTTTATAGGTTTTTGGGGTAGAGGATTTCAAATATTATATTAATAATGTTCCATAAACAATTATTTCCACATACAAAACTTTTTCGTTGTGAGTGACTTGGATAAAAAATCTGGATGTGAAGTAGTGATTCCTTGGGCAGCGGTTTTTTGTAGTTTGTTTTAAAAACCGCTGTTCAAGGAATCACTACTTTCACATCCAGATTTTCTGAAAAAAAAACTGTGATTTAGTGTGTGTACAAGAACCAGAAACCTCAAAATGTTTTTTACTTTATCCAAACCCACTACCACCCCCTATCACCACCCCCCACCCGGCTACCGATGTGGGGTATCGTTTTATGGGTTTTTGGATTTCAAATATTATATTAATAAAGTTCCATAAACAATTATTTCCACATACAAAACTTTTTCGTTGTGAGTGACTTGGATAAAAAATCTGGATGTGAAGTAGTGATTCCTTGGGCAGCGGTTTTTTGTAGTTTGTTTTAAAAACCGCTGTTCAAGGAATCACTACTTTCACATCCAGATTTTCTATCCAAGTCACTCACAACGAAAAAATTTTGTATGTGGAAATAATTGTTTATGGAACTTTATTAATATAATATTTGAAATCCAAAAACCCATAAAACGATACCCCACATCGGTAGCCGGGTGGGGGGTGGTGATAGGGGGTGGTAGTGGGTTTGGATAAAGTAAAAAACATTTTGAGGTTTCTGGTTCTTGTACACACACTAAATCACAGTTTTTTTTTCATCCCCTTTAATAAAGGGGAGGGGGTGGGCAATGTCAAAATTTTTATTTTAGACCTTAGCTTTTCTTGAATATACTAAATACCAATTTTATGGACTCTTACCTGCTTGATTTACCTATTTTCCCCAAATTTACCCCAATTTACCCCCCCCCCCAACCCTTCGACGGAACAAGATGAAAATATAATCTAGTTCTAGATCTCGTTAAAGTACATATGTGTACCAAATTTCAAGTCAATATCTCAAACGGTTCCAGAGTAAACGTGCGCACAAAAAAAGTTACAGACCGACAGACAAATTTTTTTTCGCTCAAACTTAAAATCTCGACGTTTCGTGACATTCTAAGCCTATTTGAACAATAAACGTTTTTTAAAATTTGTTTGTCGTTACTATATTTCCACTGGATGTGGAAGTAAAAATACATTAATTTAAAAACAGATTTAATCAAGCACTGCGATAAGGGTTACGGTAATAGTAGTTTCTTGGTAAGTCGTTTTGCAGTAATTGAAAATTTGAGAAATAAAATTTTAATTATTTACAATGAAAACGTGGTATTTTTCATTGCAAACGTATTGCAGAATCGTGTTCACAGGTTCTCAGTAGGAGAAATCGAAAAAAAGTTGAATTTCGCTTAATGCTAGAAATTTTTTTAAGACCTTAGCTTCTCTTGTATATACTAAATACCAATTTTATAGACTCTTACTTGCTTGATTTACCTATTTACCCCCCATTTATCCCAATTTACCCCCACCCCTTCGACGGAGTAAGATGAAAATATAATCTAGTTCCAGATAAAGTACATAGGTGTACCAAATTTCAAGTCTTTCAATATCTTAAACGGTTCCAGAGTAATCGTGCGCACAAAAAGTTACAGACTGACACACCGACAGACAGACAGAATTTTTTTTCGCTTAAACTTAAAATCTCGACGTTTCATGACATTCCAAGCCTATTTGAATAATAAAAATTTTCAAAAATTTTTTTGTCGTTACCATAGTTCCACTGGATGTGGAAGTAATAAATAAGGTTTCAAAGTTACCCCCCGACCTACAAGGACGAAGTGGGGAGGATTTTAGCACTAATGTATTTCCTCCGCGGAATGATTAAATTTTGATATTATGGAAATTGTTTTCGTAGAGTGCTTATTATTCGAGATATTTGAAAGTTTCAGGTTAAAAAAATCACCCGGTATATTACAGTTTGAAACTAATCCAAGGTAGGTACTGTTTTTAGAAAAAAAAAATTAATTTTTCAAAAACAGCCAACTTCTAGACTTACGGGAACACATCAATCATTTGAACTAATAATCGGCTCGGTATTTACTAATTTAAATTGATCTAAGGAATCGCTGGTTATTCCCCGAATTGCCCCCCTAGTGATTGACTGGCGACTAGCTCATTGAGTCAGTCCAGCCGTAAACCGTACTCAACCACTCACTCAGTAATTTTATAGCACCAGGTCCAGGAGCTAGCGTGCCGTGGCCGCGACGTTGCTCGACGAAGAGAACCTTCACTATAATAAATAGTCGGCCGAGCTTCTGCTAAACCGCTGCTTCAGCTGTTTTGCCCGCGAGGTCTAAACAAATTGCAACAATCTGTGTTACTTAACAAACGCGGCCCGCTCGATTTAGTGCTGTTTTATTGAAGTGATTATTGTATTAAAGTGTCGGAGATGGGGTGCAGTTGCAGTTAAATATATCAGAGTGCTGTGTGCATTGCGATAGTGTGAGCCAGATACTGTTTTGATTGTAGTTGGATTTTTTCGAGTTGTGTAATTTTTTTCAAGGACAAGCATGGAAATATGCATGTAAGTTTGTTTATAATAGTTTTAAATGTTCCTCGTTAGTTTCATGAGAGGTCGGGATTGTTGGAATTGTTGGAAATTTATATTAATTGGGTTTAATTGGCAGAGCCCGCATGCGTACAGTGTGAATCACTTGTAATAATAGTCGATATATCACGCGGGGTGGGTTGAATTCTCTGTGTGGTCGAAGAACGAGACCCCTGAATTCGACACATGCTATGCAACTCTCGAATATAGAAAAACTGACAGTTGATTCTTATGTAAAAGTACCTCACAAAACATATTTTTGATATCGCGATTTGGTTTGGAATTGCGAAATTGAAAATTATTGTACTTTTTCATTTCTTTTTACAAAAAACTTTGTTTTAACATTTTTCTTGTTCTCACCCATCTATACCTATCATTTGTTGCCGTAAGAACTTGATTATTTCAGTTCACAATAAGCAAACCTTCGCTTTCCAATAATAATTGTTTTAATATGATTGAAAAATAGGTAATTATTAATGGAAGAGTCAGGGGGCGGATGGGGGGATCCCCCCCCCCCCCCCCAAATATCGTGGTCGAGTTGGGAAATTTAAGCTTCAAGTTGGGAGAATTCGGGGAAAATTTCAAGCCCCCCGTGCTCATCAATTTTTATTTTCGAAGGAAATTTGTTTTATTGTGGTTCGAGTTGGGAAATTCAAATTTCTAGTTAGGAGAATTCGAGACCTACTCATAAATTTTCATTTTGGAAAAAAAATTTTTTGAGCAGCTGGGAAAATTCCTGTAATGAGAGAGAATTGTTGACCTTACACCGTAGTGAACTCTATACTTTTTTGAAAATCATGACACCTACGTGCTTCGCTTTTTTTTTTTTTAGTAACATTTCCCCATCTTTCATTTTGTCCTGATTGATTTGTTGAATTGATTTGATTTACCGCTGACCGGGTTCTCTTAAATCGCACCATTATCAAACCTTTCTTGAAATTTATAATATTCAGCCGGGTCGTGTCCAGATGCGGTTGCACATTTTCCAGACAGTTGAGAATATGTTGATTTTCTTCCGTGATGATTAGGAAATCATCAGCGTATGCTAGTACAATCAGGGATGTCAGTGTTTCTTTTTTCTCTAAATTTTGGCTTTTCCTTTATTGGATTTGTATCACTTGCTCTAGGACCGTGGTGAATAGTCGGGGGATAGTGTGTTTTGTTATTTCCTTTACGTATTTTCTCTTCGTATTTCCAGTTTCCCATATAGTATTTTGTGGCCTGTCTTGACTTCTGTTGCCCTTTTTGCTTTAATGTTTTTGACACGTTCTCTTATCTGCCCTACCATAATACCTTCTATTTGTGAATTTGAGTTTCCGTTGCTCTAAGTGTTAAGACAGGTTTGGCTTTTGCTACACCTTTTGTCCTGTATATAAAACTGATATTTTTATATTTACTGAGATAGAATTTAAAAACGTTTAAAACCCACAGAAAATGGACTATGACGAAGGAGGAACGTAGAAAAATTAATTAATCTTGACGGCATCTCAAGAAGATACGAGTATTTAAACTTCTAGTCTACTTAAGACATTGCTTTTTGGTAATGGTTTGACTTTTACACCTAAACAGCCACAGATAACGTTTCCAAAATTTGGCAGAATATAGAAAATGATATTTGCTGTTCATCCACGTCATTAACACAAAAATCTTGATTAGTCCCGTTTTGCATAGGATAAGCTTTTTAATCTTTTAGGAAGAGGAAGCAGAAGATGAAGAAGTAGGACAAGAGATAGAAGAAGCCAGTTGACTTCGATTAATTTTTTTTTTCTTAAATAAAATTCTTCATTGAATATTTCAATGTATAAGATTTATTTTATTGTTCCCTTTCACTTATTGAATATTGCATATTTCTATAAAGGTCTTTTATTGCATTATTTTCATGATAGCTTTAATTGAAAATTGCTTTGACCTGCAAATGTTTGTTGTTGGTCAAGTTGATGACTTAAAGTATGATTAAGTTATTTTTAATCATTATATATTATTCGCATATTATGAGATATACTGTAGGTATATAATTTTTAAGAAATTATGGGTTTGAAGGTGCTACTCTCCATTTTGGGGACTCGAAAACTACATATGAGATTTTCTGGAACATTTTTTTTGTTTTATTCACTATAAGTTACATTTGTACCAGTTTTTAGTTAGTTCCAAGTTGGTGGAGCGAAATTGAACGATAGAAGGGTAGTAGTCATAGTCTATTTGGACTTTGAATTCAAAATATTTAGAGCGTTAGCTTTCTATTTCGCCATATGCCAGTTTTTAACATTATGAGGCCTACACAATAATTTTTAAAGCAACCTTCCATACTGCGAGGAGTCTACTATCATTCTAGACTGTTAAAATTAGTTTTGTGATAAAAACGACGAGCATGTAACCGAATTAAAAATAGGTTTGATGTACCATATGCAATAAAGATAATTATTTAATTTCCGTCAACTTAACATAACAGCCCAATTGACTGACTATTTTTGGACGTGATGATGTTTATTTATACCTCGCGAATTGAAATGATACCGTGACAGTTCGTCAGAAAAAATGAGAGTCCACGCACTTCATTAAAAACGACGAATTACTTTCAACTTTGTTTATTTCAACCGTCGAATACCACAAGGTCCCAGCTGATTATCACTAATTAATAAAATATGCTCGATCGATTCTATTTCTGTCCGTGCAAATTAAAATTATTTCACGACGAATTAGTTACGAGCGAGGTACAAGTCACTTCATTGAAACTATCGGAAAAAAAAATGTTTACAAGGTCTCGCCTGGTTAAGTCACCAATTAGTAAACACTGAGAGGAGTATTCAGTAAGTGGAGCAAATTAAATATTTTAATGACGATTTTAATTCATGAATGCCTACGTTGTTTTCATTTCAAAAGTAGTCACCTAGGATAACTCTGAATCTGAAGTAGACACAATTTTGAAGGAAAAATATTAAAGAAGAAATCGAACTGCTTTCAAAAAATATCTCAAAAAAGTAAGAAATAAAATTTCACTCAGTTTCACCTATCTATTAGTGGTAAGTAACAAGGAACTGTGCCTTATCACCAAATATCAATTTGAAGTCGGTGCAAAAAAATAGTTAATTTCAAAAATACGTTTTGCACCGACTTCAAATTGATATTTGGTAATAAGGTACAGTTCCTTGCTACTTTCCACTAATAGATAGACAGGTATTTGTAAAACTGAGCGAAATTTTATTTCTTACTTTTTAGAGACATTTTTTTAGAAAAAAATTTTTTTCTAGTAACTTCACATATTTCTAAGTCCCTGCCTGGAGGATAAACAAATAATACATCATAACCTCACCTTAATTTCGTATAATAATATACTTTTAGTCCACAGTACATAATATCAAGTAGTCGTTTACTTTTCGGTTTCCGCCCTTATAACAGGTTTCACGTAAATCTACAAAAAATTTACTGGCATTATTGAATCTCAATTAAAAACCATCATGCAATGAAATCGTCATCATTGACAGCATTGAAAGCAACTACATGAGCGAAAGCATGATGTTTAATTTGTTTGTAAAAATAAATTATTCAACGGGCGCGTTTCTCAATAAAAGTCTCAGTTCATACAGTCTCTTTGGTTGCGAAATGACATGATAGGAACTTATAATAATGCTCCGTTGTTTGTGAAAAATTATCATTATTACAAATCGAGAACTAAGTTTTTAATTAATATTACCGGCGACTCCACCAAACCTTCGAATAAAAAAAATTGTTTCCAATTTTTCTTCACTCTACACTCAGGCCTCCCGCATGAAATCATGGGCCCCGGTACCAAATTTACTGGCGCCCCCCCGCGCCTAATAATTGACTAGGAGAAAATTTTTTTTGTCAAAATCTTTGGCGGGCTCTTGCTACGGGCCCTCGCGCTTAATTGATGAGCGGGGGTAGAAATTTGAAAAAAAAATTGCCAAAATCTCTGGCGGGCCCCACTACGGGTCCCTCAGAAGCCAACGGGCCCCCACGCTTAATAATTGATGAGCGGGGGTTTTGTCAAGATCTATGGCGGGCCCCTCGGAAGCCCGGGCCCCTAAACTCAGTACTCAATAGAGTCCCCCCATAGGGGGGGGGCCTGCCTACACTATATGTAGTTTGATAAATTTAGTGTTGGACCACCGCCGGACCATAGCCTACAGTTTGCAGCAGGTTTGACAGAAATCGCTTAAGCTACGCCAGGATAATTATTGAACAAATATAAAAGAAAAGAGAAACGTAAATTAATTTTAATTGAAAGTCGAAACGAAGTCACATTAAAACATATCAGTGTTTCATGAACCATTTTCTTCTTTCTTAATTTACTCAAAACAAGTTTTACTACACATACAACAGTATAATTCTAATGTAACGATATGATGGTATTGTTCCGATTTCGTTCTTTAAGGATAGGATTTTGCAGAGTGAGAGGGAAATAAGCGTTTATTTTCGATTCATTTTAAATATTTAAAATATCATAAATGGTACAATCTTTAAAATTTCAGGTACTTCCCATTACTCTAAGAAATACAACGAATATACAATTCTTATCGTATATTTTGTATATAGTTAAATACCATGCTCTAATAATGAAATTAGGAACAATAGCAAGTATCTAAAACAACTTTAAAAGTTATACTATGTTTGGTTTTGTAAATATTTATAATAAATTGAAAATAAACGCATATTTCCCTCTCACTCTACAAAATCCTATCCTTAAAGATCTGTTCACCTTAAATACGCATTAAATCTAAATTGTATTGCCTGCCCAAGTTCCATTAAGAAGTTCTAGTTCTCACGCTCAGCAACTGATTTGACTTGCATAAAAGCTATAGAATTATTGCACAACCCAGTAATAGCTATCAGTTGCAATGATTTCATTAATAAGGCCGATGATATTCAATTGCGAGAATGACAATTCTTTATCTTCGTAGATGTTGGTTCATTGTTTTTTCCAACAGTATCATTCCCGCGTACCCTGACCTATATGAGGATTGCAAATGGAACGCGTAGTCAATGTAACGAATAGGTAAACTCACCAGTCTGTATGAAAGCGAAGCGTGGAGTTTTGCAACAATATGTTATCTGCCCCTTTTAGACCGGTGGTTAGCGACAATTTTGGTTGACTCATTTCATTAACTTTGTAAATCTGTTTTTAAAAGTATCGCTGAAAGGCTGCCAAATTACGTTTTTCTCACATTTTATGTTATAAAATATTAGTATAAGAAGCTTCAATATTAATGATTTAAGTCGTTTCTTTGACGTAGGTACTTACTTTTTTCGAACATTTCGTGATGTCCATATAATGCATTAAAAAAATTGTCGTCGTTAATGATTTCAGTCCTCGACACTATTTTTTCTACATAATTGAGATACTCCTTGTCTCTCATACTCAAGCAGACAACCATTTTCGCTATTTATGACGCAGAAGTAGTAGAATATTGTTAAAGAGATTGCTAATGAAATTGTCCTAAAATTTCTGTAGTTGCCTTTCAGACTGCTAAGGAAAAAGAAGTGCTAATTGCAATCTTGCGTGGCCCTTTTAAATATTTTACTACCTAATTATTATCTAGATGTCGTCATCGACTGTGTTGGGTTTCAGTATTTCACAAATTTCCGATTTGTGGTTACGCCTTCGTTTAATATTTCAGCTGTGTTCTCGGAAGAGGAACACCGCACAAAGTTAGGTATGTATATATAATTTATGATATAACGTATTATAGCATCTTATCAAGTATAAAGTAAAGTTAACAGCGCTGTTGGTGTAATAGAAGATAGATAGAGAAGAAATGATGCCATAGTTTTAGTTTCATGAAGTATACCAATCAAGGCGACTCACTCGTAAGACCGCCGTGTTGAGAGAAATACGACGAACCGGGCGTATAACTACAAATGCTACCGATGGCGCCAGCCTTCGATTTTATGTCTGCTCTATTTTCTACAAATGGTAGAATGCATTTTACAAAATGGCTTAATTTACCTTGAAGTATGTGAATCTTGCCTAGTAGCACAGCATATTGGGTGGATATAGGTACAATATATTACCTATATTGCATACAGAGTCAATATATGTCAGATTTAGCCAATATTTTACCAGTATGCTTATCAGCTCTATTTTCAATATATTAATCCAATATTATACAAACATTGGCAAACGAGATTCAGTATTAACATTATTTAATCAAGATTGGCGCAATGTGTAGAAACTAATATTAATTTTCAAATATTGGACCAATATGATGCCTTTAACAATAACTATTTAACAAAATTTATTGTGAAGATAAATGTATCGGCAGAGCAAATGAGGCAACTCAGGTTGTGGGCAAATAAATTGTGCTTACGATCATTTTTACAAACAACTCATCAAAATACAAAGTACACACAAAGAGAGACAGACATACTTATAACGTAATTATTAACGGTAATTCGTAAAAAGGTAATATAAGGAATGTTGGCCAACTCAGATTATTATACTCCGAATTTAATTAGAAACAAATTAACGGTTCATCCGTTTAATGTAAGTAAAACTATAAACAAATGATTAAGAATGAATGGATGAATAGACATTGCTAATGATCAAGAAACTTAAGTAAACTGTACAAAAATTATGTGCTTATGCACAAATTGACATACATATGTTATACAAAGAATTATCTACATACATTTTTTAAGGGAAAGTACGAAGCACTCGCGAAAGCAATTCTAGTTTCCGGTGTAAACCACAGACAGGTGTAAAAGTTAGATAATTTAAATATCCACAAACAAGTGGAATTACGCAAAAACGCACTTCACAAATGAAGAAGACGTTGGAAATGACGGAAAGTAGCTAAAACTACTAATGTAATTTAACTACTAAAGTAGTTGCAACTACTGTTTATGTGTTTTCATACAATCTGTTTTTATATGTTTTTCTCAGAAATCTGCTTAATAAATATCCAGCCTAGTTGCTCAGTGACAAAAACAGTTTCAGATATATCCCCAACTTTAATAATATTAAATATTTATTAAATAAATTTAAAAGGTTGCAAATGGCAACAATGGAACAACATGTAAGTAATCCGTAGAGTAGACTGTCGGGGCGTTATGTAGGTACACTTTGCTTGCACACTGACGTAGAAAAGCATTTTGTGACTTTTTGTCGCATATTGGCACAATCATTTTACAAATTATATAAGACTATTAGACTTTCCGGTTGACAAAGAAAGGTTTCAGTGTTTAAGTACAGTTCTAGTGACCTAATTTCTTTTATCATAAAAAAAATCATGCTGTGTAAGTGTAAAGTGTATCTATAAAAGTAGTTGTAAATGTAATTGAAGACACGTAGTTAAACTACTCTTTCAAAATTAAAGTACTGGAGTACTTTTCAACTACAATGCATTTTTAATAAGTACTCTGTAGTTAGTAGTTAACTAGGCTTTTCAAAAGTAGTTTGGCAGCTCTAGGCGTGGGGGTAAATTCTTTCGTCGAACGTTCTAGTGCGACAGGTGGGAGGACTGGAAATATTTTATGACTTGAAATAAATAAAAGGTAATTAATTTACTAAATTTAACGAATACTTTATAAAGCTCAAAGATGAACCGTTACAGTATCTAGTGCACATGACATTGACGAAGGGAGACTTTATCATCCCAACCCGCTCTAACTCCGACGCCACTGGTTAGTTTTTGATGAAACTTTTCATATACGGAGCTACTGTAAAAACACTTTTCCCTGCCAAGTTTGAACTAGGTACTTTTTTTCAAATAAGATGACTGTTCAGTCAATTTCATTATTTAATGACTTTTCTGCGTTCTTGTAAACTAGCTAAATGTAAACGATTTGACTATTAACACTTGGTTGTTTCTTTGAAATTTCCTGCTGTTTTTTCCGCAATTCCCATTAAATCTCGCATTAAATATTTAATAACGTAATCCACTGAAGCATAAAGTTAGCATAAGAACTAGTGCGCATATGAAAGTTTACATTTTTAGCATAAGAAAGTCCATTTTTGTGCCAATATTTATAATTGTCACCTTCTACAGACCGTTATAAAGCGAAACCAATGTTTATTAAAAACAAGGAGAACCTGCGTTAATGAGCTAGCTCTACAGGGCGTGGCATGACCCCGGCGCATTAATGCCAATAAAGAATTAACTACTTTCACACACTATATACCACATATTCGTGCTGGTAAGAAGAGTTCAATGTGCCGATAATTAAACATTGCCTAATTGAAACGGTGTGAAATTAAATGAGGCGGTTTGCCATTAATATTAATACGGAATGTGCATAAATTTGAAAGATTTCACTTTTGTGATTTACCAAGTCACGCGATATTTGCGGTCGGTGCCTACCGAATAATGAGTAGATCACAAAACATAACAAACACCACATATAGTAGACAACTCCCGAATCCAAAGCCAAGGCTGTCCGGAAGGGGGTTACATTTTTGAAAAAACGTAGACATGCATCCATATACCATCGACATTGTCAATATCGTTGCTGGGGGGTCGAACCCAGTACACGATAGGCAGGGTGACCAAGCGTGCTCACACCACTAACACGCTTTAGCCAGCTGCGCCGTCGTGGCGTTAAATGTCTGCCATGACGCTGTGAAGCAGAAGACCTGTCGAACAGGCAAATTGCCTATATTTTTTTTATATAACAAATATCAAACAAAAAAAAAGTGGTCTGTCTGACGGACCAGACCAGAATACTGTTGACAAAACTAATAGAATATTTGTGCATTTACGTAAAAAATAATGAAAATTACTTACTTTTTATTGTATATTACTTTTACCAATGCTTTATGCTTTGTATACGTTTTTTAAGTACATACAATATTTTATCATATAACTACAACTACCGTTTATTTTTACTAGAATGGAATTAATATTTTATTGCAAATTCTATATTACGTTACATAATAATATAAAAATTATACTCCTCTATATTACTTATTTTGTTTTTCGCACTTACAATTATATCTGTATACTAAATTTCCTCTTAAAAGAAGATTTAAAATTTGTTAATATAACCTAAATTTATCATTATAAAAATGTTTCAAAGTGAATACTATTTTACAAAACTTCGGATAATTTTGTCCAGCTAGATTTGCATTTGGGACCACTGTACGCCGCACATTAGGGCTTTTCATGGTTAGTAGTCTCAAAAAGAGCCTATCAAAGTTGACCAATGCAAATATATATATATATATATATATATATATATATATATATATATATATATATATATATATATATATATATATATATATATATATATATATATATATATATATATATATATATATATATTTTAATTTCTAAACGATCCCTCACGAGCTTTTTTGTTACTCTGCATTAATAGAAGTTAGTTATCATTTTGATTTTTGATGTAAGAAATTGCTTTTTTTCTTAAACCTCAGTGAAATCAATATTATAAGCAATAAGAAATCAAAATAAAGCTATAAAAAATTCATTGACATGTAAAATTACACTAAGCGTTTTTTTTTTAAATTTTAATAGCTCTATTTTGATTTCTTATTACTTATAATATTGATTCCACTGAGGTTTATGAAAAAAATAAATTTCTTACATCAGTAATCAAAATGTAAACCAAGTTCTATTAATGCAGAGTAACTTTGTTTAAAAAAGCTCGTGAAGGATCGTTTAGAAAGGAAAATTAAAAAAAAAAAGTTATTTGTATTGGTCAACTTTGATAGGCTCTAGGCGTTTTTGGGACTACTAACTAAGAAAAGCCACAGTGTGCGCCGCCAAGGTAATATTGATACTGAGGTCGATGTAAAAATGAACAAATAACAAATTTAAAATTATTTTTCTCGTAAAATAACTGTCCTGCAATTGGAGGCGCTGATAACTAATTTGTGCACAACCTAAGTATCGCTGGGCCGATTTGAACCCTTTTTCGAGCGTCCTTCTCAAATGACTAAACCTGATGTATTCCACGTGTACACTTTAAGGGGTTTACATACGATCAAATTGCTGGATGGAACCTTGTGTTATGCTTTGAAAATTGTTATAATTTCAGTAGATTATTACCTCACTTTCACGAGTTGACACGGCAATCTTCAAAACATACCTACGAGGTTGGTTCCAGCAAGTCGGATCGGGTGTTTATGGTGTTGATATCTGATATAACGATAGATTCAGCACGTATATATAATCGCAACGGTGAATGCAGAATTATTGGAGCATTTCGTTCTGAGAATGTACAGTGAAGATCCATTGTCTATCACATAACGTTCTTATTAATTATTATACGTGAGCAATATATTACATTTTTTAATTAATAATTATCACATCCGCTATTTAATTTACGTAATTGTTTAATACGGATGTAGTTCTTTATAAGGCACTGATTTTATGTAAGTAAATGATAATACGCCTAGAAATATGACGAGAAATTTCTGTAAAATATACAGTAAGTGTCACTTTTCATGACTCCCATACCACAGCTCCCTTATTAACAATGCGACTTTTTTTAAATGTCGCATTTTAAAATTGGGGTGGAAGATGATTATTCATCAGGAGGTTATGTTACCGTAAAACATTTAAAAATCCACCAGTGGAGTTCGTCGTTATGAAGAAAAATGAACCTAATTTTCCAAAAAAAGATATTAAGCATTTTTTTACAAAAACACAAACGCAATATTATTGATCAGCATGCTTCAGAACTCCTAAATTTAACTTTTTTGATGTATCGAATTACGGCCCCCTTAAAATTGCGTTTTTTAAAGATTAAATAATCAATGACTTGGAAATGAATTGTTTTTCAAAAAAAGTCATTCCTCATTTTCGCTTTAAATGCACTGTCTCTAGCACCTAATGTCATTGATACTTTCAAATTTTGTAGACCAAGAATTTTCATTGATAAATTAACAAAAATTTTGGGCCAGCTGTAAATTAAATTAAAAATTACCGAATTTGAAAGTATCGATGGCATAGACTGGCAGAGAAAGTAAATTTAAAAAGAAAATGATAAATGACTTTTTTTCGAAAACGACTTCGTTTCCAAGTTATTGATTATTTAATATTTAAAAATGCAATTTTGAGGGGCCGTAATTCGAAAACCATACATTAAAATATTAAATTTTGGGTTTAGGGGTTCTAAAGCATGCTGAGCAATAATATTGCGTTAGTATTTTTGTAAAAAAATTCTTAATATCTTTTTTTTGGAAAATTAGGTTCATTTTTCTTCGCAACGACGAACGACACTGGTGGATTTTTAAATGTTTTACGGTGACACTATCTCCACCCAAAAAAAAAAAAAAATCGCATCGTTAATAATGGAGCTGTGATATGGGAGTCATGAAAAGTAAGACACTGTATATTAGTTTAGTGACTTAGGTGTTTGATACTTCCACTTTTGAGTAAAAGCAAATCCAAGCATGTATTTTAACGAGATCTGGAACTAGTAAATTTTTGATCTTATTCCGTTGAAAGATTGAGGGGTAAATTGGGTAAATGGTGGTGAATAGTAAATCAAGCAAGTAAGAGCCCATAAAATTGGTATTTAGTATATATAAAAGAAGCTAATGTCTCAAAGAAATTTTTGGCATTAGCCACTCCCACGCTACTGTTAAAAAGGTTGGAAAAAATAAAATTGTGATTTAGTGTGTGTACAAGCACTAAGGGCCTCAATATATTTTTTTTTACTTACCACTCCTACTACTACCCCACTACCACCACCACCACCACCACCACCACCCCCACTCGTTTTATGGGTTTTTGGGGTAGACGATTTCAGATATTATATTATTAAAGTTCCATAAACGATTATTTCCACATACAATTTTTTTGTTGTTGTGAGAGACTTGGATAGAAAATCTGGATGTGAAAGTAGTGATTCCTTGGGCAGCGGTGTTTTCATCACGATGGTTTATGAGTGTACAATTTTGTCACGGACTCTACGCCTATCAGTAGTGTGTCTAGTGTGTCTAGTGTGTAAAAAATAAAATGGAAGAGAGCTCATAAAACGAAAACGAATAATTTTCTAATTTTGTTAAATCTACCCCTTGCTTATCAATTCTTTCCCTTCTGCGACATAAAATGACGGTGCGGAAAAATTTGTCACCATACCTAAACCTCTTAAAACACTTCTGGGAGCGATGACCTCTTCCAATCAACGTTTGATATGTTTGTTTATGTTTTGCGCTGTTATTA
Source organism: Rutpela maculata (assembly GCA_936432065.2). Lineage (NCBI taxonomy): Eukaryota > Metazoa > Arthropoda > Insecta > Coleoptera > Cerambycidae > Rutpela > Rutpela maculata. The sequence goes on from OW386285.2 coordinate 359,263,253, forward strand.
ATATTAGGAGATTAATTCAATTAATTACGTTATAATTTATAAAGAGACGGAACCTGCACGGTTTAACATTCGCAGAGATAAACAAAAATAGACCTATATCATTCGTTACATTGTCTGGATGTTATTCGTGGCATTCCGTTGATTTTTCTTCCGGCTTATACATTGTAATATAAACCAAAGGCGGCTTTGAAAAAATATTTAGCTAAACGCTCTCTCTCACAGAAAACTGCGGTCTAGTAATAATTAGTAAGAGGAAGTCACCATCCTTAGTTAGATTTTTGTTCCTGATAACGTACAGAAACAATCAACAAAATAAATATTTAATCGCGACTCATGCTACAGAGATTTTTAATCAAGTAGTCCCTGGATTTCGTGACTAAGTATATACCTACCTCAAATTTCGTGATATGCTGTGAACATTTGAACTTAAAAGACGTGCAATAGGTAATTTGGTAATTGAATTCAAAGTTAATTGCGATAACTTAATAACGTAATAAATTGTTATTTACTTTCATGTTCCGCACCTGCAATCTACAAATTTAAAGGGCATAGGTAGATCGATCTGTATTAACCGTTTCATAATACTCGTATGTACAATAGGGTAGTCCTTAAAAACTAAATTTTAAAATTTACCCGGGGCACCTTCTTATCTTGTTCTGTTATATGAAAAAAGACTTCCATAAAAATTTCAGATTTTTAAATAATGTCTTGAATTTTCAAGGTAATCGAGAATTTTTGCAAAATTTTTATCAAAATAAATCAAATGAACATCAAAATGACATTGATCATCAATTAAATTAATAAAATAGGACAGTGCATTGTCCCCCACTTTCATCTCAACTCAACTGTATTTAATTAACAACTTTTTCATTTGTATTATTTTATATATATAACATTGTAATTGCTGTACAGTTGTACATATTAATTACATGTTTAATAAACATAATTTCTTTTGTAACTGAATTTAATTATTAATTCCTAACTAGTTTTTTTTTTAATTTTGAAACTTTACGGGGCGGTAGCCTAAAACTGAGTTTAAAAATTCCAAAAAATTACAGTAATTATTTTTAATAGAGTAGATCAAAATGGCAGGGTGCCCCAAAGAAAATTAAGAAAAAATTTTTTACCCTAATTTAAGGACCACCCAAATGTACAATGTATATTATGTACAAAATAATGTAACAAAAATTATGTGGCTAATTTTAAAAATCATCAAAAAAAGAAAACGTCAAGTTGTCTGTGAAAATGAAAACGCAATGCTTAAAGTATATTCACTTCCAAGATGCAACGCGCATAGACAGTAATGAGGGGATGATACGTATGTGATCGTCAATATTTGCATTGCTATTGGACAATCAACAATAGAGCAGATTAGTAGTTCATTTCCTGTGGGTTTCACCCCAAAAATAATTCACTAAGCAAAGAGTTTATGTAGCAAGATAAGATGGCCAATCGGCCTCAGCACGAATGAGTTTAAATTTTGATTGCCAAATATTAGTCCTTAATATTTAACTGTTTGTAGGTACAGGACCTAGAGGTCAAAAATATGTAAAATTTCGGAATAATCACATATTTAACGATAATTTTTCTTTATGGGCGAGAGGTCAACCGCACCCAAAATTTTGTACACCAGATTTTCTCGGATTTCCCTGAGATTTCCTCTTTGATAAAAAAAATTGATGAGCGGGGGGGGGGGGGGGATTCGAAAATGAAAGATTTTCTTCGCGGTTTGCCTCTCGTTTATGGGTTTGGGTTATTATTGTAGTAAAAGGTTTCGTCTTCAATTTCTGTATGGTCCTGACACTTACTCTTACTACCTAAATTTAGATATTCAATATTTGAAAAAGAATTTTACTTTGACTTGTACTGCCTTGGCACTCATTAATTTTTTCACCTTCACCACAGGCTTCTCAGTAGTATTAATTGCACGGCATCTTTATACATATATGCATTCTTTATGTATATGTTTATATATTTTATTTCTTCCCTTTTCATAAAACGTATATGTATAATGTATATACATATTTACGTATTGTATAATATTTAAGATCACTTTAGTTATCTAGTATTATTTGATTTTTTTTATTGTTATTTTAGTATTTTATTACATTTAATATAGCAATAGGTTGAAAAAATATATTACTTGCTAGGAATTCGAGACCTACAGTCAAGTTTTTTCGAAAACTTAAGGGATCTCGGACAAATACCTTTAGTAACTATTATTAGCCCAGTCGAAGATATTTACCTACAAAAATTTGCAAACTGAATAAAAAGATGGAAATTGTAGCTTTCTGATGCTTTTTTGTTTTAAACATACTTGGATATATTATCACGCCCGAACTCAATCGCCGCAAAAAAAATATAGAAAAAAATAAAAGCCCTTTAAAAAAAATTTTTCTTCATTGAGAATTGTTAAAAAGTATGTACACTTCATGATTATTATGGTTTATTAAGTTGTAGTAACGTGGATTCAAAAAAAGTACATCTCAAGTCATTTTAATTTCCTTGCTTGATGATTTTCTTGATAAGTATAATATGTCTATTGGAGGATGTAACTTGCTGACAAATTGACCCATTGGAAAAAATAAAATATCACTATTTAGGAAAAAATGTATACTTTTCGAATGTTCAAACACAAATCCGTTTACTTCCAAGTATGCATATTTTCATCATGATAAGAAATTGCGATTTTCACGATCTTATCCTTATAACTATGAAAATATCTTTGATTGTTTTGAATATAAATTCTAGAACTTTTCCAATACATTAACAAATGTATAAGGAATCCACTGGATATAGCTGTACCTGTAATAAATGGATAGGTGTACCTGTAATAAATACAATACAGTAAAGGCACGTAAAAATTCATATGAGCGATTCAGCGGCTATGTGTGGTGTCTGCGTATGCGTTCATAATTATATATTTTGCCTCCAGACTCGCTCTTTATCCTCCTATTCACTGAGAAAAATGTTAAAAATGTGTAACCAGAAAGAGAAAAAAGCTTTATTTTACTCGTTAGAACTGCTAAGAATTTTTAGAGGTTCCGTAGTATGCATTTAACCGTGCTCTTGGCCGCGCAGAGTGACAGTGCAAGTTATTTCAGTTGCAAGTTATTTCACTATTTTTTTCCATGAATACCGTGGCTTTAGCAATAAATTTTATTAGGACATTTTTTGTTCAGAAAGACGTGGTCTATCCACCTGTATCTTTTGTTTTTCAACCCTGACTTAATTTAAAAGTCTTCCAAAAATGGATGAAAAAAAAATTTAATTTTCACTTTTTTTATGATCTGCATCCGAGCGGAATTAAACTTTTCAGGATATTATTCTATACGCTTTCACGAACTCATTAAAAAAAAAAATATATTCAGTTTGCAAGTTTTTGTGGGTTTCACTATAAAATGTCCTCTGTCGTCTGGGCTATATAGTCTGCCACCGTTCTCAGTATTTATTTACACTGTTATCTAATTAATATATGCATATATATACTATGTAAATAAATATTATTATTATCCAAGTTTGCTCATAACTTTCTTCTTTGACAAAATGTTGCCAAACGCTATCTTCTTTCCTGCCTCTTCGAGACATTTATTTTTACTATACGTCGCGCATCAACGTTCAGTCAGTACTAAATATTAAATGAAGTTGCAAGTTTCAACAAGCTCACAAGCGGCTTCTTGACTTGCATCAACTTGCGAGTCAACTCGAAAGAGTATTTAATCCAATTTTCAATTTTAACATAATTATCATAGAGATTTTTTATTATTTATTAAGAAACTACAATACGGAAAGTTATAAAGTCAAATAAACGTTTTTCTTTTAAAAATCATAATTTTTATCAACACTATTGATCATTCTTATCCTGCTGCACTATTTTCAATGTATAATAAACACTTTTTACCTGATTTTTTCGGCACAAAAGAAGCTAGTTCTGAACAGGAGCAAAAATGTTGAAGCGGGTGCCCCTCATTTACCTGCTCTAATTCTGCCATTTGTGGTGCTGCGCGCGTTTCATGTGCGTGTTGTTTTGCTGATGTGTATCAAAGAAACCGCCAGCAGTTGTTTTTCAAATCGAAGTCTTTCCAGTTTCTCTAATTTTATTACGATTAATTATTAAATAATTGTTTTAAAAACTAGTTTTGGTGTAACATATCTATGCATTAAATATGTATAAATTAAAAATCTTTTACATTAGATGTAAAATATAGTGGCCATTTTTTCGCTAAAAATCGACAACTGTTTACCCTTACGCCCACGGAAAATTTCTGAGACCCTTAATTTAGTTTTATTGGTGTTAAAAAAACACATGAAATCAAGTTTTTAGGTAACGATTCGTCGGCACCAATTTAACTTTGGCACGGACCCAGGCCCGTTGGAACTTTCTGATCTTTTCCGACATGTTTTATTTAACTGTTCAAAGAGAAATTTTCCATATTTTCAATTTGGCCGTGTGTGATAACCGCCCATCGCTTTAAAAGGGACTGAAAAAAACCCGATTCATAATGATTGGTAGGGATAATAGTTAAGTCATTGGCTCTCCAATTATTTTGTTAGATTTCAATGATTTCACAACGAGAAAGGCCTTAAGAATTTTTATTGAAATTTCCGAATGTTTACAAACAGATTATCTATTTCTGTAGAGCTATAAATTAGTTGAGGAAAAAATCTCCGGTTGTAAACCAGTAGGAACTTTTTCCACGCACATAATAAAATTGCCTTGGATAATGATGTATAAACAATGAAGATTTAATTTGTCTAAGGAGACTAATTAAATTTATCTTTATTGTCTAATATACACTTGATGTTCTTTATTTTTAAACAGATTTATTCTTCTCCATGTCATAAAGTAACATCGTATATACGCCATGTCAGGAAACTCATCCGTTTTGTTTTTCCAAATGCCAATTTAAAAAAAAAAATGATAAAACAATTGAACCGCCTTGATACCAAAGCGTAGAAAGGCCATGCTATTCATTTTTTTTTTGTAATTCGGAATTCAGAACAGTATCCCGGAATTCACAATTGTAAGTAGGAATTCACAATTGTAAGTCGGAGTTCACAAATAATAAGTCGGAATTCATGAGAATGAAATTGATGGATGTATTGTATTTATACCAAACTAATGTCATAGTTCAACGAATTCAACCAATCTCATCAACTCTGTCTATACTTTGTCTCGACTCGACAAACCACCATCTACTAACCAATAAAGCGAGCTATTTGAGATAAGGTCTTTGTCACTGTTCATACTTTTTTTACATTTTGCTTTTAAGCTTTCTAAAGCATTCTGCTGTCTTTTATTTATTTACATTCCTAATTAGAACTCTGTTATTTATCTGACGGAACTTAGAGCATAAAATTGAATCAAACGAAACGACCGGGATGTACGAAATCGTCCTAGGATAACTAGATTCAAGAAGCATAACATGACCCATCTCAAAAATTGAAAAACTGAAAGTTGGCAATGGAAATTGGTTCTCGGTTAATTTCGCTCAAATTTTAGTGTGATGTTCCTTTGACTTTCCTGAACAAAAGTCTCCATGGGCATAACCTTCTAACTCCTTTCCTTTAAGCTGCAGAAGCCTCAGAAGATTAGTCCATACGAAAGTGCAAAGGTAGCGAGGACGGCCAACACGATGATAATAGTCACGCTACTCACCTCGAACTATCCCTAAACGCAAAAAAACACCTATTTTTTCCATTTTTCGTCGTCAGGCATGCGAGGACTTGTTGGATCGGATTTTTTTTGAGGAAACTCAATATGTCATGTAAATTTTCGCGAAATTTTCAGAGATCCTAACGACCCCCGGGGGTTGAAATCACCCTCTCCCTCAATACTGAAACATGCAAAAAACATCCAAACGGGTTGAAAATTGTTTTCTACACGTATTTAAGGGCGGGGATGAGATGATATTATTTAGCCTTCCACTCCTAACCATCTACACCTAAATGCCTAAAATTACCTGCTTTTTCCCATTAAATTAACATTTAATAATAATCGTATATGCCGTATGCCTAGCATAAGAATAAAATATATTTATTTTCACATGATGTGAAAATAAATATATAATAAAAATGTCGACTATGCATATACACGACTGTACAACGTGATTTACCATGATATGCTGAAAATAAAATGATGTACTAGTCTTCAATGTGGGAAAGCCCTTGCAAAATTTTGGAATGTTCTGAGGTAATTTAGTATATTAAATTATTAGTAAATTTGCGAAGATACACTACTGTTATTGTCTAGGTCAGTTATAGGGCGGCGAACTTACTTGTAAAAAAACGTATTGGAGATGTGGCTGCTGGTTTCCGGGTCTTCTTCCGCGTAGACTTGGTTGAGTGCTTGACGTTTCGACCATCTTGTCGTTGTCTTCTTCTGAAGCGAAGTGTATGTGCGTGGAAAAAGTTCCTACTGGTTTACAACCGGAGATTTTTTCCTCAACTAATTTATAGCTCTATAGAAATAGATAATCTGTTTGTAAACATTCGGAAATTTCAATAAAAATTTTTAAGGCCTTTCTCGTTGATGAAATCATTGAAATCTAACAAAATAGTTGGAGAGCCAATGACTTAACTACTATCCCAATCATTATGAATCGGGTTTTTTTCAGTCCCTTTTAAAGCGATGGGCGGTTATCACTCACGGCCAAATTGAAAATATTGAAAATTTCTCTTTGAACAGTTCACTTCACTTCGCTTCAGAAGAAGACCACGACAAGATGGTCGAAACGTCAAGCACTCAACCAAGTCTACGCGGAAGAAGACCCGGAAACCAGCAGCCAGATCACCAGCTCCGCGAAAGCCTTAGCACCACGTATTGGAGATGTTTACATTTCCTTAATTGGCATAAAAAGTGAAGCCGGCGAGCGCGGTCAAAGTGCCGCGTTTTTTGCTTTCGGTCGAATAATCAGGACACCGGCGTGTTATTGACGGGTTTAAGAAAATATCTCTTATATCTACTTGTTTTTGGAGAGTTCACTGGAATAAGGTCAATGTCTTTTCGATTTATTTCGATTTATTTCGCTATTTTTGTAGTGTGATTTGATTGAAACCAAAAAGTCACTTCTCCCCGCTCCAGCTTTGCTGTCAATAGTGTCAATTCCAAGTTGTACCGCGTTGCGTCAGATTGGTTAAAGTCATTGGCGGCGCATTTCTACAAAGAATAAGGCAATTTTTTTGGTCATTTTTTTTAATTTTTCATTTTTTTAACTCCTTTCCTTTTTTAACTCCTTTTCTGTTAAATTTTCCGCATGTCATGGTAGATCACGTTGTATAAACATGCGCATAACCACCCGTTCTATCAAACTCTTCTTAAGCTGCAATAAAAAAATCAATCTCTCCCTAGAAAAGCTGATCCAATGAGCGCTTGTGATCTCACTATAAAAAAAAAAACGATGGTTTTGGGCATCCAAGAGTAATTTTTGAGGACTAAGAGAGAAAGTAATGCCACGATCGTGTTCTCCACCCTTGAAAATGGGAGATTCCTTCAAAATATTCTCTTTGAGGGACACTTTAGGATTGAGTGAGGGGGTGGTTTCAACCCCCGGGGATCGCTAGGATGTCTGATTGCTAAATTCTACAGGGCATATTAAGTTTCCTCAAAAAAACCCGATTCAACAAGTCCTCGCATGCCTGATAACGAAAAATGGGAGAAATTTCCCTGGAACTGAAAAATATTTTATTTGGAACACTTTTGCACACGCGTTTAGACATTAATAAAGAGTCATAAAAAAAATTTCAAATGTCAATTTGAAAAATGTTAAAAATCGAAAAATTGGCCTCTTCCTTCATTTTCAAGGCCGTGGGGGCCCAGCTGGATATTAACCGATTTGGCCAAAAATTTACCCGAATTAGTTTTAGATACGTAGTAACAAATTAGAAACTACCCCATCTGCAAATTCAAATTTTCGTGTTTTTCGGCCCACATGGTTGGCGCAACGAGCTTCGAGTACAGTATTGGAATATTTGATCTCCATGAATTCCGACTTTAACAATGAGCTCATTTAGCATTTTTTGTTTGTTTGATTATCGGAAAGATCTTATAATTTTAAGACCCTGTGCAAAAAACTAGAATTTTGTGAAACCTGTGAGTCGTCTAAAAAAAATCATAAAAATGGACCGCACCCGCCTTGTCGACTATCGGCCGTGACGTCATTTGATGGGAACCCGCTAGCCGAGGCGGCTAGCTACAGCACGTTATTATAGTTTCACAATATTGCAAATCGTTAATTCAAGTAGTGTGTTTTGAAACTTATGCGTGTTTGTGAAGAATTTCAGTTTATCAACTATTTTCACCAATTTATATTACTATCCTCTGATGTCACGATGTTAATGGCACCGCGCTTCCAATTCCCTGTTTAGAAGTCGTATATTTCGAAAACTACATGTCGGATTCATCTGAAATTTTCAATATTTTCTAATTTTAAGTAATATCCGCAAGAAGTAACAACTACTAAATGAAATTCATTAAATGAGCCCATTGTAAATTCCTACTTAACAGTTGTGAATTCCGACTTAACAATTGTCAATTCGAGACATAATTATGATTCCCACTTACAACTGTGAATTTCGAGGTGAATGGTTAAGCTTTAACGTCAGGCTCGTTATCAGAGAATCCTGAAATCGCCATACACCTTTTATGTAAATCGACAAAAATATTACAATTATGACAGCATATTGAGTTCACCGTTTTGATTTTTTTATTTTTAATACCAAATTCGGTAACAGCTACTCCTAAAACTACTAACTTACTAACTACCAATTTTAGTGCAATTCCAACGAAATTTTGCACGGCGCACACAGGCGAATTTTCAAGAAATCGTGGTCAAAATACAAATAATATACAAAGGTCGGGTTTTCTGCGAATTATTATGTGCAATTACTTGATTTGTTACCTGGGAATAAACAACCTTTTTTTGTAAATCGGGTAGTATCACTTTTGAAATTATTTCAGTCTAAACTTGGTGCTTGTGGCAGGTGGTTATTTTTGATTGTTGTGTGCGTTATTAGGAAATATTTTGTGTAATTTATTTTTGAACTTTTTTGGTGAACTATTCAATTAAATTGATATGGAGCCTATAGCTGGAAGTAAGTAGAATATTTTCATGTTATATATATACCGATTTTCTCAATTCGCAGTAGCTGTTGAAGCTGTTGTAAATAGGTGCCTTTTAAATTATAAAAAATAAATATCTTGCCTGTTTTCCCAAGCAAAAAGTTATCCATGAAGTTTGATGAAGCCGCAAATTTTTACTTAACTTATACATTAGAGTTTACGGAATTGATTTTTGAAAAAAATAGGTGCGTTAATTTGCGATGTTGCCAGATTTTCTTTTTTATATTGTAAAATGTATTCTCACTTAAAATACACCTGGGTTGGCTTATGACTGAACATATGAAAAAAAAAAAAAAAAATTAAAGGGTCGAATTGAGCACCGTCCTCCTTTTATATATTTTTTGAAATTGGTTAAAAAGTGTCGCGTTTTGGGTCGTTTAAGGTGAGAATAAGAACTATATTTGAATAAGAATTACCTGTAGCTATTCAAAATAACTAGTTACCGTTATATCCCGAATATGACTAAAAATTGTGCCCAAAATAAACAAAATGTCCAATATTGGCAAACAGAAAACAAGACAAATATAAATAAAAGTCTATATGGGAGAAAATGTGTAACGTTTTTATACGAAGTAATAAAAGTAATAATTAACAAGAAAATGATATTCCTGACAATTGTGCGGAATTATAATGACATCATCCTTGTCTACAGTTTAATTGTTTCCGTTATGAACAATATCTCTTATAAAAGTTCAACATTGTATACGTAGAGTTTACAAGTTGGGACAAAACAAAATAAAAGTGAAGTAACGCATTCACGATTTTTTTCGTGAGCAAGTATTACTAAAAATTTTAACTTTAGATGAAATTTTTATTAAAAAAATTTGTCATAACTTTTTTGTTTTTTTGCTATAGAAATAGACATTTGAAAGCCTAGTAATAGTCTTTCATTTTGGTCGTTAGCGTTTTTAACGCAAGTGCCATAGTAATAGTTTCTGAGATATTTAACATTTAAATTTAATACTTCATTTTATAAACGTTCGGACGCCACCTTTTATAGATCTCCAAAACCATTAACTCTACAGAAATTAGAAAAAAAAAAACAAAACCGATCCTCAATTATTGAGTAGTTTTCTTATTTAACCCTAGCATGTTTTCGATCAATGTAATATATTTCGAGTTATTTCACGAATATTGTTTTGAAATACATTTTTTTAAGCTAAAATCACAATTTTCAATTCGTTATAACTAAAGACTGAATTTTTATGAAAAGTTGCATAGAACCTTTTCATCTTAAAATTTCATTTTTTTCAGCTCCAGAGTTTTTAATTTTTTCTTAGTTGCCCTATAAATTAGCAAGCCGCCGCATAGTATAGAAAATTCTCTTTGATGCATTTACTATTAAGTTACCAAAAATGAACGAAATCCGTCTCATATAACATTATTCCGAAGTTAAACCTCAAGTTACTGAACTAACGAAAGATACTTGTAATAACCAGGATGTAAGGATATAAGGTGTGCTTATGCGCAGCTTTTCGAATCAGCCAATAGCGTAACCCGTCTCAATCGCGTCCATATCGAATTTTCGACGAACGAGAAAGAGGCATTAAATAGCGGCAAATTCAAAATTTGTAGTCTTGTCACATGATTATGTTATTTTAGTTAGTTTAGTTTTTAGTTACCTAAAGTTGGTAATGGCCAGAGACCGAGTAGACAGCAGTTAAGATAGTTTGTTTGGTTAAGTTAATAAATTATAAAAAGTAAAGTTTTATTATTAATACCGAATAAGCATCACACAGAACATGACAAGTCTAATAAAATAGTTAGGAAACATTAACGAATATAGAAACTTCGTGGTATAATGAAAGCTTATATTTGCTGTGTACTTTGCAAAGCAGTTTTTGCCGAGTGATTACCTATCAAATGGGCAATATATCAAATAAGTATGCACGTACGGCCATTAAGATCGATATTTTTAAGAATATGCACATAGAAGTATCAATAATTTCTCGAAATCATAAGATTCTTATGATCCATGTCAAGTTCAGAATCTACCAATATCAATTTTAGAAAGTATATTAGGTTCATATGAAAGAACTAACTAGGTATATGCATCAAGATAGATTAGTAGGTGTTACCTTCGTAAAGTTGGTCCCCTATTTTCGAAATTTAAACATTTTTCAATGTAAATAGTTTGCATAATTGCTTGCGAGTTGCTCTCGTTGGCTCGTTATCGCTTAAAAGAGATTTGAACTTGATAGCTCCCTTCTATTGATTAAGAAAAAAATTAACGGCCAATTTGTTTATTTTCTCATATATCGTCTCTGTTTGCTCGTCAGTATTTATAATGATATTCAAAAGTGGGTGAATTTTTTAAGCAGCAAGCAAATAAAAGAAACTGACGTGCAAATGATTCGCATTCAAATATGTTTCAATATCAAAAATAGGGGGCCCACTTCACAGGTATCGATATTGTTCATTAACTAATATAAGGAATGCTGTACAAAAAATAAAACAAATTAGTTTAGAGAGAAAACTTATCTTTATATATTCATATACCTGAAGTTTCGAACGTTCATTTGAACGAATTTAGATGAAAAAGAAAAGTTAATAAAAACCACACTTCGTTGCCACATTTGCTGACAATAATTCCACAATACTTAAGTTTTTACACCTAAATCGAAGTGTGTTTTTTATTAATTTTTCTTTTCCATATGAAATTCATTCAAGTGAACGTTCGAAACTTCAGGTACATATATATTCATTATAAAATAGCGTTTTCCATTATTATATTATATATTTTATATTTATATTAAATTGTTACGCTGTTACGTAGTTTTATATAATAATCTTATAATGCACTCATTTTCTTTTCTTAAAAACCTGTAACCCAGCGTCAAACACTCTGTAGTGTTATTGCAGAAGTAATGTCTTCAAATGACCACTTCACACATTTCTGAATTTGTCCAATTGTGAAAATAGGTTTCACAATTTCATGTCCTCTTTATTGCACTTCTTTCGCCATCTTTTCAGTTGCTTTTTTCAATTAAGCTTTTCAGTTCTAAAATTTCAACGTTCACTTCAAGATCTTCAGCTCGTAATTTAGTATTCTCAATTTCTACTTCGTTGAGGCGATAACTATTTACGAATTATTTTCTAGTTTCATCACAGACTACCGTTTCATTTTAACTTACCGTCACGTCGTTGAGGTTAACTACGTCGCGGTCACAAAAATTAATCCACATTTTTACTATATTTTCATCCTTAAGGAATTAAAAGTAATTAATGTTACTATTTTTGGTGTTCTCGTTTCATTTTTTCCAACTTTTTACTAAACAACCTGACATTTCAACTACTTTGTCAACATAAATAAATGACAGACATATTAAAAATGGCGGCGTTTGGGACGGTGCAGTAGAGGACGAAAATGAGACCTTCGTTTGCACACACCATATATCCTTACATCATGCTTGTAACGATGAGTTTGTAAACAAGCCACCTAGCTCCCGCGCTATAAAAGGAAAACAAAAAAACACGAATCATGTCAGATTGACAATCTTCAACATGTCAATATTTCGCACGCCCTTTCTCCATGTACAACCAGTTGGTCCCTTATCAATTAACATTATCAAATCTAGCATCCAGTGCGGTGGTGGGTCGTACAACCCATCACGTGATCCTCGTACGAAATACATAACAAATATCAAACATGGCCCTGCAGCAAACATTAGTATGCATTTACAAAGCCCGCTGACGCACGCTCTATCGCATGTTATTGTACCTCATTATGGAGAGTAATTAAACAACAATCAGTATGGATTTTTGTATCGTATTAAAATTAATTGAACCGCTAAAAATATTCCAGCATGCGATCCACCGATATTTCACGTGATCTTTGCACGTAAAAATAATATAATAAGTTTATTTATTTGCTATTTGATCGAGATAGATAAAGCTCGGTGCTGTAAATGGAGTAAATTAAATAAATAATTTATTATTGGTACTTGCGCCTGATTCCGAATGTTCATCAGCAGGAAAAAGGGTATTGATTACCGTAATGTGCCTTATATAAAATCCGCAATGTCAATGATAAAAAATGATTTGTCAAGAGTTTCTTGGCACTCATCCCGAAAATCGTAAGCTAGAAAGTACTTTTTTACAGAACTTTTTCCTCTTATTCACAACGTCTTCGCAAACATTTTGTGACCCATGCATAATTATCCGTTTCTGTATGGCACGTCTGACAACATCACGTCAAATGTCTCGGTTGCCTATTAGACGCACGGACCCACCGGAGCTCTTTGTTGATATTGTAGAAGAACTTACACACAGCTTACACGTACTTACCTTAGATTACTAACTTCCTTCTCTCTCAATATGGTTTCTCAGGCGATGCATTTTTTAGCTTATTTATCTAACACTTCAATGGAACTTGTGTTAGAGATCTCTGATCTACTATCATACAAAATCCCTCTCGAGCCTCCGTGAGCCGATTGTGGTATTGAGCTTCAGGAGACACTCGGTACTCGACTCCGACTCCACAAAAGCCGTCGAGGAATAGGACCCAAAGATAATCATCATCAAGATCAATCAGTAAAATGCAACAGTTCGAATAATACCATTTATTGATTAGAATCAAAATAAATAAAAACAGGAAGAATCTATATATTTCAATAAATCGCCTCCCCAATTAGGACAAGGACGAGTGAAGACTTTAGTTTCGCAACTACCATTTAATTGCGAGCGTGCAATAGCAATCGATTAGGTAAAAATATTCATACAACTTCTTCGGAAGTTTATGTAGGCACTTTGGTATTGGGACTGACTGAAAATAATATAAAAAAATATTTTACTTTCTAAAAATTTTGTGACACTAATGGTTAGCTTTAAGGTCCCTTTTAGTGATTATATCATTTGCAAGAACGGAGTTAAACGATACATGAGTTCAATTTGCTTTCTTGCCTCCTCTTCGGCGACGTACCGGCTCCATATAGGTTCAATATTGGGGAAGTGACACGACTTAGCTTCCGAGATTTTTTGCAAATGATCTTTTTATCTTACTTATACACAAGGCGGTTTTATCTATAACTTTGCCATCTTTATGTATCTTTAAAGACTTGCATTTGATTTTGATACCACAGCTTTCTGCCGATTCTCCAACGCACTTGTCCAACTGACGAGTCGCTGGATGAATCCAAATTAGTTTTATTCGAGAAACCGGCCTTGTCCATTTTAGCTGATTCTTGTCTAATAGTTGCCTATAGACGCTACGCGCCTTTGCCACATTTTTCGGTTTCGCTTTTTCAGTACGACGCGTCGCCTCATTAAAATTTTATATTTTTTAGAACTATTTCCATAATGACTGTGTCTCTACTTTCATCATGTTTCGTGAAGCAATAAAAAAGTTAAAATATTAAAAAATATTTTCAAAGTACACTTTTAGGGTACTTCTTAAAAAGTATATCTTTTCCTTGTCCACAAAAATATTTTCCAATTTTGGTGCACTTTCGAAAAAGTATAATATTTTTTTTTCCTGAACCAAAGATATACTTTTATTTTCTGTAAATTTTTCCATGACCATATTATACTTTCACTCTCATGGCCTGGATATAAACGTATCTTCCCGAGTGGAAAATTTTTGGGCGCCACGTGTTGTGCCTTACTTTTCTTTATGGAGCCTAGACTATCTCATTCCAGGAGCCTGAGTTCAATAGTTGTTAAACTCTGCCATAATCCAGTCCCACAGCTCCGATTGAATCAGGCTTCTTGACGGACCGAAGGCTGGCTCGGGATCAGGGAAAGGAGTTTTAGCTCCTTCTTTCGCTAAACGGTTCTCCTCTTCGTTGTCCTCCACCCCACTGTGTCCGAGCACCTATACAAGTTTAACCGAGCTGTGTTCGCACAGCTCAGTCAGAGTGTTTGGACAATTCAACATCAGCTTAAAGATCGCCTTGCTTCAAGGCCGCCTGGCTATCGCTACATATATAAATGTACTTCTTGACGAAACCTAGTCTGAGATTTTCGCCTAGAATAAATGCCCTGGGATACTTACCAAGTGGCGCTGATATACGAGCCCTTGGTTTGCATCCGTGTACGATAGCACCAGTTCCCTCGCGAGTCTTCGATCCGTCTGTCCGGGACTTAGAAGATGCAAGACTAGCTAACATCAAGGCTATACAGATCCGACAAATATAGTTGGTAATATAGGGAATAAACTTCTTTACGGATAGGCTATTGAAAGCAAAATGCGTGGGGTCGTCGGCGCGATCAGCGGTGGTGGTATGAACGAATACCAATGCCCTGCGTTGATCTACGACAAGGCGTGGTTTACCTGCGCTGATACACGTTTACATATTACCAACTACATTTGCCAAATCTGTATATGGAATAGTGAAGCTATAGACGGGGAGACACCGGTCGCCCTTTCACTGAGAAATCATCTGGTACAAGGTATATATTCGTTTTACGTAAAAAGAGAGAGAATATTAATTTTTGAAGTCGATTCAGAAATGTTCACTTCCGAATTAGACCCAATAGAAAGTATCCAGTTGTCGGCTAAATATTTTTCTCTGATATATGGCCCGAATGAGAGGTTAATCTTCGTTTTGTTTATCGTTTATTAAGACCTTCGTAATGTTTATTTTTTTTTTATCGAGAGCAGACATGGATTACTGGGGTTACCGGCAGCGATTGTTCTCGATCCGCTATTCCACGGGACTTTACCACATATTATTACGACGGTACTAAATTCAACGACATTGTATAATTATTTGATAACCATAATGATTCCCTATCACCTGCAATTATTGACATTCTAAATATCCCCGCGCTTGCAAGCAAAAATGTGACCCAGTTTAGTTTGTAACCGCATTTGAGTCAGATTATTGTACATAATTTTTACAAAAGATACTTTGTGGGACACCTGAAGTCTAAAAGTTTGAGTCTTTATTTAAAAAAACATCGATAATAGAGGATTTGTCTAATGATTCAAAAGTGGCAATTTAAATTTTTACTGATATGAAATGGATAAACAATATTTTTGATAGACTGGAAAAGAAACTGTATTTTTTGTACAACTGTCAATAAATTTGTATTTGAGCCATAAATGTGGCGAAAATAGAGTAGTATTACTATGAGAAGACGACAGCAAAAAATATGCGCAAAAACGAGGTTGTGCACTCCATCATTCTAAACCAATGAGAGCGAACTGGAATTACATGACATTCAATGTTGACACCAGTGGCGGCGGTGGCCTGCAGTAAAGCGGCGGCCACGGTAATAATAATAATAAAACAACTCTATTAGGCAAAGTTTAGTGCAAATGACTATTCTTACACTTCTCCTGAACAAAGGTTACTCGTACAAGTTGGCAAGTTTTAAATCTGCTCATTACACAGCTCCTTGATCGCGAAACTTGTATTGCAATTATTACTCATTCCTATACCCGAGCCTATACCCCAGATGACGCTATGCCACTTGTTGGCTCCGCCCCTGTTATCTTCTCAATTTTCAAACGTACTTAGCAGTGCGTTTATAAATACTTTTTAAAGCAGTCGTAGAAAAAAATACGATACGTTAAATGAAAGAGTAAGCGAGCTAGCACATTGCCGTCCACGAATTCTAAGAGATTCTCAAGGCACTCGTTTACCTGAATCAACTATTGACTTATTTCACGTTAGAAAGTTTGATAAAAAGCGTTATGCCGAAAACTAGATTCGTATCACAAAATGTCAGTTCATACATTGACAAACTCTAGTGTATAATTCCCAAAGTTTATAAAAATGAAATACCCATAATATAATAATCATTATTTTCATTATCTTTAATCGATTAGATCGATTAGAAATCATCTTCATTAGTTCGTTTTGTAGTCTACAATATTCAAATCAAGCAATTTATTACTTTATCAGAGCTGTCAGTTTAGAAATTAGATATTTCATTTTTACAAAGTTTGGAGTTGAAGTTGGTCAACATGTGCAGTGACTTTTTACTAGTTTTAGTGATAGTTTTTGCCATGACGCTTTTTTACCAAACTTTCTAACGTGAAATAGGTCAATGAGCCACGGAATTTAATACCTAGTTATACAGTATCGGAAAGTGTACGTATTGGGATGTCAATAAGAGCAAGCGAGAGCGAAGCATGCAATCGTGCTTCTTGATGGTTGTCCACTCTTTACCTCTGCTAGAGTACTGGTAGACATCTTTATTGTGGTCGGTCGGTTAATAGCGCAATGCCAAACGAAGGACTTTCTGATTCTGTATTATCTATCGCTTGCGTTTACGGTTTTGTATATTTATGTTACACATTTTGTCGAGGTCTCTTGCGGGTGAAATTCAAAACTTAGAACGAAGATTTAACCATACAGTAGGTTTGTATGAAATATTCCCCAAATAATACCGTATTTACGAAAACTAGAGATTTTAAGCCAATAACCATATGAAATGGCTGTTTAATTTTGTATGTAATTATTTTTAAGTCCCGAGATAAGCAACTTTTGATAAATTAGAAAATTAATTAGAATATACGCAACCTACACGGTAAAAAATAAGTTTTAAATCAAGAGTCCACTTTCTCATACCTGTATATACACAAAGAAATTAAATTTTTCATATAAAACAAATACTTTTGGCAAGATAATAAGAACAAGAAATAACTTTTTATTTCTTGAAACAGAAGTATTTGTTTTACATTAAGAATTTACTTTCTTCACGTATATATAAGAGAACGTACTCTTGGTTTAAAATGTTTTTTTCCGTGTAGTTACGGGGTGTTTCAACATCCCCTCCAGTTGATGTGCAATTATTTCTATCCTCCTTTTACGGTTTCAATACAGATGCGATATTTCAGTAAAAAACCGGTTATAAAATCGATAGCGATTGGTTCCTCAAGGTTTTTCCAAATTAAATCCAGAAATAGGTCAGCTAACGGTTGAGGTGGCTGACCCTGTATTTTGGGAGGAAGTGAATTAAACGTTGTTATTTTTGAAAATTATCGGCCTCACAAAGAGACGTCAATCGCTCTCTGTAAACAGTTTAACAAATAGAAACGCCGAAGATTTGCGTTAACGGCAAGCAAACACATTGAAATGTTAATTTGTTTATCTACATTGCTCGTTCACATGATGTACACACTAAATAGTCAAATTAATAAAGCTATTTTTAAATTTCACAATAATTATGGCTTCGAAAATAAAAAACAACTTCTTAAAATAGACAAATTCGTCAGTACAAAGTAATTTATTAAAAAATTATACATTAGATTGTGCTTCTACTTATTCACTTCTCGACAGACGTTTTGTAACCTATGCATTATTTTTTGGCTTCCCCTTGTTGTATGGCACGTCTAGCAGCCTTATGTCATCTAGCGTCTGTTGCCTCGTCCGATTTCTTTCCCATCAGTTCCTTTGTGATATCAGCCCGACAGTTTGGTGGACTATTTGCCATCTGGTTTAACTATATTATCTTTCTTCCGGTTGATATGGCCAAATGATAGGATGCTGTAAAATCGTTTTGGATGATGACTTCTCGGAGAATCGGGTTATTAGAGCGTTGGGTTGCAACGAACATCTCCAGATCTTCATCTCAGAAGCATCAATAAGGCCATCTGTCTGTCTCCCTAACAGCCCTTATCTCAGAGGCGTAAAAAAAGACGGACGAAACTAGTACGTGAGTAAGCCTGAATTATGCGTTAATAATATTTCTGACACATCAACTTCTTAGTCGAATTTTAACTGCAACAAAATAGCTTGTAAAATATAATCGATATTTTACATGTAAGTATATAAATATTAAATACACACAAAAATTGTTTTTATTTTAGTTAGTGTAAATGAAATTAAAAAATTGGCATAGAATAAATATTTTCTTCACAAACAATTTGCAAAAACAAGATGGTGGATTCAATATGGTGAACTGAAAACCTTAAAAAGTATCAAAAAAATCTGAAAAAAAAAAAGAATCTGATATTATAATTCACTACTTACTACTTTTTATTAAAAAAAGTAGTGAAAAGGTTTGCTATTTATTACTATTATTTACTAAAAGTAAATTATAAAGGTTACTTAATAGTAATATATAAAAAGTGTAAATATATAAAAACGATTAAATATTTTAAAATAATTCATTCATTGTTAATTAAAATTTATTTTTTCTTAACTGTGTTTTATTTCATAAGAGCAGGTACATACCACAATAATAATACTCCATGAGTATTATTGTATTATGTCAGTCCCTCCTTTTTCGACGCGCTGGTCCACGTATCTATCGATCTTTATCCCACTCGCAATGCGCTACTTGACTAACGCAACAGGCGCGTTCAAATATCTCTATAGCCTTTATTTGTGAAACGCGACAATATGTTATATGACAGAAAATGTTCCTTAAACATCAGGGAACAAGTTGATATAAAAAAATTTGAAATCGATATCGTGAAATAAAAAGTTATGCTTGTGTGAAAGCGATACATTAGCGTTTTTATCAATTATTGCAAAACATATATTGTTTTTCAAAATGTAATAAGTCGAATTACGACACTTTTCTATTATAGAATTATTACATGGAACAAACTCGATCAATTAAATCTAGAATCATTCACCTAAGTGCAGTAGTTTCCGAGTAATATGTTTTTTTACTTACAGGCGCGCGGTATAAGAAAAATTGTGATCTCTAAAATTAAATGTTCACAAATATTGTCTCGACCAAGGGAAAAGGTCGTCAACCGGGAATATAATATATTATTTATTTCTCTATCGGCTGGTCTAGGTCCCATATCTTTCTACTACGAAAAAAATTTCTCCTTAAATAAGCGTGCTTCGCTCGAAATTCCGCTCTACTATAAGGGGGCATCCTGCATTTCTTATTTCCTCCAGCACCGGAAAACCAATGTGGAAGTCTTTGTGCCTCAAGTTCACAAGACTAGTGCAGGAAGTTAGGATGCCGATGGAAGTTGCTTCCTCATCCCCGCAGAAGCAGCAGTCAGGATTATCCACTGACCTCTATATATTAAATGGATAGCCTATACCATAGGGATGCGCGTGAAATTTTAGCCAAAATTGAAGAATTCAATAAAGGCGAAAGTCGTCTGCTACGGGGCTTTACGTCTTGCGCAGTATATCTGTTTTTAGTTCTGAAGTTAGCAACACGTTGATGGTAACGCGTTGCTAACAAAGCAGTCCGGCAACGATTAGGTAGGAAATAAATTTTGAGACATTATTGGAAAAATAAATCTATCATAAATACATGATTGCCTCAAAACTTATTTCCGTTGCCAAAAATTAATTGACAACGTGAAGTTGGCAACGTGATTCCAGCAACGAGTGGCTAAGTTCACTCTTCCTACTGCGCAAACTCGGCATCCCCGTGCGCAAATTGTATTTGTACCATTTTTCAGCTCACACATCGGCTATCCATTTAATATATAGAGGTCAGTGGGATTATCAGTCACCTCAATAGTGTGCAAGTGTTTTCTGAAAGAGCGGTGTCCAGTCAAAAGACCTACAAGACATGCTCCTTGCTTAGCCGCAGGATTTGTTCTGCTCGCTTCGGCAAGGGCCCTGAGATGGGGAGCTTCGCTTGCCGGAGTCCTGGCTAGGAGGTCCAGAAGTCAAAGAACTGGGACCGTGTCCAGTTTTCTACTGACTTCTTGGCATTTGATCTAGGTTAGTCGAGAGCCGGCTCCGGACCCAGTAGGGGCCGCTGAGAACCCCCAAAGTGTCTGCCTGCTCGTTACCCTCCATGTTACTGTGTCCAGACATGGACACAGTACATTGGATGAACCAAGTTCACAAAGAGCCTGTTTACAATTTTCAATCAACCAGTGTTTATTTGGTCCTCAGAGTTCTTTAATGGAATTATAAAAGACATAATTTTTAACCCTGGATTATTTTGCGTCTTGATTGATATTTCTTAATGTGTTGCTTAATAAATTATTTATTTACCTTCTGTTAAATGTAAATAATAAATTGATTGATTAATGTGTTTTTAAAAGCAGCCTCGAGTGCATGTATTAATAAAATCATCCAGCAACAAAATTCCTACTAAAGTAAACATGTATATAAAATTTTTATATTTCAAAACAAACTAGATCGAATGCAAACTGTGAAATCGTTGCACCATTGGATTTATTGACAGTAAAATTTTCCTTTTAATTAAATTCGGCCGCTTTCTGATTTTCTTTTGTGGTTTTCCCAGGTCGCGTCGATTTTGATAGGAAGGCATTTATTTAACTTGATAGAGGTACTCGGATGTTCACATTGCTCTCACCGAATACTTAAATTATCATAAGGAATAACCGATAAACAAATGAAGCAAATTGACTTTTCGAACAGTTTTACTTCCACATCCTGTGATAGTAACGCAAAAAAAATTCAAATAGGCTTAGAATGTCACGAAACGTCAAGATTTTAAGTTTGAGAAAATAAAAATTCTGTCGTTCTGTCTGTTGGTCTGTAACTTTTTTTTGTGCGCACGATTACTCCGGAACCGTTTAAGATATTGGCTTGAAATTTAGTACATATACGTATTTTATTTTAATGGATCTGGAACTAGATCATATTTTGATTCTTAGTCCTTGAAGGGTTGGGGAGTAAACTGGGTATATGGAAGTAAATAGATAAAGCAAGTAAGAGTCCGTATACGTGTTTAGTATATATAAGAGAAGCTAAGGTTTCAAAAAATTTTTTGGCAGTAACCACCTCCCCCCCCATTAGCACCCCCATTATTAATTTGTGCGTATATCTCTTTATTAAAGGGCGTGAAAAAAGTTGTGATTTAATGTGTGTACAAGAACCAAAGGCCTCAAAAATTTTGTTTACTTTATCTATCTCCACTATCACCCTCCTTCCACCATCCCCACCCCAAAGGGTATCCATTGCTCTTAGCTATATCTTTTATTAATGATTTCTCTTTTGCATATCTCTCTTTATTCAGAGGAAAATTTAATAGACAACGAATCAAAAGGCATACGGACGGACATACAGCATATGTTGAATGAACAGAGATTGGCAACATGGAAAGTTTTTTTCTCTTCCTTTCTGGATTTGGACGAACCATCAGCCAGTACCTCTAGTACAGTAAAATTCGACCTTCTCTAAATAATTCCCGGCAAGCTGATTTTTTCAGGGTCGATGGAGGGGTGTCTCCCGAGTATCCGACCAAAAAGTCACAGTCCACACCCCTTGTAGGGTGTTGCAATAGGGGTGCTTTCTTATTTTTTGTTTTTTTTTGAAATGTTCTTTTTCCAGCTTGTACATAGTAATATTCTCTACAACTTTGCCTAATAAAATTTTTGTAACTTTGAATTTTGACGGTCCAGCGCCCATTATATGGGAAAACATTCACCATATTTATTTACTATGGTTCAGGAAACATACAAACAAAAGGCTGAATAGCTGGTTATTGCAGGGTTGATTGAGAACTGTCTCCTGAGTCTCCAACAAAAAAAAAAATTGGAAATTCAATCAACCCTGCAAAAACCAGCTATTCAGCCTTTTGTTTGTATATTTCCTGAACCATAATAAATAAATATGGTGAATGTTTTCCCATATAATGGGCGCTGGACCGTCAAAAATCAAAGTTACAAAAAAATTTTATTAAGCAAAGTTGTAAAGAATATTACTATGAACAAGCTGGAAAAAGAAAATTTCAAAAAAAAACAAAAAATAAGAAACCACCCCTATTGCAACACCCTGCAAGGGGAGTGGACTGTGACTTTTTGGTCGGATACTCGGGAGACACCCCCAAATCGACCCTGAAAAAATCAGCATGCCGGGAGAAATTTTTTTGAAAAATGATATTTTTATTGGACTACTCTTGATTTATATCTAATCAAGTCATTACACGCCCAGACAATAATTGATACAGCGTGTAGGTGATTTAAAAAAATGAAAGTATCGAAATTACAGCGATAAACAACAGATATTGAATAATGTAGTTATAAAATTATTAGTACTGGTATTGCATTACTTGTGTGGATTGACTGGGGGTCTTATAGAGTAATACTTTAAATAATTTGCTTAAATCATTAATATATGATGTATACGTGTGTATACACACACACACACACACACACACACACATTCATATCTGTCTCCAAAATGTACACAGGGGCACTCAATTCACGTTAAGGGATCCGTCTTGAAAAGAAACATAGCTAAAAGCAATGATTATCCGATAAGTTTAGTTTATATAATAATTAGGAAACTTTCCGGAGTTCCTCGTCCTTTCAGACAAAGCGGGAGAATTCAACATTTGGATCAATTCCATATAATCTAGATTTACACGTGGCTTTGGTAGATTTTTAAGTACTTGTAAAATAGTCCGCTTTTTTTATTTGGTTAGTAAGTCATTTTTCGTCGAACCGAGTCAGAGTTTCGGTAGGCATGACAGGATTGGTTAAATTCGTTCAACCATGTCATTAGTTTATTAAAAATATAGCACAGTTGTAATTTAGTCTTAATCATCTCCAGATGATGCCAATATGGTTGGCGAACTGCGCGTCGACTGCAGTGTTCAAGAGTTTTGGTGTATGTGAAAACTAATTCAGAAGCAGCAAAGAAAGTCTCTAATCAGTTATAGGATTTTCAGGAATAAATATATATGTATAATTGTATAGTTGTCTACAAATTTTTAATGCGCATAAACAAGGCCATAAAAATATCAAAGTCGGCGCTAGTACATGGTGACAAGAGTGCTACAGACCCGTACTCCAAATTTTTGCGTATTAAAATGAATAGAATAAACTAGAAATTTAAAAATCGTGCTTTCGGTAGAAACTTAATGACGTTTCGGGTAAATTAAAAAATTTTACTGTTTTGCGTCAAGATAGAAATATCTTGTGTATTGGTGAACGCATTGCCGGTTCTTCGCGACATTGACAGATAAATTTAAAGTACGTCTCTGTTTATCTGTGATCCTGGTATTACTTAACGCCGACAATAAACTCCGCGCCATTCTAATTATAGGTGATTCGCGTAACTATATCACAAGAGTTAGAAGTCTTAATTAAAAGAGTCGTGTTTTCGTTTATTTCTTATCTTAATCATGCCAGAACATACTTTACATAAGATGTTTTATCTATTAAGTGGTACATTATAGTGGCTTCTGTAGGTCGGACAGACATGTCACCAATTCAGAGCCTAACGAGACTATATCCCTCCCCCGTTTTCGACGATGCTAACACGATAGCGGTGGTTTAAACTCTTTCCGAGTTAACCCCACCCCCAAACGGCAAAAAACCACCCTTCAAAGGCGGATACGCCGTCTCAAAGCTACTAAACCTGCGCCACCCCCCGTTTTCGAGGATGCTGAACACGATGGCGGTGGTTTAAACTCTTTCCGAGTTAACTCCAAACGGCCAAAGACCATCCCATAAAGGGGTTAACGCAGACACGTCGTCTCATACCGACTAAACCTACCGTTTTCGAGAATGCGGAACACGATGGCGGTGGTTTAAACTTTTTTCGAGTTGACTCTACCTCCTAAACGGCAAAAAACAACCCCCGAAAGGAGGCCGTCTCATACCGGCTAACCTGCGTCAACCACCCCCCCCCCCCCCCCTTTTTTTTTTCGAGGATCCTGAACACGATGGTGATGCTGCATCTTCTCCCCTCAAACGGCCAAAAACTACCTCTTTGATACCCGGTTTTATGAAGTGCACCGGATAAGAGAAAATGAATCATATGTTCACAGATCATTGAATACACACCGGTCGTTTGTTTACGTTTCTTCTTATTTCTATATAAAATGGATAAATTAACCAGCTTATTAAAGCAACTAGTGTCCAATGATGGGTAATTAGATATAATTGACTACTGCAGGAGGACAATTACAAGGGGGTGTTGCGTGTAAAATTGCAAGGAAAAAGTGATGAAGACTCAACTTCAGATGATTTTAATATTAGGTGCAATGAATGGATAAAAGCTTTTTTATCTTTAACCAAAACTCAATGGGTGGTAAAGCTAACTTTACCAAACTTGCAAAAAATGCTGTTTCGAAAAAAGTACGTATGTCATCATAGTAATTTTAACATTTTAACAAAGTCAACGAACATAAACGAAAAAGAGAATCTACGAGAAAAAAGGACAAACAGTGTGAGGCTACCAAAGATATTAAAATAAAAAAAATAACACAACTGCCATCAGAAACGATGTGCTATTGAAGAAAGGTCTTATCTGCTGAAATTACGGTGAGTAGATATTGTACTAATCTTTAGTATCCTATATTCTGATGTTTACATAAAAAAAAAGATATATTATGACACTTTCCCACCTAGATATAAAAAATATTATACTCCAGTCAAATAAGGAAATTAGAGGGAAAAACTGGTGAAGTTTTGAAACTAGACAGAGACAAAAATGAACGGTGGTTAAAATTTAACGACGCGCTTTTTATTTTTTTTATTTTTTTTTTGTGTTTACAAACGGTTTAAATATCTCAATAGGTTCTCAAAGGGTTAAATAATAATGATTATACTTACCTTATACTTTACGCACTCAAATTAATTTTCCTTTCATTATGATTGTACATATTATAAGGAACACGTTGTGTTGCAATGAATTAGGTTTGGACAAGTTGCGTTGTAGTCGTGTGTATTTTGGAGACTAATGTTAAAAGTCTCGTAAGATATCGTGGCTGCGTTGTATCCTTCTAGACTTTAAAACAGTACCTACGTTGTGACCGATTAGATTTTGAATTGACCAATAAAAAGTTGATGGAGATGTCATTTCTTGCGTTGCACAATATTAGATTTAGGGAATACGCGCCCCGGTCCCCCCTTATATTAGCTTGGTCGGCAGCTTTCAGTTTTTTATGGGCAGTATAAAAATTATATATAAAAAAACTAAAAAACACGCTTTTATCAGTAGCGCACTAAACAGTTAAAAATGGTAATTAAATGTAAAAACGTGGGACGCACTTACATAGGTAGGTAGGTACTACATTACATGTTGTTCATTATGCTGCTACTGCTATATAAGTACGCCCCACACTTTTAAATTTAATTGCCTAATAATTATTCTTAACTTTTTAGTGCGCTATTCATGAAAGCGTGTTTTTTAGTTTTTTAAACTATAATTTATTCTTAACTTTTTAGTTAAGCGCATTTTTTGGTATTTTAAACTATAATTTATTTTCTCTCCGTGTCGCGGAAAATTCTAGTTTATGGCGGAGTCGCCGGTGATACGCCATTGATGTGTCCCTATGACCACCTCCTACCTCCATCATCATACAAAGTCGATGGTATCATATTATTGTATTGTTACCAGAATTGCATAAATTTTCAAAGTTTCAAATCGATACAACAATTAGAAGTGGGTAAAAAGTGAGTTGTAAGATTTGTTTACAATGTTACAGGTCAAGCTAATAGAAGCATGTTAATAAAAATGGAGTTAACTTTAATAGTTGTTTTATAATGTGCACGGTGAGGGGCTACATGAAATTCAACTTTATATATTGTTAGAAGTGCGTACGTACTTTCCACACTGCTGTCGAAAAGAATTTCCTGATTCTCGTTCAGGATAAAAACGAGTTACTGAAATGTAAACTTAGGAAGAGAGTATAAGAACTACATCCTGTATAAACTTAACAACACGTGATAGATGATATAATCATGTTCTTATCCGTGAGAGTGTACGAGCAAATAATGCAGGTGTAAACAAACAAAGGCCATAAGGACAGTATCATTTCACGTAAGCTTCTATAAAGACTGGCGAAATAAGGAAACCTGGAAGCAAACAACATGCCTTCACTAACTATCGTTATTTCTGCCAGTTATTATGGAAGTATTTTTCTATAATGGGTGAGATTTTCAAGAAATGTTTGTGTTGGTACGTCCTAGTGGAATAAAAAATACGCACGTTGTTAAACTCTTTTAATAAATAGACGTGACAAAAGAAAGGTATTAAATAAATCATTCTTTGTTTCATTAAAGTTAAATTATAAGTCTTTTCTTGTAGGATTTCACAAACGGCAGAAAAAATAATCTGTAAGTAGTCAAAAAAGGAAATATATGTAGGCATCTTGATAATATGAAAAGGTTCATAGCGTCATATGTATGTATTAGAATATCAATTTCTAATCTTTGTACTTCTCTCGATAACCTACATTTTTGTTTTAGATACTAGGAAATAAAAAATCTAAAACGAACTTAGTTACAGAGAGCATATCTGTACATTTTCTAATTAAAAAGAAAATGGCTGCGTGTGACTCGGACTCTCGCGTCGAAGGTTGCTAAGAACAATATATCAACGATTGAAATTGCTAATTTTTCAGTACTTTTATATGGAATATATGAACTTTTATTAGTAACAGTATATTGTTCAATACAAATACAGATTCAAATATTTTCTGTCATAAGTACAAATTTGGGCACGTCTAACGGGTCTAATTAGTAATTATAATAATATATTGTTCACAGCTTGGGTACAATTTTTTTTATAGTATCGGTTTCTCCCTACCCCCCCCCCCCCCCCTTATCCTCCAAAATTGGTTTCGGCGCGTCAAGATATTTAAAAAAACTTAGATCGGATCCTTAGGACAAGATCTTTTTGTCTTTTTAGGGGATAAAAGGGAAACTGACACGGTAAAATTTTTTTTGTTCAAAATCGGCTTCAGCGCATCAGAAAAGTTAGATGAGAACCTTAGAACTAGATCTTTTTTTTAGACCGGTGTAATGAATGAATCATTTGAATCGGGAATATTTTCTTCTTTTTTAGGGTGAGAATTTAGAAGATCCATCTATCGCTAGTGCCATATCGCTAATATACCCACATTAGCCAAAGTCATGGAAAAATTGTTTTAAAAGAGGTTGTTGAATTTTTGTCCTCCTGTATTAAGTAATTACTAATTTTGTTTTCAAAGATGTAAAAATACTAATAATGCTGTTACATTTTTGAAGACGATTTGCACTGAAATGATGAAGAGTCTATTGCGACAATATTTTGTAATTTGTCAAAAACCTTTGATTGCATCGCAGCATATATTGCAGAAGCTTGAACACCGAAAGTTTTCCAGTAAGATTTTTTGGATCAGAAAGACACAAAGTTTTTGTAAGAAAAGTTTTAACTTTGAGACTTTTTTACACTTTAATTTTAGGACGAATTTTCTGTCGCCTTCGTCGGTAATTTCCAAATTTTATTTTTTTCACGCTGTTTTTGAAACGAAACATCTTATTAATTCTGAATATTCTAAAACACTATTAGAAAGTATCACAATATAGAAAGAGTAATAAATTTGGAAATTTTTCAACTTGATCGCTTGTAACTAGAGGTAGAATCTCATTGGGCCTATGAGACCTTTTGATCAGAAACTCGAAATCTACAACATATAAAAAATTCAGTTAACTTGACCGAAATTCATTTTTCATAAGAAGACAGCGGGGTCCATAAACCAAAATAGGAGTCCCCCCACAACAACTTGACATAACAACGGTTAGGTACCACCTGTCCCATACTGGATAATTACAAACTCATGCGTTGCATACACATGTTCCATTCTACACCATGATTTACTTAATTGAATTTATTTTTAGATCATTGCTTAGATTGCGTTTGATTGTAATGAACGACCCAAGAACGGGGTCATGACTGAACGGTCTTTCGTATTCTCACTAATCTCACTTCTCAGTGATATATACAATGTTGATATATGTGGCGTAATGATTATTTATCGACATACAGTTATGGTATTTTAATTAATTATAATAGTTGTGCCCTTGTATTGCACCTGCAGCTCCAGAATTCCGACAGGACTGTACTGGGAAAAGTTGTATGGGCAGATTAGTTCGAATCAACTTTTTTATGTCGTGGAATGGTACAGGAAGTAGGGATTTGATTTAGTAATATTATCATGTGAATTAAATTTCTGTTTTATTTTTTCTGTTTACAGACAGCACGCTGTGGAAAACTTGCATTGTAAACTTTTCTCATTAAATGTTAGTTTCATTAAAAAAATGATAGGGGCCAAAAAAATAAGCCTTATACAGGGTGATTTACCTTAACATGCGAAAAATTATTCAATAGGTTCCCACGGAAAGAGTTAAAAACATGAAAAATCAGAAAAACATGACCAAAGAAATTACCTATGACGACAATCTGACGTAACGCGGTGCAACTATATCACTTCCCCTCCCCCTCTATCAGACTTGGGACCGACAGCAAAGTTGGCAAGGTTAGAAGTGACTTTTTGGTTTAAATTACACTTCAAAAATAGCAAAATTTAAAATAATTTTTCTAGAAAACGGCACAGCACAAAACTTAAAAGTAATGAAAATAAAAGGAAATTTTTGAATGTTTCTCCATTACATTTAATGCACTGTTCTAAACGCTGAATGGCATATTGAATGGTATCGATCTACGAATATAATTTAAAATTTAGTGGTACACTCTAAATGGAAGTCGGAAAGACATTAACCCCATGCCAGTGAACTCCATACTACGCACCTGGAACGGACCTGATCATTGTCAAAGTCTTGTAAAACTGTGTCAGGCGCAACAAATTAATGTGGTTGTAACTTGTCTCTCTCTGTTTCATTAGATTGTCTTATTCGCATAAGTTAAAAGTTAGGTAATTAACAACGGACTTTCTTCCCAAAATGACGTAATAAGATATAAAGAGACAGATACCTGTCACGATTGCGGGTTGCCTAAACTCGAATTTGCCTCACCTTTATTGAACGACGGGTCCGTTGCAGGTACGTAGTATAGAGTTCACTGTCCTATGCACTGACCATAGACAGATAACAGTAGCATATCTTTGCGAGTTTTAATGCAATAAAATATAATAAATTACCTCGGATCGTTTTAAAATTTTGCAGGGGCTTTCCCACATAGAAGAAGTAGTACACATTTTACCTTCAGCATGTTAAGGTAAATGACCCTGTATATTGAAAAAGAATATGTTTTTTTTTAGTTCTATAAAATTAGTATATTCGGAAAGTTTAAAAATGGCGTTCAAACGTTTATATGGCGAAGTATTTAGTTTAAATGTTGAATATCTCAGAAATTGTGACACTTGCGTCAAGAGTTCTAAGGATCAATATTAGATATAATTAAATTTTCAAACGATTTTTGTTTGTTTCTGCCTTACGTGCGTTTTATGCGGATATCACTGTGAAGTGCTTATAAAAATTTCAAAAGTTTCAACCATGTTGTCTGTTTCAAGTCGTAGAGAAAATATTTTAAAAAACTACTAGGTTTTTAAAGCTACATTTGGTTGGCTTTATTTAACCCTTTTTTGTATTTAATTTTTTTTAAACGCAAAAAATACGATATCTTCCAATTAACATAACATTTATTTTTTTTAATTGTTGCTTTTTTACGTACTTTTTATAATTAGCATCGATTTTTAGCTTTATCTTTACTCCACTGAATATCGTGAAGTTCAGACATAGAAGCACGCCAGTCTCTGTCACCGAGATTATTATGTATTTATTCATTATTAAGCTGTTAATTATTGTGGAAAGCATGAATAGTGAATATGCACAACGCAATACTGTAAACAATACAGCGACAAGACAACTGACACTATGCAGTTCCCAGAGTATCAGAGTAAAACGAAGGCTTTCAACGTTGCATACTAGGCAAAAACAGCATAAACAATACCGTTAATCTCTTTGTGTTTTGTTGTTATTATGCAGAATAAAGGAAGTTCTGCGGTTTTAGCTGTAATTGTAATAATAACGGATTCCCAGAAACTGTGTTAAAATCGTCGCATGATGTCTTTTAATTGGAACGGTTATAACTGTTAAAGGTGGCTCTCAACTAAGCAAAATATTGCTGGGATAATGTAATTTTCTTTTACTATAATTGTAGTAGATAAGAATAACAAGTGCCAAAGAGTCTGACCAGCTAAGTATGTGGTGTTGGGCCCAACGTCTTATTAGGCTATTCATTCACATGAATGTTGCTTATGACTAGGAATGCTAAATAAAATATATAATAAACCTCTATCCCCTATATTATCAGAGTTATGGGGATAACAACCCTTAACTTAAAAATTAGTTTTCTTCAAAACTATTGAAGATAAATGAAATTAATAGAAAACGTTGCTATAAAATACCGTTATATTTTACATTTTTTACAATCCTTTTACATCATTTAGCATATAAAAGAAATAATTTAATTTTTGCGGGTGCTGTTTTTATATCAACCCCTTGAGTGACACTTACCAAAAAAAAAATATTTAACACTAACATAATTATTGTCCCCTTTCATCCTTAGAAAAAAATGTTTGGTAGAAAAGTTATGTCATTCTTTCCGTAGAATCAGAATACCCGATATAAAATGAAGTGTGCCATTACAAATTCAAAAGTTAGCCCCACCTCCCGCTCATCAAGAGTGGGGGATAGAAAAATGGTCTGCCCAAAAGTTCTCTAAGCGGAACAACTTTTATCTGAAACGTTGTTCGCTAGTGCCCCTTCCTGAGGAGATATTGCTTTGGATTAATTAAAATGGTCTAACCATATTCTCTAATAAAATCAATACTTGTTAAGCAAAAAAAAATTGAGAGCCAGGTTAAAAGTAGTAGAATATTTTTTCGATTAGTAGCATCCAAAAGAGTAGGAATTCAGTGGACTAGGTCTTCGCATTTATTTTTTTTTTGTGTGCCTGTGGTTATTATTCATTACCTTATAGTGGAGTAAAAAGAGGCATTGTTTCGAAATAATTTGTTGTAACTGCATAAAAATTCATGAAAACTTTTTAAATGTGTTCTAAATAAGTTTAAGTTCAAAGTCTACCAGTTGGTATTGTACGCTAAATCCTATTTGTTTATTAATAACAAAAAACTGCAAAATTAGTTGTTAAATGAAATATCTCGAAAATTAATCGAGGAGAAATCATGAAAATCAGGTACTAGGGGTTTTTGGGCATGCTAATTACGAATTTGATGTTAGATTTGCAAAATTCAAAATGGCGGATACAAAATGGCCGACCGAAACGTATTGAGAGTGCGAAATTCGCCATAAAAATGAGCATTAATGGGTTTTTACGGGTTTTCGGGTATGCTGATGACGAATCTGATGTCAAATTCATAAAAATTGTGTAGATAAATGTAAAATGTTTAATACAAATAAATACAATGTACTATAAAAATACTTTTATTATAAGCTACCATGAAAGGAGGTATTTTAACTATAATATATGATACATACGTTTTTTCAATCAAGAATGTAATAAAAAAAAGACTTTATTTATGAACATACAGTGATTGTCCGATAATTGATTTTTTAATACAAACACATTGAACGAAAAGGGCAGATAAAACTTTTAGCATTCTGAATCTTCTGAGTGTACTTGCTCCAGTTCGTCGCTTTCTTCGTGTAAGTCGTCGATGTCTTGGCAGGGAGAACAATTTGTACAACTGTTGCCACTACATGCGGAGCATGTCATAGTGCAGAAAAGACCAGATTTTCTACACCCACATGCTGATCCGCAACCTTTCTTGCAGCTACAGAATATCATGTTAAGTATGTCGTCTGATGCAGGTCGTTGACTCATTGGTATAGGTACTAAATTACCATTGACTTTCTTCCAACCCCAGCTCTCTGCATGTAAATGATTACCCATCCACGTTTGCATCTGCAAATAAACTCTTTTACAGTGCTGCTCCAAGGCATCTTCTGTGGGTGGTAATGAAGACAGCTTCACACTGTTTATTTTACCGGAAGTACCTTTCACGAAGCAGTGATACCGAAATGAGTTTAAGTCAGCTACATTTTTGCTTGCACCATACAAAGCCAATACGCACGTAATGCCAGACTGCAAAAGAATTTCTGGACTTTGATGATCCTCAGCGAAACTTTCGACGGCTTTTATTAAATCTACTTGATTTTCAAAATTTTTTAAAAACTTTACTTTGCTCCGGTTGAAAAATGCCGACGTGCTGTCTCAACCTGTGAAACTGAATGAATAAAATGTGTTTTTGGCAATTCGGAAAGTTTTCTAACAAATTTTTCGAATGGAACCATTTTTTCTCAGTTGGTCCCTCTAGAGACGTTACGGTGAATAGACGCCTATTAGATAACGTTCCATTTAAATTGGAAGAAAAACCGGTAATAAGCTGGCCCAAATAGGTCAAAAGTACATTCGTTGTGAAGTGAAAAATTGTGCTTGCGGTGGTAGTGTCCGAATAGCAACAGTTAAGTGATAAGTGCAAATATTTAACTAATACCAGTGATTAAATTTTCAGTGCAGCGTAAAAAAGTGAAAACAGTCGACAAATATCGAGTAGGTACCCGACCCGAAGGAAGGAAAAGCCATAAATCAATCAAGATAAGTCCACTTTACCCTTAAAATATTTATGTCTTAAAGTACTCTAGACAACTTAAAGAATTTCATAAACAGACCTGAAATGCAATAAATTAGGAATAAGTTAATAAACAATTCTCTTCCAGCAAATACTACCAGGGGCGTACCATTAGAGTAACAGTACACCGCGCCAAATTAAATCAATTCAAAAATAATAAAAACTTGGATAAAATTGTTGCCCATTATTATTAGCTTGGTTTCAGTGCCATTAAAATTTAAAAAATCTCATGCATGCTATAAGAACATACTGACTGTCTACACTTCACATGTGGTACGGCTCTGGTAAGGTTAAGGAATTTTATTAAAAACGTTTAGGTCCGTAAGAATACGCAAAAAGTAAGCAAGAAAGAATAACTCTGCAGAGAACACAAAAATAATGTATCCACTACAAAACGTAACAACGAAGACACATCAGCTACTGGTACAAAAATCGAGCACTAAGCCATCAGTTAGAAGGAGAAAACATAACAACCCCGGCACACGCCAACACTATGGAAAGACCAGTAGAGGAGATGCATAGGTAACCGGACAAGAGAGCTCCAACGAAATAAGGACGGAAAATATAAACGAAAACATAGCCACGGTAATCATACAAAATGATCAAGATCATTGATCATTGATCAATCAGAGAAGACAGCAGGAAGGGTATTCATGAAACTGACTCAAGAAACCAGAAGAAACGAAAAAAGAAAAAAAAATGGGGAAACCGGGTTACACGTGGAAAACAACAACTAAGAGGATCATGAACAAACTGAGAAGCGACCAAACATACTGGAAAAGAAAGCGAGTGGAAAAAATGAACCCCACAAAGAAATCGCAGCGATATACCCTACCAGAACCAGAAACCGAGGCATCAGAATCTCAGAAGGAGAAGAAGAAAATTTGTAGAAAGATAAACACAAAAAGAGGAGCATAAACATTAAATAACGAACACAATGCGACAACATATTGGACTTGTCATCTTGCTGTCGAGGCGACCAGACCTGCTTTATAATGCTCTGTCACCAATGGATACCCATAAAAGTTTATAAAAGTTAAATAGTGACAACGTGTAAAAAATATAGTTAAAAAAAGTATAACTGGATGTGTTTGTAAAATAATACATATCTCGGAACATTTTCAGTAATTGATAAGAAATATTAGTTAGTGTTTAATTAGGTATACAAACCAAAACTTTACACAGTGCTTCCCCTCTAACGCAGTAAATAATGGTATATATAGTGCAGTGAAATCGTGCCAGGCGGCAAAGAGGAGAAGGAAATCAGTAACAAGCTAAAAACGTACTCTTCGCCAATTTACTGAGCTTTTTATATATAATTGTTACACATTCTATAGGATACTCTTCGCAGATTTCTGGTAAATAATGTTAGTTTTTGGACATCCTAAATTTTGTGATACCATCTTTGTTGTGAAAAAAAATGTATGAAAAAAAAATGAAAAAAAAAACATCCAACCTGTGGGATTCGAACACGGGACGTTTGGATTGCAACAACAACAACAACAATAATATTTTATTTTAACTTCAGGTACAATAGGTGCCTCACCGCATCCTAGCCCGGAGCCAGCCAGACAACCACGGCGAACATCGCCGAGGTGGGTGTGAGGCTGGGTGGGGTAGGTCCGGTTTGGCTTGGAAATAAATTCGAGGGGAGGGTGCTAGAAGCTCCTGTCCGCCACGGGCAGACTTAAAAACTAGATTAAAATTTTTGATGTGTCCACATGGACCTAAAAGTAACTTAAAAATAAACACAACACTGAGAACACTAAAATCGTAGGCGAGCGCACTTCGTAATTTTGATTGTTGATACGGGAACACAACTAAACGAAAAAACCCATTCGAACAAATGACGACCTTGTGGTCTGATCGCCGACAAGGAAGGTAGGGTGGAAATAAAATTGTGGTTTAAAAAATTAGGATTTATGTAAGTTTTCGGCCTAGAGGGGATTTAGAGAGACAAAAAAAGGAATGAAAATAACAAAAAGGATAAAAGAACAAAATAGTACAAACATAAATGAGGAGAAAGAGGGATTGGAAAGATGTAAGGTTGAGGAAAGATAAGAGTAAGGGTAGGAGTAAGTTATCGTAGAAGGAAGTGTGGCTAGGGAAGCTGCCGGAAGATAGGCAACGCCTGGTACGGTAGGGGGTGTCTTATATCGAAAAGTATGGCATTATGCTGTCTGATTCGGGTAATGTTGCGGGTAAGCGGGCTACCGTCCAGTTTAAACTGGTAGAATTTTTGCGAAGTTTCTTGGACGTAGTCCGCTAGTGGGGTTATGTCGTGGCAACGTGCATAGAGATTTCTGAGGGAGGTGTACCTACCAGAGTCTGAAATGAGGCGCATAAATTTGTGTTCTAATACTCTTAACTTCCGCATTGTCGTGACCAGGATGCTGCACCACACCGGCGCCGCGTATGTGATGGCCGGCCTGATTACCGTGTACAACAACTTTTTATTAGTCCTGTTGAGTCCGCTGCCCCGTGCCAGGAGCGGATACAGACTCCTGGACATGGAGTAGACTTTGCGGATCGTCTCGTTAATGAACGCAAAGCTTTAGCCGCTGCGCCACCACATATTGCTACAAAAATTGATTGTCTGTGATATATATCTTTCGACATTCATACATATTTCACCTCTATGAAATATTAGTAAACTTCATAAACAAAAAAAAAATGATTATGGAAATAATATCTCGCAAGATTTCCATTTTAGTACAAGAGACAAAAATTAAGAGAATTTTTTTTTTTTAATTAAATAATTAATAACTTTTTTATTTACTGATCGATTTTCTTCAAAAACAATAGGGTTCTTCCTCTAGCTAACACTAACTTACTTTCTAAATTTCAATACAATCGGACTTTTCTTTCTTAAGTTATCGTGCTTACAAGAAACGTGACGGACGGACAGATGGACAGACGGACATTCTGAAAGTTGTTCAGAATTCGTTCACTAACACAATGATATGAAAATTTTTTCTCTACGAGTGATATTTACGATTTTAGAAATGTGCCGAGCAAATACAATATACTCTTCGTTTTTGCGAAGAGTATAATAACCGAAGAGAAGACTGTCTATATGGAGCACTAAGCCATCAATTAGAAAAAGAAAACCGGCACACACTAACGCTATGAAAAATCAAGAAAAATGTCCATTATACTATTAGGAGACTTCAATGCACATATACTCCACACATGGCCTAACGAAAATGGAAACGCGCTGAAAAATCTAACACACATGTTTGACTTAAAATTGACACCTGGAGTAATGGAAGCTCAATCACACAAATAGACCATACCCTGGTAAGCAGAGAGATAAGGGCAAGGATCAAGAAGGTTAAAGCAAAAAGGACAGCAGAAGAAAGCGCTAACACTGAACAGCAGCAAACTAAAAATAGGGAGACCATGTTACACGTGGAAAACAACAATCGAGGATAAAAAAAAACTAGGGAAGAAAAGTGAGGAAAAAACATGCGTCATGTGGCTCTCGTTGCTGACAGCAAGCATGACCCAAATCCAACCCAGCATCGGAAACCGAGGAATCAGAAGACTCAGCAAAAGAAGATTTGAAGAAACAGAAACACAAAAAGAGGAGTATAAACACTCCATATCAAGACACAGCACATATTTCACACGAAGATTCAGAAGAGGTAGATGCCCAGAACCAAAAACACAAAAAAGGGAGCTTAAACGCTCCCTCACGACACAATGCGGTAACGCATCTCATAAATACCTACATCTCCCATCCCATGTTCCTTTACCATGCGCCATGTGGCTCTCGCTGCTGGCAACAAGCATGACCTTAGTCCAACCCAGCGTGGACCTAGCAGGCCCAGCTGTATAATCCTGGAAGTGGCAGCAATGCCTACCGCACGCTGGTAAATCAATAAATCAATCAATGGAACCATTTTTTCTCAGTTTTTCCTTTTCCCAATTTTTTAAAATATTTCGCCTTTTTTACTGTTTAATTTTAATTGTTATTAAGTTAAAAAAAACAAATAAAACCAAGAAATATTTTTCAAGAATAGTACCTTAACTAAAACACCTATGCATTAAAATAAAAATATATTTTTTTTAAGTTATTACACTTTTAGTAGTGTTAAATTTTCGAATTTTTTCGACTTATTCGTAAAAAATTAATATAAAAACGCGTATGTATCATAAAATAAATTGGGGCTTTTAGTACACATCTTTACCTTCAAATTGATCACGTATAAAGTGCCGATATCACGATATTAAGCTTTGATATTGACGATTGAAATTTGGTGTCAACAGCGGAAAACATCTTTTTTCGGAAAAGTTTAAAGGTCTGAATTTCCTAAAATAAATTTTTTAAATTTTTTTGGCTGAATACATATTTTAGATAATCCCTTTAAATGTGCTATCCAAGTATTTTTTTTAAAATTCATTTTACAATGATTTTTACTAAATAATCGTTAATTCATGCAATGGTCCGCTTTCAAGCTACATATGTGATAATTAAAGTACTTAAAAAAATATTTAAAAACATGTAATACTTCGAGGAAATGATACTTTTTCATCTCCAATTGGTTTCATATCATTTGCTTTTTGTAATCAAAAGTTATAGCCACTTACGTACAGTGCGCGCGCGCTACCGCAAGCTTATTCCAGCGTCAGCGGGCGGTCGACGCAGCGTCACTTGGGACCTTAGTTAACAAATTTCTACTCGCTCCAATTTAATGCGCAAAATACATATCATATATGTTTCTTTCGTAAAATTTCCTATTCTTTCGAATGGCGCTATCAGTTTTATCGTACAAATAAAATTTAAAAAGCCGTATTTTTGCACTTAAATTGTTAAATAAAAATAGGACGCGTACACTTTTTTGCGGTAGACTTTTCACTACGTTATTCTATCGTACTTGAAGAATATTGTTCACCAAAGTCTACCTAGTTACAAATTTTTCCGAAGTGAAAATCTTCGTTTACTCCACTACTAGGTTTATTTTACTTCCATATCTAGTGGAAGTATAGTAACGACAAAAAAATTTTTAAAAATTTTTATTGTTCAAATAGGCCTAGAATGTAGTGAAACGTAGAGATTTTAAGTTTGAGCGAAAAAAATTTCTCTCTGTCGGTCTGTCTGTAACTTTTTTGTGCGCACGTTTACTCTGGAACCGTTTGAGATATTGACTTCAAATTTGGTACACATATGTATTTTAACGAGATCTGGAACTAGATTATATTTTCATCTTGTTCCGTCGAAGGGTTGGGGGGTAAATTGGGGTCAATTTGGGGTAAATAGGTAAATCAAGCAGGTAAGAGTCCAAGAAATTGGTATTTAGTATATACAAGAGAAGCAAAGGTCTCAAAAAAAATTTTGGCATTAGCCACCCCCATTACCACCCCCACCCCATTATTAAAGGGGATGAAAAAAAATTGTGATTTAGTGTGTGTACAAGAACCAAAAACCTCAAAATATTTTTTTACTTCATCCACCCCCACTACCATCCCCCTATCCCCACTACCGATGTGGGGTATCGTTTTATGGGTTTTTGGGGTAGAGGATTTCAAATATTGTATTATTAAAGTCCATAAACAATTATTAGTGACTTGGATAGAAAATCTGGATGTGGAAGTAGTGATTCCTTGGGCAGCGGTTTTTTTTTAAGCACCTTCCACCAATCTGACCTTACAGTAATTTTTACACAGGATAATTACGTTGGTATTAAATAATATAGATTTTTTGGTAGGTGTCACTCGAGGGGTTGATATAAAAATAGCACCCTCGAAAATTTTTTTTATATATATATACAGTGTGTCCCAGGATAGATGTAACAAGAGGTGTAATGGACCAAAAATTTTGAAATTTTGGAATGGTATTTGGGGATTGAGTCCTGCTTGTTGTAAAACTAAAGTATACCAAAAATGACTTGATTTGGTGTTCTACAGGGTGTTTTATAAGCAAAGTTTTAAAAATCTCCACACAAATCAAAATATGAAAAAATTCCACTAAGAAAAGTTATTTAGAATGCAATTTTATACCTCTGTACCAAATTTCAGGAATATAAAATTATTTTTTTGATTCTTCCCATTTTTTGCGAATTAAGAGTTGAATTCATATTTAAAGTTGTGTAGGAGCAAATGTTAATCGTCTCAAAAAGTAGGCTATTGATAAATAAAAAATTGAATATACGAGATAAGAAGGTATAATGTTAATGTTAAATAATTTCTATGCAGTTTTAATTGAATGGTTCAAAATAAAATACTAATTTATTGAAAAAATGGGAAGTTTCAAAAAAATAATTTTATATTCCTGAACTTTGGTACAGAGGTATAAAATTGCATTCTAAATAACTTTTCTTAGTAGAATTGTTTCATATTTTGAAAAATAAAGGTACTTTATTAGTGGTGATTTTTACAACTTTGCTTATAAAACACCCTGTAGAACACCAAATCAAGTCATTTCTGGTATACTTTAGTTTTACAACAAGCAGGACTCAATCCCCAAATACCATTCCAAAATTCCAAAATTTTTGGTCAATTGCTCCTCTTGTTACATGTATCCTGGTACACACTATATAGTAAATGATGTAACAGGGATTTTAAAAAATGTAAAATATAAAGATATTTTATATCAACGTCTTCTATTAATTTCATTTAATTATCTTCAAAAGTAAAAAACTAATTTTGAAGTTGAGGGTTGTTATCTCCATAACTTTGATAATATAGGGGATAGAGGTTTATTATGTATTTTATTGAGCATTCCTAATCATAAGCAACATTGATGTGAATGAATAGCCTAATAAACCGCTGGGCTCAAACCACATACTTAACCGGCGAGACTCTTTGAAAAAATTCGTACATTATCTGGAATGACCTTCCGGATCTAAATGTGAAGGGTGCGATTCTGGCCGTGATTGCAAATATTCGTATTTCAGGATTATTTTTTAACATTTCATAATAATTTTTAAACCAATGGAGACTTTATTCTTTGTAGATTCAGGTGCTGCCCAATTATTCTCGAAATTGTTGTTAATGAATTACAGAAATTGTTTAAACGAACCGTACCAGAATAGTACACTGTAAATTGAGGCATCCAGGCATTTTTAAAATTATTGTAGATAGATGCATACTTCTACGATATGAAATCTGCAGAAAAGAATGGAGCAAAAGAATTATCTGCATTGCTTTATTGCTTCGTATTGTGCTACGTCTCGTGCGTTCTGGTCGATCAGTACTTGCACTACAAAATACTATGTTTGCAAAACATTTACGATCGTTTTTATTATGCTTATTAGTTGTGGTTACGTAAATATTATAATGTGTTATCATGAAAAAAATAAATAGATAAAACAATTTAAAGAGCTATTTACTTGCGAACAGAAATTATTGTATTATAAATTATAACAAAATATTCATGAATACAGAAAACAACGTGCAACTAAATAAACTTATATTTACATTATGCATACTTAAGTAAACTGAATTATCACCTAATAATTTACTCTATCTAACATTAATTATAGAAAAAACTAAATTTATCAGTTTTTCTTCGACTGTTGCTGGAAAATCAACCTTAACCAAACTTAAACATCACGAATATGAAAATGTAGTGATTTATGACTGTAAAAAAAATATATTGAGAACAAGCTTAGTCAAAGTGTCATCATCTACTGGATTCGATCCCCTGCTCCGACACTGGCAATGTCGCGGGGTAATGGATATTGTCTACGTTTTTTTAATGTATAATCCCCGTTCGGACAGCCTTGGTTTTGGATTTGGAGATTGTCTATACGTGGTTGGTGTGTGTATGTGTCACCTTTTGGACGTGTACCGCAGTACAAAGAGAGTACATACGGACTATAAACTAGACATCTGAAATTAAGAAACCGCCTTTAGCGTCCAGAACGCATATTATTTCATTAAATAATCATGATTGATTTGTAATTCATGAGCTGTAATTTTAGCAAGCTGAGACTATTTTCAATAATTTTAGCGTGAGTTATAACCCTGATAGGTATAATGCAATTATTGTGTTTTCTTTTTAATCTCCGGCACATAAATTTGAGGCGTATCCCAAGTAGCACAATAAGGAGCTGTATTTTGGTCATCATCATGTTACAGCAGCTAAAAAGGATGGCTATTTGGTTATAGTGACGATTATTGAAACTGAATTATTACGTTCTGAAAACGTACTGGTGACGAAAATGGGGAATCATATCTTGGTCATCAAAACGCAACTGGAGCCAAATGGTCATAACGCATGTGCAACTCATTTGACTCTCTTTTTGATTTTTGTAGCTGCCTTATTACTAGTTATGAAATGGCTCTTATGGCGAAAGGGGTGTTGTATCTACTTCATCGTGACTAAATCATGACTTTTATATCTAAAATAAAATAAGAACACTATTATGGTCATCTTTTGACTTAAAGTAGGTGTTAGATAAAATGCACGTCATCATACTTATAGTTCGTTCATCTTTAAAATTACATGAACATCATAATTGCATATATGGTCAATCAAGAGGGTTAAATTTTCTCAACACACGAATTTTTTTCTGTAAACTCATATAAAATACTCATAGAAACAAAGGGACCTCCAGAAATATCTAAATTTTAGCTATAATTAAATTAATTTGAAATATATACATATAAACATTTTGTAATTTCAAGAAGCACAATAGATGGTAAGGTTATTAAAACGTATTAAAATATCGAATTAGTAAATCAAAACGTTATTTTATAGGTATAATTAATAAAGTATTGAAAATGAACGTAATGGCCGTCGTTCGGGTTCTTCTTGATTGGTAGAAAACATGGCGGCAAGTTGTCATCATTTGGCATATGCTTTCGGCAATGATGCTAGAAATAAGCCAGAATATGTAAAAGATCTAATAAACTTTTTTCGTCAAACGTCAAATTTAACCAGTCGTATTGTCCAAACTATTACCCGAAAATTGATTAAAGAGCTTAGCGAGTTTTTGCATCAGAATACGGCTAAACTATGACATTTGTTTTAACGGTAAACGGAAAAAAAAGCCGCCGAAAAAAAATCCGCGGAAATAAAATCCTGAAAAAAAATGCGGAAGGAAATAAAAGCCGAGGAAAATAAAGCCGCGGAAGAAAAGGCTGCTTTACAGAAAACAAGGTTTCTTTCACTTCGACGAATCTAGGAAAAAAAAGCCGCGAAAAAAAAATCCGAGGAAAAGAAAGCCTAAACTCTGCTACAAAACAGAGTAACATATAGCGAGTTTTCTAACTAATAAAATAAATATGTTAGTTATTTCTCATACATAATTAGCTTTTACTTGTTGCCCATGTCTAATTTGTAATGTATAATACAGTTTTTCGCCTTTTTGGATCCAATATGGCACTCATTTCACCTGATTTTTTTAAATGAATACTGTGAAATGTTACTAAACTTTATAAAAATGACGATTTTTTTTCAGATAATTAACAATTATAAATATTTACCTCTTTCCTTACATATACATTAATTTATATATCTGTTCTTGTACGACGAAAACAATATTTATGTCCTTGTTGCTTGCCAAAAAATAATTCATACGTCCTTCACTATATCGACTATTGATATTGTATTAAGTAGTCAAGCAAATTGGCATATGGAATGCGGAAACCAAACCTAGGCGAAATAAATCGATAATTACAAAGTACTAATTTTTGCAATTTTCTCGATATTTTCTTTCGATTTTTTCACAAAATTTGAAAAATACGAGTTAATATGTATTTCAAATGTTAGGAATAGTATAGATAGAGGCATTTGGGTGTTATTAACCAAGAACTATGGTGGAATCGAATCTGAACTCCCACAATCCCGCAAAAAATCACTCTCTTAAAGAAGCTCCTTGTACGAGTATTTATCGTTGCCATAATTCTATTTTTGCATATCTTGTCTCATCGTTCATAAGTTTTTAACGTAGCTTTGCTATCAGCAGTTTTCTACGCGGCTTTTATTTCCGCGGCTTTTTTTCCTCGGCTTTTTTTTCCTCGGATTTTATTTCCGCGGATTTTTTTCCGTCCCCAGGGTCTTCGGTCAAAGTGTTTTGTGTAAAGTGGCTTTTATATCCGCGGATTTTTTTCTCCGGCTTTTTT
Organism: Rutpela maculata; assembly: GCA_936432065.2. Taxonomy (NCBI): domain Eukaryota; kingdom Metazoa; phylum Arthropoda; class Insecta; order Coleoptera; family Cerambycidae; genus Rutpela; species Rutpela maculata. Next base: position 359,306,688 of record OW386285.2, read on the forward strand.
TCCTTCGGCTTTTATTTCCAGGATTGTTTTTCCGAGGAATTTTTTTTCCACGGCTTTTTTTTCCTAGATTCGTTTTAACTGCCTTTGTGTGGAACGGGTTACTTTGTTTTGACCTTTGTTTCTCCAACGTTTTAACATTTTCTTTCTCCAACTAAATTAAAATTTGTTACCAAGGTTCTGAAAATGTATTGCGTATACGAAACCGTCGAGGAGCACATTTGCCTTAGTGTAATTTCTTCAAGTTGGATAGGTAGTAAATAGTCAACTGTACTGGTTAAATACAAAAGCATACATACATTTTTGACTAATCCGCAATCAAAACCAGACTCAAAATACTTCCAGCAAACGTGTACAATAAAAAGGAATAATAGTAAAATATTAATGATGGCTAGAGCCATAGAAAATGAAATGTCAACATTCTTGGACATTGATACAGAAGATAGGTTGACACTTTCACTTTAATAATCTAAATATTTATATTAATGCATAAGCTTTTGTAGATACAAACGTCAACGAAAACAACCTACGAAAAGTGTTATGCTGCTATACATTGAACTTCCTTTTAGGCGACATTCCTATTCCAATAATATGTGGAACTCTGCCTATATTTTCTTTTACATTTTATTCTTATTTTTCTGTTGATATAAAACTTATTTGCGTACGTATAAAGTTTTCAACATTATCAATACTTGTTTTTAGGTTATATTTTTATCTTGCCGTTTGGCCTCAATTTAGATTTTATTGTGTACAAAATTACTTCTAAAATAGTCATTTAATAAGGATATTTTTTCATTATTGTTTCAGTCAGGATTCGGTAATAACAGCTAAGAAAACCGCCAGAATAAAGCCTAACTAATATAGTCATGTTTAGGCTAATTTCTTAGTAATAGTTTGGATATCAACACTATACCTGTTAATAACGAAAATCATGTCAACATATTCTAGCCATTTTTATGGCTATAATGGCAGTATTAGGACTTAACATTGTTGCTATTTAATTTCTTGCTCATATATATGACATCTTGAAAACGACTTTATAACCAAACCTGCATGGCGATATTATGGCTACTAGTAATGACCAGTATATAGCTAAAAAGAGATCATCATGACTATTTCGTTTTTAAATTTTACGCTAAACTACGACTAAAATAAGTTGACGAAAATATAACTAAACAAAAGCCGTTGAAACGTTTTAGTGGCTGCACTTTGGTTATCTCAGCTGAATAGAATATTTGTGCTACTTGGGATTTTTGTATGCCTATCTATGTGTCTGTCTGTGGCTTCATATTTGTTAAACGGGTGATTCGATTTTGATGCAGTTTTCTTTTTTAAATATGCAAGCTTTTATTTAACTTCACCTGTTAGTATATATTTAGGTCAAATCTTACAAATCAATTTTGAACCACTTAACGACGTCCATTTAAACTGAAATGTTGCTTACACATGTAGTTCTGATGACAGTACAATAATATGGTACTCAAACGGCACCTACCCTAGTCGTATATTTATCTCTCTTTTCGTTGAGACAGAAAAATATACAAATTTGGCAGTTTACGTGATCGTCTAGATTTTAAAAGTAGGACCCAAATTTACGTTGTGATAGTAATTTTGTTTAAACACAGATTCTTTATAAAGTTTGATATTACTGGTTTCTATTTACTGATTAATTTATTTATCTTAATTTTTGAAACGCTCATTTAATAGTTGATTTTACTTTGGTATCTTTTATTTGACTGTACTTTATTTAATACTGATTTTACAAATTGCATTTGTAATTGATTTATTTTGTCTAAAGAATTATATTTTTATTTAATCTCACTTATTCCTGAAAAGTAAAATATTGAAAGAAAACACATTTTAGACAATTGTCATATTTCTTGTATAGATTATATAATTGCTGGGGCAATTGCCATATTTCACATGAAAAGAAGGAAAGTATTCGTTGGGACAATCGTCACATTAATTCGTAGAATAATCAGATCAGCTACGTAAACAAAAAAATAAATTGTTTACAATGACAATTGTCATTATCCTGACGAAGTGTTACAATTGACGTCGACATACGTAAAATTTGACACAGCTCTGGAAATTTCCCAGTCATGACACGATGGTAAAAGGCAATCAACAAAATCTCATCAAATTGCCACAATTGTCGAAGCGAAGTATTGTTTGTTGTTGTGGCTAGTTACAGTTGCACTTGGCCGAGATCAATTGATCCCATTTCGTTGTATCGTTGTTATTTGTATATTCGTAGTATCGGTGCTATAGATGAAGTGACAACCAACAAAATCTTGTGTTTGCCTTTCGAAAATCTTCGAAAACAAATTGATAACAAAGAGCTTCAAATCTTATCATATGTAAATGATAACATTGATGAGGTATAAATTACAGAGATGGCAATCAAGAATTCTTAACTGCAACTGCTGAAGAATAATTAGCTGCAAAATCTGCAATAACCCATTCGCGGCTGTACTAAATATTATTTACATAGCTGATCGGAGTAATCATATTAAACAACAATCGTTGTATTAACATTTTAAAAACCCAAAGAAAACTTTCCATCAATTAAATTACTAAAATAGTTGAAAATCACAATCGTGAGTTATAATTAATTTGAACATTGAAATTAATTTAAATCAGTAAGCTATAATCAAAGTACCACAGTTTAGCATAAATTCGATGTAAATAGAGTTGACGCAGGAATAGAGTCACAATTTTAAAGAGTTGAACTTCATTTAGTATGGTCATTTTATTGAGTGAATTTAGAAAAATAATCTGAATATGTAATTTAATTAGTATTTTAAGGTTACGACCAAAACAAATGACAACGGATAATTAATAATTAGGTAATTTTAATACTTAGGCTCTGACAAACGGCGAGATCCTGAAGGGTGACACTCACGGGCCCAGATCTCGACTCGAGTATGTTGTCCATTTTTACACTTTTAGGCGGCGTCGTAAATCGCCCGACGCTTCCCACCCCTGGAGCGCAACAAGCAATTCCTCAATAGCCACTTTGGTACCCGGGCAACGTTACCGCGAGCGTACGCTTGCCGGACAGCAAACTGTCTACCGAAATTACTCGGAGCGCCGTACAGACATGGCAAACCCCAGTTGATTGTTCAATTATTACAACGGTGAATATTCCGTCGCAAAGTCTGTGAACGAAAAGCCTTTTTCAAAAGGTCGCAGTCAGACAGAGAAATAGAATATTCCCCGGAGCAATTCAACTTACTTTCGTAGAATGCACAACCCCAAATGTTTAACCTGAGTTTCTACTAACGATGCCGTAAGATCGCTGGGTAAAAACAAAGAATAAACACCAAAGAGTGCTAAATAACTTCCGGGAACACACAGCCAAATGTACACCCTGTATTCAATGAACGTGACCAGTAAAGGACGCAGCTTGAATGAAAATACAGGTATGGACACTGAGATGAGTGCACCAAGAAAGTCGATCAAATAATAATTCTCTTGGGCCGGGTTTCATGGTATTTAAACGCGATGTAATAAAGAAACAAAATTACGTTATACGCGAGAGTGACTGGAATAGTTAAAAAAGGAGTGAATTTTGAACGGGTCGTAATTTAGGCTATTTTACAAGAGAATCTCGGGCTTAACTGCATTAGAAATACGGCCTATAATCGCTTACGTTTCTGGCGTGTTTGTTTATATAACACATTCCTTAACCGATACGCTCAGTGCGAAGTGCGACTTTCGACGTCGTTTTCAACCCCAGTAAAATGCTTTAAAAAGTATTATAATAAAATAATATTTCTGTATTTAAGGAAATTATGTATGAAATATTTATAATGGTTATTTTGAAATATTTAATTTTGATTAGAATTGTTTTAAAATTTGTAAATAAGTAAATTCTATTTAAAAATTAGGAAATTAATTTGCAAATACACAACCTAGATACAGGGCGTTTCAGTACCAAAAAGTGTTTTTTAGTTTTTTAAACTGACTGTGCATTCTAAGAAATGGCGGAGGAGCCGACACTTTTAAGTAAGGACGACGCAATGAATAAAACTAATAATTAACTAAAAATTTAAAAATGAAATTATATGTAAAAACTTTTTAAAAACAAGCTTTTATTATTATTTAGGTGTACTAAAACGAAAAAAAATAAAATTAATCGTCAAACAAAATGAATGCCTGTATGAACTTCTCACGCGCGACAAACTTTTGAGGCAATTAATTTTATTTTTTTTGTTTTAGTACACCTAAATAATAATAAAAGCTTGTTTTTAAAAAGTTTCTTTTACATATAATTTAATATAACATAATTCTCGGTCACGCCGCAGAGTTAGGTGTTCTGTTTTGCATGACTCAGCCACCTATATATAAACCATAAACACATTTTCACCGTGTGTGATCTGAAACAGAGTTTTCAAAACCACCTGTCACTGCAACCTGACTCTTGAAGGGCGTGGTACCTTTCCACCTGACTCTCCGCGTTTTAACCGTTTTTCCCTATTGTGCACTGTACATTAACTTGTGTAACGCAAAGTGGAGTCATTCCGGGTCCGGCCCCGACAATCCAATAAGCACATCCGCTACATTCCAACAAGCGTTTCAATTAATTTATTTAATAAAATACGGTGTACTGTCCAGCGACGGTCTCGTTCTGCGTCGGGGCGTGTGTGTTTGTGTGTGTCCGTCAACAGCAAGCAGTGCGCTAGCATGAATGAAAATGCTCGGACCATTACCGATTTTATTTAGGTGAGTAGTCCGAGAGTTATTTTTTGTGTCGTTAATCCATTGTTTACGTCGGTAAGTGGGTGGTTTATGCTTTTAGTGTGTTGGTTATGTATTCAAGTCGGTATGTGTAAGCAAACGATGAAATTACACGATGTGTTTTAATAGTCCAGTCTAAACGGTTGTCACGTAGTTGTAGTGAATGGATTTGTTATAAAACTTAAAGTGTACGCTTTTAATTTTTGAATTGTTTAAATATTCAGTTAAAACATTTATAAAGTAACAATTCATTGTATTGGTAATTCTGCATTTTAGCGGGGCATCGGAATATTTGCGAAATTTTTTCAGGATACACTAATTTGGGGTCGTAGAACACAAATCTGAAATCAGTGTTCGGTGCAAATGCATAGTTTTTCCAAAAAAATGTTTAAATTTTCCACCATAACACTCACTCTCCGTCACTGTAAACACTAAAAAACTATCAATTTCGACAGACTTCAATCTCGTGTTCACGATGTAATAAATGTTCCTCAGAATAATGCACCTTTTACGCACCAAAAAAGTTGCTTTTTCATAAAAACGTGAATTATTTAAAACTCTATAAACAAGGAAATGAAAATTCATCAAACCGTCAAACTAATGCGCATGTGTATCCTCAGTTTAAAGTTGTGTCTAAGGTATCGAGCAAAATCAGTAGGCCATTTTTGCCCCTCTGATTTTGAAATGTTTTTAAATTTTTTTTTGCAAAAATTTTTAGTAAGTCAAGGTCGTTTGGGCATTCCTAGGAGGGTAAGGATCATTTTTTAATATTGCATTACATTAGGTAGTTCAACGGCTTCCGAACAAAAAATGTCATATGAAAAAATTGATTTAATGCCTTCCCTGCAGAATTACAGTGACTGGAAGTTAAAAATGTTGCAAATATGTGCATAATCACATACGAATACTTATATTAATTCTGCAGGGAAGGCATTAAATCAATTTTTTCATTTGGCATTTTCTGTTCGAAAGCCCTTGAACTACCTATTCCCAAAATTTGAAGAAAATTCCACCGAAATGATTTTTCCAATGCTGATGGTGCGGAGTTTTCAGCATCTTAAGAATAGGAAATGTTGAGATTTATAGTTTGAGCAAAAAAAATGTTGTCTGTCTGTGTTCTCTCATGTAATTATTACAAATCTTTAATGACTCTCCATTGATTTGCTCAAAAACCTCGTTCGTTTTTTTTTATTTGCCAGAAAATCTGTATGCCGTTTTATTAAAACATCCTCTAACATAGTTTTTGTACCATTATCTGCACTGTTTCGTCCGCGAGGTCGTTTTTTCAAAAACTGCTAATCCTAGGAAAAAGTTTCAAATAAAAAAGTTAAGTACCTCTATCCTGCATGTTTATTTCTTTTCGATATACTTGTTATCTATTGCGAAAGATAAAAAGTTTCCCGCTTACTACACTTACTCCTGCAAATTCTCACATTTTATCGACATGGTCTTAGAAATAACTCCATATTTTCTACACTTATTAAAATTTGACCTTCATATTAACACATTTTGGTAACAAATATGTAGTGATAACGCCGATTAACAGTAAATTTGAGACCAATTCATTGTCCTGTTCTTGAGTTAGAACTAAAAATTAACAGTTTTAATTATTTTACAATTTTTTTACAGTTTTGCCTCTATCTTTTGTCTCCACTAACCAAAAGTCGTAATGTCTTATTCTATTGAGGATAAGCTCCTGGACATTTTGGATAGGATGACATTACTTTATATCTAAAAAAAATCATGCGACCTAACCGCTCCACTAGAATAGAATAGAATAAATTTATTCACCATAAATCTTATTACAAAAACAATATCGGTTTTGTCATTAAAATTCGCATAAAATATAAGATAACTATAAAATATAAAAACCAATTGATATAATATATATATCATATGTTACAAAAATTGTATGAAACAAACAAGACTACAAAAATGTATAATAAAAAAGAAAAACATAAAAAACAAATTAACAAATATATGTACATATAAAGGTGAAGCTATTCCCCATTACCGATAAAGAAACTCGGTCATGTTATAAAAACAATGTTCATTCAAAAACATTCTCAGTTTGCTTCTGAATAATCTAAAAGAATTTTGTGACCTTATTTCTATAGGAGGTTCATTATATATATAACTACCAGCACAGTGGGGTGATTTTTTATGTTTGCTAAGGTTGAAAATATTTATGTGTATTTTCCCCGCACTTCTGGTGAGGTAGCTGTTTGTTTTAAATTTATTTACGTGTTTGTGCATGAAATAACAAATTTTAAATATGTAAATGCATGTAAGAGTCATATTTTTTTTGTTTTAAATGTATCTCTGAATGATTCTCTGTGGTTAATAAAAACAGAATCCAAATAATTCTCTTCTGCTTTACAAAAACTCTACTCGCCTCAGCTGATTTACCCCATATACTGACGTTGTAGCTAATGGCTGAATATGCTAAAGGGTAGTAACATGTCATTAATGCATTATTATTCAATTTTTTTTTTTATTTCAAACTGCAAATGTTCTTTTTGCTAACTTAATTTGAGGGAATGTTGCATCTATCACTGAGTCTAAGAATGTTGCTTTCGTTTTGGTCTCAACATATTCTGTTTTAAGACTATTATTAAATATAATATTTATAAAATACAAAAATATCTTTTTTTTTTGTGTGTTAATAATTAGAAAATTTTTAAATCACTTGTCTTCAAATTGCTTTGACTGTAGCAGTTCTATTCTCTAAATGTTTAATGGTATCACTGTGGATTATGACAGATGTTTCATCCGCGTACATAAATACCTCACCTTCTGTTAATCTGGTAAATCATTGACGAAAATAAGAAATAAAAGTGGGCCAATAACGGAACCTTGAGCTACACCGATTTCCATATTAACGATATTTTACATTTTTGAGTTTATTAAAACTAAAATTTTCCGATTTTCCAGATAAGAAGTTAACCATTTCAGAATGTTTCCATTTATTCCTATTATTTTTAATTTGTCCTCAAGAAATATCGGATTAACTGAATCAAAAGCTGCAGTTAGATCAAAGAAAAGACTAGCTACTTTTTTACCTTCATCAAAGTAATCGTAGAATTTTTGAACAAATTCTAGTGTCGCTAGTTCTGTAGATTTATTTGATTCTAAATATAGCTGTATTCTATTGGCAACTGTTTTCTCAGGAATTTTAGATAAGTAGTAAAGTTATGGGCCTATGATTTTCTACCAAGTGCGGATCATCTTTTTTAAATAAGTGAATTAAAATATCCGGAAACTGTTCAAGATTTACTGATAACTTAATAAGATGTGTAAGAGAATCTGCTATAACGTATTTACCGAACTTTAATAGTCGGACAGGTATTTCGTCAACGCCCGTGGAATTCTTGTTTTTCATATTATCAGTTATACTAATTTCGTCTCACAGGTTCAAAGGAAATTGTTGAATTAATTATTTTCCTGGATATTGTACAATTATTTGATAAGTCATTTCCAAAATGGTTATCAAGTTTATTTTTAACACATGCAGAAGAATAATTAGCAAATATTTCACATATTTTTTTTCGTCATTTATTATTTCATCATTTACTAGTTGTACCAGCTGGTGAAGTCACGGCTGAGACTGTTAAAAGGATTTCTGCGCGAGAGCACATCTCTCTCGGTATCCTTCATAGTGAGTATCATTAACTGGACTAATGTACTCAAGTCGGTATGTGTAAGCAAACGATGAAATTAGACGACGTGTTTTAACAGAGTCAACTTTGGTAGTTAAAATAGACGTCAGACTGCCGATTGTTCAGCGCCTATATTTAATTCTGTATCAGGTAAATATTTCTTTAATAGGTCTTTTTAAATTAAATCGTCGTTGAATGGTGGAGCACATATTTATAAACTGCATTATTTTTAGTACAATCGTTGTAATATAAATACTAGGAAAAATGTGTGGTATCTATGCAGTTTTTGTATTTTCTTGATAATCGAATCAACGGTAATGGCCGTTAGGATGGTCAAGCTCGATAAATTGGATTTGTGTACGTATTGTCCGAGTAATTTAATTGCTAATTAAAGGCGCAGTTGCTTTTAGTTTATTTATTCTCAGTATTTCACATTGCAAAGTCGAGCTTATAATGTATAGTTCATCCCATTTTTACAGTGCATATAAAAAAACTCAAAGCTGCCGACCGTGCCAATAGCGAGTGACTCAAAGTAAAATTCAGTTTTTAAAAAATCATAACAAAATTATTTAAACTGTTCAAAAAATTTTATTTTAAAATTAAGATCCTACATACAAGCGGATTTTATTTTTTAAACACTACGTTATCCAACTGTCGACCATCTTGCCTACAGCACTCCTCCCACCTGGTCTTTACATTTTGGAAAATTCGTTGACACATTTCAACATTCTCACTTTTTTTTATTCCGGCTCTTCAGAACTGTCCTGGATACGACTCCAATTGGACCTGGTTTCAACAGGATGGCGCCACGGCACACTCAGCAGCAGCATCAAGACCAGTCTACGTGAATTGTTTCTAGGCCTGCTTATTTCCAGATTTGGTAATATCTCCTTCCCCCAAGATCACCGGACCCCTAACTCCTCCGGATTTTTTTTGTGGGGATACTTAAAGAGTATTGTTTACAACAATCCGACTAATACGAACCAATTAAAGAACAACATTCGGGAGGCCATTACCAATATTCCTGTTGAAATGTGTCGACGAGTTTTCCAAAATTTAAGGACCAGATTGGAGGAGTGCTGTAGGCAAGATGGTCGATATTTGGATAACATAGTGTTTAAAAAATAAAATCCGCATGTATATAGTATCTTAATTTTAAAATAAAGTTTAAATAATTTTATTATGATTCTTTAAAAACTGAATTTTACTCTGAGTCACCCTGTATAAAGGAAGAGCGGGACATACTTTATTTTTCTACTCCATAATACGGCTCCGTAGTACTCTGGTCACCATGTAAAAGTACACCGACTTTGATATTTTACGGGCAGTTTTTTGCAGTCTTATTTATGTACACTGTAAAAATGGATTGAACTATACTGTGTGACATTTAAATTGTAACACCCCGTAATACATAGCGTAAATGTTATACCTTTGACTAACGTAAAGAAAAGTGATGGTTTGTTGTTAAGCCGTGTTTTACTACTGAGACGGGCTATACAGGATGCTTAACTTAAAACTGAACGGACCAGTATCTTCAAAACTAAATTTTGAAATCTGTGAAAAGGGTTATAAGGTGACGCGGATATACTATTACTTAGGGCATAAATGACGGCGTTGTCTGCTGCAGTTTTAGCGTCGCAATATCGGTATTGAAGTCGGTTAAAAATATGTTTGAATTCGTACTTTTGTTTATTTTTATACCAACCTCAATATCGATATTAGTTAATAAAGTTCAATTAACTGGGCAACGGTAATATTTTATTTAATAATTTTTAGCTACCTTTTTTTGAAGGTAGCTCAATTTTTTTCAACATATTTTTTCCACCTTTTTTTAATGACGTCTTTATATAACTTCTACCCACACCCACATTAGATTCGGTATCAGCTACTCTTAAAACATCTAACTACCAATTTTAATGAAATTTCGACGAAATTTGAATTTTTTATCGCAATATTACATTTTTCTTATCACTGGCGCATTCGGCATATTCTCGACTAAAAACTTATTTTCCTTATTTTGCTTGACGAAGTTAATATGGAACCACCGCCGAGCCATATCTTACAGTTTTTATAAGATTTCGTAGAAATCGCTTATGATCCACTCAACTTGTGAAAGAACATATCGAAGATGTTTACATTTCGTTAATTGACAACACAACAAGTTAAGCTGGTGGGTGAAGTCAAAGTGCCGCGTTTTTTGTTTTTGGTCGAACAATCAGGACACCGGCAGGTACAAAGCACCGCCGAAGTTTGGTGTTTTTGTGTTATTGATGTGTTATTAAGTAAATATGTCCTATATCTACTTGTTGTAGAGTTCACTAGCATAGGTTTGGTGTTTTTGTGTTATTGATGTGTTATTAAGTAAATATGTCCTATATCTACTTGGTGTTGTAGAGTTCACTAGCATAGGGTCAATGTCTTTTCGACTTATTTCGCTATTTTTGTAGCGTGATTTGATTAAAACCAAAAAGTCACTTCTGCCCTCTCCAGGTTTGCTGTTAATAGTGTCAATCCCAAATCTGATGAAGGGGGAGGGGAAGTGATATAGTTGTACCGAGTAACGTCAGATTGATTGAAGTCATTGGCGGCGCATTTCTACAAAAAAAAATAAAGTAATTTTTTTGGTCATGTTTTTTTGTTTTTTCATTTTTTTAACTCCTTTCGGTGGGGACAACCTACTGATAAATTTTCCGCATGTCATGGTAAGTCACCCTGTATATATGTTTTTTCGTGTTTTTTTTTCCTTTGGACGTAAATATCTCGAAAACTACGCGTTCTAAAGTAAACTTGTTTAGAATGCGATTTTCTACAAAGAAGTTTTTATTAATTTTTCCGGTTATCCTATTGGTTTGTCCGGGAAAGTGGCTTGAACAATATATACATTATACATATGTTTTTTCGTTTTATTTCTTATTTTGACTGCAAATATGTGAAAAACTCCGAGTTTTTAAGGCTAAAAAAACGTAGGTAAACTTGTTCAGTATGCGATTTCCTACAAAAAAAGGTTCTATACCATTATTTTATTATTTTATGTATAGAACTTTTTTTGTAGGAAATTGCATTCTGAACTCGTTTAGCCTTAATAACGCGTATTTTTCGAGATATATCCGTCTAATTAAAAAAAACACCAAAAAACGTATATATGTATATATCTCAAAAATCATGTCTTTTTTTCTGCGTATAAACAAAACATTGTTCTAAAAGTTGAATACTTGCTTTCTATGCAGAGAAACTGCTGTTCAAAATTTTTCCAGAAAACGGCGTTTTTTTTTCCTAATTTGAATGTACTATTAAGCGAATCTATAACAAACACAAAAAAACATACGTACCCCGTATAGTTAAATATACAAGATGGCCTCTAGTACAATAATGGATAAATCTTGTTTAATAGATTAGTTTCCGAGAAATTTATCAGCTGAAATAAACACGTTTTTTTGTTATAACATCTTTTCTAATCAATCCAATAGAATTGATGACGGGAGATTTTTTTTTATCGAAATTATTTGCCTGATCTATATATTGTTTGTCCACTTATCGACACCGATTGTGATTTATTTAATTAATCACGCCTGGAATGTGAGTAATGCGTTGAAGAAATATCATTAATGAGTGGAGCTAGAAAAATATTTTTAATTGATGAAAGATCGTAGGGTTAAGCATGAAATACAAACAAGAAAATCGCGCCTTATACCCTAAAGAAGAAGCAACGAAACAGCTACGGACACGCGTTTCGGAATTATTGTCTCTCATCAGCGTCGATTAAAGAACAGGATCTGGATAGGATAGATCAATCACAACAATTAAAATGGCTGTAGAGAACAGTACACAATACTTTATTTGTTGCTTCGTGTTTGTTGGACTCAATTTTGAACCTTGAGCAGAACAGTCGACACATAAAGCCCTTGTGCACTTAGCACTGCTTATTTCAACTTGGCTTCATCGTTTCTTCTTTAAGGTATATGGTGCGCTTTTCTTTTTAATATTTCTAATATTCACCATAGGTCAAGGGAATAGTAGAAAAAGTAATAGAAAGAAAGGTAAAGTTTTTATTAATACAACAAGCTAGAAAGTATAGACTGAAGTTTTGTGAGTAACGAATTACTAGATATAAATGTAAAATGGGAATGCCTCGAGAAAATATAGAAATAACTTTTACATTGGTGGAAAAGAAAATAAATAATAATAATAAACAAATTAATAACAAGTGGTTCATAAAGAAGCTACATAGAATAAGAGAGAATCTATGTTTATTATCAGAATTATATCAAAACTTTCCAAATACAGAGTTAAAAGAACATTTAAAATCTTATAAAATTTATTATAAAAAGCAAATAAAAAGTGCAAAAAATAAATATTACAATATACTCATAAATCTAAATGGCACAACATTTAAGGTGTATTGGGATATCATAAATAAAAATAGATCAAATAAAAAGAGCATTAGAGCTCAATGTCGAGGAACAAAATAAATATTTTGTAAATGTGGGGGAAAATACAATGGCAAACTTAAAATCCGCAAAAAATTATTCAGACTATCTAAATGAAAATGCAAACGCAACTTTCTCCAACTTTAGGTTCGAAAAGATAAGACATAATGCAGTGAGGGATGCTATAATTAACCAAAAAAATCAAAACGGTAGTGATCACTATAATATGAACATATTAAAAAACATAAAGAATATAATAATAAATCCGCTTGTTATTCTTTTTAATCAATGCATAAGCTCTGGTATCTACCCTGACTCTTTGAATATCACAAGAGTTATTCCAATTCATAAAGGAGGAACATCTGTTGACGGTAATAGTTTCCGACCTATATCAATAGTACCGATTATCTCAAAAATCTTTGAAACAATTTTAAAACATCAAATTACTAGTCATTTTAGAAAACATAATATGTTCTATAAAAATCAGTACGGATTTCGTAGCAAGAAGTCAACAAATAATGCAGTTAGGCAACTTATCAATAAAATCATAGGTGGACAGGAAAAAAAGAGTACGTTGCGATTACTTTTTGCGAAGGCCTTTGATTCTGTCTCACGCCATTTGCTGGTAGAAAAACTAAACTACTTATATGTGGAAGAAGCCAGTTGTAATCTTAGAAAATCCTACCTAACTAACCGGAAACAATACATCAGCATAAATCACAAAAACTCAAAGCTCCTGCAGGTGAAAAGTGGGGTTCCTCAGAGGTCCGTTCTGGGGCCAACTTTATTTTTAATATGGATTAATGATCTTAAATAGGCTGTAACGGAGGCTAACTTTGTTCTATTTGCAGACGACACCGCATTGCAAAGTTCAGACACTGATTTGAAGGTACTTCAGCGGCGCATTGATGATACACGTAAAAATGCTGTGACGTGGTTCTCTTGCAATAAATTATCCTTAAATGAAAACAAAACAATCGGCATGATTTTTATTTAGACCACTGGAAGAATATAATAATCCAGATAAAATTAAATTTCTCGGTGATACTTAGACCCCAAATTAAACGTGGAATTCGTGGCAAACAAAATGAGTAAAAATATCTTTGTCTTAAGAAAGTTGAACAATATTGTACCCACAAACGTCTTAATAATTGCATCGCAAATGGCATATTGGCTAATTAACTGGGGCCACGCACCCCAATCCACTAGCATTTTTGGATTGCAGAGAAAATTAATTAGAATAAATTTAAACTACAGAGCAGACGTTAAACAAAAATGTATTAATCCTAAACTGTTAACTTTCCCTTCATTGTATATACAGGGTGTTTCGAAAAGATTGGGACAAGCTTAGCCGTAGATTCTTGACGTCAAAACAAGTCGATTTAACTCCGAAAGTAGTGGTCTAACTCTTTTCGTTTTCAAGATACAGGGTGGCAAAGTAAAAAAATTGTATTCGTAATTTGTCTCTATCTTGGGGACTATTATACGTATCTACTTCAAAGTTGGCAACGACATGTTTTTCAGGTCGCTAATTACAATGGTGAAATTGCCGATGCCAAATTTTATAGATGGCGCTAGTTACAGCACTTTTACGCGACATTTTAAACCATAACTTTTTTGAGGTTAGGTTTTGGACATCGTCTTCTAGTATAATCGAAACGCAATTTGGTTTCCTAAAGAAAAGGTGTACTTGTTTAAACGCGATAAAATGTACACTTTCAGAGAAATACGCGATTTTCAACTTTATCACATACCGTTCAAGGAAATTCATTTGTACCTAAAAGCGGTTTCTTACGTGTACGTCAAGTATGATGTCTTGAAATCGTCAATAGTGCTTGTCGTAGATACGTATATAATATTCTCCAAGATAGAGACAAAATACGAAGACAATTCTTTTTATTTTACCACTCTGTATCTTGAAAACAAACAGAGTTAGACCGCTACTTTTTGGATTAAATTGACTTGTTTTGATGTCAAGAGTCTACGCTAAGCGTTGTCCCAATCTTTTCAAAACACCCGGGGTATTGAATTTCTTCGAACTGGTGTGTGACAAAGTTGTAAATCGCGTATTTCTCTGAAAGGGTGCATTTTATCGCGTTTAAACAAGTACATCTTTTCTTTAGGTAACTAAATTGCGTTTCGATTATAATAGAAGATGATGTCTAAAACCTAACCTCAAAAAAGTTATGGCTTAAACTTTCACGTAAAAGTCCTGTAACTAGCGCCATCTATAAAATATGGCATCGGCAATATCACCATTATAATTATTAGCGATCTGAAAAATATGTCGTTACCAACTTTGAAGTTGATACGTATAATAGTCTCAAAGGTAGAGACAAATTACGAATACAATTTTTTTACTTTGCCACCCTGTATCTTGAAAACGAAAAGAGTTAGACCACTACTTTTTGAGTTAAATCGACTTGTTTTGATGTCAAGTATCTACGGCTAAGCGTTGTCCCAATATTTTCGAAACACTGTATACACATGCTTAAATTCATCTACAACAATGTGCACTTGCTTGAAAGAAAAGGAGACCATTACAAATATAATATCAGAGGTTAAATTGCAGTGATTCAGGTCATAATTATTTTGGCCCGATGTTCTTCAACAAACTCCCCATACATATAAGAAGTCTCCCGGAGTTGAAATACAAACTAGCAATCAAATTTTTTTTATACAAAAATGCATTTTATTATATACACGAATTTTTTAACTGTGACGGTTCAGACGTGTGATGTCTATTTATTCTGACCATTTAAAAAATTCGATTTTAGGCTTAACATTAATTGTAGTAAAATTCATGTGAAGATCATGATATATATTTTGTATATATTTGTATTTATAAGTGTATTGACTTGTGTAAAACATATTCATGTTAACAGCACTAATAAAATGATTTGATTTATTATGAATACATTTTTCTCGTTCTCTGCGTGTGTTGGATAAATAATGAAAAATAAAACAGTTATGCTTTCATTTAACTAAAAGATGGAACAATGCATTGGTTATCACTTCATATCTGTTAACAAAATATGTTAATATGGGGGTCAAATTTTAATAAGAGTAGAAAATATGAATTATTTTCTAGATTTGCTGGTAAAATGTGAGTATTCGCAGGGCAAGTATAGCAAGCGAGAAACTTTTTATCTTTCGAAATATATACCAACTGTACCAAGAAGAAATAAAGATAAAGGATGGGGGCAACTTTTTTTCTGGGATTAGCAATTTTCGAGAAAATCGCATTTGAAAATGAACAAACGACGCAGAGAAAGGTGTTCAGTTGGTCTCTTCGTGTATTAGGAGAATAGAGTCCTATTGAAATTTATTATTGTCAGCCTTGTAGTTTAATTGTTGTAAGCAATTATTTAACAAAACTCCCAATAAACGTACTAGCGCCGACTTAAGTCAATCTATAAAACTAGCTTTCTTGCGAATATATTTCAAGCAACTGATTTATTATGGTAATAGAGTTAACATAAATCATAAATAAAGCCTATTGTTGTAACTATTACCAATTATCAATTGTTACAAATAATTTCTAAACAAAAATTTGTTTATTCATATGTAATTTTTTTTTCTAACCATTTAAAAAAATCGACCTTTAAGCTGTTCCGCTTTGAAGGAACACCCTGTGCATTTCACAGTATTTTAGAAAAAGGCAACAAAGTAAGCCCTACAACTTTTATTTAAAACATTTTTTTTATATTTCTTATAATAAATATTGGACCTCGCACTAATGGGCCGCAGTGTATATGAATATAGGTTTAAAAGTATTTAACCACCAATACCTGCACGACCTGTGTTACGCCACCACTGGCAGCCTCAAAAGTAAACCCCAATCACAACTCGTGGAAGTATACAAGCAACTAATTTTATGTCATTAAATTCATTCATAAATATATCGATGAGACTTGTTGCGGAAACACCTTGAAGTGTGGTATGTTGTTCCCACCCCCTAATTAATATAAGCTTCAATGTAGGTGTAATAGAGCAATTATCTCCGTGACGCCGTATCTTTTAAGCCCGATCGCATAGTTTATGTCAAAATTATTAAAAGCCCATAAAATTGTATAGCACTTAATAAAATGTAAATATATTTTTCCATATATTCTAAGTAACGCAGTTATTTAACCGATATTCTCGTAGTATTACCCGCTATTGTAATCTAGTAATCAGCTATTTTTGTAAAGAAAGAACTTAAGTACTCAGTAAAACTCTATATTTGGGTATCCTAAGAAAAACTCTGAATGTGTGAATTCTAATTTCATCGGGTAAGTACACAGAATTTTTTTTTTGAAAATCGTGCAAAATATCACAATCGTAGATTGTTCGCTTTCACTTCTTCCTACGTTAAAAAATGTTTGAAAACATGTACCCCCTTCAAAAAAATATATCGATATTGAAGTTGGTTTGTTCATTTTTATACTGAGTGGGGGAAGTTCGAACAAAATGGCCGCCATATTGTTTTTTTCTGTTTTTTAGATATCTTAGTAACTATGGATTTTATGAAAAAAAAGCACACGATCTTTTTTTGTGGCGAATTGAAGTAGGAATGTTTTTTATTCAAATATTTTTTCCTAAAGTGCAAGTACAATTTCGTTTTTAAATTTTATTGAGCAGGCCGTTGTATGTCAAAAGAACGGCGTGTCAAATTAAATTTAAACGTCAACGTTATTTACAATAATTACTTCCACATCCAGTGGAAGTATAGTAACGAGAAAAAATTTTTAAAAAAGTTGTATTGTTCAAATAGGCTCAAAATGTCATGAAACGTCGAGATTTTAAGTTTGAGCGAAAAAATTTTCTGTCTGTCTGTTTGTAACTTTTTTTTTGTGCGCACGTTTACTCTGCAACCGTTTAAGATATTGACTTGAAATTTGGTACACGTATATACTTTAGCGAGATCTGGAACTGGATTATATTTTCATGTTGTTCCGACGAAGGTATGGGGGGGTAAATTGGGGTAAATTTGGGGTAAATGGGTAAATCAAGCAGGTAAGAGTCGATAAAATTGGTATTTAGTATATAATTTTTGGCGTTAGCTACCCCCATTACCACCCCCCACCTCCTTATTAAAGGGGATGAAAAAAAATGTGATTTAGTGTATACACAAGAACCAGAAACCTCAAAATATTTTTTTACTTCATCCACCCCCACTATCCTACCATCACCCCCACCCCACTACCGATGTGGGGTATCGTTTTATGGGTTTTTGAGGTAGATGATTTCAAATATTATATTATTAAAGCTCCATAAACAATTATTTCCACATACAAAGTTTTTTCGTTGTGAGTGACTTGGACAGAGAATCTGGATGTGGAAGCAGTGATTCCTTGGGCAGCGGTTTTTTACATGCTACTCAAAAAGAATAATATAATTAATTAATCAATTTCTTCAGTAATAGTATATTAAGTACGGTAGAGGACGTTCACCGGTCGACGGTAATATTTGAAGGCTGAGCGATAGCGAAGCCTCCAATTTTGCCGGAGACCGGTACAACCCTTGACGTTCGCGATGCTTATACTGTTTTTTGCACGATCGTATTAATTACACTTCAATTAAAATTCGTAATTTAATTTCTACTATAAACTACTATATATTAATTTTACTTACCGTTCAGTTTAGACGTCGGTAAGTAAATTACTTACCGACGAGTTTAGCCTAGCAATCAGTAAACATAAGCTACCGTCTTGGCAACAGATATTGTAAATAAACAAAAAAAGCTCGATCGTGCAAAAAATATTTAATAGTCGTAGACAAAATATAGTATAGTATTCTACTCGGATTTAATGGCTACATTATTCATTCTGGTAATTTAGGACACCCGCCTGCTGCTCGTGTCTTAAACTTCACCTCGTAAATAATAGCCATCATTATATGCTCGTTGAAGAATACTGTTTTATGTACATACGTTAACTTTTTGACATTCGGTTAAGGAGCATGTAATACAACTTGTTTAATAATGTTTATCTTATTAAAAAGGAAAAAAAGGTCTACTATAGAAGTATTTTTAAAGGAGGAGGTTCTCCTCCTGGAAACAATTTTTTATATTAAGAGCATAATCGAAGATCTGGCGGAGTCGCCGGTGATATCAATTAAAAATTTAGTTCTCGATTTATAATAACGATAATTTTTCACAAAAACGGCATTATTATGACTTCCTATCATGTCATATACCATTTCCCAACGAAAGAGAGACTTCCATGAAGGCGAGTCAGCCGAAGAATGTTTTCTACGACAACAGTATTAGTCGTAGCGCTACACAAAAAAACATTTCAAATCTTGATAGAAGCAAACCGCTTGGCAGAAAGTTTACTTACATATAATAGGTTGATTTGGCCCGCAGCACCTTATCGGGGGTGGCGTCAAATTCAAAATGACGCTGCTTAGCTTTTTTCTTATGGGACTAATGGGATTAAAATCAAATAAAATACCAAATTTTAACTTTTATAATTTAAAAGCAAAGCGTTTTAAAAAAAAGTTCAAAATGGCGTAGTTTCCCACCAAAATGGTGTATTTTTTTTAAAGACACGACATTTTAAGATTTTTAGTTTTAATATATTATGTAATACACCGTATTCAAAACTATTAACATAGCTTCTGTGCTATGAATTGAAATAAAATAACTGTACAGAATTTTAGGTTACTATTCAAAACGGTGGCATGACTAAGTCTATAAAGCAGGAACATAGATATAACACAGGTCTGTGAGGTTTTGTTGTTGGGCAGATGGGGGTCATTTCCGAAGTAATTTTTTGCGCTGAATCCGAATCTGGCCTCAGAATTGGCCCATCAGGTCAGGATTTTGAAATATTTGAGGTTAAGTACTTAAAAAATGGCTTTTTTAGCAACTTTTGAAGTTATGTATGGAACTCAAAAAAATTTTCAGCTTATTTCTAACAAATACATCATTTAGTACCATCCTTCGAATGGTCATCTACGATGTTTCCTCGCAAAGTTATAGCCATTTTAAGGTGACATGAATTTGAAACCATATTCCCTACAACCCAATAATCTTAACCAATCTACTCTAAACGAATCAAGATTTAACACAACAGAAGGGATAACCCATCAACTTTACGAAGAAACATCGTAGATGGCCATTCGAAAGCTTATTTTAAAGAGGAAGGATGGTACTAAATGCTGTATTTATTAAAAATAAGCTGAAAAATTGTTTGAGTTCTATACATAACTTCAAAAGTTGCTAAAAAAAGCCATTTTTTAAGTACTTAACCACAAATATTTCAAAATCTTGACGTGATGGGCCAGATTCGGATTCAGCGCGGAAAATGACCCTCAGTTGCCCAACAACATTCATATTATTCGCTGTCACCATATCACCCTCTAAAATGGAACCCAGGAGCTAGCCTTATCGCCAAGAACATCTAAAATATGAATTTATTGAAGCCAAGTATGTTAATGGTCTTTTGTATGTTAAAAGGACTTACCTGCCATAAGGTGTGCTGATAAATATCGTCTCTTTGCACCTGTAGCAAAGAGAACCCATAGATTTTGGGGACCAAGAGATTTAAGTCGTATTTACTTCGATATATTTTCGGTATGCCAGTGTAGTGGGTAGTGGTGGTCTTGATATATATTTTTGATTCGAATAGAAACAAATTTTTCGCGCGTGGGTAATAGGGACGTAGCCCGCAACTATTAATTAAAATAGGATTAAATGCCGCCATCTTGAATCTTATATAGTGTACTATTATTATTTTTATTGTTATTATTTGATATCAAAGTATATTTTATTAAGTTAATCAATTAGAAAACATTTAAAATCAGTACTTTTGAAATTGACGCCACTTGAAATAAGGTGCTGCGTGCGACTCAGTCAGCGCCTTTAAGGGAAAAGGAAAGATAAAAATGTTACTTTCTCCCAAATATACCAAATATATCCGAACATTTCAAGATTTGGGGAGCAGCTGGAATATTGATGATAAAGGACCCCGCAGAAATCTTAGGTAAATTGGCTCTCAGTCAAATTGTCTGAAATTGAGATATGTTACAGTTTATGAGGTCCTGATCAAAAGTTCTCATGGGCCCAACTCAAAGTAATGACTAGATTTTGACGAGATAAGGTTCACTGATTCGCGATTTTCATATAACTTATAAATATTCTTTAAATACATATATGAATATTTTATGAGTTATATCTATTATATATTTCCTAAAGCATGTTTGGTAAGCATCTGAGCATGTCAGAAACATGCCATGGCATATCTGTTAGCGTGGACGAGCTTCGCCTAATTACCATTAGACAGAAATGTGGTGACAAAGATTTGTCTTTATCAATTGACACTAAAGTTGATTTTTCTTCGATTCCACCATCAAGAGTTTGCCTTATCGAGCATATTAAAAGGAGTGTTTACCAAACGCGCATTTGGCGATTAGCCGGCGAAGGTATTCACAATATTCCAAAGCCTTGGAACGATTATGGATGGCAAGAAAATGGAGAACCTCTTTGGTGTTCAGCAGATAAAATACTCCCTCAATCGCTTACTGAAATTCTTCAGATGATTCCAAATCAAATCATAATAGACGAAAGTGAGGATGATAACAATATCATAAAGCAATAGAGGAAGAAGACTTGGAAGAAATATTCGATGTATCGGGAGACAACGATAGTGAATCTGAAAGCGAATGAAGTGTTACTTACATTTTATATTGAATTTTATATTTTATTTTAAGAGCTGCATCATTTATCTGGAAAATGGTAACTCCGATCCAAATATCGTATAGGAACAAAATTGTAGAAAATTTTATGCACTTTGTTAACAGTTGGCTATGATAACGTAGTAGTTGCGAGAAACTCCCTTATCTATCACTATCATACCTGAAAATAGCTGAGAATATGTTAAGACAACGCAGCCAAATTGAATGCGATTTTCGTCCTTGGCTTCACTTGGTTCTATTGTACCAAACATTATATTAGCTTTTTGATGTCCTTAATATTTTACGAGGACCGACTGGGTGTTGACAATTTCAGATTTCTCGTCATTTATTTAAAAACATCTCGATTTCTTGGCAGAATTCTTTGTATTTTCTCAGTAGAGACGTAATAATTTTTGATTTATTAAACACAAAATGAAGTGCTATGACACCCTGATTTGACATGCAAAATCAAGTATGATCCTTTAGATGTTCCAGTTTATCCTGTATGTTAGATATTTTGGATACTTTGTCACCTTTTACCGCCTTATCCGAACAAAGCATGCAAATATTTTTTATCTTTAGAACGGTATACAAGTAGAACAATTATATCTGTATCCTCGGATTCAACTGTGATAGGTTTTTTGGATGCAATCTCTGATGCAGTTGAAGTAGTAAGTAAATCACCATATCTTTCTATTTGGTATATAGTATACAGTAAAACCTGCATCGTGGAGTTAAGTTCGAAGATTTATTTTGTTTTTATTACCACTGTTTCTATCTTGTGACGAAGTGACCGTATTACTTGTCACTACTAAGATAAAAAACAAGGAATTCTGTCAAGAAATCGAGGCGTTTTTAAATAGCATTGGTGAGAAATCTGAAATGGTGAAGTCAGTATTCAGTTTTATGTCAAAGTTGTGTCGGTCCCAAAGAAATATGAAGGACATCAACCAGCTAAAATATTTTTACTGCTGAAAACTCTGTGGAGCAACACATTCTCAGAGTATATTTTCAGGTATAATAGTGGTGATAAGTGATTTTTCCTCAACTAATATGTTATCATTACCAGATTTTTAGATTCAGGAATGGATTGGCAAACTATCTCGATTCCTTAAGATACGGACGAAAAACAATGACCGTAGTCATATTGTTCTTATTCAATCTACTCAAGGAGCCTATAATATTCCTGGACTATTATAAGTACTCGTAGATAATAAAAATATCTTATTTCATTTCACAAAAATTTGAAATGTACAAAAACATTTTTTTTATAGTAATGTTACAATATGATGAACCAAACGAATTAATGCTATCAAAATGTTTCTGTTTTTCTGTGGAACTTCTAGCTACATACCTAAGCCGTGGTCAGTGATTAATATTTTATTCAAATAAACGATCTAAAAATAATACCCAGAAGTCCGTTTACTTTACCGACCAATATAATGTAGTTTCTAGCCATTAGTTTTACTTTTAACAAATCATAATCTTTATTGTTTATACAAAGGCGTAAATTTGTTTATAGATTAGATTAGCATTGCGCTCGGCGTTGGAGTTATGAGCTTTTTTCAGTATGCCCACGAACTCGTCTCGTACAAGTTCAGTTTCTGACCAGTGCAGTTTTTCGGTTCGTTCGCGGATCTGAAAAAATAACACAGTATTCATGACTAAGGTTAGAGAAGTGCCGGTTATGGAGACACTATCGAAAGTTTACAACAACATAATTTATCACGTTCTTTATCACAGTGTGGGGTAAGGTTTTTTTGTCCTGGATTTTCTGTGTATTTTCTTCGATAAGGTTGTGAATCGTAGCTCATTTTTACATGCCATATCCGCGGCTGGATTTCAACTTCGGGATCAATATTTGTTCACCTTTCTATTTGCGAATACGGTGCCGAGATGGCACGGCGATTTTTAAGGAGGGTAACGCCTAGGTTTCCTGGGATTTAGATAAGTGTGGTTTGGATAGGTGTGGTTCGTTGTTTCTGATGGAAATATTAATTTACTTTTCTATCTTTGTGTAAATAAGGAAAGCTCAAGTAGTAAACTTTTAGGACGTTTTTTCTCATATTATGTTATTATCAAACAATGGTCTTTTATTGAAAGAAACATAAGTAAATTTTATTTTGAAAAATTTTATTTCTTGCGTCTTGCCCCCGTCGAAGGGGCATCCCTGCTAAGATGTACCGGGTGTCAACGAAATCATTATTAACCATAGTTTTCAAGGTATCAGACTGAAACTGGCAGGGGTAATATATGGTCAATTTTTCATTATTTTTATTCCACCACTTCAGGTTTCCCCGGTTACCTCAAGTTTGGAATTTTAAATGGTACACCCACGTTTTTACATCTTTGGATTCCGGAAACGATTTTAAATACGATTGTACAATTTAAAAAAAAATGAATGACTTGATTTTTTAGTTGCATTTTTATTTTTGCATCTAGACTGCAGTGAATGCACTCAGATCTATCTAATGGACCAAAACGATAAGAGAAACATGTAAACGTGAGATTTTTCGAGTTGGTTTAGTACCAACAACCAACCAAAATTTCCGAAATATTAATTTGTAATTAAATCAACTTTCTCAAATGGTGGTCTTTTGGGCACCCAGTAGTTAAATACTAATTTTCACGATAAAATCTATTGATGTCTTCAAATCCAAAATCGGTTTCATATTACTCCAAACATCTAAGTTCTCAAGTCTCAAAAGATACCTGGTTTATCAATATTCTCTGTAATAACCCTATCTGTCGTAAGCGTATTATGGAAAAATCAGAACAAGGGTAGTAACCCGTGTTCTGATTTTTCCATAATACGCTTGTGAGGGCTAGTAAGTAGTATTTTTGGGGGGGGAAAGTACACCACCATCATGTCCGTGGTACGATAGAACGTTGGGAGTATGTGACTAGAACCATTTTAAACGATTCAGATGATCCATTTCAAGGTTTGTCGTTCTATTAAATTTAATGGCAATTTAACCCCGAATTTAGGGATGAAATGTCAATTTGCGAAAAATTGAGCAGTGAAACATATACTTTTGACGTGACGTGACGTTGGAAATTAATATATTTTTTTGTGTGTGTGGGTCTGTGTTTTTAATACAAATTCTGTCCAAACCTTTCCGTCAACAAAAATCTCGCCATGTCATGTTTAGCGAGAAGAAATTCAGAGGTGATGTTAAGTTTTTATGGTCCTAGCTAGTGTAAATAAACAAAACGGTGATTCACGCCAAACTCTTAGCTTGGGAAACTATAAATATGTTGATCAAGTCTTCCAGTGTTTATAATTTAAATACAAGTGCCGCGCGTTATTTTCTAATCAGAAAAATAATGCATGGTTATTTTTGAAAATATACTCTCTTAAGATTTAATGTGTTGTTAGAAAAATAGCGAGGGGGTGCCGATACTAGGGTGATAAATTAATACAATTATACAATACAAATAAATTATTACAATCACACATAACAACAACAAGTTAAATTTGATTTAACCACATTATAATAGTTATTAAGGTACCAAGGGTGTTATAAGGATAATAACGCACCGAGGTCGGCAGTGTACAATCTCGAGGGCCTCTGGCCCGAGAGAGTGTACGTCGACCGAGGACGTCATTATCCTATAACACCCGTGGTGCCTTCAACGTTTAATGTCCTGCAAGTCTGTTATTTAATTCGAATTTTTTTTTTGACATTTACGATTTATTAATTTGACATCTATTATGTTCAGAACGATTTGATTTAAAAGAGAGTAAAAATCAAAATTGTTTGTAAACGCCGCCGTTGCAGCAACGCATTTTGTTTGTCAATAACGCTATCATAATTTGCTTGTTTTGGGTTGTATTATAATTTTATAATGCCCTAGGGCGTTATAGATATTCATAACGCCCTAGGGCGTTATTTTTCATTTAATGTATCTCAAAATAAGGTCGTTATTGTAAAATAACAGACTTGTAGGACATTAAATTTATTAATTTAGATGTAGTAATAATTAATACCCTGGCGACTGTCTCAAGGGGTCTACAGACGACCAACCAACCAACTAACCGTGGTACACTTTGAAAATTGCCATGCCAACTTGTAAAAGTGAGCTGGTCTGCTGAAATTCCAGTAATCTTCAAAGCGAACGGACAATGTGGGCTCCAGCAAGTTAGGTCGTCGTTGGGGTTTCACCGAGGGTTTCACTCATTTTTTTAGAGTAAAAATATAACTATCGACCAGAAAATATTCTAGTTTATATTTTAATTGATTTTGCCCATTGTCAGGTGATTTTTAGATTACAACCAACATAGAGCTGGCAACTCTGTTGGAAGCGTTACCAATCTTAGATTATTCAAGCGTTTCCCTAAACCACACCATAAAATGTAGTGGATAAACGCATTTGGGTTTAACACTCACTTTGACCTGAGGTTTAAATTATCCCGGGGTTAGTTAACACGCAAAGATCCTGCGTTGATAAACCGGCAATTAATGTTTGATCTAAAATATGTTTTGCATGAGTTTATTCATTTAGTTTTTCCTTACGTTTCGATTTATTAAACGATCGTCAGCGATACTACACCAAATGATGAATAAAAAAGAGGATTTATTTTTGTCATGTATAAAAATAATTTCTTAGGTAATAATTAGCGAGGCGTCCAAATATTTTTATTACAATAGGAATAAAAATTTTAATGCTCAGATTAGATAATAAAATATCTCGTAGTTTATTGTTACGCATTATAAATAGTATAGATCTTATATAGATAGGCACCCATTGTTAAATTTTAAAATATACAATATTCATTAAAATCATTGAGTGATATTGTGTGTATGTATATAAATGAAATAATTGCATGTTTTATTTGTTAATTTAATTAGACCGCAGACATTTTAAAACCTCTTTTGTTCATGGGTTCTATTCATTGATTTAGACAATTTGTGATTTAAATAAAACCACTGTTTTTCAAATATGTGGTCATTAGGTGTAACGTATTTTCACAAATTTTGGTAATATCATATTTGGATACTTAATTAAAAAACCACTATTGCATGTTTAAAATATTAAAATTGATTTAAATAAAGATTTAATATTCCAAATATGTATTTAAGCACAAAAGATGTATTGATTGATTGATTGATTTACCAGCGTGTGGTAGGCATTGCTGCCACTCCCAGGGTTATACAACTGGGCCTGCTACGTCCACGCTAGGTTGGACTAAGGTCATGCTTGTTGCCAGCAGCGAGAACCACATGGCGCATGGTAAAGGAATATGGGATGGGAGGTGTAGGTATTTATGAGATGCCTTACCGCATTGTGTCGTAAGCTCCCTTTTTTGTGTTTTTGGTTCTGGGCATCTGCCTCTTCTGAATCTTCGTGTGAAATATGTGCTGTCTTGATATGTGGTGTTTATGAACCTCCTTTTGTATTTCTGCTTCTTCAAATCTTCTTTTGCTGAGTCTTCTGATTCCTCGGTTTCCGATGCTGGGTTGGATTTGGGTCATGCTTGTTGTCAGCAGCGAGAGCCACATGACGCATGTTTTTTTTTTCTCGCTTTTCTTTCCTAGTTTGTTTATGATTCTCTCGATTGTTATTTTCCACGTGTAACATGGTCTCCCTATTTTTAGTTTGCTGCTGTTCAGTGTTAGCGCTTTCTTCTGCTGTCCTTTTTCTTTAACTTTCTTGATCCTTGCCCTTATCTCTCCGCTTACCAGGATATGGTCTATTTGTGTGATTAAGCTTCCATTACTCCAGGTGTCAATGCACGTAACTATATTTTTTATACGTTGTCACTATTTAACTTTTATAAACTTCTGGTTGCCTCGACAGCAAGATGACAAGTCCAATGTGTTGCCACGTTGTGTTCGTTATTTAATGTTTATGCTCCTCTTTTTGTATTTCTGCTTCTACAGATTTTTTTGCTTCTCCTTCTGAGTTTTCTAATTCCTCGGTTTCTGGTTCTGGTAGGGTATATCGCTGCGGTTTCTTTGTGGAGTCCATTTTTCCCACTCGCTTTCTTTCCCAGTATTTTGGTCGCTTCCCAGTTTGTTCATGATCCTCTTAGTTGTTGTTTTCCACCTGTAACTCGTTCTCCCCATGTTTAGTGTGAAATATAATGTAGAATTTTTCATTTAACGAGCGTAATTTTGACCTGAAAAGCTTCACTTGATAATTTACCTAAGAAAATATAAGGGAATATAATGACCATATTTTAAGAGTAATGCATTTGCGTTATGCTAATATGTACCACCCTGTAGAATTTTTCACTCAGCAACGGTTTTTGTCACCCTTTTTTCATTGTAATTAAAAATTATTTATTTGAAACCAATTAAAAACAATTTTCGTCTGCACGACTATTTTTTTATTTATTCTTTCAAATACAAATATTTACATCTTATTATTATTTTTATCTAAAATTAATATGACGCTCCATCTGTTTGTGTTCCAAATAGTGCTATTAGTTATTTCACTCAAGTGAATGGGAGATCGGTGTTAACGGATTTATTTGGTTTGGCCGTAATTTATACCTTCGCCCGCTTGGGATCACCCGACCTTAAGAATTCTAAGAAATTTGGTACTTCTTACCCTCAAGATGGCAACAAAAGGTGATAACATACTAGCCTAGTGGGCTTGTTAATTCAAAATCATGCACTTGCTATTATTAAAAATTAATTAAAGACACTTATCGTTCGTTGTTTTGGGATTCTCTCTTCAGGTGTTACTAGACGATGTCACTGCACTATACTATAATTTACTGCATAGACCAGATGCACTGTAGAATTATTTGGTTTGCGTACCTAATTAAACACTAACTAATATTTATAAAATTACTGAAAATGCCCCGAGACAAAAGATGTATTGTAAACAAATTAAAAAGATGTTAAATTTTTTTTTTTCATTTAAGTAAAAAAAAAACAAGGCAAGTCCAGGCTAAATTATAATCGTTTACATTGTTCTCCACATTGCAACTCTTTTAAAGAAATTTGCATCATTAATACCACAGGTTGTTCATGTGCGTTGTAGTACGGCGGAGTTTTAGCACCGCAATCCATAAGGGAAAAAAAAAGATGAGGGTGAAAGTTTTGAGATGAGTAGGTGTATTTGCAGTGAATATCAAAGGTCATCAAACGACTTGCATTTTGTTGAAGGTTGTAAAACCTTAACGAGGTATTCCTCTGCTTTATCGAACTTTTCCTCAAACAAGGAGTTGTCTTCGATAAAACCTAGTAAGAATTTTTCTCATGGTGCTTTGAAGGCAAATGGTTTCGTTCCTATCTGCTTCTTCTACAGTGACATGAAGATCAGAGCAGCAACTTCCCTGATTTATTACCTCAAGAGCATCTCTGTTACCATTGCATACTATCATGGTCCCTACAGAAGTCTCTTTTGCTTTTTCAATGAAAAAATTATTGGCGGCCATTTGGAGCACATTTTGTTTTTATTAGAAGACCATAACCTCTCCATTTGAATTGGAATAGGGATATTACATTCAATCGTCATCATTTCAACTGGATCGCCAGTTTTTCTTCACTCTCTGTCTCCTTTAAGAGTCTGTCTCCTTCTTTAAGAGATTGTTATATATAACTGTCAAATACGAAGTCTGCTTTGATCTTCATGTCTTGTAGAAGAAGCAGATGCTAAAATGATAGTTCATCTGTTTCACGCTGTTCAGTCCGGGAATAAATATCTCATAGTGCCATCAAATGATACCGATATTGTTGTACCCTACAACCTGTGGTACTAATAGATGCCAATGTCTTATGCCAATGTGTTAAAAGGTGTGCCTTGTACAGAATACTACAAATGTGGAGAATAATGTAAACGATTATAATTCAGCATGGATTTGGTAATTCAGCATGATTTTTTTATTTGAATGAAAAAAAAAATTTAACATCGACTGTCCCATTTGTTTGTTTACAATACACCTTGTGTTTGAATATTTTGAATATTAAATCTTTATTTCTGATGATTTTGATTGTAAAGTAAAAAAAAGTATTCATACCAATAATTGCATTAGATTAGGCTGTTTTACTGAAAACTCGTGGTAAGATCGCGACCCGGTAGTTGTCAAGTTACATAGTTACCCTATGAAAATTTACGCGAATTTACTGATAATTTTCATTAACAAGTTATTTTATGATTTAGCGATTAATTAATAACATAATAATAATAATAAATACGGCGCGATAAGGTTTACAGTCTCTTTTATTCTACCATAATATAAGGATTTTTAATAATGCGTTTCACAAAATTAGTAGCACTTTTGCTGGCGTACCGAATCATTGTGTTTCTTGTCTCCTTGTTTGTGTACATAGCCGTATGCTCGCACTTTTCGACCTAAAAAGTGACTAATTCTGTGAAACGCTTTGTACTTAAGTAGTCTAACTATAGTCTAATCGGGGTTGCATGTGGTGTAGAGATGGAAGCAACATGGGTACGGGGCTGGTGGTGGCTCTGAGACCTCCGTTCAAGCGCTTCAACAGCTTTCAAAGGGGTGGCTCGCAACGATTGCCGAGAAGACCTGCCTCACTCCTGGCACCGCCCGACATTGTCTCACAGGTATTTCTTTTCTCCTTTTGCTTTAGAGTAGCCTAGTTGTAGATTAACTTAGACACTAGAAACTAATACTAATATGTCAAATATTTTTTTAATAGTTTTCTGATAATATCTTATAATTGCCCATCGTGTCTCCTTGAACTTGGTCCGCCATCTTGGAAAAATGACGTCCACTTTGTTTTTCAACGATAGCTGCGTTGGGTTGCGTCTACTAGTAACAATCTTCATACAAAAATTGATGAGGGTAACACTACAATTAATCTTTCTTATGTTTTCTATTCTGCAATATTTTCGATATAGGTAAATTTGTACAAACATGCCCTTGAATTTTGCCTAAAATTAAACTAATAGTGTAATTTTAGCTATTAATTTAAAACAGTAGGAGGGTGTACTTGTTACTGGTAACAAAAAAGGCGTTATTTCCATATTATTCATAAAATTGCCTATATTCCGATTACCGTTAAGTTGAAAAATGTGTTTAAACGTAAAATTATAGATAATTATTTATTTATTTTTCTTACCTGCAATCTTTAAAGTAGAAGTAATAATAGCCGAGATAATCTTGTAAACTCAAAATGGACGCCATTTTTCCAATATGAGGCACGAATCTCAAGAAGGAATGTTATATGTAAAATATTAAAGAACGTCGTGTCCCAGCTCATTATAAATTAATTCCATTATATTTTGATAATTTACTGCCTTATAATTATGGCATTCGAAATGTGTGGTGGCCCGTGTGATGCGCTGGTGAATGATCACTGCAATTCCCCCGAATTGGAGAAGCCTCTGTTTGAAAAATCATAGTGACGTTTAACCCTGGTCGTTCTTAGTGAGGAGAGTTTAATAAATGTGGCTTATTCATATTGGTATGTCAAAATAGAGCTCTTTGGGGAGAATCCAGTGAAATATCCACTCTTTGTGAAGGAAAATTTTTTAAAAAAAATTTCGTTATTTCATTTTTTCCCCAGTCTCAAAATCGATATTGGGTAATTTTTATTGGTGAAAGTTTGAAATGAGGGCGGGGCACGCGGTTTTTCGAATTTCTCTTGATATGGATAATTCCTACGAGAACATATTAAAATTGTAACGCAGGAAAAACCTATATAATCCAGTCATATAAGGTAAAAAAAATTGGTAAACCTCGGAATGAAAGATAATAAGCTGTAAACTTGTATAAATCTTTGTTTTGGCATTTTATAAGTTGGCTCAAAAGTCTCATAGAATCTCGTGTACGCGAGTCAAGATATTCAAGGTCAAAGGTCACAAGAATCGTTTTTTTTGTAAATATCTCTTTTTCTACGCTCTAAATGACATTTTGATTTATTATAAAAGTTGTAGAGCATAAAATTCTCTAGAAATTTTGTTTCAACCAATATTTTATACATTCAACCGTTCGCGCTCTTGAGATAGAGCGCGAAGAGTAGGGAGCACTTAGCCGTAAATATCATAACGCAAGGTCAACTGTGGAATCCAATAAACAATACGATTTATAAAGTTAATTATTTATTAATAGTATATTGTGTATTTAGGTGTGAAGGCAATACATTCCCGGACGACGATGCAATTTGTTGGCCGAGGCCAACAAGCATCGAAGTCCGGGAATGTGCTTTCATACCGAAGTACACGTACTATTTTTTTCTGAAATCACAATCAATATTATTATAAATTAAGGAATTTGTATTAATGCATAACATTTCTTCATTACAGTCTAACTGCTTACTAATAAATGCAATTTTAATGTGAGTTGGTTTGTCTGCGTGTATTTATCTACTGTCTAAAATATACATAAAAAATCGTACGAGAATGTTACTTTTCCGGCCTAGACCGGCAAAGTAACAGTAAAATAACATTCCCGTACGGTTTTGTTGATCGTTGCTTGGCAACGGATCTCTTCCGATCTATTTTCTGATAGTTACTTGTGAATTGTGCATTTTTCGATCTGAAATCGCGCCGAAAATGTAGACATTGCCGATCGATTTCAGAAAAAAATATTGAAAGTATGAAAAAACCTTGATTATTTACTATTTAATATATTTATAAGTATTATAGATATTATTCATAAATCAGACATTCGTTTAATAATATTTACTTAATTTATGTAAATAATAAAATATTAAAGTGAAATAGTTTAAAAACATTTTAATTATATTTTTATTTACCAATCGTGTATCATTAATTTATTACAATTTAAGTTTAAATGTGAGGGGGATTTCTTCTGTTATTTTTATTATTAATAGCAAATATGCAACTTAATTTTCTTCTTTTTCATCATCGTCTTCTTCCGGTCGCTCAACTTGAATTTCAAATTCATTATCATCATCCTCGTTGTCTGTTACATTCGACTCTAAAGCTTCAAAGATTTCAGGTACATATTCACTTTCTTCATCGAGATCATTTGGATATGATGAAGCGTTGAGGCATGCTTGTCCATTACAATGACCACAAGCTGAAGAGCATTGCAACCCCGATTTTCTGCATCCGCAGCGCGTACCACAACCATTCTTACAATTGCAAAATGTTATATTGAGCAGTTCATCTGGTGCTGGTGGTAATAATGTTGTTATTGGTTCCAGGATTTCATTTTGCAGTTCCCAGCCCCATTCCTGGGGATCTAGATCATTCCCTAACCTAGTTTGGATCTGGTAGTAGACACGATTGATATGCTGTCGAGCTGCTGCACTTGTAGGTGGAAGAGTTGATAACTGCACCGGTTTGTTAAGTCTTGTTGATTTTATGAATTGCGTATATCGAAAATTGTCAATATTGTGTTCTGATTTTGGAGCATTAAATATTGCTAAAAGATACGTACTCCATTTTCAAACAATGTTTCTAGTGGGCAGTTTTCTTGCTGAAATACTTGAGCTAATTGATCCAAATTAGGAAGTTTCTCTAACGTTTTAAGAAATGATTTTTTTCCTTTTTTAAAAGCGCAGAAGTTGTGTCACAGCCACTGAAGTCGTGCAAATTTAAAGAAAATTTCTTGTTGATGTGATTGAGTACGTCCTATTAAAAGAACTAGCAGATCAATATCTTCTTCTATGATGACGGCAGTCCTTTGACGTTCAGATTCTGCAATGGCCGTTTCAACGATAAGAACATCAGCATCATCTCTGGCTTGATTTATTGTGATGTTAACAGTTTTTAATTTCTCAATAAGCATGTCAATAAAGTTTTTTTTATTACATCGATTCGATAAAAACTTTTCTTGGCTGATTGGCACAATCATTGTTTGATCAAAACAAACTTCGTAAGATTTTGAAAGAGCAGCAGTCTTTCTTAGTTGTTCCATTGCTTTAATGTTTTTACAATAGTCCGAGTAACCGTCAAATACAACAACAATACTTGAGCCATAATGTGTTTGAAAATATTTGATGTATTTATTCAAAATAACGGAGAAAGTATCATCTTTGCTCCATACGACGCGGTGCAAAAGAAATCCACCATCGATAATGTATATTACATTATCTTCATCCAGTTCGATATCAACAGGTGCCATATTGTCATATAATTTTGCTATCGTGGTTTTTTTCATGCCGGTATTATCAAATAAAAATGTCGGATACGGACTTAGTTCATATTGAAGATATTCTTTCAGAGCACTTTCAAACTTTTTGCTTATAGTTATTCTCCGGAAGAGTAGCAATGGATCAACAGAAACTTTATAATCGTTAATATTGACAGATTTGTTAACTACTGAAAGTGGTAGAACTTTATCGACACGTTTTAATTTTATCTCATTAAAGTTCAAACCAGTTATCTTCACCATAGATTCAATACCAATTTCATGGGCTCTGTGACAATTAATTTGGTCATTTCCCCACTCTTCGCGCTCTATCTCAAGAACGGTTGAATGTATAAAATATTGCTTGAAACAAAATTGTAGAGAATTTTATGGTCTACAACTTTTATAATACATCAAATTGTCATTTAGAGCATAGAAAACGAGATATTTACAAAAAAAAAACAACGATTTTTGTGACTTTTGACCTTGAATATCTTGTCTCGCGTACACGAGATTCTATGAAACTTTTGAGCCAACTTATAAAATGTCAAAATAGAGATGTATACAAGTTTATAGCTTATTATCTTTCATTCCGAGGTGGAATCCCTAGACTGTAGATTGTTTAGGGGGTCGCTTGGCTCTGAGTTGTCCTTTCTTCACCTCGACCTAAAAGGTCTTTTGTGAATTACCCTGCATCTAGTTGTTGCCCAGGATTCCAAGACTTTTTGCAAAGCTTGCGATTTGCCTGGGAGCTAATTTCCCTATGTCTTCAGGCGTTAATTCCGCCTGTTCTGGGTACTTTAGCCTAATGTGGATTACCACCTTGCATTCACAAAGTATATGTTCCGCAGTTTCAGTTGCACAGTTGCAGCTTCACAGTATCTGCATTTGTCATCTTCTGCCATACCCATGTTCTTGAGATGATATCTCAAGGGGCAATGGCCAGTTAGAAGGCCTGTGATCAGCCTTAGGTCGGACTTTTCAAGTTCGAGAAGCCTTGCGGCATTCTTTGTTGAATAGGTTATAAACCTTTTCACTTGTCTTTGGCCTGGAGTGTTCCTCCAGTAGGACTTCTTTTGCTCCTTTTCCCATTTTAGGACCTCCTCCGTTATGTGTCCCTTGGATAAGCCACAGAACGGTTCGGGGCTTCAGTCCCTTTTCTTGCGAGGCTATCAGCCAATTCGTTGCCTTCTATTCCCTCATGCCCTGGCACCCACATCAAGGTAACCTTGTTGTTTTT
Source organism: Rutpela maculata (assembly GCA_936432065.2). Lineage (NCBI taxonomy): Eukaryota > Metazoa > Arthropoda > Insecta > Coleoptera > Cerambycidae > Rutpela > Rutpela maculata. The sequence goes on from OW386285.2 coordinate 359,341,446, forward strand.
TGTCAGTTGCTTGAGGGATTGTCTGCATTCCCAGGCAATTCTTGACTCGGACCTGAGAGCCTTTAATGCTGCCTGGCTATCTGAAAGTATATAGATCTTTGCCCTTCGAGTGCCTCTATTGAAGCGTTCCTGGGCACATTGATCTATAGCATATATTTCTGCCTGGAAGATAGTTGGGACCAAGGCCTTTAGATAGCCTACATTTAGGCCCTGCTACGCCCACACATCCATCTTGGATCCATCTGTGTACCAGATGTGTGACTCTTTCTCCAACCGCAGTGCTTCGACCCTGCCCGCCTAACGGCTTTCAATCAGCACATCAAACGGGCAGTCAAAGTCATGCTTGATTGGCATTCAGCCAGTGGGTTTGGTCATGGATTCGAATTGGATCGACTTTAGAATCCTTAAGTGACCAACCGGGTCGTCTGGTCTGAATTTGAGCGCCTGATACAGCCTTAAGGCACTAAGTGCTGCCTCCTTCCTTACATGCAAATGCAGAAGAAGTAAGTCCAGCATCGCCTCCATAGCTGCTGTGGGACACGAGCGTATTGCTCCTGTAGTCCCTAGGCAGGCAAGGCGTTGCAATTTCTGCAACTATCCTTGTGCTATTTTTTCTTCTATTTTTGGCCACCATACACATGATGCGTAGGTGACCATGGGTCTCACAACCGAAAGGTAGGACCAATGTATCATTTTCGGCTTCAGACCCCAAGTCTTACCAAACAGCCTGCGGCACGTCCAAATAGCCGTCGTTGCTTTGGTAAGTGTCCTTTCTAAGTGTGAGTTCCAGGTAAGTTTTTGGTCTAGAATTACTACTAGATACTTGACTTCACTGGAAAAATTCAGTACTGTTTCATTTAACATAGGAGCTCTCAAATTGAGTTTTCTCCTTTTGGTGAATGGAACAATAACTGTTTTGCTCGAATTGACACTAACTCTGACGAGCACCATTTAGATATTATGTTGGTGGAATCCCTATATGGCTAGATTAATAATTTCGTTTTTTTAATTTTTATTTTCGATCAATAGTTTGCACTACAGCACACCGCAAAATCGGCATATCTGTAAGTGGTTGCAGAACTCTTTTCCACACCACCCCAGAGGTAGAGTTCTGGACGCATTTTTTTTAACGTGGTTCCCTGGTAGGCCCAATACACTGTCATTTACATGTTTATTGGTTCTTTTTGTCGGATTAGTTGTCGATGCCGTCCTGCACACGGGAATTTTGTAACGTTGTCACAAGTTTTACCGTTGCAATTTTGACATACAACGGAGCATATCACTTCAGCTTTGCGGCAACCACAAGCTGTTCCATAGTTTCCTTTACATTTACGGGCTATTAATTCTAGAAGTTCGTCGGGTGCAGCTTTTCCTACAACGCACATTTTTTTTAACTGCTTCTCTCATCAATCCGTAGTCGTAGCGCACGGTGCTCTGTAGCCTCATTATTTGTTGCATACATATATACTTTTCTAATCTTGTAAGATATTTGTCATGTATCTTATCAACAAATATTGTTATCTTGTTTTTATTATAAAAAAAAAATTGCAACACTCACAGGTGCGATGTGGTGAAGTAGTTATTAAAAAATTGTTGCGGCGAGCAAGATGGAAGTTATGAAAAAATGTTTGATAAAAATCAATCCGGTAGGTGTAGGATAAGGTGTTGGCAGTGTGTTTTTGAGTGATTTTGGAGCCGTGTGTGATTGTGACGATTACTGGCCAGACTTCTAAGTACATTTGCACTTTGTTTTTATTGTTTGAAAACCTCTAGTATGTTCTTTATTCAGTTTCACCAGGGCGCAAAAACAATAACAAAAACCGATATACAGTATTTTCATTAACTAACATATACCTACGGGTGTTTTCAGGAATGAAACATAGAACGTTTAAAGGTTGTTAACCGCAACTGTGCCTTTTTCCAGAAGTTCGTTTATAATATAATATTATAACAATGGGGCCAAATTTTCCGGATTTTCATCTTTCGATTATTTCCTTTAGGGGTTATTTTAAGGAGAGGGTTTGTCAGAAACTGCTTAGAAGGTTATAGAACGGAAGCCCATAACAGAAAGAAAGTATATAATCATACTCGGAGGTCAAGAAAATTTAACTGCTAACCTGTATAGTGGTCTAGTGGTCAGGACCGACCACTGGAGGTGTTGACAAATGATGGTGCATTTTATTGTAACATTCAGCCTAGGATTTGGGTTAAGGGCTGGAGAAAAAAAGTTAACGAACACTAGGTGCCATACTACTGCAGTGAACGGAAGTCACTGCCACACAAAGCCAAATATGTAATTTTCAAAGCGCCAAAACACATAGTGTTCAATCTGTTTTTTTTTGCTGTATTACTTATTTTTACCGTAAAATATGAGAACAGTATTGCCATACCGCTCAGGTAAATGGAGGAGTTAAACAGAGATAATATAATTGCCATACCAATTTACTGGATGGAAACGTTTACCCTTTGCCAAATTTGGAAAGAACATAATACGTTCGTAAGCGTGATCTCATCGAATGAAATGTAAGTGCTTGAGTAATGTTAGGTCAATTCTTTTCGTCTACGCTTGGTGTAGCTTAAACGTAATGCGGATTTGGTGTACGTCGGTTCTAAGCTAGTTGTATGAATACAAACAAAAAACAAAACGAAAATAACGAATTTGGCACTAAATGGGAACTCGTCTGTGTAACATAACCTGTTCAATCCCTAATCTTATAAAGTTCTATTATATTTTCTAAATCTTTCCGAGGCCCCAGTTATGTCATACATTTTCGTAGGAATAACTAAATCCTCAGGTCCATTTTCACTTATTCCAAGCAAAATAAAGGAAATATAAAGATTTAGATACACGTTAATTTGCTTACGTGAGAATATCCGTCTATTATTACTATTTCCAAAATAAATAAGCTTTACCCATTTTAGGTACGTTAACATAACCTCAGAATTTTCGAATATTCTGAGCTATTTCTGCCATTTGCACTTCTGCACCAAGCATACCTGATTAAAAAGGAAGTGTAGTTTGTGCAGTTCTGGTGCAGCTACACTCCACGAAAGAACGTTATAAAAGTATCCGTTTCATCCGTTGAAAAGAACATAATTTTTAGCAACACCATTTACATTTTTAGAACTGGTGCACGTAGTGCGGACGAAAACAATTGACCTATTATATTGTTACTTGCAAATACCTTGTATCGTGGATCCGGAAATTATAACACCAGGGTAACATTTATTAACTGAAGTACTAATGACAACATTTAATTACTTTACTAATATTACACTAAGTACTATAATTCACTTCTTCAGTTACTGTATCACCTTGTTTACTCCTTGATCTGTTCTCACTAATTGAACTGAACTATCTGACTATATGAACTGTACTAAACTGTCCACTCTGGGCTTCTCCATACCTTTATACACCCAGTGATGGGTCCAGAATATTCTCAACTCCTTCTGGAATTTTCTAGTAGACTCTCTATAACTTCCAGACTCTGATACCCGCGCCATCTCTGGGCCGATTGCCAAACTAACTAAGCAATTCAGTTTCTGTTACTTATACTATTTTTAGGAAACTCACATAGATGTCTCTGGGGGTAGAAATGTAACAATATCATTCAGTTTGTTGCAAATTTTAAAGTTAAATTTTACCGTATTTAATTGTAATACACACATGGTCAAATCGAAAACGTGGATGTAAAACCTTATCACACTATATGGAAGGCTGAATAGAAATACCATTTAGCACTGTTTGGTACAATCGCGACCTGACGTAGTTTTCAATGGAGTTGCATACTAGTGTATTATATAACGAGAGTTGTAAGAAGCATAATACATAATACATACGAGTGGAAGAAGTTACGTAGAAGTCGCGTTGCAGCGAGTGTGTAACTCCACGAGTGCTTAATTGCATTACAACTCGAGTTCTGCACTATACTTTTACTACGACCACACTTATTCCCATTAAATAAAATAGAAATAAGGTTAAGGCCGGATACGATGAAATATGTGTCAAAAAAGATCAAAGAACGAAATTTTCAAACGAACGCATTTCCATTAATATCCGAGCGGGAAGGCCGTACGATGTAGATATCGAAAGAGCACGAATGGTATTTAAAGCGTATCAAAAGTCACGCGCGAGCATACGAAATATAGCATTTGTGACGTTTGACGAAATAGGCTTGACTTCTTACACGAAAATTGTTATTCAATATTTCAGTATGAAAATTACACGTTGGCTCTATGTGGCGGCCACTTCCATCCACTCTAATAGTAGTCTCAAACTGAATGCTATAATAAAATATATTAACATTTAGTAACACTTCCGGTGGTCGACCTTAAGGTCCCTATTCACCATCCACTGTACAGGTATGGCAGTTGGATTTTCTTGACCTTCGAGATTTAAATAGCAAAAGCTTATGTTGTCTTCCAGATGAGTACAATTAATATTATATACACTATTTGTGTTATATGCTCCCCTTCTATTAGAACAATCTTCTTTCGAATATCCTGTTGTTGGAAAATGCTGTCAATATTATAAACCGCTTGACGTGATCAGTTTAAAAAGTCTATTTTAGATATTACATTTAAAAAATGTTCTGTTTAGAGGTTTGCTTTAGTGAAAAGATTGCTTTATATTAACATAAAAAACATGAAATTTCTGCATCGCAATAATAATATAGCTCCTCCGAAGGGGCGTATTAATAGATCCAAGCAGGTCAGTATTTTTCCTGTCTCACATGAAATAAAACGTGCAATGTGAATTAAGTAATCATTTCGTCAGACTCGGCAAGCAGTGTATGTGTTTTAGTAATTTATGTCGTCTATAAATCATTTATGTTATTAAGGGGCCCGCGGTATTGAATAACAACTTCTGTTTAGAGGAATGTCTTTTGAAAAGTTTAAAACTGTTAAATCGGAGGAAAATCCTCATGTTTGTTCCCTCTCATTTATTTTTTTTCCGGAATTCAGCTATTCCTATCTGATGAATGAAATGAATCTAAAAAATAAAAAATTCAAAATTATATATTCAAACTGGCTTATCACATTTGGCACATAGGCATATTTCTATGTATTGGCGATTATCTCGAGAATTACAGAGAAAATTCTGGATCTGTCCGTTTATCATTCATTCGCAAGCCTCTTTTTGCTGTTATAATAAGAATACTGATATCCTGCGTCCCTGTCTTTTTATGAAAATTTTGAAAATCGCATTTGATATAACTAACATGTGATACGTTTCCCTTATCCCGTTCAGTTATTTTTTCAAATTTACATTTGCGAACAGAACATTAATACTGAAGTGATTGTGACACGATTAGCATTATATCATAATAAACATGAAAATATATTGAATCTAACCTGAACTAGAAATATTCTAATTAATTATGCAAATGATAAAGTATTATAATTCATAGATTTAAATAATTGACTACTACTTGTAAATAGCGTAAATAGAACCAGCAAAATACTTCAAAAATTTTGTTAATCGTATATGTTGACATTACTAAGATGATGGTTTAGGGATTGTCCTTTCATCCCCTATTCGACGAATCAATTGCTTTGTCTAATGTTACTGAGTTTGAAATTATTAATGTTACAAACAATCTGAAAAATATGAAATCCACTGAATATGACGCCAAAAAGCCTGCACCATGTAATCACCATGTTGTTATCGACTTTCTGAAAATGTTTATTTTTAAGTGCATGTTCTCAAACGAAGAAATGGCTGCACAAATTTGTATTAGTCTTATTATTTTTCAAGAAAACACCATTAAAAGTAAGGAAGTTATAATAAATTTTTGAAAAGCTAGGTTTATGTCAATGGAGGCATAATAGGTACCAATCCTACTTTTTCTTCGTTGTCCTTTAATTAGGGACATTTTTCCTTCTGTTATTTAGTTATAAAGTTAAATGAAAAACTTTTTAAACGATTTTTATTGAGAAAAAAAATCGAAAAAGTTAACGCTGTCAAAAAAGAAAACAGAACCATGAAATGCAGCATTTTTTCCCAAAATATTTATTTTGTTAAGAAAGTACTACTAAAAGTTCTTCAAATCCATTATTTAGGCTGAAACTATTAAATAGAGATAACTATTAATAACAGAAAAACATTAAAAAATATAGTTCAGGAGTTATGCACAAAAAAGTGGAAAATTTTTATTTTTAAAATAGAACAACCAAATTTGATAGATAGATTTGGGGACAATGTTTTTCATAAAAATTAAAGTCTAAGGAACAATTTAAGACATGTCCCCCCAAAAAAAAAACTGGCTGTACTTTCAAAATAGCGGCCATATGTTAAAAAAAACTGTTGCCAATGTAGTTTTTGTCATTTAACACAAAAACTAAAAGAGATGGACAAAAACTTTTTCCACAAAAAACAACATGCATAAAATTTTCTACAATTTTGTTCCTATACAATATTTTGATAGGAATTACCATTTTCCAGATAAATGAGTCCAAAACTAAGATGGATTGCTCGATTAGATTTGAAGATGTGGTGGCGGTGTAAATGTTAAAAAAACACGATTTTTATAATCAATTTCTCAAGTTTTTTCGAAATAAAAAATATCTACCACAAAAAAATATCGTAAATAGCCATTTCTTATGTAGAATTGTTCACTTTATAAAAACTATAAGGTCCGGTCTGGTTCTACGCTGATTTTTTTTTTCTCGAGAAAGGAGAGACATTTATGGTCTATTTCGTTCCACTATCAAGCTATTACAAGGTCAACGTCCATAAATGGAATTCATTTAAAATGTATTGATTTAAAAAGCTAGCGCTGTGGCGTCTCCTGTTACATGACGTCATGCGTTGTTTGCGCGACTAACGGATTTATTCAAACTTTAATGTTGAATACTGTTTGTAATAGAAAAAAATTTTTTTAAGGGGCCTATTACCGGGCGGCTGGAAATTTTTAATTACCTTTTTTGAGATCGGCCCAATTTTCTACAAATTTGTTTTTTGCGTTTTAATTTCACATTTGTTATAAAACTACAAAAGTTTACGCTGGGCCATCTCATCGTCAAGTATCCATCCATAGATGAAACTCATTTCAATCTGCCGATATCATTTTAACGGTGTAATCAATTTTAGGTGTATATGAAAGGAAACATAAACACGTGTGGGTATGTAATATATAATTACGCTATAAATATAATTATTATATACTGTGTAAAAATTCGTACCAGGAACCGTAGTACTTAAATGGGTACACACAGAGACGCGTTAATTGTGTGTTAAAATCATTTATACAAAACAAATATTAGTTTATATTTTAAACGGTTATTCATCAAGTAAGGAACTTCTTAATTTACTTATTTAATACACGCTGAGCGTGTCGTGTCGCCGTGTTGTTGACTGGATGGTGTACTGGTGCTCATACGTACGAACACATAAATAATCTGCTGTCTAAGTATACTTAATAGTCCAGGAGCCCGTGACGTCATCGCGGATTTGAAAAATTCTAGTGAAAATTGGCTGTAGAAAACCATACGAACAAAAGAAGCCCGGCTATGACAAGGTTTTTTTGCCGGAAGTATTTTTAATTAAATAAATTATGATTAAAAACCAATGCTTTACCGTTTTTGAGGAAATTGACTTCAATTGGAGCATTTTTTAATTAAATTTCATGCTCTTTCAGAAAAACCTGGTATGACAACCTCTACTCTGCCGAAAATGTCTATTATACCTATTTGAAGGAGGTGATAGCTAGCAAAGTTTTACCGTTATGGCGTGGAAACACTTTTTTAAAAATTCTGTTCTTTTTTGTGCGCTCTTTCAGAATATCATGGTATGACAGCCCAAAAACTGCCGGAAATACCAGTCATACCGGTTGTACTGAGTGGACTGTCTGAGAGCAGATTTACACCCCAGTGAGCTTCATATCATTATTTTCCAAATTATTCAGTGAATGGAAGAATTTTTTTTAAGTAAATTTTATGAAACAAACGTCTAATTTTTTTCCTATATTTGAAGTTTTATAAGTTTAAACAATAGGGGCGAGCGTAGAAGCGACTTCAATGTGAATATCAGTCGATATTCCGTTGAAGCAACGTCGAGCCCGGTTAGTACCTGGATGGATGACCCATCTTGGGAAATACAGCGTTCTCGTCCCACCTTCTAGCGTCTTTATATCAGTGTATACGCGGAAGCTACGTAATTTCAGACGAGGATTACGTAGTGGATATACCATCCTTCGGAGGGGATGTAAAACAGGCGGTCCCTTGTCTATTAAATGTTAGACAAGTAAAAGATCCCTACTCTTCTTAAGGGAAGAGGTTCGGCAAAATTTCCAGGTTGGAGGTAGCTCGTCTTGTGGCGTCGGTGATAGGCCCTGGAAGCGGAAATAGGCCGACGTTAAATAAATAGATCTAAAAAAAAAGTTTAAACAAGTGCAAATAAAAAATAGGCTAATTTTTAGAGCAGTTAATCTACATGTAATTTTTTGGGTTTTGAAATAATCCATTCAAATCTTACTAAAAGAATTATCATGTTTTTCTGAAGTTGCGAATTATACAGGGTGTTTCGAAAAGATTGGGACAACGTTTAGCCGTAGATACTTGACATCAAAATAAGTCGATTTAACTCAAAAAGTAGTGGTCTAACTCTTTTCGTTTTCAAGATACAGGGTGGAAAATTAAAAAAATTGTATCCGTAATTTGTCTCTATCTTGGAGACTATTATACGTATCTACTTCAAAGTTGGTAACGAGATGTTTTTCAGGTCGCTAATTACAATGGTGATATTGCCGATGCCATATTTTATAGATGACGCTAGTTACAGGACTTTTACGTGACACTTTAAGCCATAACTTTTTTGAGATTAGGTTCTGCACATAGAAGACTACTGTAATCGAAACGCAATTTAGTTTCGCAAAGAAAAGGTGTACTTGTTTAAACGCGATAAAATTCACCCTTTCAGAGAAAAAAGCGATTTACAACTTTGTCACACACCAGTTCGAAAAAATTCAACACCCCGGGTGTTTTGAAAAGATTGAGACAACGCTTAGCGTAGACTCTTGACATCAAAACAAGTTAATTTAACCCAAAAAGTAGCGGTCTAACTCTTTTCGTTTTCAAGGTACAGAGTGGTATAGTAAAAAAAATGTTTTCATATTTTGTTTCTATCTTGGAGAATATTATACGTATTTACAACAAGCACTATTGACGACATCAAGACATCATACTTGACGTACACCTACTAGATAAGAAAACCGCTTTTAGGTATAATTGAATTTCTTCGAACTGGTGTGTGATAAAGTTGTAAATCGCGTATTTCTCTGAAAGGGTGCATTTTATCGCGTTTAAACAAGTACATCTTTTCTTTAGGAAACTAAATTGCGTTTCGATTATAGTAGAAGACGATGTCCAAAACCTAACCTCAAAAAAGTTATGGCTTAAAATGTCACGTAAAAGTCCTGTAACTAGCGCCATGTGTAAAATATGGCATCGGCAATAGCACCAATGTAATTAGAGACCTGAAAAACAGACGTTACCAACTTTGAAGTAGATACGTATAATAGTCTCTAAGATAGAGACAAATTACGAATACAATTTTTTTACTTTGCCACCCTGTATCTTGAAAACGAAAAGAGTTAGGCCACTACTTTTTCAGTTAAATCGACTTGTTTTGATGTTAAGAATCTACGGCTAAGCGTTGTCCCAATATTTTCGAAACACCCTGTATAAAGTAAAATACCAAAAACCAATCATTCTAGAATTATTATATCAATAATAAAAATAAAATTCAAGAATAAGAAAAATCAATGCCTTTGCTAACAAGAGGAGAAATGAAGGTTATATAATTAATAATTGTTCATTTTTGAGAAATAATGTTTATTAATAATCGTTGAATTTCGTTTGAACAATGAATATTATTGAAATACTGATACGCAGTAAACTGATTGAAACATTGGAACATTCAACAGTCATCAAGACAGCCGACTGAAGGGACAGAATGGCCTAGACCTTCAAAAGGCTGTAGGGTGACCTTACTGCATTGTACTGCTCATGTAATGAAGCACAAATAGGTAAATTTCAACTTTTTGAGAGCTATGGAGAGAAAGAGTCATGCAGGCTTTCAAAGTAAACCCCAAATCTCTCTCACTTATTCTCACGGAGACCATGAATACTGTTCTAACACGCAGGACCCAGGTTTGCCCACCTTTGTAATATAGTATTCCCCAGTATACTGTGCTGGGAGTTAGAAAAACAGAACAGAAATAGTTTTACAAGAAACATTGACTCCTACACAAATTTATTCAATTCGCTACTTTTTTTAATTCCGAGAGTCAAAATTATGTAATAAACCGGTATGACAGGTATTTCCGGCAGTTTTTGGGCTGTCACCATAATATTCTGAGAGAGCGCACAAAAACGAACAAAATTTTTTAAAAAATGTTTCCACGCCATAACGGTAAAACTTTGTTACCTATCACCTCCTTCAAATAGGTATGACAGACATTTTCGGCAGAGTAAAGTTTGTCATACCAGGTTGTCATTATTGTACATTTATGGACTTTTGCGGCACCAGAAATTATGAATTATTATATAAAAATAAATAAAATAAATTGCAAAAAATTTTCTTTACATTTTCTCGAACGTTGATAAATAGCTCATATTTTTATCGCACCTTCTTCAAGCACGTTCCTTTCAGGTAATATCCTCCGCCTATGGTGTCGGGATATTACCAAGCAACGTGCTTTCGGAATCTGATAAAATTGTTTCGTATTATCAACATCCTTGGGATATTACTGCTGAAAATTTCACACTAGTGCAAAATTATCGGGTCTTTTAAAAGAAATGCAAACGCAATTTTAAACGTTTATTTATTCATTAAACAGCATTAAAGTAACATTAAATGAACCACAAAATTAAAAACCTAAATAAGATTAAAAGGCACAGCATTTTTACCACAGATGACAAGTGGCAACCTGATGACAACTGTCAATTATATTTATATATTTTCTATATATGGGATTAGCCAAAAGATTGGATTTTTTCATAAAATTTTCTTATGAAATATAACTCGTAATTTACCTATATTTTTGTCGAATCATTACTCGTGCAACTGAAAAGGCACTCGTGTTTTTTTTTTTCAACTTGACTAGTATTCGTGCATATCTTTTAGAAATTATCGATAATTTTCCTTGCACTTGTTATATAATAATATTAACTTGATGAAAATAATAATATTGAAATAAGGTTTTAAAAACCCAATCTATTCCTATTCGAAGAACAGGTATTTTTGCTAGTATGTCATATTATCCAGTAACTAGAGATTTTAATTATTAGCGTACGTGACCGACAATTATTTACTTCCATAGAGTTGGAATACTCATTAATATTTCTAGGTAAAATCACAAAATCCGCGGAAGACAAGTCATAAAAATCTGTTATCTATAATGCGGTCTTAAGGCGCCTATTAATCATTTCTTATTTGTTCAGTTACATATACCGCGGCTGGATTATCTAGATATCTACATGTCTAGTATAGAATTCAACGGAGCGTTCGAATTCGACTAATTTAAATGTAGTACTCGCGATTGAAATGGAGTGGAAGAAACCAAACCGTAGGTATCCAATAAAGGTCTATTTAATTCTTCCTACATCAATTTTATTATTACCGTAGTCAGTGGCGCAGGAATAATTTTTCGTGTCTTATATTGGGTATATACAATTACAAATATTTTAACATTATTACTTACTGAAACAAACTGTTTTTATTAAAACAGTTTTTGACCTCCGACTAAATTTTTTTTGTAAAAAATTGAATCGCCTTCAAAAAAAAAAAAAAGGTAAAGAAAAATTATGATATTAATATTTTTAATAATAATATTTCACGCAGTTGCCCTGTAAATTGTCGTATTTAAAGTTATAAGAAATATAAAATACAGCATAAAACAGATGGACAATTAAAAGTTTAATGACAGTAGTATCAAGGTTAAAATATGATATAAATTCAACAACTGAGTAAAAACAATGGAAAAATAAAAAATGTTTAGTTATTTTTTTCAAAAGGTTAAAATTTAGTTGTATAACACTTATAATATTTTTTTTATTACATTTTCCAAAAAATCTCTTCATTTTGGAGAGAGATGCAAAAAACCAGAATATTCTAGGATCTCTATAGGCTTTAAAATTAATCAAGAATATCGACGCTGCGTGACGTCATTCACTCCTAGTTGCATTTTCATTCCCCCTTTTCGGCACTTATATGCTGCATACTCTTAAAAATACTCCAATAGTCTCCAAATCGCTATAATCAAGTACACCTCTGGCAGATTAGACAAGTCTGCTTTTAAATAGGCGTAAACGCAACTTCGGATTCAATCACGTCAGCACTTTGAACGCATCGATTCATGTTTGAAGCAGTATATTTCTGAAATGACTTGGTTCGATCTCAAATTTTCAGTGTTTTAATTATTCGACGATTACTTCGCATAAGCGTACTAAAAAGTAAAATATGAAATTTAACTAAGTAATTTAAGTTCTCTGATTTATATCTTATAGGCTTGATAAGGTTAGCACCCTTAGTATAATTAGGTACACTGGTAAATTTACCGTCGTTGCCTGTAAAATTTTAATGCAAATTTACCCGCAAAGAGAGCGTAAAATTATATTTACCAGGGAGGATTACCCAAAATATATGGTGAACAGAAATTTTACACTCTGCGAGTAAAGTTCCATTACAATTGGGTGTAATTTTACACGCAACGACGGTAAATTTACTAAGAAAATCCTGTCTGGATAAGGGGAAATTTTGTTTCACCACGGTGGTGTAAAATTACACTCAATTGTAATGGAACTTTACCCGCAAAGAGAGTGTAAAATTTTTATTTACCTTATATTGTGGGTAGTCCTCCCTGGCAAATGGAATTTTACGCTCTCTTTTCGGGTAAATTTACATTAAAATTTTACACGCAACGACAGTGTATGTGAATCAATTTCTTCAGAAAGATTTGTTTTTATGAATTTCTGAGATAGGTATTTTGGAAAATGTAAAGCGAAGGGGGTGGCATAATGCTCAGTTTTTTGAGTAAGGGTTTACATTATAATGGTCTCTTCATCTTGCACTTGATATTATCCTTACATAGGGTGACCAGATTTTTGTGTTGGACACTTCTGCTGGAAAAAAAATGATGAGCGGGGGGGAGCAGAAATCCGAAAAATCATTTCTTGATCCCAACATTTTTTGATGACCGAGAGGAACAATTTTTTTGATCACAGATAGTACTCCAAAATGCTGAACTGTCCAGCGAAATTCTGGACGTATGGTCACCCTATCCTTGCACCTTGTTTTTAACAGACTTCCTAATATTTAAAAAAGAATGACCCGTTTGTATGCTTTTTTTTTCTTATGTTTTGTACAATCATTTGTAGATTCACTTAATCGGTTTCTATAAAATCTTCTCAAACTGTAAAGTATGGCTCGATGGTGGTAACATATTAATTTCATCAAGCTACGTCTAGCATAAGATGAACAAAAATTGGAAACAAAATTTTTTTTCTCGAAAATATTCGAGAATATGGCGAAGTCGCCAGTCATAAAATGTAATTTGTTATAAAAAAAAAATTCAAATTGCATTAAAATTGGTAGTTAAGTATTTTAGAAGTAGTAGTCGCCCAGTTAATTCGACCTTATTACCTAATATCGATATTGAGGTCGGTGTGAAGATGAACAAAAAATAACAAAATTAAACACCCTCAGCAATACAGGCATTCAACAGTTCTGTGAGAGGCAGAGCCAAAATGTCAATTGTCTCCTGTACAGTTAACTACTATTTAAGGACAAAATTGCTCTTTCCACCTCGGTAACTAAAATATGTTCGAAAAAGAAAGATTTAGAATTTAATGGGATGTTTTTCAGTAAGTTTACAGGGTCCAGGTTATTTTTGGAAAAGTTCATTTGATTTGATTGATATTCTTATCATTTTACATAGTTTTGGAATGATTAGGTTAGTAATTTACAAACCTTCAACTATTTTATTTTATTTTTCGAGTTAACAAAAAAATTTTAAAATGCTTGTTTAGTGAACAGTAGGTCATTTTAATCCATTTAATAAAGGACCCCGTACCAAATACATGGGAAAATGAGTCTCAGTGAAAAGTTTTGTAAAGGGAAAAGGGAGTTCTCGTTGTCCCTATCAGACTTTCAAATGTAATCTGGGTCTGAAAACCCGCCGTTTCCGAGTTACAGGCAGTTGAAACATGAATACAGTAGGGATTTTCGCTTCCCACAGATTGATCGACCGTGGATAATACTAATTATAAGAACAAGGTCTACTTTATATAGTATTTTCGTAAAGGATGCTTCTCAATTGCCCCTCATTTGCCCCCCTCATAGCTTTACATACAGGGTGATTTACCACGACATACGGAAAATTTATCAGTAGGTTGTCCCCTGAAAAAAAAATGAAAAATTAAAAAAACGTGCCCAAAAAAATTACCTTATTTTTTTTTATAGAAATTCGCCGCCTATGACTTTAATCAATCAGACGTAATATATCACCTCCCCCCTTATCGAACTTGACAGCAAAGCTGGGGAGGGTAGAAGTGACTTTTTGGTTTTAATCAAATCACACTACATAAATAGCAAAATAAGTAGAAAAGACGTTGACCCTATGCTAGTGAACTCTACAACAAGTAGATATATTTACTTAAACCCGTCGATAACCCAAAAACATCAAACTTCGGCGGTATTTTGTACCTGCCGGTGTTCGACCGAAAGCAAAAAACGCGGCACTTTGAGCGCACGCGCCAGCTTAACTTTTTATGCCAATTAAGGAAATACAAACATATCCGAATATGTTCTTTTCCAAGTAAGTTCATTGCCCTATCACTGACTACAGACAAGTAACAATAACGCATCTTTGCAAGTTTTAATGCAACAAAAATTACTAAATTACCTCGGATCACTCTAAAATTTTGCAGGGATTTTCCCATTTAGAAGACTAATATACCATTTTATTCTCCGCATGTCGTGGTAAATCACCATGTATATATACAGTGTGTCCACGGATGGACTTAACTCTACTCGTAAACATTGTAGAATACACAGCCCCACAAAAAAAAAGTTCAAAGCAGCGAACCAGACCCATGTATCCTTATGTATTTTCGGTCGCTGAATCCGAATCCGGGGTCAAAAAAAATCATTAGCTAGAGCCAAAAACACCCCTGAAATGGGATAAAAAGAAGATTAAGCTACGAGAATAGTTGTTACTTCTTAATCAATCGAATTATACAAATTAAGGTTACAGCAGCGTACATTCAATAGATATGAAACACACCCCCAGGGAGGGGCGAAAACTAGCCCCCTTATATAAAAAAATCGATCCAAAACAGCAGTGACTTAATCTTCATAAACTGTCCGTATAGGGTTGAGAACAACCACCCTTAAGTTCAAAGGACACGAGAAAAACAAGAAAAAAACGTAAAATCCAACAGGATTTCTATTTTCATGGATGCTATGATTGGCTGAAATTGCGTAGTACTCTAAAATAGAACCAGAAACTTACGTACCATCAACATCCTATACTGTCAACCCTCAAAGGGTGTGAAAACTACCCCCTATGTTAGATTTAACTATAAAAAGTTACAGTGACCTATAAAAATTCGAGACACCTGCGTTGTGTGGAAGAGAGAAGAAACTAGACTATGTTCGACGATGTGCTTGAAAACCACCCCCACGGGGTTGCGAGATACTATCTCTATATCTGTAGGATGCTGGAAAAACAGAGAGAAACTAACCGGATTTCCACTTTTATGGATGCTACGATTGGCACACTTTATTCACACTATAAATGTTATTAAGTAACACCCCCAGAAAGGATGTAAACTACCGTAATTCAAGATGTAACGGAAAAACTATACTGTTGCTTATTCGTTTCATTTCCAAGTTTTTTTTATAGGGGTGGCGTCTCTCAACCCCGTGGGGGTGGTTTTCAAGCACATCGTCGAACATAGTCTAGTTTCTTCTCTCTTCCACACAACGCAGGTGTTTCGAATTTTTATAGAAGTCACTGTAACTTTTTATAGTCAAACCTTACACAGGGGGTAGTTTTCACACCCTCTGAGGGTTGACACTGTAGAATGTTGATGGTACGTAAGTTTCTAGTTCTATTTTAGAGTACTACGCAATTTCAGCCAATCATATCATCCATGAAAATAGAAATCCTGTTGCATTTTACGTTTTTTCTTGTTTTTCTCGTGTCCTTTAAACTTGGGGAGTGGTTGTTCTCAACTCTATAGCGGCAGTTTCTTATCGCTTTAACAAAACTTGGACATTTTGAGCTTTTTCAGCAGTCATTGTTGTTTTGGATCTATTTTTTTATATATGGGGGCTAGTTTTCGCCCCTCCCTAGGGGTGTGTTTCATATCTATTGTATGTACGCTGCTGTTTAACCTTGATTTGTATAATTCGATTGATTAAGATGTAACAACTATTCTCGTAGCTTAATATTCTTTTTACCCCATTTCAGGTGTGTTTTTTGGCTCTAGCTAATGATTTTGGGGGTGTACGATTTTTTTTTGACCTCGAATTCGGTTTCAGCGACCGAAAATACATAGAAATACATGGGTCTGGTTCGCTGCTTTGAACTTTTTTTTTTTGTGGGGCTGTGATATTTGTAAGGAAAGTACTATAAAATAACACGATTATTTAATGTGAAATTGACTGCAAATTTAAGGAATTATGTGAATATTAGTATAAGTATAATCACATTTTTTTCTGAAATACGTATGTAAAAATACACATTCCAGTGTTTTACACTTTTTTCCCCTAAATTATTATAATATTTAGATTTTATTTAAAAATGTCCGTCAAATTTATCAATATTTAAAGTAACTGCATTGTGAATTTGCCCTGACTTTTTACAGTGTACTTTTGAGATTTGTATTAAGCCAGTAGACATGTGATTTATTTATACTTGATATATATATTTTTTTTTTTTTGGGGGGGGGGGATGTTTTTGAATCACACTGGGATATACCTTAAAGTGCTGGTGTCCTTTCCGTATATATCAAATTCCAACTTATTTTGATTATTGCATTGGTTTCTGTTTCATATGTACATTTTACTGGGGTGAATCGGTTGATTTAAGGTCTTATTTATATAATAGAGCCATAATAGATCCACGGGGGTCGCGATGGCCAATCAGCCAGCTTTTCAATCTACCTATGTAATAAAAATTATATTTACCTATAATATCTATGAAATCTAATGAAAATATTTGCGCCGTTGCCAGATTGGCTAAAAATACATGATATTACTTTAAAAGTTAGTTCTTGCTTAAATAAAACTGTTTTAGCAGTATAATTCTTTTGTTTATAATATAGTCGAAAAAACCAAATTTTCCACTTCCATATAACATTTATGCCTTTTATGAATGTTTCTCCTCCCGCAAAGAAAAATCTCGGGTGCTCCACTGGCCACCACCATCTAAACCGAACCTCCGAAACCTTCAGTCATATTCATTTGTTTCAATTAAGAGACCAGAAAGCAAATTGTTTCAGCCATGCCATTCATGGGGGACTCCCGTTTCTATCGGTCTCCTGTGAATGGCCGTGCATGCATAATTGCTTCATTGAAGTGCAGCTGCGCCATGTGTAGCGCTAACTGATTAAGTGCGTCCCATAAACATAAACAAATGAATTTGTTTATAATGCTGGCGTTAATTGACAGTCATTATTCTCTTTCGCAGTGTGACCAAAATGGCGTTGCGAAGTGCAGCAACACGGAGGGACCTGCCGGATGGGCGACTTCGTTCGAGAAACTGCTGGAGGACCCGCTGGGATTGCACACGTTTGCTGTAAGTACAATTGTAGTTTTGTTCCGGATTTAGGTTTGTGCAAGTGCAAGTGTTCTTGGACGAAAAAAGAAAGTTATTGAAAAATCTTATTTTGGTTATTAGCGATAAATTTCATCCGTTCTCTCCACATACTACTGTTGGTCCAAGTCTGGTTACGCTAGTATATCAACAAGAAATCTCCCCCACGAGACATCTTATCAACTACTTTCGGATTAGATAGAGAGGGATAGATTCTTTATTGATTTTGATTGATTTTATTGCACGAAAATCTGCCCTTCTTTTTGACCCAATAAACAATTCAAGTCATTTGGTCCTGGAAGTTTTAAGAATGTTTTGTCAGGGTTATAAAATAGTCTTTTGCTTTATTGATGTTGTGATTAAATCTTTTAGGCTTCAAGTATATTTGCTCTTAATTAATTATAAAGCTGATTTGCTGCTAGGATTATTTGTATTTGTAATGGGTTTATCATATTTATATAAAACTCGCCATAAAGCTAAATGGTTTTATTATTAAATTCCATTAAGATTTAAAAAGGCTTTATATTATTCTTTATGGTTTAACAAGTATGCAGTATTTCAAGTTATTTTTAATGGCTATTAGTACGTATTAAAGACCATTACAAAACTAGTTTCTTAAAACGTCCTTGACAAAGGTTTTGATGTAACCCTGCCCAAGGAATCACTACTTCCACATCCAGATTCTCTATCCAAGTCACTCACAACGAAAAAACTTTGTATGTGAAAATAATTGTTTATGGAACTTTAATAATATAATATTTGAAATCTTCTACCCCAAAAACCCATAAAACGATACCCCACATCGGTAGTGGGGTGGGGGTGGTGATAGGGGGTGGTAGTGGGGGGGTGAATGAAGTAAAAAAATATTTTGAGGTTTCTGGTTCCTGTACATACACTAAATCACAATTTTTTTTCATCCCCTTTAATAAGGGGGTGGGGGTGGCTAATGCCAAAATTTTTTTTTGAGAGCTTAGCTTCTCTTGTATATACTAAATACCAATTTCGTGGAGTCTTACCTGCTTGATTTACCCATTTACCCCAAATTTACCCCAATTTACCCCCCAACCCTTCGACGGAACAAGATGAAAATATAATCTAGTTCTAGATCTCGTTAAATTACAAAATTTCAAGTCAATATCTTAAACGGTTCCAGAGTAAACGTGCGCACAAAAAAGTTAGACAGATCGACAGACAGACAGAAATTTTTTTTTCGCTCAAATTTAAAATCTCGACGTTTCATGACATTTTAAGCCTATTTGGACAATAAAAATTTTTTTAAAATTTTTTTGTCGTTACAATACTTCCATTGGACGTGGAAGTAAAAGAAAGGCATCTATAAATCTAAAAGGTAAATCTTAAGTCCATAAAATACTTTCTAAAAACTCAATTTATGGCAAGTAAACACGACTTGTAAATATGTCTTTTCTAGAAATGTGGATGAAAATATAAAAGAGTGGCCAAAGCTTAAAAGAACTCTTAAGAAGCAGATAGCTGTGCGATGTTGCACAATTCCAGTATTTTAGTCAGTTGTTAAGAAAAGATCCGTTGCCAAGCAATGATCAACAAAACCGTACGGGAATGTTACTTTCCCGGCCTAGAAGTTATAATACTTAGCTCATTCCAGTGATATGCCACTTTCTCTTCTGAAATCATCAGGGTGGTACTTTTACATAAATTATTCGACCCAAAATTACTATTACAAACCAAAAAGGAAATATTTTTTATACAAAAAATTGACAGAAAATATTTATTTAGATGCAACAGAAAAGAGCCCCATCATCTAATAAATATTTCCTGTCAGTTTTTTGCCTAAAAAATATTTTTCTTATTATTTTGTGCCAGTAATTTTGATTCGACTAATTTATATACCACCTTCATGATTTTAGATGAGAAAGAAAAAACTTTTTTGAGGTTTGAAAAGGAAATATTTCATTTATTAAGATATGCATGGGGTGAGCGAGATTTTATATTCTTTTTCATTTTGGTTTTCAGTAATTCTTGGCTTTGAAAGGAACAAATGTTTATTTATGATGAACTATCCTTAAGTGGGGCTAGAGATACTATACTTGATAAGATGTTTGTAAGGGAGATTCTTATTATTATACTAGCACGATCAGATTTAGATTAACAGTATATTGAAAGAACGGTTATTTTCTTGTTTTTTCGTATTGAATGTTACATATAAGTGTAAGAAAGAAGTTGTTAAAATGTCTTGTTTTCTTGTTGGTCTAGCATGATCATCAACAATATATGGAAAGAACGGATGGTTTATGTGGAAAGTTATCTGCTGAATAGCCAAAATAAGATTTTTCAATAATTGGACCTCACTGGTTTTTTACCACTTTTTTTGTTGACAATTATTTTTTTTGTTTCCAACAAACCGGTTTTATGAAAAATTATTTTGAACATGTTCGAACATGTAATTCTAAAACTTTCCGTTATTTTGACTTGAAAATATTCACCTAGAGGTTGTCGAGGTCGCTGATTAAGAATCTGATGTTTTAAAAATAAATAAATAAATAAAATAGGGAAGTTTGGGCCCCCCACATCAAATAATGGGCCCCGGTACCAAGTTCACCGGCGGGCTCCCGCGCCTAAAATTGATGAGCGGGGGGGAAAAATGTGAAAAAGATTTTTTGTCCAGGTCTCATAATTAATGAGCGAATATTGCGTTTCCTGGTCTAACCGGGCCCCTAAAGTGGCCGGGCCTGGGTACCGCGGTACCTACTGACCTTTCCTTGTGGGGGCCCTGACCAAGTTTAAAATCAAAATGTTATAATTCGGGAGTTTATTAATAAATTTGAAAGTAGCTTTGTTTTTTAAATGAATAAACATTGATTATTATAAAAATAAAAGAGAAATGGTAAGAAAATCAAGAACAAATGAAATCCCACATTTTTTTATGTCAGTCTTCGTCTTCCTCCTCTTCAGAGGCGTTCTACTCTATAGAGAATATATAGAACGACCCGTTTTCATGTGAATTGACTCTGCTAAGCACTCTCAAATGATGCAAAATTAACATTGACACATAAAAAAATGCAAACTAGAACCAAGGGCACCTATTTTTAATTAGCAATGTCCATATTTTCATTATAATTCGCATTTTCAACAGGAATTAGGGAACTTGCCCAAAAAATAAAAATTGAATTAAAATACTCAAAATCGTAAACTAACATCATTAAAAACCCCATAGACAACAAAAAATTAAAAAAAAAAAATTCCTCCAGAAATATAAGCGATTAAAATCTGCCGGAAACGTGACGTCAGAGGGTGAAAGTCGGATGACGGCGTCAAGCGACACTGATTCTGCTTTCGCGTGCTCATTTGTCAGAAACAACTAGCAGTGAACACAACCTAACCTAAAATTCGTTGGAAAAACATCTTCAATATTCTGAAATGTCACAAAATGCTACTTTTGATTCGTTCGTGCCGGGCCGAATTTTCGAATTTCGCCGTGCAATTTACGATCAGGTTTATCTGGTAGACCTCCTCTTTACGTCGCGACGTCGTACGACCGTCCCAATGGTGTTTTTCGAAAAATATGAACGTGTCAAAATTGCATGTTTTTGCAATTTTTTAGGCGCCGAAATGCAAGCTGTTTTTTGCTATTTTTCGCAGATATCTCCGAAACGATGGGAGTTAGCTCGAAATAAAAAAGAAGATCAAAGGAGTATTTTCCACTACGAATCTTTTGCTATCACCAGACTTTTGATTTTGTTTTCGTTTCGGAGATAACTACAGAAATGTCGGCCACGTACGGCAAAAAATCGCAAATTTTGAACTTCTACAGTTGGCTCCTACGCCAAAACACTACTCTAGCTAATTTGAATGTAATTAAATTTGCTAAAACTATTTTTTTTATTTTTTGAATTCCGACAAAAATTAAGGAATTAGAGGGGGCGGGATTTGGGACTTTTTTTTTCGGTAAAATTTTTCCATTTTGTCACCGTAATTAATCGGTAATTAACTGAAATCGATCTCATTTACGATGTTCACTTAATATCATGTACTATTTTGATGCTCCGTTAATCTCGGCCCTTTGAAACAAAGGCTTCTGACAAAAATATTCTTTTTAAGATTTACATACACTCTATAGGGAAACGTGTAATTTCCTACATTTCCTCGGATATCTCGATAATTATCGTTTTTTTCGAAAAATGTGTAGACATCTTATGTAAAGAGAATTAATTGAGCTTTCCGACACTTTTTTTAAATTTTTTCTCTAACATAAAAAACAAAAGACTTATGACCGAATATGCGGACGTCTCAAAGCCAATCGCCGCCCAGTCTATTAATTAGGGTGAATGGCTAAAGTACGCCATCTGTTGAATACCACGCGAGACTAGTTTTCACCCGGTGACGTCACACTGCTTTTCGTGAGGATTTCAATTTTAATTATTTATTGCAAAGTAAGTACTGCGATTTAAGAGCTCATATTCGGTGTGGCCTGTTTTTACACATAAATACACACTTTAATGAAATAAAAAAAAAAGGGGGCAAGTTCTCCATTTGCAATAAAGCGGATGTATCTTAAAATCGGAGTTTTTTTTTGTAAATGTATTTCCAGCACTGAATATTTTCATTTTTTTTATTTTGACCTACCTACGGTGAACGAAAGATAAGTATTCGTTCTTTCGATTGTATTTGTTTTTGAATTACATTCGTATATTCCCATCTTCCTGATATATCCAAAAATATTTATTTTTCAAAATGCCCAAAAATAACCGAGAAAATAAATTTTTAATATTGCAAGCAAATATCAAGTACGCCTATAATGTGATGTTCTTTCTGTCTTGAACTATATTCTCATCGCGCCGTTGTCAAATCGCAGGAAGAAATCCATCAGGTATTGTAGCAGCAAGGGGCAATAGTGAAGTGTTTACAGCTGTTGAAATACGTAAATACGCGTACGTAGTAGTAACGAATAATTGTATTTTACGTTTTTAATAATGACGGATTTTACATACATTGTTCTTTGTTATGGTGCGGCCAGGGAAAGTGTGTCAGGCTAGTACAGGTACTTTACCAGCGACGGTTCCTAATAATATGTATTCCTGGCGAACGAATCTTTGTGTCGGCTGTGTAAAATTTAAGTGACTATGGACATTTTCAATCGAGGGCTGCCACTTTAACTAAATAAAATATCAACTTTGTGTGTGTTCGTTTTCAGTTTTCCTTATAATTTGATAATTTTGTGCAGCCTTGACAACGCTGTAATAAAAGCGAACATATTGCGTTGTGGGCGTCCAAAATTATTTTTTTTTGTTTTGAATTTTTAAATTTAAAAAGTGGCATTGGTCGTCATATTACATCAGGACGCACACATTAAAATATATGGATGTATTTCAAAAACACCCTGTATAGTAACGTTTTGTGCCGTAGTCGAGACATAAAATGAACAGGGACAAAACTTCGACGAAAGTTTGCTTCAAGAATGAAAAGAAAAAGTTTGAATTTGTTTTTCAAACAAGTGTTATGGTTGAAAAATGGTTAATGATAAAGAAAACTGCACTCTCGCACTTTAAAATTATTTTTTTAATTATGATCCGATCATTTCTTCAAAAACTATTAAGTTTTTGTGCAGAAACGCACGGTAAAGGGGGATTTTGGCGTTCGCTTGTTGGCATAATTTTGATTATGATACGAAAAAACGGTTGCAGTGCAAAATTGTTTCAAAGCTCATTTTGTAAGTAAAATTGTGTGCTCTTCAACTTCAACCTTTACATTTTTTTTTTAATTGCGAATCAGAATAAGTGCTGAGCAAATATTAGGAAGTTGGGGGTGACTAGGTGTTGATAATACCTACCACATAGTAAGTAATGTAATTAATTTTATACATTTCTCCGTTATCTTCGGCGTTCGTGGACTGCTCGCTGCACTTATTTACCATTAAATACCACAGCGAGCACGCCCACTTGGTTTGCTAATCATACTATGGATTAAGTGATATACCAATGTCGTGATGCGATGTTTTTATTAGAATCATCTGGTAATAATTGTGTATCGTAGGTTTCCGCTTCTTCGTGACCGGAATATGAAAAGATCATTAGTGATTTGCATATTGTATGAATAATCGCGGCTTGTTTGTTATTTTTTCCGATGATAAATAAAGGGTAGTAATTAAATGTTCAGTAAACAATTCCATTTTGTTTAGTAAAGAATTATTAGATCAGTATTTAACGAAATTTTGCAAAGTAAACAAATAGTAATGATGAGTAAAATACGCGGTTAAAAAGTGAAAGGGGCCAGTATTTTATTAAATTTGGTACCTACAGTATGAAGTGCGCAGTATTTCATTCCAATTTACCCAGTAAAAATAGTAAATCTTCAGTAAAAACGACTTCCACCACAGATTAGTTTTTTATTTATCAAATTTTAAGTTTCTAAAAAATGTTATAACATATATTTTTGTTACTTTATGATGCATGTGAACCTTTGTATCGCATCTGACCATCTTTTTGCTCCAATTTGTCATCAATTTTTATAATTTGAGACATTCTACATAGCTCGTGCAGCTTTCTAAATGCATATCTAATTGAAAAACGACTGTTTCAAAAATAAATCGAAAACTAAGTTTTTTGTGTAAATCACCCGTATTCGCCATATTTGCGAACCTCAGTTTTTCACTATTTTGCCGACTACCCTGTATGCTTACTCAACAAGGTGTAAAGCACTGAAACAGCACTTCGAGTAGACGACAAATATTTACGATGATAATCACACATTAATCGTTATTTTAATTACTTATTACATTACTAACATCCTTACCTTTTGCTGATTCACTTATGAATATATTAATATTAGCGGAGTGGAAATTACATGTAGAAGTCCAATGGTTAACGAATATTAGTATTATTCTGTGTTTTAATTCATGTACCTAATAAAAGATAAATATCTATCTAAATTTATCTATTTAGCAATTGTCTGGGCTTTTAAATTCAAAGAACACAATACGAATGTGTGAATCGAAGTTATTTTAGCATTGGCTGACCTGACCGTACGGAATTTTGCTGTATTTTCCGGAATTTTAATGGCATGTACAGCAAAACGTACAGCATTATGTTTTGGTTGGAAATGTTTTTTTCGGATTTCTCCCCCTGCGCATCAAAAAATGTTGAGATTCAAAAAAAAAATTTTTCGGATTTCTCCTGCAAACATATCATAGTACAGTAACTAGACATTTTAGTTTAGACATATTTGTCGTAAGGATTAAATTTGTTTTTTTTTTTTTTTGTAACTTAGGTAATAGTAAGTGTATCAAAGAAACATTTCTATATTATGAGGGGCTTGCCATTTTATAGGGGTGGCGCCCAAACCCACACAAAGTAACTACTGAAACTAAAAGGAAAATACATTTTGAGAAACAAAGGTTCTACGCAATTTTTCATATAAATCGGTAGTTTTTAAGTTATAACGACTTGAATATTGCGATTTTAGCTTGAGCAATCAGGTATCCCAAAGCGATTTTCGTCAAATAACTCAAAAGTATCACTTTTAGGAAAAGCATGCAAGAGCCAGAAAGAAAGCCTATAAACTGACTATGAATTTTAATTTTAATTAATTTCTGTAGAATTAGAAGTTTCTGAGATTAAACAGTTTGAGAGTTAAAAGATGACGCCTGAACACTAAATGTTTAGTTTAAATGTTAAAAGGGCTTTCACTTTTTTTGTTTCTATAGCATTAAAAACAAAAAATTTATTCCGAAACAATGTGCGTTTTCACATTTTTTAAATAAAATGTCGCTATTTTGTTACTATTAGCCAGTAATTAAAAAATATATCTAAAAAACAGTTTTGTTTGTTTTGTTTTCTTAACCGCTTCTCAATTCAACGAAGTAACTCCTTGAAAATCCAGAATGAATTTGTATTAATAACATTGTCTAAATGCTTACATTTTTTGCTATTTTAGTTTTTTGCTAAAAAAAAATTGCAATAATTAAAAAACTTTCTAGATGCTCACATTTGTTTGCTCATTTAAAACACTTGCTTTAGGAAAAGCTTTCATCCGTCATATTGGATCCGCCATTTTGATTTTTTTTAATTTTGATTGCGTATTAGTAATCAGCGACGACAAAAACTTACATACAGTGATTTTTCAAATATTAAAATTTTCGGTTTATGGATTGTTTCTAACCCTTGAGGGTAAGAACAGGTGTCGAGACCATATAGAACTTGAAGAAGATACCTTTTACTACAAAAATTATTATTACATAAGACATTTTGCCCTATAACATATATGAAAATCGTAATTTGTTGCGAAGGTCAGTAAAAATAACTTTCGTCGAATCATTAGTACTATCATAGGGTGACCATACGTACGGAATTTCGTTGTATTTTCCGGTATTTTAATGGCATGTACAGGATGCTTGAATGTACAACAAAACGTACAGCATTACGTTTGCCTGGTATCATATCATTTTTAATTTGGAAAGACCCCACTTCCATTGGCGCAGCTAGAGAATTTTTCTGGGGGTGGCCAGGCCCCTTGTGTTTAAAACGCAAAGTTCAGTGGCGGTTCGTGCATAAGATACTTGGGAGTGCTGTAGATATATATGTGTACATGGGGGGTCAGTGATAGCGCCGCAGGCGAAATTTTTTTGTCATTTCAAGGTCATTTAATGACGATGACTTCTTCTGTCAAGGTCAAGGCCATTTAATGACCTTGACCAAATAAGTCGTCGTGCTCTGGCAACGCTGGCCAAAAGGCGAGCCGGCCGCCTTTGGTGTATAGTAACATTTTGAAATTAATGTTACATTGAACTTTCGATGCTCGGAGCCACCCCCCTGGAATTAAAACAATTTAAACATAATTATTAACAAGCGAAAAACGTACTCTTCGCCTGTTCACTGAATTTTTTATATAATTGTTACACATTCTATAGGTTACTCTTCACAGTTTTTGGTAAATAATGTTAGTTTTGGACATTTTTAATTTTCTAGTAAGAACTTAGTTGGTAAAAGACTCAGTGTAAAATAAAATGAAAATAAAAAAAACTATACCATACCCCATTTGGGTTTCGAACCCGGATCCCTTGGATTCCGAGTCAAAAGCGTAAGAACTACACCACCACCTTACACGTAAAATGATGTAAATTTTTACATTATAAGACACGAGCTAAAATCATATTCCCACGGTTGTATATTGCATCATGAAATGTATATTTGTAAAATATATAAATATTTAGATATTAAAATGAATTATCATTCCACCAGATTTCTATTCAATTACAAAAACATAAAAATCAAAAAAATTTTTTTTTCAAATTTAAATCATTACCTAATAACATTTTTGTTTACCGATAGATTTTGTTAAAAAACAATAGGGTTCTTCCTCTAGCTAACACTAACTTACTGTCCGAATTTCAGTACAATCGGATTTTTCTTTCTTGAGTTATCGTGCTTACAAGAAACGTGACGGACGGACAGACGGACATTTTGAAAGTTGTTCAGAATTCGTTCACTAACACAATGATATGAAAATTTTTTGTCTGCGAGCGATATTTACGGTTTTAAAAATGTGCCGATCAAATACAATATACTCATCGTTTTCTTATTTGCGAAGAGTATAATAATTTTGGTCAGAATTTTTGGTAGTTCTGCACCTCTGCAGCACTTGTGAAGAAACTGCCTCTGAATTACCATTATACCTTAGATGGGAAATCCCATTTTAGCTATTTCATCGACACGGCCATACACATTATGCATAAAACTACTTTTCACTTTCAGTCAAATTATAAAATGAAAAAACTATACAAATATGTAAATATTATTGGTTTCGAATGGTTTTATCGTGATGTTGACACCATACGACGCTTAAAAGTAAGAGATTTAATATTAGAAACATATTGCTTCAGATTTTCAATTATTATTAAAAAAAATTCACAAGAAACTGAAACCTGAATCCTAAATCAATGAACTAATGAACAAAAACATTAAAACAAAACGTTTAGATATTTAAATTTATGGATTCCGAAAAATTTAGTGATACATTAGTTGATAAATTTAAATTTTTTTTGCTAATTTTTATTCTTTCCTCTGGGGTGGGCCGTGGCTAGTTTGGGGTGGGCCCGGCCCACCCTGCCCCCCCTCTAGTTGCGCCAATGCCCACTTCACTCCACAATCCGAGTGTACAGCATTGAAATTGCAAATATCTAGTCGCTCTATGCTATCAATACCAGGCGCGGATTTATGGGGGGGGGGGGGTAACGGGGTAATTACGGTAATTACCCCTCCCCCAAGATTCTGTAAATTATCAACTTTTGTTTTAAAATGTTATGATTTTTGTTAATTTTGGGTTCAGTGTTACCCCCCAAGCTCAAGGTCCAGATCCGCCCTTGATCAATACCTAAATAACTACATGGATTGTGTGTATGGACCATTCTTAACAGGTTTTAATAAATATCGTGTTCAGAAAATTCAAAATTCATGCATTACAATTATTTGTCAACTAAATAGGTATGATTACATAACCCCGCATCTGGTGCAAGTATATTAAATATGAGTGAAGGAAGGTTTATGCATATGAGTTGTCTAATTAATACAGTTATAAACATTAATTGGCCATAATATTTAAGTGATCTATTAGGTAGACATGGCGATATTCACGACTTAAATACGAGACACAGAAATAATTTAAATACACTGTGACACAAATCGGGAGGGAAGTTTTAAAGACAAAATAAAACAGTTTACAGTTTATTAGATTTAGGATTAGGTTTGTAAATATTATTATAATTTACCAAGCAGAAAATTTATCAGTAGGTTGTCTCCACCGAAGGGAGTTAAAAAAATGAAAAGGTAAAAAATATGATTAAAGAAATTACCTTATTTCTTTGTAGAAATGCGTCGCCTATGAGTTTAACCAATCTGACATAACGCAGTACAACCATATCACTTCCCCTCCCCCTTTATCAGACTTGGGATTGACAGCAAAACTGGAGAGGGTAGAAGTGACTTGTTGGTTTCAATCAAATCACATTACAAAAATAGCAAAATAAGTCGAAAATACATTGGTCCTATGTTATTGAACTCTGCAACAGATATAAGAAATATTTACTTAAACCCGTCGATAACACAAAAACATCAAACTTCGGCGGTACTTTGTACCTGTCGGCGTCCTGATTGTTATGCCAATTAAGGAAATGTAAACATCTTCGATATGTTCTTTCCCAAGTAATTATCCTATCACTGATTTCAAACAACAGTAGCGTAGCTTTGCAAGTTTTAATGCAACAAAAATTACTAAATTACCCGGGATCACTCTAAACTTTTTCGGGGACTTTCCCACATAGAAGACTAGCACACCATTTTATTTTCCGCATGTCATAGTAAATATATATATATATATATATTTTTCCTTTCGTTTAAATTAAATTTTTGTTCTATTTTTACATTTGACATACTTACATATTTTTTAGTTAGTTTAGGTATACATGAAAATATGCCAAGCAGCAGGTACTGTGTATCTTTTGTGACAATTTGTATTTATTTTTGTTGCTATAAATCTATATTTATTTATTTTATGTTTGTCCACAGGAATTTCTGAAGAAAGAATTCAGCGCAGAAAACATCTACTTCTGGACGGCGTGCGAGAGATACAGGCGGCTACCGCCCGGCAGCGAAAAACTCGCCGAAGCGCAGCGGATCTACCAGCAGCACCTCAGCCTTGGCGCCGCCGAAGCGGTGAACGTCGACGCACAAGGCAGACAGTACACGGAGCAGTCCCTGCAGGACCCCGACAACAACCTTTTCGACCTAGCCCAGAAGCAGATATTCAACCTGATGAAGTTCGACAGCTACCCCAGGTTCCTAAAGTCGGACATCTACAAGCAATGTCTGTCGGGTGACATCGAGAAGCCAGCGCTGGACGCTGGGCTGATGTTGCAGATGCCCACGTCGACCCCCTCCAAGCTGAAGAAGTCGCTGAGTAATGCTGAGGATAGGAGAAGAAAGTCACTGCTCCCGTGGCACAGGAAGAACAGGTCGAAGTCGAAGGACAGGGGGGAGGTGGATTATATCCAGAGGCGGAATGATATTGTAGCTAGTAACGAAAATATTGATGAACCGATCGGAAAAAATGTGGGTAGCGACATGCACTCCAGCCATTCCTCCTTGACATCCCTCGACCTTGCCATTACTTCACAGGTAAATATTATAATATTTATTGATTTCAGAAAATTCAGTACAGTAAATAATGTACATAAATTTAGGATAGCAGGGGTGTCGATAAGCTAACAAAAACGGCACCACCAAACACAAAAATCAACTTTTTGAAATATTTATTTTAGTCATTGTTTATTTCTAGATGTATATTTAACAAAAAAATAAATAATTCGCTTACATCATCACTTAAAAAATAATGCTCAAAATTGACACTTTCCATCAATTCCTATAGAAAAATGCCTTTTTTGTGCCTAGCGTTTAGCAACTTTTTCATTTATTACATGCAATTGTGGGACTTCAAACTATATTATATCAAAAAATTGCACAGCTATTTGCTTGCACTCATAGTGTTGATGATATTTGCAAGAAAAAACTATCCATTGATGTTTTTATGCAGGTAGTGGTTTACCTGGCACACCTCGGCTAAACAATATAACTTGCGGTTAGAATACTAAACTACAGAGGCGATAAATTGGTACTGTCAGTGTAAAGTTGGAGAGTGCATTGTAGGATGCTGTGCCCATGTTGCTTCCGTTTTATGGTATTTCGGGCAAAAAGATATTCCGAAGAACATAGAACAGTAGACTATTCGACTTATATGGCTAATGCCGCAAAAAAGTAACTCTGAATATTCTTCCCAAATATCACTCGTACTTTTAAATTTTATCTCTAATTTTTTTCATGAAATAGTTGTCAGTGTAGTAATACATTTCGTATAAATTGAACAGTTCATTATCACAACATTGCACCAATCAAAAGTCATTATTAGCTGTAAACTAACCTAGATTGGCTTTTGACAGATTCAGTGTGCAAAATTATCGTATGTAATATCACTAGTGCTCAAAATTTTATCGGAGAATTTTTGTCGAGCGTGTAGTTGCTTAGTAATATAAAGAGTGTAAATTCACAGTTTGTTATCTGATTAAATCCCAAGCACTTTAGCGCGAGAATTTCATGCAAAAATAAGATTATATTATGCCTTTTTCTTGCAGGATGCGACTAAACCTAGATTAAACAACCACGAAGAGTTGACAGCGAATGGGACTAGGACGTCTTTGTGTAGGGTACTTCTTAGTAACGGAAGTACAACCGTCGTGCAAATAAAGGAGTCAGAAACCATACAGCAGCTCGTCACGCGACTGCTGGATAAAAGGGGAATTGTCTATTCATCTTTCGAGGTTTTCACCAACAAACATCCTAAGGTAATGAACCAAGTTTTTTTACCTAATCCCTACTTCTTAAGTTTTATAATTATGTATATATTTTTTATTTCTGATATAATTGTCTCTCTCCATTAGCTTAATGATAGATAGATAGTTCATTCATGTCAAAATACACAAAAGTTTACACATGTCAAATATACAAGTGGGTGTTAAAACAAGCTAAATATATATATAGTAGAATAATAAGATGTATACTACAAGGACAGGGTATAAGTTGCAAAATGCTTTAGACAACAGAGATCAGCTGGACCAAATATTGATAACTTCAAATTTCTTGGTTTTACTTTCGACACATCTGCCAACTTGAATCCAAACTGAATCATGCTTGTGGCTTGATAGGATATTTACGGAACCAAATTTCATTTAAGTATAAGATTGTATTACTTCTCGTACTTACAACCTCTGTCATCAATTATGGTATCGTTTTCTGGGGCTCATGAACTAAGGCTTTAAGAATACTTAAAGCGCAAAAAGGATGTATACTAAACTCCATCCTAGAATATCTTGCAAACCTTACTTTAAGAAATTAGGATTTCTAAGTGTACTGTCTATACAGGCTCATTCACAGAAGTGTAGTATTAGACGTTTCTTGGGATCTGTCGAATTTAGAAATTTGAAAATTGCTTTGAGGGGGTTTTTGGATATGGCGGATCTAACGAAGATATTTTCATGCTTGTGTTACTTCCACTTATACCAGATGTATTACCTATGTTATTTTAAATGGAACACCCTGTATTTTATTGCATATTTCGATTCCTCATAAAATTTTAGCTTAGATTTATGTACCATAACATACTCTTAAACATACCGCTTTTCAGGATAATTAATATTTTTGGAAATTTTTGAAGGTTCAGAAAAAAAATCGATATCTTCTATCGTGTAGCTGATTAGGAAATTTTCTTTCAAACTCGTACAAGTACCCTATGATCTAACTAAAAGTGGTCTTATGTTTTCACAATATCATACAGAGTATTTCATTTTCCCAGTCGAACATTGTTTTAGTTCAAACGTCAAAAAGTCATTTTTTTCAAATGGATTCCCCTGTATATTTTCACAGGATCTAATAGAGTATTGAATTCTGCATCAATTGGTATTACCATTCCCTATACCTATCTCTCTTAGTTTTTTTTACTATGGACGAATATTTGTAAAATGTACATACAAAATCAGCACTGTTTGTTAGTAGGCAATACACAGGCAAATGCCCTTGAAGGACCTTGGAGATCGCCAGCAAGGTCCCTTTCCGTGAATGACCCTGTATATTTTAACCCTTAGCATATTTATTGAAAAGCATTTGGATATGTTCGAAGCTAACAGTGACATGTATGCACCTGATACTGTATTTACTAGGAATCGCGATGCGTTCAGAATACCAAATCATAATACATTTTATCAAAAAAGAACTAAACTGCAGGCCAATTGAAACGGATTACGCGAATTTTTAGGTTGGAGATAAATCCCTTTTTTTTTGAGAAAGAGAATAGATATCACTATGCGATTTTCAGGATTTAAGAGATAATTTATTTGTGAAACAGCAAATTTTGCCCAATTCTTTTATTTTAAAACACGTTACTATCTACAGGGTGAAGAAGAAAAGCGTGTTTTTTTTTGCCAAACTGTAACCACAGAGATTCCACAAAGATTTTGTAATATTTTTTTTGATGTGCATTTTTTTAGTCCGTGGTTTATGGGGAAAAAACCAGTTTCAAATTTTGTACTTATTTTGTAAGATACCGAGTTTCTTCTAAAAATCCGTCATTTTAAAATTTTTTTTGCCATTAGGCCTTATTGTGTTTTGTAAGCACCCATAATTGCAGGTTATTATAATATACCTTATGTAGTTCCTTTAAAATTATAATAATAGGTACATTTTTTGCATGGTAATCAATGGAGTACCTAAAACCGTTCACGGATTGGGGAGTCTTTTTTGAATTTCCTGTATCAAAATATAAAAACGGAACCCCACTTATCTCCGGAACTGTTAAAGTTAGAAAGTTGAAATTTGGCACACATGTAAATGGTACTAAAACTAACTAACTACAAAAAATATTTTGTTCAAATTTTCTTCATGTATTTTTCACACAAAAAATACAAAAATATACGAAAAATTGTATGTATGCCTTTTTAGAATAAAATGGAATATAAATAAACAATAAGAATAAATATTTATTTATTTATATTTATAAGCACTATAATTATATAAAATGTCAACTAAAGAAAAAGAGAGGAGCCAAACTTTTTATTATTAATAGAGCAATAAAAATAAAATGTGTATTAGCGAGGAAGAAGATATTTATTCACCATGAACTGAAAGTACAAAAAAATGTACTTATTATTATTAGTTAGTTAGGTATATAATAACCTAAAGAGATCAGGTTTTATGAAACACAATAAGGCTTAATGGCAAAGAAAATGAAAAAATTACAGGTTTTTAGAAAAAAAATCTTAAAAAATGAGATATCAAAAATTTTAGAAATACGTTTTTTCCTCATAAACCAGTGACTTCAAAAAAACACAAAATAATTTTTATAGAAATAATAAAGTTTCGTAAAGAAACACGCTTATCTTTTACACCCTGTAGATAGTAACGTGCTTCAAAAGAAAAAAATAATCTTAAATCCTGAAAGTCACATATCTGCATTTATTCTCTTTATCAAAAAATGTGGATATAAATTCAACCTAAAAATTCACTTGGTATGTTTAACTGGCCAGCAGTTTATTTATATAGCCATTAAAGCTGTCTGATATTGGGTGCATTGTAAATATAAAGCATTTCACAGAATGTGTTCTCAATTAATTCCTTGAATGAAAAATGTTATTATTCGTTGTGAGGGTAAATCTTCACTCATTAAACTGAACATTTTC
Organism: Rutpela maculata; assembly: GCA_936432065.2. Lineage (NCBI taxonomy): Eukaryota > Metazoa > Arthropoda > Insecta > Coleoptera > Cerambycidae > Rutpela > Rutpela maculata. The sequence goes on from OW386285.2 coordinate 359,375,520, forward strand.
ATATCATAGAATTCATAATCCCTACTTCTTAAGTTCTACGTGTATATTCTGTCTTTTCTGTTATAATAGTCTCACTCAATTAATTTAAGTGTATTAATCTGTAATATTTATCTCTTACCATAAATTCCACTGTGTGAACCCAGCAGAATTCAATTCTTTCTCATTTCTATGGTTGTCTATTTTGGTCAAGTTACTGACATTGCTATAGTCTACTATTGTGATTTTTTGGCAATAAAGGATATTAACATCATTATTGTTTTTGTTATTTCAGCCAATGGATGCCAGTGAACCCTCAACTAAATTAGCTGGCTGTGAGGTGACGGTGGAGCAGAGAGTCGTCTTTAAACTCGATTTGCCCAACCGAAAGATCATTTCAGTGAAGTCTAAGTACACCAAAATCATCGTGGACGTCTTACGGCCTATCCTGCACAAATACCAGTACAATTTGGACCAAGTGGTGGTGACCAACGTAAATGTTCCCATTGATCTTCATCTACCGGTCACTTCAATAGACGGAGCTCGCCTCAGCGTGCAACTTCGTGAAGGTATTCATCACACAATTTAACTTTTTAAAATTTTAAATCTTAGATAGATGTTTATTGACTACTAGGTACAAATATTTTGTCACAGCCACGTCATCAATTTTCACACAAGTATTAGCCAATATACCTATAATTTCACCAAGCTTCATTAAAATAGATTCATTATTTCTTTAGTAATTTCACTTTATCTAAATTTAGAAATTTTCGTAGTTTTTCTTCTTTTGCAAAAAAACAAAATAGCAGATCGGATTTGGATCCATGCACTCTTATTCACAATTTATTTTTAAACATTTTGATTCTTTCTCTAGCCTGATCCGATAAACAAAACTCGAAATATTAGAAAAGAACGAGACAAAAACACGTTTTTTAAAGTTATTAACTTACTTTCCAAGAAACGCTCACTTCTCAGATTGGACAAAACTTTACTGTATTGTTACATGTTTGCATCCCTTTTGTAAACCCCTGTATCGTGGATCCGGAAATTATAACACCAGGGTAACCCTAAACACTAATTTATTAACTTACGGACTAATACAATAAATAATAATTACTTCACTAATATGCCACTACTTCTGTCATTTTGGTTACTTTTCTTAATGTATCTCCACTCACTATCTGTACTTAACTGTCCTAACTTGGCTTCTCCATTCCTTTATATACCAAAAATGAGAGCTTTAGAATGTTCTCTCCTCATTCTGGAATTTTCTAGTAGGCTCTCTGCAATTTCCAGATTCTGACACCGCGCGCCATTTCTAAGCCGGTTGCCAAACTAACTAACTTAATTGTTTTCTGTTACTTATACATGGAACTTAGAGGGAATTCCTACAGATGTCTCCGGGGGTAAGAATATGTAACAGTAGCTTCCTGATAACATACAGGTTGTATTTCTACAAAAAAATTGCCCCCTCCTCCCAAACAATCGTTTAAATCATATTTTTGATGTTTAGTTTTATTCGACTACCATATTATAATATTTTAACGTTATGAATTGAATATTTTTAATTACTATCAGATTTCGCACAATTCTTTTCTTGATTTATCGAATATTGCATGATTTTGGTCTTAAGTTCGACCATTTTGGATTCACCATATTGTATTTTTATTTTTTAAGGTCACTTTGGTTATTAAAAGTATTAAAAACGTCTATGCTAGAATATTTAAACAAAACGGATTTTTTTGTGTTCTAAAAAAATTATCCTGCAAAAAAAATGTTAGAGAACTTCATTTATTGTAATGGAATGCCATTAAAAAAGTTTTTGGGCAAATCCATTCAGGTCAGGGTGTATTAAATAGGTGGTCCGACATAAGGCACTTTGCTATGATAATAATGGCTTCATAAGTGCATGCTTTCTATTTAATTTAGTAGATGGCGCGACCTTTAAGGTACTACAAAATCCTGTATATAGATAGATGAATTTGTTTTCTGCATATAGTGCTGCATATATTCTTTCAATATTTTTAATTTAGCTACTTAATGTCAGATATCACTGGACTCTTGGTTCACTAAACATAAACGAAAGGCCGGGAATGTATGCAATACTGTATGCAGCAAAGCAAATTCATCTATCTATATACAGGATTTTGTAGTACTTTAAAGGTCGCGCCATCTACTAAATTAAATAGAAAGCATGCACTTATGAAGCCACTCAACGGGTCCTTGTCGCATCACCTATTTAATACACCCTGATTCAGGTCCAATCGATTTCCTAATAACTTAATTTTTTCCGTTAAAGTGCCTTCCACTATTTCTCAGTTTTCGTATTTTCCAGATATCAAAGAAGACAGATCTAACGCGGCCACGAGACTGAATAACGTCAAGGCGAACAAACTAGATGAAATTACCAATAAAGTGTTTGAAGGCATTCTGCAGGAAAAAGCAGATTCCGCCTCCCTCAAACCAACCAAGTCTGACAAAGGATCTGTGAAGGTAAATATCGAAATAATCGGCAGTGTCAAGTAGTTAACACCAGCCAACTAAACACTACACTAACACGTGTTTCGCCAACAAAGGTGGCGCCATCGGGACCGCAACAATTTCAATTGTCTCCTGATGATTCCAACTTTACTGACGAAACGGATTTTTTCAAGAAAAAATGTTTCTATCGTTTTCTTTTCTTTTTCTCTGTAGAGTGAGGATTGGGGATCGGAGCACTCGTCGGGGATTTTTGGAAAATTTTTGCGGAGGGACTCGGGTGTTCACGAAAGGAAGAAAAAGGTCGTGATACCGAGGTTTAAGGGGAACTCCCATAATGGTAGCTCTGAGGATGTACAAAGTGAGCAGGGTCAGATTAAGAAGCCGTTGATTGCCAAGTGGAAAGCAGGCGCGAACAAGTGGCATGTCACTTGTAGCGAGAGCGATGGTAAGTTGAAAAAATGTGATTGTCCTATTGTCCTCGGTCATTTAAGGGTGTATGGGATGCGTGGAAAAGTCTTAAGTTTTTGTGTTTAGGACAGGTTAATGCATTCATGAATGCACGAAGAGTAATAATTCATAATTCTTCTTCTTCATTTTCTCCTTCGGCTGCTTCTTTTTTACTACATTTCCCGAGATGTTTTGTGAACCATGCATTATTTTAGTTGACCTCTGCTTGCTGTATAGCACATTTAACAGCTTTATGCCATCTGTGGCGGTTGCCTTGCCATAGCTCTTTCCCATCAGTTCCTTGGTGACATTAACTCAACTTTTTGGAAGACGTCCTCTTCGCCTCTTGCCATCAGATTTTCCCTAAACTATCAATCGTTCTATAGTGTCCTCTCTCCCGTTGATGTGGTCAAAAAATGAGAGAATTCAGGAGAATACGATGCTGGAGAGTCAGTTTTGGGGACGTATTTCTTGAAGAATCGAGCTATTAGTGCCATGGGCTGTTCAGAGTATTCGTAGCAAACGTCTCCAGACCCACATCTCGAAAGTATCGATACACCATCGATCTGCTTCCCTGACGGTCTCAGAGGCATAAAGAAAGTCTCATCTTTATGTATCTCATGATATTTCTGTTTCGCCAAATTATTGTCAACTGGCAAGTGGCCGGTCTTGCTATCTGTATTCTTTGCCAAATCTCATATTCACAGTTGCCAGTATTGTCCACAAGGGCTGCAAGGTATATTGTCCTGTTTATTACCTCACAGTCAACTATTCTTAATGTGTCTGGGTGATTCTTCTTATTCACAACGCCTTGTCAAAAGTTTTGTTGTGATTCCTGAATTATTCTAGTTGCCCCCGCTAGCTTAGTATTTATTTTTTAAATGTAAAACAGTTCAAAGTTTACCTGTTATACCTTAGCAGGGGAAGGAGGATAGTAATAAATGCACATGATCAGTGTGTTCAGCAGGTCCTATTGGCACTTAAATTTGAAGGAGGTGTAATTCAAAATAATTTTTACAAAGGCTTATCAAAATTAATAGAAAAATAAATTAAAAGTGGCTTAAACATTGTAGTTGTAGATTTTCGAGGTCGATGAACACGAATTTCATATTCAAAATGGCGGATTCAATATGGCCGATTGAAAATTAAATGTCTTGCAAAATTCATAGAAAAAAATTAAATAGTTGTTTAAACATTGTAGTTATAGCTTTTCGAGTTCACTGAACATACATTTCATATCCAAAATACCAAGAGGTGGATTTAACTTAATTTATTATTAAAACTTTGGTATATCACTCATTTGAAAACCGAGCATTTTACCTTTAAAATACTCATGTTGTTTAAAACTATGAAATTTCCTTTATTATCAATAATTTTGAACATTTCATTTTAATTTTTTTTTTTTAATAAATTCTACAAAAAAAACCCTTTAGACTAATGAATTTATGTATAAAAATTGGACAAATAAATTCCAAGAAAGTTTTTGATAGCATTTGTTCTTAACATATTTATGAATATTCATTCCGACTCTAGATTACATCATAAATAAATCAGTCAACTTTCATCTTGCAGTGATACTAAAATTACTAAATTGAAGGTAATTAAATAAGCTTTCGACTTTATAATATGATCCAATTTAATCGTCGACGAATTTTCAAAAATGAGGAAGAACGGTAATTTAGGCGTTCATTTTGTTATACAGAGTGGACCATTAATAATAGGCCATAGTTCAACGGTAGATTCTTTGGACCAAAATATGAGGATATAACCAAACATGCTTTAGTAAATTGTTATTGTGGAAAAAGATACAGGGTGTCAAAATTGTGATTTCTCAACTACCTCTTGACCGATCTTTGGTAAGGAAAGATTTTTTAAGCTAAAAAACAATAATTTATGTATCACATCATGCTAGCCCGTGAAGGGCACCTCATGAGCTCACGCAGGAGTCATTTCTACGTAAAAAATGTGCACTTGATGATAGAACTTGATAATTCCAACCATTTTAGAGAAAACTGCCACAAAATATTTCAACAATTCTTTGAAAACAAACTTAATTTGAAAAGGACAAATTGTAGTGAAAAAATTACACAACGTAAGTAAAAACTAAAGAGTGACAACTACACAAACTCACTGACTTCCTTATGAACTATTTGCTGCAATTTATGTTTTCGATATGGCCTCCACCTAAAAAGAAAAAAAAATACAATTTTGACACCCTGTTTCTTTTTCCACAGCAACAATTTACTAAAGTATGTTTGGTTATATTGAACTATGGCTATGACTCATTATTAATAGTCCACCTTGTATATTTAATTTAGCGGAAAAATTCGAAATGCAACATAAGAAACTATCAAACTTCGACTATTTGAATATGTCGCGAAAACGGCAGTGACGTCATAAGGGTAGTTAGCTCTAAACTTATATGCAAGTTGACAACAAACAAAATACTCTCATCTATCATTAGTTAAGTTGACATTTAGGTGGCAATGTTTAATGCATGGAGAGTATAGAGGACTAAGTGTGCTGTACTTAAAAATGAAAGAAAGACCCACTTTTATGGTCATAGTTACAGTGTGCTTCTTTTTTCTATTATTCGTGGCTTTATACTTAACTTCTCTGCAGGCTGCCTTTGTTATAGCAATTCGTGTTTTATTAACCTATTAAGGACTAAGAACGTACATGTATGTTTTCATTAAAGCTGCTGTTGATGGCCGAGTGCTGTGCTAGTACGATATCTGATGCTATGAACGTGCCCCAGTGTCGTATACAAAATAATAATTTTATATTTTTCTTGCTTTCGGCTGGCACAATCGGGAGTATCATTCCCTGGCTCGTCAGGAAAGGGTTAATTGATATTGTAATATTTTTAACTTTTACGCGCTTCTAATGGTTTTTTAAAGAAGAAATGTTATTGCTTGACACAGATTCTACTAAAATATTGACTTAGTGCAGTAACCGAAATATATTTGCCGAATATATATAACCGAAATATATATTTTTTAAATATATTTTAGTTTGTCAATGATACTAAATAAATCTATCTATCTATCTATCTATTATTATATATGACCCACTATTTTTGAATAAAATGCGAAAAATAGATGATAAATTATGCTTCTTTAAAAACAATAGAGAATGCTGTAATTTAAAAAAAAAACTGTAATTCGATTTTTTTAAGTTATATGTTAAACAAATGTAATAAGTGGATTAATAAGGTAAACTTTTGAATAACTATGCCTTTCAACGTAAGAACATCTCAAAACTTTAGTGACTGAGGACTTTTTCTGATGTAAAATACTATTTACAATCTATTTATCGTTTTCCTCTGTTGGCGAACTTTTCAAACATTTCTCTTTCCCTCTCAATAATTACACACGAAAAAACTATCTAAAACCTTTATCAGAATCCCGACACTAAATTTCGTTTCTTCTCTTTCCAGAACTAGTGGAAGGCCTAACGCGAGCCCAAAGATGTCGACTGGAGGACCAGCGCGGCACCGAAATCAACTTCGAACTGCCGGACTTCCTAAAAGACAAAGAGAACGAGCACAATTTCCACAAACCATTACGGAGACACGGAGAAGTTGAAAGCAATACTCGATTTTACCTGGGGGAGACTGGAGCACCTCAAAAATTGGAACGAATTCCAACAACGGCCTCAACGAAAAATCTAAAGTTGGCACTGCAGTCGAACTACGAGAACAGAAACGTACGTGTGCCTAGCGAATCACCAACCCATGTAAATAGTAGCAAATTCGGTAGCGCGGGCCAAAATCAGCAGCAGACGAAGGAGTGTGATATAAAGGAGAGCTCACCCTGCAAGTTACCTTCAGAGGAGGGCTCCAGATCAAACCAATCGACGCCATCGAAGTGCAGCAGCCTAGAGAACACCGTCATCGAGAACAGAAGCCCCACCCGAAGTAACGATCCACCGCCGTTGCCGCCCAAACCAAAGATCGTGCCCATTAAGCCACCAAACTGGGGCCAGCTGAACGGCTTCCACAAAACTAAGGACGTTACGTTGCCTAACGACAGGAGTCAGGCGATGTTTCTGGAACAACCTTCTAGCAGCTTTGTGTAACGTTTTAGTGAATTTTTTAATATCGTGCAAATATATTGTATATTAGTATGAAAAAATCTTATTGTGAATTTACAAGTTGAAACTGTTAGCTTTAAATGGTATTAATAACTTATTGGTTTATTTTGTATTTCAAAGAAGTATTGTATTTAATAATATTTAATATTATAATATATATTTTTTACGTTTGACTTGTTTTATTTGGATGGACTGGGCGATTGTTGGATAGGGCTGCTGGAGATTTTTTTAAGTGCTGCCTCTCCTCAGAAGGCATATTGAAGTTGAGAATGTTGTAGAACCTCCCAGATTCGACCTAAGTCGAATGCAAAATAAAAATGCGACTTAGGCAAAAATTTCATTTAAGGGCATTTTCAAGAGTCTGAGAGATTTCAGAGCCACAAACTAGTCCAAAAGGACCGTTATGAGTTCAATAAGACATTAGAAATAACCAGGTGAAAATTCAAAGGAACATGGAATTTTTACTTAGGAAAATATATTTTGGTCCAGGATATGAGAGTGAAAGTATATGGTGGTCATGGAAAAATGAATTACTTACTTTTTTAAAAGTACACCAAAAAGGTACTTTGGAATATTTTCAATTTTAATTCCTCCACCGAAGACATTGACCATGGAGGGTACAGTCCCTGTCCTAAAGACTGACAGTAAAATTTTATCAAAACAGTGTATCCAAAAGGCAAAATCAACAAATTTGGCAAAAGCAGTGTAGCGCCTATAAGCAAAAAATCAATGAAAATGCACAAGGCTGGTTTTTCGCATAAAGCGAGTTTGGATTCACCCAACAACTCGTAATTTGGTCTAGTGCATCGAGTGCTCAATACACAGCGATGGTAGGAAAGCCAACTGCAGAGTTTTCTGAATAATAAAGTTATAGAGAAAAACGCCTTGTGCACAAAGAACTCAAAAGTTCATTTTGCCCAAAAGTCATTCAGAGGCGGGTCGCTGCCATTTTTCCTATATTGAACACCTACATGAGGGCCAGTAAGTCGTGGACTGACCGAACGTTATCAAACTTATGTAAGTCCTCTAGTGAAACTAAATTTTTTTTAGTAAAACATTTTTATGTTATTTTCAGTCAGCCGTAATTATAAAAGTCATATAGATTTTTAAAAAGGCTTGTATCTAATTCTGGGAAGGTTGCGTGACTCTTCTACCAAATCGACAGTTAGCGTACGCTCTCACTTATATGGTTAAAAAGTAATTTGCCTTAGTTGGGGAGGCGTGATTCTTTCACAAAATACTGTATTGTTTCATACTTATTAAATAAATGGTATTCTTTGAACTAATTGCATTTTATTGATGTAAGGACTTGTTGCTAGTCTTAATCCCTGGAGTTTTCGTTTGGAAGACCTAAACAACTGAGTTAATCGGAATTTCATGATTAAGGAATCATCTGATACTCGTGTTCTGGTCGCCTTACGGGAGCTTGATAGGGATTTTTTTATGTGATTTCTCCAAAAATCTTTAAGTGCAGAAGCCATTATTAGTAAGTAAATATATACAAATCACGTCAAATTCCAATCCCGTTGAAGAGAAATTTTCGATAGGGATTTTTTTTTGCAAAAATAGCAGAAAAGACATCAGACCATTTATTACTGTATAAACAGATCCAATTCAAGTCAAATTTCAATCCCGTCGGAGAGAAATCTTCGATAGGGATTTTTTTTATGCAAAAATTGCAATAATACAAAAACTTAAAAACCCTTATTGTCAGTGAATAGTTGAAATCACGTCTTGAGAAAGCGTCGTTCACGTTCTGAGGTAGTGCAGTCTTGACCCATTACTCATCTATTGAAGCATATCTTATCTCGAACCCGCCTGGGAGTGGAATAACAGGGCAGAACGCGACTGGCGCCCTTCTAAAAATAAATTGGTGACGTGTCAATAGTGTGTTCTTCTACAAGAACACTTGATATCTTGGATGGGGTTGAAACATTCAGTGTGATGCTCTGTAGTAGCTCCATTAAAACACTACACTCTAATACCATACTCGACACGCGCTTCGCCAGCTGTGTTGGCTCATCTCTGGAGCAAATGCACAAAAGCTGATAAATCAAATTTTTACCTTCTCTGAGTTAAGTGCAGATTCCTACTAATTTTGTAGTGCTCTTTCCATCTATCACAGCAAATACAAACAAAAATTGATAAACATCCTTGAAGATGTTATCTGTTATCTAAATTGACCATAAATGCCAATAAATCCAAATTCAATGATGGCGCAGTGGCAAAAATATGCACATTCAATACTTTTATTTAACTACGGTTGCAGAATTTTAGGGAGTACTTTTTCAAAATAAAAATTCACGACTACTTTTCCCGGTTAATCCGTATCGTAACAATGTGCGCACATAGGTAGTTATATCACAGACTAAAACAAACCAGATGTTTCACTCAATAGTATTCCCTATGTTCCAGTTTCATTTTTTGTGATGTGACGTATACCTGCCAGGATTCTGCGCAGAAGACATAAACAGAGAAATCTTGCGGTTGACATGGAAGTTAAGACCAGCGAGTATAATCTCACAGGAGGGAGTATTTAGTACTGAAATCTCAGAGACGGAAGTAGTCAACAGCTCCACCGGTGATATTAATTATTTTGGAATGTGGTGTATTGTATTGAAGGTTAGAGTTGTTATTGTTATACACATTTAAGTGGTTTTTTGAGTATTTATTAGGTTACTTTTAATTATTGTTAGGCATCATAAGGTCCCTCCTGTGACTATACTCGCTGGTTAAGACTGATTGGACAATGCGCAGATCACGGCACAAATTGGTACCTGCCTGGAGTTGATTTATTATCTAAACCATGATACGTCATAAGTGAAATATCTGATTTGTTTCTAATCTGTGGTTATATATGCTTTTATGGAGCATCTTTGAGCACACTCGCAAAAAATTTAACTACTTTTTCGAAATTTTAAAAAATAAAAAATCCACAACTAATTTTCTTCGTTTAATCCCCATCTTAACAATGTGTGCTCATGGATAGTTAATACTCACTTTTATAAGCATCTTTCAGAATACTTGTAAAAAACTTGCAGGGACCACTTTTTCGCAAATTTAAAAAACAAAAAAATCACGACTAGTTTTCCTGATTAATCCCTGTTGTAACAATGTATGTTCATAGGTAATTATATAAAGTGTATATAAAAGTGTATTATTATGTTGGAAAGAGTGTGTGTATTGCTGTGCTCCTTTATAATTGACTTTTCTTAGTGTAAAAAGTGACTTTAAAAATCAGATTTCGATATCATTAGTTAACTACATTACTCCATAATAAGTTGAATATTTTACTGCCACTATTTCTTGCAATATAAGTGGTTAATTGTGTAATTAACAAGTTTGAACCAAGTGACAACAAAACTAATAAAAATTGAAAAAACTTATCAAGCTAAATACAAGAAAAGGTTAGTGCTGATAAAAACAAATCTAATCTCTTGATACATAAAAACTTGGACAGGACCGGACTATAAATCATGAACTGCTGTAAATGTAAAATTTCTGATTCCAAAGAAGAATCACTAGTCATCTGTGACAAATGTGGCAACAAACTATGCCAAACTTGTGCAAATTTATCTGCTACAGAATATAGAGCTGTAACAATGAAATCTTCCAAAGTTCTAATATTTTGGTGCTCAGACTGTAAGGCAAATGTATCAACTCCTAATCAAGATATCAAGCAGATTATATCAGATGCAGTAAAAGAAGAAATATCATCGGTACTTAGTAACTTTTCTTCTCTCTTCAATGAATCCTTAAATGCCAAATTTGATTCGCTGTCTAATGCAATTACTAATTTAAAGGACAGCAACATTGATTTGGTTAAATTTCTTACTAAAAATAATTCAAATTTAGCTGTTCCATCACATAGTAAATCCGAGGAAAATACTTTATTTGATAAATTACTAAGTACTCTCACCAATAAATTTCAAGCCAAGTTTATACTTATGGATAAAGAAATATCGATTCTAAAAAATTTAGTGAAGGGCAACTCATCAATTTCATGCAACGTCCCTACAGCTAACAATGATTCTGATAAAATAACTAACTCAAAATCCTCAACAAAATCCAACGAAATGGTCAACAGTATTGCTCCTACCACTGGACATGAAACACAAAAACCCAGAAACACCAACTATATAAAACCGACTTCATCTGATAAACGAAGAAATGATAATCAAAATTTTTCCTCAGTTGTGGGTACTAGAAAAATTGTAAATACTAAATTAGCAGCAGCTAAACTCTATCCAAAAACTAATATCCAAATCAGAAAACTGAGTAATCAGGTTACAGAAGAAGATCTAAAGGAATACTTGGAATCAACGTTTGGTGGCACAGAAACTTTTAAGATTGAAAAGTTAACTGTAAAATCTGGTGACTATGCTAGCTTTAAAGTGGAAGCAAGGGCGGATCTCCTCGATGACCTTATGAATCCCTCAAACTGGCCTGAAGAAATTGAAGTCAAACGGTTCTTTCAATATGAGACAAGACGCAATACTAACTACACCCCTAGATCGGCATACAACAACAACAACAACTATAGATCATACCGGTACAGGCAGAGATTCTACTAACTACACTAATAGTGACTTGAGACTTTCATTGCTACACCAAAATATTCAGTGTGTCTCTAACAAAATATTACCTCTAGAAGTATCCGTAAAAAACTTAAATATTGACATTTTGGTGATCACGGAGCACTGGAAAACTATTGACGACCTAAAAACTATCCATTTAAGTAACTATATTTTAGCTGCAAGCTTTTGCCGTAAAAAAACGATACATGGCGGCTCCGCGATTTATATTAAAAAGAGAAATGCTCCTAAATATAAAGAGGTTTCGTGTAACAAAATTTCGGTTGAAGGTATCATTGAATGTTGTATAATTGAACTTGAAAACTTAAATATGTACATTGTTGCTATCTATAGACCCCCGTCGGCTAATATTCAGATGTTTCTTAATTCATTTCATGATTTGCTTAATCTTCTAAATCCTGACAGAAAAATACTGATCGCAGGTGATTTCAACTTAAATTTTTTATCAAATGAGAATAATGTAATATTGTTCAAAGATATCCTGGATTGTTATGGTTTTCAGTTTGTAATAAGAGAATCAACACGAATTTCAAATAGCTCAAGCACCTGCATTGATAACATATTGCTTAATGACAAATGTGATAATTTTGAGGCTGGTACTGTTGATCTGAACCTATCTGATCACTTAGCTCAAACACTGATAATTAACGTAAACAAAGAAAAACCAATTAGAAAAATTATATATAAACGATGCTTCAATTCAGAAAACACTACAAACTTTCTTAGGTTCTTGAATAATGAAAATTAGTATGATCTATATATCTCGACTTCTGTAGACAGAGCGTTTGACAACTTCTTTAATACATTTATGTATCACTTTGAAATAAGTTTCCCACTCAGAAAATTCTATATTACTGACAATGACGATATTAATCACGACCACTGGATAAGTGATGAAATCATAGCGCTGAAACGTCAATTATCAATATACACTGAGCTCTCCAAAAAGTATCCTCAGTTCATTGAACTGCGGAATGAAGCCCATCAAACGTATAACAACGAACTTAAAAATGCAAGGAGACTATACTATGACAGACAAATCAGTCAAGCAGAAAACAAACAAAAACAGATGTGGCAAATAATATCTAATTTACAAAATAAAGCACATCTTGATCATAACATAGAAATTACTGAAAATGACACTATATTAACTGACACAGATCTAGCAAACAGATTCAATCAATATTTTACTGCTGTTCCGCTCTCAAGTACTAGTAATGATCTAGCGTTTCTCGAATCCAACGTGCCAATGAAATACAACTCCCTGTTCCTAGCACCACTGGTAGACTCTGACATAATTCAGATAATTAATAAATTAAAATGCTCTAACTCTAGTGGTTTTGACCATGTATCCAATAATCTTTTAAAAAGATGTAAGTATCTTATTTGTAAACCCCTAGCATTCATAATTAATTTAATGTTCCAGGAGGGCATTTTCCCATCGAAACTTAAGCTCGCAATTGTAAATCCTTTATACAAAAAGGGGGACGTAAACATTATCACCAATTATAGACCTATTAGCCTTATCTCTAGTTTTTCAAAAGTCTTAGAAATTGCAATAAATGATCAGTTAACCATATACCTGTACACATACGAAATAATTTCTCCAAACCAGCATGGTTATACCAAAAATAAAAACACTGATACGGCCGTCACTAATTTTGTTATTGAAATTTTTAGAGCACTAGACAATAAGATTCCAACTCTGGGGCTCTTTATAGATTTTACTAAGGCTTTCGATAATGTAAACCATGAGCTATTACTTGCAAAACTCTTTAGGTATGGCATTAAATCTACAATTGTTTGAATCATATCTTCAGGGACGCACCCAGATAGTTCGTTTGCCGAATGGAAAAGCAAGCTCCAGTCTAAACATAGCAGCTGGTGTCCCTCAGGGATCAATATTAGGCCCTTCACTTTTTCTACTTTTTGTAAATGACTTGAATTTTTATTTGAGGAATATAAAATCGGTAACAATTACACAATATGCTGACGATACCAATGCATTGATATCAGCTGAAAATATAGACAGTCTCATGACACTTGCGTGCACAGTATATGATATGATTGTGAAGTGGGCTCAGCAAAATCATTTATGTCTAAATGAAAATAAAACGCAGTGTGTGCTATTTAGATCTCAGAGGTCTACATACTCTCTGAACAATAACTTTCCTATAAAAACTACAAACTGTATAAAAATGCTAGGAATCACCTTAGATAGTCATCTGCAATGGAACTCTCACATTGAAACTCTCTGTGTAAAGCTGAGCAAATCCTGCTATGCATTAAGATTTCTAAAAAATTTCTGCAGCAGCAACATCCTTAAAACACTGTATTATTCATCCTTTCACTCCCATCTGAGAAATGGTATTGTAAACTGGGAGAACAGTGCGCAGAACCAACGGGTTTTTATTTTACAGAAGGTTGCAATAAGAATTTTAGCTAATCTAGGTTATCGGGAATCCTGCAGAAATGCTTTTCGCCAACTAGGTATATTAACGGTTATTGGTACCTACATCTATGAAGTTTGCTGCTTCATTTTCAAAAACAGAGCAATATTCACCCAAAATATAACTCCGCACGATCATAACACTCGTCATAAGTTTGAACTTCAACCTGATTCTCACTCGACCTCTTTATACCAAAGAAGTATTATATACATTGTCTGTAAACTATTTAATTTTTTACCTCTGGAAATTAAGGAGTCTGGAAATCAATATATTTTCAAAAAATCACTCAAAAAGTACTTAATAGACAAAAATTGTTACACACTGAATTAATTTTTTTTACATACTGTTTAAATACATGGTTGTTTAAAAATTGTTCTACATAGTTTTTTTTACATTGCATTTATATTTATCTGTTTGTATTTATATTTTACTTTGTACTGTTATTTTACTTGTTAGTTACTAGTTTTATTACTTTATGAAGTTCACTTTTAAATCTTGTTGTGACGTGGCTCATCAAATATGTTGTATTATCTTTTTGATGTATATATGTATCTGATGAAAATAAATCTATCTATCTATATATGGAGCATCTATGAGCACACACAAAAAGTTAACAGACTACTTTTTCAAATTAAGAAAAAAAAATCACGTGATTAATTTTTCTGGTTAATCCCTACGGTAACAATGTGTGCTCATAGGTAATTATTATATATGCTTTTATGAAGCATTTTTAGAACACATTCGCAAAAAATTTTCAGACTACTTTTTCGAAATATTAAAAAACAAAAAAATTCACACAACTAATTATTCCTGGTTAATCCTATCGTAACAATGTGTGCTCATAGATAGTTAATATACATTTATAGGCATATTTGAGCACACTTGTAAGAAATTTATAGGCGCTACTTTTTCGGAAATATAAAAAACAAAAAAAAATTCACACTACTAATTTTCCTGGTTAATTTACGTCATAACAATGTGCGCTCATAAGTAATTAATTATATATGCTCTCACAAAAAAATTTAGACTTTCGAAATTTTAAAAAACAAAAAAAATCACACAACTGGTTTTCTTGGTTAATCCCTATCGTAACGTGTGCTCATATAATGTGTGTTCATAGATAGTTAATACACACTTCATAGAGCATCTTTGAGCACACTTGCAAAATATTTACAGAGATTATTTCATTCATTAACGCTATAGCCAATGAGAGCCCGTTTTTTCACAACATTGCACCAATCAAACGTCATTATTAGTGGTAATTCAAGCTAGATCGGCTTTTGACAGTACCAACATGCAAAATTTATCGCTCTAATTTTTTAGGTTGCTGCAGCGGCAAATATTGCGAAAATGTTTTGACGTTTTGTGTCGTGAAAGGTTTTCAGCAAATAGGACGAATCGTGCTTTTAAATGTTATCTATAAATATCTTCTCTAGCTTATTACTAATTGTTAACGTAAATTGTAGTATTGTATTAATAACCTAAAAAGCCAATGCTGTGTAGAACTTATATAGGTTCGGGACAAGTTATACACAGCTTTCAATGGCTTAATACCTAACGTAATTACAAAATAATTTTCACAACTAAAATTAAATATAAATATCTACGAAGCAGACAAATCAGTTATTTCATGATAAATAGACAAATGTAGGTACTTACGTATGGTAATTCATCAATCATCACAAAGCAGCTAACACTTATTTGGAAAATCAAAACTCTGCAGTATCACTATATTACATTATAATTCATTGTACTTAAAGTCTCTCTACTTAAACAAGTAAACTTTAACTTAACTATTAAACTTCTCAAATTAGAAACAAAGATTAAATACATAAATATATATTAATAAACACTTTAATATAATAATTCAATTCACTGTTTAGGCCAGTTAAGTTAAGCTTAGATTGGTAATATGCAATTTGTGTGGTTATACCCGTAATGTGATTGGTCGAAGCAGGCTTTGTTATGATGACTAGTCTTATAAGTTACAGTACCTATGGTTTAACGTATATTGTTTTTCTTGATTGTCATAATTTAAACCTACTTTTTTTTTATTAGATAAGTCGCTTTGGAAATGCATTTTTTTGTGACGTAAATGATGAAATTGAAGATAAAGGTGAATAATCTCTAAAAAGTAACAAGGAAACGTCTCAAGGCAATTAATTACTGAACATAATATAGAAGATGTACTTAATGAATTATTTATTCTTGAAATATTCTCCACAAATACCACTCGTGCTTGTAAATTTTATCTATAAATTTTTTCTCAAGCTAAGTTGCCATAAGGTTAATATAACTCGTGCAAATTGACAGTTTATTATCAAAGATTAAATCCCTTCCGCTAAAGCGGTCGGGATTTAATCAGATAATAAACTGTCAATTTGCACTTTATATTACCAGGCAACAACGCTTTCGAAAAAATTTTACCGATAAAATTTCAAGCACTAGTGATATTACATACGATTATTTTTTCTAAATTATAAAAAGTAAAAAAAATTCACACGACTCGTTTTTCTGATCAATCCCTTTCATAGCAATGCGTGCTCATAGGTAGTTAATACCCACTATATAGAGCATCTTTCAACACATTTGCAAAAAATTTACAGAGATTACTTTCTATAAATGTTAAAAAACAAAAGAATCAGAATTCATTTTCTTGGTTAATCCCTGTTGAAATACTTTTTGCCCATAGGGAGTTAATACACGTTATGGAGCATTTTTTGGGTATACTTGCAATTCTTTACAAGTACTATTTTTTCCAAATTTACAAAAAATATTTACACCATCCGTTTTCTTATGTAATCACTAACAGAATAATTTTAAAAATTTTCATTTCGTTTACATCGGAACTCTAAAACTCATGGGTGAACAACTTTGATCACTGGCTTTTAGATAATTTTAGTTATCCAATAAAGATCGCTTATTACTATTACTATTTATTTTATAACTTCCACAATTAACAATATCTTTAAGATGGACTGGGAGGGTTCGCTTCTTTGTTAGCTACTTGATCCTTGGATTCAGATGCAATCACCGCCGTCTCTGGCTCTAGAGGTGGCTCAACTCTCTTTCTGAAAGTCGTCGCAAGAGGTTCTCTAGGTGGCAACCAATCAGGGATGATTTTGGCATGGACCCTCCAAGTTCCATACTCATTAGACAAATGCTTCTCAAAAACTACATACTCTAAGACATCTTTTGCCACTATTTCGCTTCCATGAATCAGCCTTCCAAAACGATCATAGATTGCCAATATCTGAAAATACACATTTTATTACAAATTTAAATGACCACACTAATTTTGTCAAGGTGTGGTCATTCTTCATACATAAATGGTCCTTTGAGACAAATAGCAATAGAACTGAACAAAATATTCAAAAATATAACTAATTCAACCTACTCATGGTATCAAAAATTCAGTACAGTTTACCAATAAATTAAAAAATGTTACATTTCCAGAAAATTCAATGTTAACATCATTTACATAAGTCTCCCTTGAGAAATTTGACCTCTGGCATTTAAATTGGTATCTAAATCTGGCAACTCTGCAATATAGACCTTGAACTGCTGCTGTGAAGGACATTAAAACCAGTGTTGGCTCTAAGTAATGTGTAATCGAGTAAAAATATTTCATGCATGTAACAAATATATACGTTACGTATTGTATCAGGAAACACGGTCAAGATGACACAAGGCGATGAAACGTTAATAATACTTCATCATTTCATGGTTTTTATATTGTTTGGGAATATCTCATTTAAAAAATAAAAAATACAACTTGTAGATAATTTAATTCTGTACAACTTGCACATTGACCTCATGGGCATCCGATGCATAGGACGTGAGATATTTGCAAAAGACTTTGACCTTCAATATATTGGGTAGCCATGTTGTGATTTTTGTGAATTTGAGTTTGGGACACCTCAAAGAACGTCTGTGCAAAAATTCAGATTTTACTAATTCTGTCTAGGTTTCCTCGTTTTTTTGATAATTTCTGTGGGCTAAAAACTTGCGTTAAAAAACATTCAAGTCGCGGAAACATCCTCTGTTAGAGTTATCACAAATATTCGTCATCCTGCAAATCCACTCCATCACCCACTCCATCCAATACTTTAGTATACAACAAAACTAAAATTCTCCCGATCACCCAAAGGTTGCCAATACTTTCTACCAAATTTGCCAAAAAAGCACATAACATGGAACATCTAGAACCACTTTTAATACCAAGAACAGAAGATAGGCCTAAAACAAACATCCTACAAAAACACTCCAAGAAATTCCCTCGTCCCTGGCACTAGAAAACTGAATATATATTATAGTACATTTATATAAAAATTGTGTAATTTTTTTTTACAAATGAAATGTATTTATTCATATCATATTACATACTAAGTAATGTAATTAACCAAATGCATATGTATGAATCACACTGGCTCAAAGACCTTGGGTCGATGGCCATTTGGTTGTTAACATAACCAATAAAGAACTTGTACTACTACTAGTACTACTAAATATATTACCCAAAATATCTCGTATTATTAATAATTCTACTACTAGAACACCAAAAACTGAGGGTCAAAATCTCAAGCAGCTACTCTACAGACTTTACAGCTGAACAAGGACATCCACAAGGTTGTCCTCTTTCGCCATTCTTATATAATATATATTGTTACGACATATACCATCATAAACATGAGAACGAATAGCACTTTAGTTTTGACGCCTATATACTACAGTTTGCCGACGACAACACTTTAGTTTCCCATAGCAACAACTTAATAAGTGATGACAAACTAACAAAACCTAATAGATATCACTACCATTCAGTTCAACAAATGAAGACTCATCCCCAATACTGCAAAATCTCATCTTGTAATCCTCAATCACTCGCCCATCAACTTATTGTCTTCTTTAACATGTAGAATAGAAATTACAAAATGGCATTCGCAAATAGAAAAATATAGTAATGTTTAACAAAGAAATTTTGTTGTTATTTGTTACCGATGGAGGTTCAGGAAACATGGTAAGTGATAAGGATGATGTTCTGTATACATCTAGTAGACTACCGTCAGACGTGATACACCAACCACACAAATGGCCAAACTAAAATCATGCAGTCACAAAAGGTCCATAAACATAAACTTTAGGTAGGTGTCTCGGATTTTGCAAATTTTCTAAAAAGAGACGAATAGAATATGGTAAATAGAGCACATATATGAAAAAAAAAAAATATGAATGAACCATACAATTAAGAAAATAAGTTCTGGGTGGGGTAACACTGGATTGTAATCATGCAAATGAAAGTAAGTAGTACTTAAATTGTACTTACGAATTAATTTAAGTATGTAACCAGATATTAACCCTTTCCGTACCATCGCCGTATATTTTAGTCAATATCTAAATGGTCCCTCAGGACCACTGCCTTATATATGCGTTCAGGGTTATATGGCATATTTAAACCGTTGTCGTATATATGTGACGATATTATGTTTATACCCTTTAGTAGGACCACAGCCGCATAATTGTGTCACTTCGTGTTGTGTCCGTTGGCCCAATGCCGAAGAAATACGGTACCTAAAACCGGACCACCTGGCTCACTGCCGTATAAATACGGCAAATTTACTCGACGTCATGAATCTCGTTATTCTGATTGAAATAAGCTCTACAGAATGCGTTAGAAAAACTAAAATGGTACAGAAAGCTATTTTTTCATATGGACCTAGCCATGCTCAACGCACATGCACTGTATTAAACACAAAATGCAGGAAGAGAACCTCTAGCAAATTTTCAGTTGAAAATCATAAGACAACTTATTGAGCGGTAAGTTTTAGTTAGTGAGAAAATAACTTTTGCCTATCGATTTCTTTGTCTAATTTTCAAGTACAAAACATCACAGTCTAACCAAAGCCGAGTAAAACCTATGACCAAAAGTCCTGAGAGGCTTATAGGCCGACATTTTCCCGTCCTGGTACCCAATAATAAGGTTCGACGATGTACTGTTTGCAGCCAAAGCAAGCTTCAGGCAAAAAAATAAGAGAGTCTAGGTACATGTGTGCAAAGTGTAATGTTGGTCTGTGTGTACAGCCTTGTTTTGAAGTGTACTATACAAAACAAACCTTTTAAATATATACTTTTCAACATAATATATTACAAATACTTTAATACACTAAAATATTATTATAAATAAATTAATTTTCTGCATGTTCTATTTTTTATACCTGGCGCATATATTCGGCAGGGGTCCTGGTAGCATGCAAAAAAACCCGGTCCTAGTAACATGCATCGCCATTTCATGTCCGGTACAGAAAGGGTTAACAATAAAACGATGTAAAAAACCGCTGCCCAAGGAATCACTACTTCCAGATTTTCTATCCAAGTCACTCACAACGAAAAAATTTTGTATGTGGAAATAATTGTTTATGGAACTTTAAAAATATAATATTTGAAATTCTCTACCCCAAAAACCCATAAAACAATACCCCACATCGGTAGTGGGGTGGGGGTGGTAGGTGGATCAAGTAAAAAAAATATTTTGAGGTTTCTGGTTCTTGTACACACACATACACTAAATCACAATTTTTTTTCATCCCCTTTAATAATGGGATAGGAGTGGTAATGGGAGTGGCTAATGCCAAAAAATTTTTTGAGACCTTAGCTTCTCTTGTATATAGTAAATACCAATTTTATGGACTCTTACCTGCTTGACTTACCTATTTCCCCAAATTTATCCCAACTTACCCCCCCCCCCCAACCCTTCGACGGAACAAGATGAAAATATAATCTAGTTCCAGATCTCGTTAAAGTACATATATGTTCCAAATTTTCAAGTCAGTATCTTAAACAGTTCCAGAGTAAACGTGCGCACAAAAAAGTTACAGACAGACAGAATTTTTTCGCTCAAACTTATAATCTTGACGTTTCATGACATTCTAAGCCTATTTGAACAATAAAAATTTTTTTAATCATTTTTTTGTCGTTACTATACTTCCACTAGATGTGGAAGTAATATGCACTTATTTAATATTATTCACTGTTTTGGTGAGCGGCTAATATCTGCCCTCCTATTAGGCAATCCAAACCACGTGACTTCCAACATGGCGTGGCGGTCAAACATTTGTTGATAGTCGTTAAACGTTTGTCAAGACAGTTTGTGTCGTTCCGTTGGCCTGGCTAAGTATCTTGAAATTTTAACAATATAGTGTTTCTTGTGGATTGTGGCAAGGCGCTTTTGATGTTTTCAAGTAATAAACTTTATTTAATTATGCAGAGTGAGTATTTCTAGAAGTTGATGTTGGAAAATCGAGATGGAAGGAGTTAGATCATCCCTTTTAATCGCGGCTATCCATCTTTGACGTCATTTTCTCGAGAGATTATTTATGAGGGAAATATTTAGAATTCACGACGTCGGGTACATGGTAAAAGCTAACCTTGTCACGATGTCCACAACCCACTACTAGGCACATATCAGGCATTTTTTCCAATTATTGCCAATAATATTATCACGAAAAAATCTAATAAGACACATTAAACAATTCTTTACAAAAAATTCAAATTAAAAACCTTTAAAACGTAAAAACTACATGAAAAAATGCTGCACTGGTCACAATCTAAACAATAGAAATAAACCCGTGTTTGACCACCACGCCATATTGAAAAACAATTTTGACAGGTCGTCGGATTGCCTAATCCTACATTTGAGGTTAGGTTAGGTTGAGGTTGTATTACATTACTTTTTTTTCTTTTTACTGAAAAGCAGTATAGGTTACAAAACATTTGCAATACTTCATTGTAGCATTACCCACTTTCATTTGCATAATTTACAATCCACTGTTACCCCACCCTTTTTGCTCCCCGCTCCCGTAATTTTCTTTTTTTTTTCTCTCTTAATTGTATGGTTCATCCGTAATTTTTTTTGTAAATGTGCTCTATTTATCATATACTATTCATTACTTTTTAGAAAATTTGCAAAATCCGAGATACCTAAATTTTACCAAACCCCGTCCATATGACAAGACATAAAGACTTTTCTTCAATTTTTTTAAAACGATAACTATAGTTTAGAGTTGAAAGTTACAGTGTCGTTATAAAATTTATATGATATATACCACTAATTTTTAATTTTAAATGTAGATACCTGCTGCGTGTGGAATCTGACGGTAATTTGGGCAAATATATTTTCTTTTGTAATAATATCAGTACACCTTGCTTGAACAACCCGTGGTAACTCTATATCTTTGATGTATTTCCAATGAATCGTTTTATTATCGATGTTATGGATAACTTCTGGATATGCCCTTTCTGTTATAACATCTATTATGTTATCCTTGTCTTTCTCCACCATCATCTCGTGCATCTTCAAATAAATTTTTGTGGCCTCTTTACAAAAATCAGGCGTATCAAATTCTTCTTCAAACTGTCTAACTTTTCGAATAGCCATCATAGTTTTAGATTTTTTACCCAGGAATTCTAAACTTTGCATAGCACCCTACAACAAATTTTTCTTTGTACTGTGATGAAATATGCTATAGAAGAAGGCATGTACCTGTCTGGAGATAGGGGATACTTTACCATCTCCCTCAGGAGGAACATAAGGCTCAAAAACAGCGCCCGTCGAATGGATAAAAAACTGACGTTCAACCCATGGTCTTGGTGGTAATAAGCCTTGCTCTTTCAACCGTGCACGAATTTGCTCTTCTGATAAATCCTCAGGCTTTTCATTAAATTTAGGCAAATCCACTTTCATTACTTTTAAAGCACGAAACAACTTCCATTTGGGATTCCAGTGTTTAGTTCTTCGGTGGCGTACTATTTGAACATTGGCGTTATTTGATATCGGAGCTAAGAAGCCTGGGACATTTTCCTAAAAACAAAGTCTATTAGTATCTCGTAAGTGAGCTAATTAAAGTTTTACCTGTAATAGGCGTAAGCCTAAATTATTTGTGATTCTTAACGCCATTCCAGTCTTAAACTATTAATTATACGGAATTGAAAGATCTAACCTTAAACTTTAGAAATTAAATCTGTCATTTATTGTCAGTTGATTGAAATATTAGATGTCAACACATTCAACAATGAGATGTATTACTGGTTGCCTGTTGCTTAAGCCCAATAGTTTAATCAGTTTATTAACAAAATGTTTTAAAAAAGCAAATAGCTTTTCAGTTTTGTAAATGGACTCACAACATAAACCATACGTATTATTGTATCGTAGTATGTTTGTCAGAGCTGGGCAAATATGTACTTATAAATACCTCATAAGTATTTAAATACTAGAAAGTATTTAAATACCGAGTAGGTATTTAAATACCTCTTGCAGCAAATATTTGTATTTATACTTGCAAATACTTTATCTGAAATATTTACTACTTAGTATTTGTGAAAATGATCCTAAAGGAATTTATAAATACTTAAACTATTTAAATAACTGGGAAGGATTTAAATACTTCTAAAAAAGTATTTAAATCATTTTCTGACAGTATTTAAATACTTTCAGAAATATTTGAAAACCCTCTAAGTATTTGAATCTCAAATGTATTTAAATAAATACAACAAATGTAATCAAATACACCAGGGAGACAGGCAGATACTCGTCAAGATACTATACTATGTAGTTAATAAATACATTGCATCATTCAGTCTTCAGTCATTCACGTCTTAATTCCCAGAAAGTTGGTTGAGAGCAGACATAGACAGTAAGTGTTAACTGTTAATGTATGTTTCGTGATTGTGACAGAGAACAGTTGAACTAGTGCCATAGAGTCGCTGTGCTTTATTTGGGCATTTGCAAAGGACGCAAAGGTCTAGCTCTACGGATAAGTAAAAGTCCAAACTAGAACTGATTAAGTATAGAGGTATTAAAATAGTGTTGTAGAAGTTCATGAAAGTCATGAAACCTAAAATTTTGACACCTCAAATAGTCAAATAGTATTTAATATAATAATAATAATAATGGTAATGATAATGATAAGTCTTTATTGATTTCCACAAAAAATAGAAAATACAATTTGGCGAAGTTTAGCCATTAAAGGCTATTTTTACACTTAACTATGCTTCAAAATATTTAAATATTCAGAAAGTATTTAAATACTAAGTTTAAACTATTTAATTACTTTAGTTATTTATTATTTAAATACTTTTATATTTTGAAAATACTTAATATTTAAATACTTTCAATTTTCTGAAAGTATTTAGTATTTAATATTTAAATACTTTTTCAAAGTATTTGCCCAGCTCTGATGTTTGTACAATTAAAAATCACAACAACACAACCCAAAATATTAAAACCAGTACTTTTAGTATTATATCTTGCCACAACCAATGACTGAAACAGCATAAAAGAGGCAGTGGTGGCACGGATAAAACGAGAAATATTCGGTGTACTGATACTGATCTACTTTGTTTTTGTACTTAGACTAGGAAAGATATATTTATAAAAGATTTATAAGGACTCTTAACACTACCGCCGACTCTGACCAATTGACACCAAATAGCAAGCTTCAGTGGCGGAACATACGTGCAATATTTAGGAGTTAAGTTTATCAAGTTGAAGGAATAAAAAACAAGCTAACTGGTAATTTTTTGAGTCAGTTTAGCAGTACAATTAATTCGTACAGTCCTAACAGTATGCAATAAATTCTAGATTGAGTTGAAAAAAAAATCCTTTTGTATATATAGTTTTCATTTTAAATCTTATATGTCAAGTAAGTGTTCTGTGCACTTTCTGAAATAAATACATAAACAAAAAATGTATAGTAATATTACATGTAAATATAAATTTAAAATAAAACAATAAATCTCTATAATAAATATTATGAGGAGAAATTACAGTGGGGCATGGCAGTGACGTAGCCAAGATTTTTATTCGGGGGGGGGGGGGGGGGTCCGAACGTTTTGAAGGTATTACTCAGATATGAATAGAGTAATTGAGTTAGAATATATGAAAAAAATCTTTAAATTAAAAGTATTTTCAAATATTCGCACTTTTAAAGTCCCTGCAGTCGATTTACACTTTCGAGGCGTCACGACGACCAGTTAGTTGAAGACGTCGAAATTCTATCACTTTGAAAAAATGCTAATTGCTCCATCTATAAGCCCCTTTTTATAGAATTAAAATATCTCCAATTTTTATTTCAAGTAAAAAACCCTCTTTTTAAAGTTCTGTCGAAAATCGAAATTAAATATAATAATAATCGAATCGAATCATATTTTGGCAATCGAAAACAAGTGGTCAAAAGTAAGAAAGAAAATATAGAGAGAAAATCTGGGGAAGTACCCAGCAAACACGAAAATTGCGGCCCTTAAATGGGCCATTGTAGCGATCGATGGCTTTCTTATGACATAGGCTAACCTTTTGTGGCCCATAATAAATTATATGCAGGCGTACCATAGCTTCATGTTGTTATGAATTGCCACATAATAACCAGAAATGGTCAATTATTGTGCAACCATAAAAAATGCTGCTTCGGTTTATACGTTGATGGTACTTTTATGGTAATATGCAGGCTAATACATTTATGATTACGCGCATGCGCATTGTGAAAAAATCTCTCAAGGCTTCACCGAGCAGCATCTGCCATTTGCATTTTCGTTCTATGCTTGGCCTGTGCATTATTAAAATTTGTGTAATCTGACCGTTACTTCTGTAAAATTTGTAGTTTATTTTTTTTTAAACATTCAAATACTTTCTACATTTTGAAATAAATAGCTACATATTCACATAATATTATAAAGATTTCATACTCATCACCATAAATATTGCTTTTAGCATCTGTAATAACGGTTTTTAAGATAGCTCAGTTGGTAGAAGAGTCAGTACTGTAATACGGACAACGGAGACATGCAGGTTCGAGCCCTACCGACCGCAATCGGTAAAGGTAAGTAAAAATGAATTTAATAACTTAATAAACATTATAATTTGCAGGAAACCCTTGTGAGAATAAATTGGAGCTTATGGTAAACAATATTAAATATGCAAATAAAATATACGGATAATAACAAACAAATTCATAGTATAATATTTATGCATTAATAATTACTTCATTTTTATCAAGTAAAATACTTACATGTCAAAGTTGTACTTTTTCGTAAAAAGCACCCTGAATAATGTATCTATATAAAAAAATAGAATCTCCATATAGTACTTTATGGATGTATAAATATTATTGTACACTGTTGGCAAATTGAAGGATGGCCAGCTGCTGGCCGGTGGGACATTTCGCCAATGGTCCGCTTGTGGCTCCCCATAAAAGTGCCAATTATGATAATGCTGGCGACGGTGCGCATGACCATTTATGTGCCAATTATGAGTGTTTGCTGGGTAACAGCTAATATGGGTGTACCACAAGGTAGCATAGTGAGACATTTGCTGTTCGTCGTGTACGCGAATTAACTCAATAATGTCATACTAGATAGTAAAAGTTGTAATCTAATTAGCTATACAGTAGATGGCAAACATTTTGAAGAGTGCATCTGATATGAGAAGGCTCATTTTAACTGCAGAAAAAGAATTAACTATAGCAAAGGATTAGTTTCTAATTAATAAACTAGCAGCATAGAGCTGTGTACAACTGTATAAAGATCTATCTATAATAATGTCACATATTGAAATGCGTTGTTTTTTTTATTGAGAGGGGCGCTAATTTTGATTCCACGCAGGCGACCAAGCATGTAGGAAGAAACAATTTTCTTTACTTTACCTTGTTATTTTATTTATTATTTTGAAAGATATAATTGAGGAATCTCATCGTTCATTATGAAAAGGAACTAGATTTATACAATCACATCACATCCGTCATACTTATATGCAGCAGGTTACTTAAGACTAAATCAGATTTAGATTGCGCCAGATTGTGTGGCTTCAAATCCGCCCTATCAATATGGCTGCAATAAAATTGCAAGAAACCACGATTTACAACGGGGCTGGCTGGAATAGAAATTTGTAATCAGTCAGAAAAATTTTCAATAAAAACCGAAAATAAAATTAATTTATTAATTTTAAATATCATGTCTGTCAATTAATTTCGGGGGGGGGGGGTCCGGACCCCCTGGACCCCTCCCCTGGCTACGTCACTGGGCATGGTCGATAGCAAATTCCTATATATGATTATCATTTTGCTCAAATACCTCAGAGTTAGAGTACACATTTTGATGTAGAATTTTATACTGACATTAAGCGTACCAACACGGTAGCTCAATCGGCTAAGATGCATTGTATGGAGAATATGTCGGTCACACTGTCTCTTGTATACTTAATTCAAGCCAGAGCTGCATCACTAACGATCTCGGTGGGTATGTAGGTCTGCGTTTTTCCAAATGTCCATTCCAGAGAGCTTGCTTGGCTTTGGATTTGGGGGTTGTCTACTATATATGTGATGTGTTTATGTTTACATCAGGCAGAATCTTTTTTTATTTTCTCAACAGGTTCGCTGTCCCAATGGTCAGCCATAAACCATAGCAAGGAGTCCCCGTATAAAAAACCATATGCCATATTTGGGTCATGGGACTGCAATTAAAAAATTACATGCATAGAGTCCAATGAGATATGTAGTAACCAATGGTTTAATATAAGTCCATGCCCCAAATTTGGTTCATACGTATGTTTTGTATAGTAACCTTGTTATACAAGGGAGTCCCTGTAAATAACCTGCCTATTTGTCGACAGTCCGCCTTGGAATCTAATATGAAATAGAACCTAAACGTGAGCCAATTATGGGGCACAGGACTCATGGAAAACATAAGGCATGACCCATAGATGGGTCACTGGAAAGCGAACGTGTTAATGACAACACACTCTAAAGTGAAACTGATTGTACCATCAAAGGAGGAGGGTCACTAGGGGCGGTTTTCCGCCCACTCAGAAAATGGAACAATACTCAGTTGATTCCAGCTTAAACGGATGCAAACCCCCGCCCTTATACCACCTATAGACCTGTACCTACATGTAAGTATATAAGTATATATGCAGGCGCGTGCTGGGACGATTTTGGGCCTCGGGAAAATAACTTAGAAAGGGTCCCAGGCAGAAATCGAATTGATGAGCGGGGGAGAGAAAATCGGAAAATGTTCAATGTTTCTTTTTCTCTTCCTCATTTATTAGTATCTGATGTTGATGTTATTACTAAATGAGGGAAAAAAAACTATTCCGTCCAATTCATTTGCTTGAAAATTTTTCATTAAGGACACCTACACACAACAACCGAATAATGTATAGAAGCACTATTACTTCCACATCCAGTGGAAGTATAGCAACGACAAAAAATTTTTGAAAATTTTTACTGTTCAAATGGGCTTAGAATGTCATGAAACGTCGAGATTTTAAATTTGAGCGAAAAAAATTCTGTCTGTCTTCTGTAACTTTTTTTTGTGCACACGTTTACTCTGGAACTGTTTAAGATATTGACTTGAAATTTGGTACACATATGTACTTTAACGGGATCTGGAACTAGATTATATTTTCATCTTATTCTGTTGAAGGATTGGGGGGTAAAATGGGATAAATGGGGGGTAAATAGGTAAACCAAGCAGGTAAGAGACCATAAAATTGGTATTTAGTGTATATAAGAGAAGCTAAGGTTTAAAAAAAATTTTTGGCCTTAGCCACCCCCATTACCACCCCTACCCCATTATTAAAGGAGATGAAAAAAAATTGCGATTTAGTTTGTGTACAAGAACCAAAAGCCCCAAAATATTTTTTTACTCCATCCACCCCCACTACCACCCCCCTATCACCAACCCCACCCCCCCAGGTAGCAAGGGTACGTTATAATGACGTCAAAATCTGGTGATTCTGGTCAAAAAGACGTCAGGGCACTAAAAATCGACGACAGAATGACTTCTTATAAATGACATTAAAATGACGTGCTACACATCACGTCATATTGTCGTCTTTTTTCGGTGTTAAATTTATTTATATTTTATCGGATTACAAACTTTAAAACTCGCTAATGGCATTTTGTTATTGTAAGCAGAGTGTAAAGTTAAAAAAAAAATAAACCGTGTTGTGAGGGATAAGTATTGGCGTTTTTATTCGAGGATATAATGTTTTTTAACATTATCCAAAATAATTTATATTCGAGAGAGTTTGCAAAGATTCGGCAGTTTATTTGTTTAAATTATATTTCTATCTATTCTTTTAATAATATTAGATTAAAATGCATTAAAAAGCAAAATCTATCCGTTTTGCGTGTTCCAACTATAAAGTTTTTAGGTAAGTATCCTCAGAAAGGTTGGTGGCCGAGTGCTTAAGGCGTCGTCTTCCAAGCATGAGGTCGGCAGTTCGGCTCCAGCTCATTCCGGCGCAAATATGTTACTGAAAGCCCACATGGTCCGTGCCGCGGCATTCTATGACCGGTGGAAGATTCGGTTAAACGTTGAAAAGTTGGAAGCGATAGTCTTCACGCGCAGGTTCACTGAAAATAAAATTTTAACACATATTTCGGTTAGGGGAAACCAAATTCCAACTAGAAAATGCGTGAAGTATTTGGGCGTACATCTGGACCAACGACTGACATTCAACAAACATATGAACGAAACTATACCAAAAGTCTATTCTATGTCCAGGAATCTGTACCCGCTCCTGGCCAAAAATAGCAGACTAAGTCGACAAAATAAAAAATTGGTTTACACTGTTGTAGTGAGACCGGCCCTAACATACGCGGCACCGGTGTGGTGCAGTGCATCGGTCACGACTCTAAAGAAACTAAAAGTGTTGGAGCACAAGTTTATGCGCCTCATTTCAAATTCTTCAAGATATACCTCCCTCAGAGAATTATATGCACGTTGCCACGACATAACTCCACTAGCGAATTACATTCAACAAATCTCTCAAAAATTCTATACTTTTAAACTGGGTGATAGTCCGCTAACAAACAACATTACCCAGATCAGAGAACATAATGCCCCCTTTAGAATAAAACGCACCTTGCCATACCCAGGCGTTGCCTATTTTTAGGCAACCTATCTAGCCCTATATTCTCTTTTTAATCCTTCATTAACGATAACATTCATTCCTTATTTTCTGTTCTGTCCTCTTTTCGTTTCTTTACCATACTGTACGTGCTTATATATAAAAGAGGTCGTGGGGGAGGATTTTAGTGTGTCATTGAGTTTGGTACATCATCTGTGAATACATTATATACACATAGTGACCAAAAGTCAGGCTGGAAACGACTGAATATTGTTTCTACAGACCTAATAAGAAACTTATTCCATGTGTTTTGGTCCATTTTCTGAGGGGGCGGAAAACCGCCCTTATTGACTCTCCTCCTTTGCGTAAGTTCGTTTGAATTTGGAAAAGAATTGTATATGACAGTTTCAATATCTTGTCCGACTTCGTATTTTTATATACTGAATAAAAAATCATAGTAATATATTTTGCTGCAAAATTATAATAAAACACAATTTAAACCCTAATAATAGCACACGATGTCCGCCGGACGTCCGTTTTATGTCCATTTAATGTACTGACGTCCATGTACATAAACTGGACGCCTACCGGACGTTCATCATCGGATTTACTTTGAAATTGTACGGAATGGACGTCCTCTGTATGTCCATTTTATGTACGGGATGTATGTACATTTTATGTCCATGGGACAGGAGATGGACGTCCTTTCCGTGTCCGTTGATTTAAATATTATATTTTTGCAGTAAATGATAATTATCATTTATTGCAAAAATATAATATTTAAATATTTCCATACCGCTTTCTTTCCAACACGTTTCCGAAATATGTATACATACCATACATACCAGCGAATAGCACACTTAACGCCCAACATATAAGCCGCAACGGACGTCCTTCGGCAAGTACGCACATAAGGTCCCTTTAGGGACAGCAGCAGGACGTCTATTTAATATAAAAACAAAAAAAAGTTAACAAAACCGGTTTTTCAGTTTTACAATGTTTTTGTTTACATTTGACCGTTATTTCTGTAAAATTTGTAGTTTATTTTTTATAGTAATTTGTAATTTATCATTAATAATTTAATTTTAATCTTTTTTGTAAATTATTAATTATATTATTTGATACTAAATATTTATTAAATATTCAAATAGATACCTTCTACATTTTGAAATAAATAGTTATATTACTGTTCAGTCTTTAAGTAAACACTAAGAAGCCAACTTGGTGGCCTAGTGAGAGAACATCGAGTTATAAATCACGAGATCTACGGTTCGATCCCTGCTCATTCCGTTTTTTTTTTCTAAATAATTAGAATGTACAAAATATTGTCCGAAGTTGTGACATTTGCACGTCTCTCGGCTGCCCGTCGGATGTACTTTGGACCAAAAACGAATGTCCAGCAGATGTACTGTATGTCCGTCGAGGACGTCCTTCCCAGGTAGCAAGGGTACGTTATAATGACGTCAAAATCTGGAGATTCTGGTCAAAAAGACGTCAGGGCACTAAAAATCGACGACATAATGACGTCTCATATATGACATTAAAATGACGTGCTACATATCACGTCATATTGTCGTCTTTTTTCGGTGTTAAATTTATTTATATTTTATCGGATTACAAACTTTAAAACTCGCTGATGGCATTTTGTTAAGCAGAGTGTAAAGTTTTTTTTTAAAGAACTATGCTTACTAAGAACACTAAGAATCCCTATTTATTCAAAATTCCAACGAGTTCAGACAAATCCATGATACAAATTCTTTGTATCATGAGGAAAATCCTATGTAATTTAAAATCCCGCTATCACCGCGTGACGTCTTGTGCCAACTGGACCGAATTTGGCGCACTATCTAGCATACCTTCTATTCTCTGTATCATATGGCAAAGGTAAGTAAACATGAATTTAATAACTTAATAAACATTATCATTTGCAGGCAACCCTTGTGAGAAAAAGTTGGAGTGATGGTAAACAATATTAGATATGTTAATATGTAAATAAAATTACGGATGGCTAACAAACAAATTCATTAGGACAAAACTTATTTATGCATTAATTATTTTATTTTTATCAAGTAGATTACTAACTAGTATATGTAGTTTTATATGTTCCTATTACTAAAAACCTGTGGGGGGATTACCAAATATAACCTGAAAAAGACGTCATTCGTCTGAGATATTAGGAAGTCATTTTCACGTTTCATTTACGTCATCTAACTCGTCATTTCTCGTCACTCCTGACCATTTTTTCACGTCATTTTCACGTGCCTTTGCTACCTGGGTTCAGATGTCCACAGGACAATGTTGTGCTATTAGGGAATAAAGCATATGACAATTTACATCAGCGGCGGCTGGTGAAATTTCAATATTTTTTTTCTCGTCTGTGGCGCATGGGACCCATACGAAATTTGGGAAATAACATCTAGAGAAGCACTTCTCTAATGACCCCTAAAAAATTTTGAAAAAGCAGTTTGCGAAAAAATTTTTGAAAATTTGCTAGCCTCCCCTGGGTCTAGGGACCCCTGTTTACTTTTATTTTTTTTTGTCATATGCATTTGACTTTTCATAAAAATGCATCGACAGATTTTAGAGTTTGTGAAAATATTTTCATTACTAACTGAAATACAATGAACTGAAATTTTGTAATTTACAATTTAACAAATTACAATATTTCAATTCGTTGTATCTCAGTTAGTAATGAAAATATTTTCACAAACTCCAAAATCTGTCGATGCATTTTTATGAAAAGTCAAATGCATATGACAAAAAAAAATAAAAGTAAACTGGGGTCCCTAGACCCAGGGGAGGCTAGCGAATTTTCAAAAATTTTTTCGCAAACTGCTTTTTCAAAATTTTTTAGGGGTCATTAGAGAAGTGCTTCTCTAGATGTTATTTCCCAAGTTTCGTATGGGTCCCATGCGCCACAGACGAGAAAAAAAATATTGAAATTTCACCAGCCGCCACTGATTTACATGCCTCTGGAGATCAAACTGTTTGATAAATAAGGTCCAGAGTTTCAATAGAAGATATTTTATCAAGCCATTTTGCATATTTAGACAATTTGAAATGATAATTTTGGACAAAAATTATGGTGTATGCAAAAAATGGTAAATTTTTCATCGCTCGATATTTGACTTCAGCGTGTTAAGAAACGGACTTCTGCAGAAATATTTTTTTCTGTTTTAAAATTTTTTGCCTGGTTGTAATATAGGTATAATAATAAATAGAACACATATCCAAGAAGAAACCTTTTGTATAATAAATTGCATATAACCAATTTTGAGTGCTAGATTTTCGACTTCTCGTGTTTATTTTCAATTTTGTCCACTAGTCTGGCCTTATGAAAAAGTGTGTTTTGCTAACCCTGCTTAATCGGAGCACGTGAACCACTTTTGAAAGTCTACCTAATTATAGGTACCTATTTAAAAATATAATTAAAACAAATGTTCGAATTACACATCGAACATATACACAATGAACACTTATTACATTATACTTACCATAAACAATTTTACTCACATCTTGCATATACAGAGTATATGTTCTACACCACTACACAACACTGTAAACAATATACCATATGTACTTTAAATTGACATGAGTTAATAAGTAATAAAACGTGCAATTTGATATGTGATGCGCACAGAGCCATTGCAATGATGCAGAAAGATACTAGTCGCGTATGTCTGATTCTCTTAGTTTATAGTGAAGTGATCTTTGGACCCGACAAGCAGATCTGCCGACAAGTTAAAGTTTACTCAACTATACATTACATGTCTACCTCTACGCCTATGGAAGAATGGCGTTATGAACGCCTTGTTTAAAGATAGGATGTTGCAGAGTGAGGGATGAGGGAAAATATGATTTTATTTTCGGTTCATTATTTACAAAACCAAACATAGTATAATCTTTAAAACTGATTTAGAAACTTATTATTGTTCTAACGAATACAACACTATATAGTTATATATTTTTTTTATTGTAAATTTCTGTTGTACTTGAATATTGTAGTTTGTCAGCAAAAATAGTTCCTAATTTCATTATTAGAGCATGGCATTTAACTATATACAAAATTTATGATAAAAACTGTATATGGTTGTATTCCTTAAGGCAATGGGAAGTATCTGAAACTGTTTTAAAGATTATACCATTTGTGATTTTTTAAATATTTATAATAAACCGAAAACAAACGCATATTTCCGTCACTCTGCAAAATCCTATCCTTATGTTTAAAATGTTACTATGAAACCAGAACAATTCGACTGTGTGACGAAGATGCTCTGTTACGAGTCCTTTTCCTATAATCTAACATTGCTAGATTTATAATTATCTACATTACATCAAAAACTTGAATGTGTGACAATCAGAAGAATTTTAGAATTTTAGCACGTTTGGGCTTGCAACTAACTTCACCTGTGTTTGTATACATTGTTTATATAACTTTATTTTATGACAAGTTATTGTTACCCAAATATTATTACCAGCTCAATCTTAATTTTAAAAATGGTGTTTCTTTGTTCATTTTAATATGCAGGTTTACTTAAAGCTACAATGCGTATTTCTACCTATTTTCATTTCATATTCTGGTTACATTTTTGATACTACATAGAGGGTGTGTTTCAGTTAACACTTCCACAGCCCATATCTCGGAAACTATAAGAAAATCTGCGCCAAGAAATTAATATATTTTTATTCTGTAAACGGTAATGGATTTCTATGGTTAATGCCTTCTTCAGGAAGTACAATTTACTGTTATAACATTATCACCAGATATGGTTTAAAAATATTTTTCGATCAAGGAAGGTTTGAAACATATGCTATTCGATTAAGAATTAAATTTTAAACAAAATTGTTCTTATTCCAAAAAGTTAGATCTGCAGTAGTTTTATAGAAATCTATTACCGTTTACAGAATAAAAATATATTTTTTAGTTTCCGAAATATCGGCTGTGGAAATGTTAAGAGGAGACAACACCAATCACAAAGTTTGATCGGTAAAGCTAAAGCTGAAGTGGGGCGAAGGGTAGGCAGTGTGGTTATTAAGCAATTCAAACCACGAGACTTTTAACATGGCGTTGTGGGCAAACATCCGGCAAACGTTTGTTTCCATTCGTTAAACATTTGTTAGAGTTTGTTTTTCGGTTGCCTTGGCGATGTTTCCGCGAGTTAATTAAAATAAACCCCGTGTTTGCCCACAACAAAATAATTTGACAGGTTGTTGGATTGCCTAATTATAGGGCATCTGCACGTGACGTCACAGCTAACCTCAAAAATATGTGTTTCTTAAGGTTTAAGAGTATTACGCAGTTGTTATTAAAATGTCTGCCTGGTTCCCGTATTTTCAACTAAAATCTATAGTTCAGTGCAGGCCTGTAGCTAGGGGGGGGGGGGGGGGGGAATAAGTTTCGCCCGACCTACGGTGATCGTAATGGGGGCAATTTTAACAGTCTTTTTAATATTTTGAAAGAGACTGGGTAAAAATTGTCTAAATTTTTCGGATAAAAATTTTTTTTTTGGATTTTTCCCCCCTCGCTCATCAAAAAATTTTTCGGACAAAAAAAAATTTTTTACGGGCCCGTCCTGAAAAATTGTTTGCCCGCCCTGAAAGCACTTTCTAGCTACAGGCCTGGTTCAGTGTAATGTTTATGAAGTTCTAAATACTTTGTCCTAATCAAATAGGACTCCCTTTGTAGGTTGGAAATCTAACCTGTAATTAGCGCAGTCTATTTTTATTAATCAACAATATTGAAAAATTATTTACGTGAATCCCCCTCATCAATTTTAATTTTCGAGGAAAAACATTTTTGTTATTTTCAGCACGCGGCTGTGTTACCCCCCTCCCCCCACCCCCAAGCTCAAGGTCCAGATCCGTCCTTGTTTGGGAATTAATTTTAATAAAAAAAAAATTTTATCGGGAAAAACCGTTTGTTATCCGGTTTTTTTTTTCATAAAAAACGGGGTTTTATCCATTTCTGCTTTTTTTGCCGCAATGTCATCTATATTAAAATTTCTGAATAAAGAACTAATCTTTTAGTAAGTCTTACATTTTTATTTTCCTGAATTTTGAAAATAATTTTTGAAACTTAAAATAGAAATAATTTACAACAAAAATTTAGTAAGATGTGTGAAATCATACAAAATTAATCAGTAAAAAACTTATCACTTTTATACTTAACAAGATCTGACCTGTCTAGTTCTTTGCTGGCGTCTTCAATGTCGTTTTTTATTTGAGTCTTGAGGTCATCTAGAGAACCAAAATCTTTCTCAGGTCTAATATAGCCCAGGATGGCAATACGTAACTCTTTTCCATAAAAATCTTCATCGAACTCGTGTAATATATATGTTTCCATGGATTTCTTCACGTTCTTATAGAAAGGATTCCATCCAATACTCATCACCATTTTGTACACAGGCCCTTTGTCTACGGAAGCAAAGCCGTAATAAACTCCAGTTTGCACTGTAGTTGGTAGCTGGTTCACTACTTCTTCCGGCAAATTGGCGGTAGGACAACCTAATTCCTTAGATCCTCGCCCAAACCCTTTCACAACTTCTCCCTTGGCAAAATGCGGCAATCCAGCCATTCCGCAGCACCTCCGGTTAAAGTAGACCGTACGCCAATGAACCAGTTGCGTCTGCGCTGTGATTGGCCGGGTCTGTCAAAACACCAGATTAGAATTATTATTAAAAAATAGATAAGTATATTTAATAAATTAAGTGCTAACTAAAAAAGAAATAACCAACAAATATGCTGGAAGTTAGTGACGACTCTGATAAAAAAGTAAGTGACCTTAATGTTTTCCTTAGAAGAGGTTATCAGTTGTTTTATTTAATTTATTTACCAATTGCAATGCCCTACGTACGACCTTCTAACAACTTAGGTTCAGACTGAATGGAAATCGGAAAGTAATTATTACATTACTATTTCAAATTTGAAGTGGGGCTTTAATTGTTATCTTTAATAAAGTTATTAGGTATGCCACATATTATTTAGATATGGCTTAATTGCAAAGTAACTGTCGTAAAAGGATCTTATAATATTGTTAATAAATGATTTCTTTAAAAAAATTCCAGGTGTTACTCAGTATAAAAAGTAAGTATTTAAGTATATTTTACGCTTACCGTATTATGCAGACTTGGAATTCGTAGATAATGAATAAGCGGGTGGACTTTATAATAAAAAGTCATTTTTATAAAAAACTGTAAACAAAAGTAGGTATGATTTAAATTGATGTATTCGTATTTGAGTGCGTTTATAGCTCAACTCATCAAGATATCTATGGAGCAATATTAGAAAACATTGCGACGGAAAAAACTGACTAAAAAGGAAAAAATTTATTAATAAAAAATGAAAAACTATCCTAGCATGAGCTGTCAAATACAGTGGATAGTAAAAGAAAATCACGTTTTCAGTAATCTAGGTACCTAGTCAGATTTGCCACACTTATAGACATTTCTTCAAATTTTAACAGACCCTTTATTTATTGTAGAGAAGTGCACTCAGGGCCGGTTTTAAGCAGTTTTTACGGGGGCTGTGCGAAATTGTCATAATGCCGAATGACTTCTCCTTTGCTCCTTTATTTCCTTTATAGGTATGATTAGTCGCGCCAAGATAGATATTTTCTGAGAAGTTTTCTGGCAAAGGATAAATCGGCCTAATTTTTTTTGTAAATTATTTATTGAAGTCTAAGGAACATTAGTAAAACGGAAAAACAGGCCGCTGGGACTTTTTCATTTTGTTATTAATAAACAAACAATTTTAAGCACTAAACAAATTGTTTAAATTTGTTAATTTGCTATCTGGGAAACTATTTGAGAAAACCGACTGGAAATGTGTACTCGGGGATTTTGATTTTGAAAATTGGAAAATTCAAGATGGCTGACCCAAAATAGCGGCTATGAAGTAAAAAAATGAAATTTTCTGGCTCAAGTTTACATTTTTGACAAAAATTACAAGAATAAAAAAGTGTTTAGAATGCTATTTTGCACCTAAATATACCTACGATTTATGAGTAACTCTCCTTTACCCCAATTAGAGGTTAATCAACCACACATTTTAAAGTAAGTAAATAGATGTAATCTAATTACTCGTTACTGAATTAATTTTACTGTTAATTAGTTTCAAAGGGCATACAAATTTTAAATACAGTGCGCTTTCTTGATTCCCGGGATTTACATACGGTAAAGACATCCTCCTTAGTACCTCCTTAATATTAGTACCAAAGTACCAAACTTTTCAATAGGAAGAGATGAGATTTCTCTCAATAATATATCGAATACAATATTTTACGATAATGAAATCAACGATGTTCAAGAAGGAGAAAGAAATGAAGATGAAGAACAATAGGAGCAATTTTTTCATTTATAAACAACCAAATGAAATTTAAAAAAATATTTTGAAGAACGGTGTTTAATTAAATTTATATTTTGATATATTTTTTAAGTAAACAATTTTTATAATTGTAGAATTAAATAATGGAAAAAAATTGTACTTAATTTTTTGACAATTCTTTCCATACAATATTAAAACACTTTTTACTTCTGTAATTTCCACTTTTTATTTCTGTAAATTCACGTAAACCAAGTTTAAATTATATACTAAATATTTACTATTTTAAGACCATTATTTTCAATTTCAAAAATTACTTATTCATTTAAAACAATAATAATTGCATTAAAAATATATTAAAAAATATATCGCGTTTTTATACTATATAGCCGTCAATGTTGAATTTTCCAATTTTCACTTTAAAATTGTATAATCAGCGACCTCGAAAACCCCCTGAGTATACATTTTCAGTTGATTTTCTCCAATACTTTCCGAGATAGCAAATTAACGAATTTACTTAATTTGTTTAGTGCTTGAAATTGCTAGTTTATTAATAGAAAATTCCCAGCTGCCTGTTTCGTTTCTTTTTACCACAATGTTTCTTAGACCTCAATAAACAATTTGAAAAAAAAAAATACCGATTGGTCCATTACCATAAAACATCTCAATTTTTAACTTTTCTATATTGACGCAACTAGATGGTCATTTAATTTTTGGGATATAAAAAAAATGTAAATCTGATTGAAGACTTTTGATGAATCGAAGTGTCCTGTTTACCTTTTCAGCAAATATGACAAGGGCACTGCAGATACACGGTCAGTAAACCATACGGTTACCTCGATCAGCAGCTTTACGAAGAGAGAGACAAAGATTCCGGTAGGGTCTACAGCCTACGTCAGCTGTAGACAGAGCTGGGCAAATATGTACTTACAAATACCTCATAAGTATTTAAATACTAGAAAGTATTTAAATACCGAGTATTTAAATACTTCTTGCAACAAGTATTTGTATTTATACTTGCAAATACTTTATCTGAAATATTTACTACTTAGTATTTGTGAAAATGATCCTAAAGTATTTATAAATACTTCAACTATTTAAATAACTGAGAAGTATTTAAATCCTTCTAAAAAAGTATTTAAATCCTTTTCTGACAGCATTTAAATACTTTCAGAAGTATTTAAATAAATACAACAAATATAATCAAATACGCCAGGGAGACAGGCAGATACTCGTCAATAATCAAGATATGTACTATACTATGTAGTTTAAATACATATCATCATTCAGTCTTCAGTCATTCACGTCTTAATAATTCCCAGAAAGTTAGCTGAGAGCAGACATAGACAGTAAGTGTTAACTGTTAATGTTAACACACGTGTTTTGTGATTGTGACAGAGAACAGTTGAACTAGTCTCTGTGCTTTATTTGGGTATTTGCAGAAGACGCAGAGGTCTAGCTCTATGGATAAGTAAAAGTTCAATACCCAACTAGAACTGATTAAGTATAGAGGTATTAAAATAGTGTTGTAGAAGTTCATGAAAGTCATGAAACCTAAAATTTTTACTCCTCAAATAGTCAAATAGTATTCAATATTTTTAAATTAAGTCAGGGTAGAAAAAAACAAAAATAGAATAGACCACATATTTCTGAACAAAAAATATTCTAATAAAATTTATCGCTAAAGCCACGGTATTCCTGGAAAAAAATAATGAAGTAACTTTGCCACTCTGTGCGGCCAAGCGCACGGTTAAATGCATACTACAGAACCTCTAAAAATTCTTAGCAGTTCTAACGAGTAAAATAAAGCTCTCTTCTCTTTCTGATTACATGTTTTATACATATCTCTTAGTGAATAGGAGGATAAATAGCGAGTCTGGAGAGAAAATATATAATTATCAACGCATACACAGACATCACACATAGCCGCTGAATCGCTCGTATGAATTTTTACGTGCCTTTACTGTATTGTATTTATTACCTATCCATATTTCAGCTATATCCAATGGATTCCTTATTCATTTGTTAATGTATTGGAAAAGTTCCAGAATTTATATTCAAAACAATCAAAGATATTTTCATAGTTAGAAGTATAAGATCGTGAAAATCGCAATTTCTTATCATGATCTGATTGATCATACTTTCGAAAAAATACATACAAGTAAACGAATTTCTGTTTGAACATATACATTTTTTCCGAAATGTGATATTTTATTTTTTCCAATTCTCGGCAAGTTACAGCCTTCAATATATATATATTTTTAAAAAAAATCATCAAGCAAGGAAATTAAAATGATTTGAAATGTACTTTTTCTTATCCACGTTACTACAATTTAATAAACCATAATAATCATGAAGTGTACATATTTTTTCACAGATCTCAATGAAGAAAGAATTGTTTTGAAGGGCTTTTACTTTTTTCTATATTTTTTATTGCGACGATTGAGTTCGGGCGTTATAATATATATAAGTATATTTTTTCCATCCATGATTTGCTTGTATTGTTTAAAACAAAAAAGCATCAAAAAGCTGCAATTTCAGTCTTTTAAATGAACCAACACTCATATAGATTGAACAAATTCTGATTTAGTAACATGTAATTCAGTGCGTCGGTCTCATAAGCATGCGTACTCAAGCGTGCGCACGCATGTATCTCGCTCCGAGTTATAACGTTACATTTGATTATTTTTTCCAGGAAAACCGTGGCTTTAGCGGTAAATTTTGTTAGGACATTTTTTGTTCATAAATACGTTGTCTAACCATCTTGTATTTTTTATTTTTTCAAAATTTTGAAAAAATGGATGAAAACAAATTTTTTGTCTCATTTTTTTTTTCATGTTCTGCATCCGAGCGAAATGTAAACTTTTCAGGATATTATTCTATACACTTTCACGAACTTATTAAAAAAAAAATATTCAGTTTGCAAATTTTTGTAGGTAAATACCTACATCGACTGGGCTAAAGTTTAGCCATTAAAGGCTATTTTTACACTTAA
This sequence comes from Rutpela maculata, assembly GCA_936432065.2. Lineage (NCBI taxonomy): Eukaryota > Metazoa > Arthropoda > Insecta > Coleoptera > Cerambycidae > Rutpela > Rutpela maculata. The sequence goes on from OW386285.2 coordinate 359,416,779, forward strand.
CTATGCTTCAAAATATTTCAGTGTTATCAAAGTATTTAAATATTCAGAAAGTATTTAAATACTAAGTTTAAACTATTTAATTACTTTTGTTATTTATTATTTAAATACTTTTATCATTTGAAAATACTTAATATTTAAATACTTTCAATTTTCTGAAAGTATTTAGTATTTAATATTTAAATACTTTTTCAAAGTATTTGCCCAGCTCTGGCTGTAGACACTACGGGCATCTTTGTCTCTGTCTTTTGTACGGAAATCAGATATGTATGTCTCTTTCATTTGTTTTCCGCCCCCCGCGTCTCTCTCGTCCTAAAGCTGTTGATCGAGGTAACCGTATGGTTTATTGACCGTGCTGCAGATATACATATATTTATGTACATACAGAGCTCAAGGCTAGAGGCTAGAACAAGCAGATTTGGCCATGCTGTTGCCAGCCAGGATGATTTAAGTCAAATACAAGACAAGAGTTACTCGAAAAGTAATAATTATTTATGGTATCTTGTTTTCATTATTTTCAGTTTTTTTTATGATTTTATGTACATAATTGCCAAATGCCGAAAGTGCCGAATGTTTACCGACTTGCTGTATCTCTCTGAATCCGGCCCTGAGTACACTTAGACGAAAAAGTAAGTTATTATTAAGAAATTGATTGGATCTCAATGGATTTGCCTAAAAACTTTTTTAGTGTTTCTATTATCATAAATGATCATGTTATTTTTTTTAAAAACTAAGAAACTCATCGTTCTGTTATGGAAAATTATTTTGAAAAATTATAACTCAAAAAAAAGGTTTCGACTCTCGAGGTCCATGATTACGAATCTGGACTTTAAACAATTAATAAATAATACGGCGCACCAAAATGGCCGAATTTAAGACCAAAGTTCCTATTAATAAATATTTTATGTCAAGGTTCAAATATTCTAACATAACATAGATGTTTCTGTGTTAAATACTTTTAACAACTAAAAGTGGCGTTAAAAAATAACACAAGGTGGCGGATCCAAAATAACTGGACAAGAATCATCCAATATTCGATAAATTAAGAAAAAAATTCATTGGCGTGCATTTTTGTTAAAAAAAAAGAGAAGTCATATAGGCATTATTTAGTGAAAAACTAATGTAAAATATTATTGATCAACATGCTTTAGAACTCCTATACACAAAATTCGAGACAAAATTTAACTACATTTTGATTTACGATTTTTTCGAATAAAAAGAGTCTCTCAAAATTAATTTTTTCAAGTATTAAATAAATACCTACCTAGTTAGTAACTTGGAAACGAATTATTTTTCGAAAAAGTCACTCTTCATTTTCATTTTAATTCACTCTTTCTACCAGCCCAGTGCCATCGATATTTTCAAATTTCGTAGGCTAAAAATTTTCATCGAAAAATTACCAAAAATTTTGAACTACCGGCCCTGTAAATTATTTGAGACTTAAGGATTGCCGAATTTGAAAGTATCGATAACACTGGATGGTAGAAAAAGTGATTTTAAATGGGAAATGAGGAATTACTTTTTTTCGAAAAACAATTAATTTCCAAGTTATTAAATAAATATTTCATATTTGATAAATAACTGTAATTTTACTCTCAGTTTAGAAGATTTGGCAGCAGTGATTGACAAATTGCATAATTCGACATTTTTTGAATATTGGAGACTACGAAACAACCTAATAAAGATGATTTATATTCAATGCAAGTAGGTTTAACATTAAAGATAATGAAGACAATTTTATGATTATTATATTATAGGTATTTAGTTGTTGCAAAGTTTGGAAATTAGACGAGTTGGTCAACATGTCAGTGACGTAGCCAGGGGGGGGGTCCTGGGGGTCCGGACCCCCCCCCGAAATTTATTGACATTTATATAATTAATAGTCATGACATTTAAAATTATTATACTGATTTTATTTTCTGTTTTAGTCAAAAAATTTTTTGGCCGATTACGAATCTTGATTCTAATCAGCCTCGTTGCAAATCGTAATTTCTTGCAATTTATTGTAGCAATATTGACAGGGCGGAGCTTTATTCCAGTCAAATGATTAAATCATCATTGAATCATAAGTAAATTCAATTTTTATTTTTATTACTAGCCAAGCGAAATCCACGTTAAATTGCATAGTTGCCAGTTACTTGAAATATAAGTTTTTGAATAGTTTACCTAAAGGACTTCGCACATTTCTTATGTAAATTGACGTACAGTCAAATTGGCTGATGAATTTTTAATGTTGTGGATTTCGAATTTCTGATCAAAAGCTCTCAGCCCCAATTCGAAAATTCTGTATCTTGTCGAACTTTTAATTTATTAATGGGGTGTTAGAGGTCAAAGAAGTAATTTCCGAAAGTTTTTCAATTAAAGTTTTTTGATCAGGAAGACACATACTTTATGTAAAAAACGTTATAGCCAATTTGATCGAATATTATTTTCACGTGTTATTTTTATGCAGATTTCCCGGCGCCTTCGCCAACATTTTTCAAACTTTAAATTTTTCTACGCTATTTGTTAAAACAACAAATGTTTTTAGTGCGAAATATTATAAAGGGCTATTAGAAAGAATCACAATATAAAATGTATGAAAAAAATCATGAATTCGAAATTATTTAAATTGTACAAAAGGTCATTGTTGTACATTTCTTGAGCAGTATCGGAAATTAGTCATAGGATCGAGTTGGGCTCATGAGAGCTTTTGATCAGAAAGTGGAAATCTACAGTATATTAAAAATTCAGCCAATTTGACTGTACGCCAATTTACATAATTGTGCGGGGTCCTTTGTATGAAAGCTACATAACAATACATATTATAATATACTTACAAAAAATGTTCGGACCCCCCCCCCCCCCCCGAATCAAAATCCTGGCTACGTCACTGAACATGTGCAGTGAATTACAGTGATACCAATCTAGATACTTTTTACCAAACTTTCTTTCGTGCAAATCATCAATTTCTATGCAAATCGAGCTGCTGAGCGTTCTTGTGAGTTTGACTAGAGTCGCTTGAAAGTGCTTAATCGGGTGATTTTCAGTCGAATGAAAAAAAAAGTGTTTTTTTCTTTAAGTTTTCTAACACCTCCAGCGGTTATTTTTTATATATCTAGACTGAAAAGTATATATATTTATGATTAAAAATAAGTTAATTTTGAGATAAGAAAATGCTCGTTTTTGTACAACTAAAGAGGTTGATCCGCTCGATACATCAAGACAGAACCTTCCTAAAATGCGTATTTTTGCAAAACGTTGTAAATTTTGTAAAATCTACCAAATTTTGATAGAAAAACTGATTTTCAACTACTAATTATAATTTATTGTTTTTTTTGTCATAATTTTTACCAGATTCAAGTGACCATAGAAGACTCGATAATTAAGACAAATGAACGCAGTATGCCCCATTTGAAAGATAATTAAATAACAGTATATTATTCAACGAGCGTGTAATACATAGCTATGACACACAAGTAGAATACTATACTTTTTCTACGACTACCCAACAGAAGGTTGCACTTTAATCTAAATTTGCCGACAAATGGCGAGATTTTTAGGGAAAAATGTGAAGACGCACATTGTATCGGTCATAACTTCTTTATTTTTTAACCAGGAGAAAAAATTAGCTTAATTGATAATCTTGAATCTGGTTTCTTAACATTTTTGGCGCAAGTGCCTTAGTTTCAGAGATATGTAACTTTTAAAGAGGTATTTTGACTTAAAAACGTTTGACGCCATTTTTAAACCTCCATATCTCCAAAAAAACAAAAAGTTACTAGGATTTCAAAAACAGCAAATTGTTTCTCAGTTTATCTTGTTAAAAAATTGCCTAGTATGTTACTTTTTTTGGATTTCTCCCCCCTCGCTCATCAAAAATTTTTTCTGGATTTCTTCCTTCCGCTCACCAAAAATTTTTTTTGGATTTCTCCCTCCCCACTTATCAAAAAAAAAATTTACGCCCCCCCCCCCCCCCCTGAAAAATTGTTTGCCCGCCCTTAAAGCATTTTCTAGCTACAGGCCTGCTTCAAAGCGTACCGACACTGTTGGCTCCGGCGATTTTACGAGTTCGCATGGCAAACTTCAAAGTGTACCGATGTCTGTTTCGAGGAACAGATGAATTCCCACACTCAAAGAAATAGTATGGGTAAATTCAACAAAAAAAAATGGTTGACTAACAATATCGTTCATTTTGTTAAACTAAATTAGATTGATGGTATTTTTAAACAAGAGGTGATTTTAATTAATAAAAAGTTGTCGTACAACAAAACAAACATTAACTTAAACAATAGATGAATAAGACTATTATTTTTTTCGTCTGACTATTATTTTGTTGAATTCTGTCAAATTAAACTAGATAATAGCATATTTTATTTTTAACTATTATCGAATTGTAATTCTAACCCAGTATTAGTTCGCTGTATTATTGTACTTGGTAGACAAACCAATATTATTGTCGTCTTCTAGAAGTTCTAAAAGAATTACCATAAAATTTGCTTGCTTACCACGTAGTCTATTACAGAAATTATTCCCAGATGACGCCACATACAAATCACTGACAATAATCAATCATGCATTATCTTATACTCTTATGAATTTATAGAAAATTAATAACATGACTGCAATGTTCAAATTCTCTCAGGGATCATCGATATATTTGGATGGATCTTATAAACGATCTCTAATCTTTGGTTTGGGTGGTCTGATGTCTCGATACTGATATTTTGGCTAACCAAAAAAAACTTCATCATACAATAAAGTGTAGATCAACCTAAAAATTAGTTAGTGAACATAAAAAAAATGTCATTGTACTATTTAATTTGTTACAAGAAGATATGATTATTAAACTACTATTTGTTTACGAAAACAAATAAAGTTGTATGACTATTCTTTTCTGATTGATTTAACTATGAAACTAGATAGGCGCGATTTCATATGCTCTTTTTGGTTGAATTTACCTATCATTTTCTTTGAGTGTAGAAAAAACACAAGGCGAGCTACACTCTACATTGAAAATAAATTCCATAATAGTATACCAATTGTTCAATTTTTCACGTTACATTTTGTCAAATTCAAACCTCAAAAACTTTTAAAATTTAAATAGAATACTGCATTTAAATTATCTTTTCTCTAGTATAAGCATTGTAGGGATTAAAGTTACAACGTTTTCAGATATTCGCGTTTTTTAAAAAATGTTTTAGAATTTTTAATAAAAATTGCCATCAACTTAGCCATGATTAGACACAATCAATAATGTCAGTCATTCTCTTATGTCAAAAAATGCCAGCACTTTTAAATAACACCCACGAAAGCTTTTTAGATTTGTTTATTATTATGTAATGTAAAATTAAATTCTCTTTTCTCTAGTATAAGCACTTTTACAACTTTTATTCCTCATTTTATTAATGTCTACTCTTCGACATCTACTATCAGTTCTCCTATTGCTGCTCCCCCGTTATCAACGTTCCTATTGCCGGCATCCTGGATGAAATGGAGGAGAGCTCGACTTGGGTATTTTATATAGTGTTGATGTCGTGCCCATGCTAGGAACCATAGGACACTTGCTACTTGCTGAATAGGGCTTTCGTGGATACGCGATGAAAACCGTTAGCTTGAGGAACTGGCACACAATAACCGTATAAATCGTTGAATTGAACTTTCGTTAAGGACGTCAGATAAACGAAATTCTCATCATTTAAGGTACCAGGATCGAGAGAACTTTCGCGATATGACAGCCGATTCTCTCAAAGATGTGAAAAATATACTGACTTCTCTTACATCCAGGATTATAGAGCGATTTATGGATTGAAAACCAGCGTAAAACAGTTTTAAAAGAAATCCTACTCGTGTCCAAGTAAATCTCAAACCGAGCTTCAGTACTAAGTCTTTGCAAATTATTGGATAAGTGATTGCAAATCATACATGTATCAGCGGATCTTTGTTTAAGAACCCTCAATCTGAGACTCAGTGGATCCTGCAAAGCTTCTATATCGCGAGTAAGCAATGTATCGCAGTTAATACATACACGCGAATGATCATCTATCTCAAGATCAGGATGATTAATTTCTCGGCGATACCTTGAAGCAATTTTAATTTTTTGTTGATCGTTGAAGTTCCTCATCAAACGCATGGTGCGAGAGGAAAAAAAATCATTACACACGAAACACGGCACACGTTGAGCCACGACTGATCTTATCAGAAAAACTGGCCGCAGTGAAGAATTTTTTCAAATGCTCGGTATCGAAGACAAATTAAAATAGTTATGTCCTTATATGTATATAAATTGCCACCACGTTGACATAATAGAATGACTAACATGATGATTGTGTCTAATCGTGGCTAAGTTGATGGCAATTTTTATTAAAAATTCTAGAACATTTAAGAAATAACCCAGTCAATGAATACAATGATCTTGCAAAAGGTCGGGAAGTTTTGAAACTTGTTACATACTTAGATCTTGAGGTCCTCAATGAGCACCTGATTTTGCGAACACGGCGTGGCGCCGCTCGCGACGCCATCTTTAAAAAATGGCGTATGAAATTAGAAAATTAGCCATATCTTCCTTACCGTACGTTTTATTGGAAAAGTACCTCTATTCAAAATTATTCCCTATATTCCCTAAATTGTCTACAATTTAGCTCTATACTATTTTTTTGTGTGATTAATATTTACAGAGATATAGCATCTTCAATGGACCCGTTTAGTAGTGACGTCAAATATTATGCAACCAACAATACAAGTGGGATAACGAAATTTACAGTTAATATTTTCGCTCTTATGCACCTTGCTATTAAGGATGACAAAAATTGCTGTTAACAATTTTGTGTTATTACTCAATTATATGGCATATCTAAGACAATTCAATTCATAGGCCATATTCTTAAAATACGTTAGATTCGTTCTACATATAATTTACTCAATTAAATTAATATGTGTTTTAACCAAATAAAATTAGAGGCCCTGATCAACAGCCATATTTTTAACCCTTAAATGTATCGTACATAAGGCTCAAAATCTTTAGCAACACACACTTGTATTGTTGGTTGCCTAGAATCTGACGTCACACTAAACGGGTCCATTGGAAAAAAGAGTTTTGCAATTTGTTTCACCAACTATTGGCAACGGTTGCCCGACGTTAGGGAGACAATGTTTTATCACCTATAGCGACGATATAGATGAAAAAAAATGTAAGTTGTGATATTTTTCTCGTTTCCACACCACCTATGAGGTAGAGAAATCGGCGCGTTTTTTTTTATGTGGTATCCCCAGTAGGCCTAATCCACAGATCTGACTATCTAAATCAAAGATCCGACGGACCGGCGCAATCATCATCCGACATCTCCGCATCTTCTATGACATCCTCAGCAGCACTATTTATATTCTGAAGCACGTCAAGTTCGTCGTCATGGTCATCATCCAGACATATGTCGGCTACATTGCTGCATGCATTTCCATTGCAAACAGCATACATTCTGGAGCATTTCAAACCCGCTTTGCGGCAGCTACACGCGGCACCACAACATTTTTGACATTTGCAAGAAATGCAATTGAGAAGGTTAGCTGGAGCAGGTTCTTTCTGCGTAGTTATGGCAATCAGGCCATCTCTGGATTTTTTTCCACCCCCAATCGAGTGGATTTTTCTGCACACCAAGCCACTGTTGAACTTGATGGTACGTTCTATATGAATGTTGTCGGGCGGCCTCGGTTGTTGGTGGTAGAGAAGCAAGATGGAAGGTACGTTTTGCAGCACACTTGGCAAAAAGGTTATACCGAAGTGAGTTGAGGGTGGAATTGGTTTCGAAATTTTTCGCGTATAATTCAGTTAAAAAATTTTCGCCAGCCTCAGCAATGCTGGCGGGTTCAGCATCACGATTTTTGAAAATACCAATGATGTCACTGAGAGACCGAGAGTTTCCGATTGTTTTAAAAAATTTCACTTTTCCCTGATCTGAGAAGCTATATCTCTGTAAATATTAATCATACAAAAAAATAGTATAGAGCTAAATTGTAGACAATTTTATAGGGAATAGAGGTATTTTTCCAATAAAAGGTACGGTAAGGAAGATATGGCTAATTTTCTAATTTCATGCACCATTTTTTCAAGATGGCGTCGCGAGCGGCGCCACGCCGTGTTCGCAAAATCAGGTGCTCAAGATCTAGGTATGTGCCAAGTTTCAAAACTTCCCGACCTTTTGCAAACAAACCCCGTTTTTATGTATTCATTGACTGGGTGAAAAATCGCGGGTATCTGAAAAAGTTGTAACTTTAATCCCTACAATGCTTATACTAGAGAAAAGATAAGATAATTTTACATAACATGATGTAAAAAAATACAGGTATCTACTAGAATATATAAATGACTTCAGTTTTGAGTAAAAATGGTTACACATTGATGGCGTTGCGATGCAAAGAAATTTTTCGATCCTAGGAACGATGAAATTAGTTGCAACTTTTTTAATATGAACAATTTTCGAAAAATCACTGGTTTTCGAGATATTTGAACTTCAATCTAATTTTTCAAGTAACAAAAATCCCATTTTTTTCATATGTCTACAATTTATAGTGTAAAATTTAGTAGAACATAGTCATAGTCATTTATATATTCTAGTAGATACCTTTTACAGAATTCAAATATCGCTTTCGGTTATCGAGAAAATGGCGCTGCACTCAAAGAAAATGATAGGTAAATTCAACCAAAAAGAGCATATGAAATCGCGCCTATCTAGTTTCATAGTTAAATCAATCAGTAAAGAATAGTCATACAACTTTATTTGTTTTCGTAAACAAATAGTAGTTTAATAATCATTATCTTCTTGTACCAAATTAAATAGTACAATGACATTTTTTTATGTTCACTAACCATTTTCAATTTGGTCTACAATTAAATAGTACAACGACTTTGTTTTTTGTTCACCAACTAAATTTTAGGTTGATCTACACTTTATTGTATGATGAAGTTTTTTTTGGTTAGCCAAAATCTCAGTATTGAGACATCAGACCACCCAAACCAAAGATTAGAGATCGTTTATAAGATCCATCCAAATATATCGATGATCCCTGAGAGAATTTGAACACTGCAATCATGTTATTAATTTATGATGGATTATTATTGTTAGTGATTTGTATGTGGCATCATCTGGGAATAATTTCTGTAATAGACTACGTGGTAAACAAGCAAATTTTATGGTAATTCTTTTAGAACTTCTAGAAGACGACAATAATATTGGTTTGTCTACCAAGTACAATAGTACAGCGAACTAATACTGGGCTAGAATTACAATTCGATAATAGTTAAAAATAAGATATACTATTATCTAGTTTAATTTGACAGAATTCAACAAAAAAATAGTCAGACGAACAAAATAATAGTCTTATTCATCTATTTTTTAAATGAATGTTTGTTTTGTTGTATGACAACTTTTTATTAATTAAAATAACAATCACCTCTTGTTTAAAAATACCATCAATATAGTTTGGTTTAACAAAATTAACGATATTGTTAGTTAACCATTTTTTTTTGTTGAATTTACCCATACTATTTCTTTGAGTGTGGAAGTTTTAAGTGGGACAACCCTGTATTGTTACGTGTTTACACCCTTGTAAACACCCTGTATTGTGGATCCGAAAATTATAACACCAGGGTAACACTAAACACTAATTTATTAACTTACGTTCTAATTACAACAAATAGTTCCTTCACTAATATTACACTGAGTACTAATTCAATATTTGAGTCCCTTTATCACTTTATTTACTCCTTGATCCGTTCTCATTAATGAACTGTTTATCTGACCATCTGAACTGTACTAAACTATGTTAACTCTGCTTCTCCACTTTATATGCCCAAAGATGACAGCTCCAGAATGTTCTCTCCTCCTTCTGTAATCTTCTAGAAAGCTCTTTGCAATTCCTAGATTCTAACACCGCGCGCCATCTCTGGACCGATTGCCAAACTGACTAACTAGCTTAGTTTCTGTTACTTATAGAACTTGTAGAAAACTCGCATAGATGTCTCTGGGGGTAGAACATGCTACAATATTTTTTATTGTAAATTTCTGTTGTATTTGAATATCGTAGTTTGTCAATGAAAATACTTCTTAATTTCATGATTAGAGCATGGCGTTTAGCTATATACAAAATTTATGATAAATACTGCATATGGTTGTATTTCTTAGAGCAATGGGAAGTACCTGAAACTATTGTGGCATCCCACAGACATCCATGAGCGTTCCCTCTAAGTTCAAAAGGTAGATAGTAAACAGAAACTAAGCTAATTAGTTAGTTTGGCAATCGACCCAGAGATGGCGTGCGGTGTCTGAATCTGGGGATTGGAAAGAACTTACTAGAAAATTACAGAATGAGAAAGAAAACATTCTGGAGCTGTCATCTTTGGGTATATAAAGGAATGGTGAAGCACAGAGTGGACAGTTTGAGTCTAGTTTGAGTACAGTTCATATGGTCAAACAGTTCAGTTCAATTGGTGAGAATAGATCAAGGAGTAAGCAAAGTGATAAAGGAACGAATTCTAGTACACAGTGTAATATTAATTAATGGTAATCAGTGTTTAGTGTTATAATGGTGGTATAATTTCCGGGTCCATGACACAGGGAGTTTACAAAAGGAAGTGTAAACACGTAAAACTATTTTAAAGACTATAGCGTTTATGATTTTTTTAATATTTATAAATTGAAAATAAACGCATATTTCCCGCGCACTCTGCAAAATCCTATCTTTAAGTTTAAAATATTACTCTGGAACCAGAGTTCAGTACTGAGTTAGACTTATTGATTTGCATTGATATCATTGATAGCATAATTTTGGGAGAAATTTGGCATGGACGTATCATCAGCAAAAAATAGGAAATTGGTTGTTATATCCTCATTCACCAATTGATACATTGGTCTCAAAAAATGAGGTTTCATTGGCTACAATGTGAAATAATTTTGGTAAAATTGCGAGTTTACATGGAGAATTGACTTCACAATAGTCGGGTTTAAAAAAGCATTTCGGGATTTGTCATTGCAGTGCAGGTGAATCTTGGAATATCGTCGCTTGAAAAATAACACGCGCGCTTCTCATACTCCATTATACGCTCTTAATATATGAACACTTTTTAATTATTTGACCTCTTCTCCATTAGCCTAGAAATACTCTCGTATTTGCGATAATATGTATGTTATCGACATAAGACGTAATCCATGGTTTTAATGAGATGACTGCCTTCAATAAATGAATATAAATAAACACTATACTCACTACTTGACAAATTATTGACCATGATAAAAACAAATATGCGGATAATGATGATACCGCCCGCCAATTAAGATAAATTGGCGGGTAATAGAATGATAAAGCAAAATCTCACAGGTGTGTTTTCAACGTAAAATTGTAATGTTGCGTATGCCGCTGCAAAATTTTGTAATTCCGTGTTTTTTATAAATTGCTGATAATGACTAGACAAGATATAGATAGGATGCCACTCATTTTTAATTTAACTATTAATATGTTGATAACGAAATTTGATTTATAATAAACTGAGTACGCTTATCACTGGCTAGTTTGTGTTGAAACGCGGTTTTGTTTGTGTTAATTGATATTGAATATGAGTACTTTACTGGAAAGGGTAAATATGTCAAATATCATTTTACTTGTTTTTAATCATCATCGGTAGCGAGATTGTTTCAGCGTTTATTTAAGTTGCCGATGCTGTTGGATTGCATGGTATTTTGATGTTGCGCATATAATGTTGTTTCCAATTGTACACGGTAAACAAAATGTTTGGAGGATGTTGTTTGTGTGAGTCTGGCATAGTAAAATAGTATTACCGTTCTCAGTTTCTATAAAACCTAGAACATTAAACATCAAAGCTAAAGAAGATTTTTTTGTATCTAAGCGGATGCACGAAACTCTCGAGTGTAGATGTGGGAATAAGGAAGATCAGTTCGGCAGCCAGCGACACTCTTAGTTGCTATATCAGAGGCGCCCTGGGGCGACAAACATTTTGGAGCCCCTGTGGACAATAGTGATACGCAGAAAAAACAAAAGATATAAAAATTTTTAAAAAATCGAACCGGCTTCTAAAATATCTCTAAAAAGTAAGAAATATTTACTAATATAAAATTGAATAATATCTGTCTATCCATTATACTATTAGAGTACATAGAGGTAAAAAATATGCAAAACTTCGGAATAATGTCATATTGAACGGATTTCGTTCATTTTTGGCAGTATAATAGTAAATGCTTCATAGAAAAGTTTCTATATTGTGCGAAGGTTTGCTAATTTATAGGGGGTGGATGCCACCCCCTCTCGGGGGGTGGCACTTAAAAAATATATATATATTTATTTTAGCTGAAGTAGAATCAACTTTTAAGAAGAAAAGGTTCTATGCAATTTTTCACATAAATTGATAGTTTTTAAATTATGACGACTTCAAAATTGCGATTTTAGCTTTAAAAAAAAGGTATTTCCAAACGACTTTCGTCAAGTATCTCGAAAAGTATTACTTGATCGAAAAAATGTTAGAGATCAATTACAGAAAGTACAAACTGGGAATTAATTATATTTTTTGTTTATTGATGTAGGATTAATAATTTCGGAGATATTTAAGTTTACATTTGGCATCCAAGTGTTCATAAGATAATTATTTAGAGTGAGAGTAAAATATCTCAGAAACTGTGACACCTACGTCAATGATGCTAATAGGTAGAATAATAGGTTATTAATTAAGCTTTCAACTATTTTTTTATTTGTTTCTGAAGCATAGAAAACAAAGAAGTTATGACCGAAGCAATGTGCGTCTACACATTTTTTTAATAACAACGTCGCAATTTTGTTACCGTAATTAGCCAGTAATTAAAAAAAAAGGAATTTCAAACACTGTTTCTCATTAATATATAGCATGACGTAGATGCTCAATTTTTTTAGTTTGCTTTAGAAAAAAATACAGTTTAAACTATAAAGGTAGTTTCGATAAAACGTAATTTTTTTTTCCCTCCTCCAAATATCTCAATAAATATTAGTTTTGTTGAAAAATGGGAAGAGACCAAAAATAAAGCTCATGATAATGAATTTCGCTTGTTTATTTATTTATACAGATTTGGAGATATGAAAGTTTATAAATAGCATCCGAACGAAGCATAAAACGAAAAATATAGTTTAAATGTTAAATATCTCAGAAATTGTGACACCTCCGTCACGCATGCTAAGAGATGAAATTAAAGACAATTAATTGCGCTTTAAAATTATTTTTTACTCGTTCCTGTAGCATAAGAAATAAAGAAGTTATGACGGGAAAATATGCGTATTTATATTTTTTTATATAAAAAGGTCGCCATTTTGTTACTCTAATTAGCCAGTAATTTAAAAAAATTATCTCAAATACAGTTTTTCGTTAAGATGTAGCATTACCTAGATGCTCAAGTTTTTTGCTCATTTAAAGCACTTGCTTTAGAGAAAAATGCATTTTAAACTTTAACGGTAATTTCGAAACACTTGGATACCAAATATAAACTTAAATATCTCCGAAATTATTAATCCTACATCAATAAACAAAAAATATAATTAATTCCCAGTTTGTACTTTCTGTAATTGGTCTGTAACATTTTTTCGATAAAGTAATACTTTTCGGGATACTTGACGAAAGCCGTTTTGAAGTCGTTATAACTTAAAAACTATCAATTTATGTGAAAAATTGCATAGAACCTTTTCTTCTTAAAATTTAATTCTGTTTCAGCTCCAATAAATATATATATTTTTTAAGTGCCACCCCCTGCGAGGGGGTGGCATCCACCCCCTATAAATTAACAAGCCCCCGCACAATATAGAAACTTTTCTGTGAAGCATTTACTATTATTCTGAACGAAATCCTTTCAATATGACATTATTCCCAAGTTAAAACCTCTAGTTACTGTACTAAGGGGTTGTTTTTCTGAAAAATTGTGTATTTCAGCTTTTTTCGGTTGGACTTTATAGCAAGCCGTTAGAATAAGACCGAAAAACTAATTAAAAATATATTTACCATCAGCATCAGGGGTTGCTTTTAGGGGGTTGATAGTGTAAACATTGGCATGTTAATTGATATTTTCAGTTTAACGTTATCGAAAACCGTTTAATTGACCCATAAAAAAGAAATGAAAAAATATGTACCCAGAGGCGACTTTCAGGGGTTGTAAGAGTATATAGAATGAAACGAAATAAATAAATAAGTAAATAACTATAGAACTAAATTCTTTTCGAAACATTCCTTGAACAGGTCAAATTTTATTGATAATAAATACTTATTACAACTTCAAAGGATGTAGATAAACTAGTTATTTTTGTAACTAGGGTGCAAAATACTACTTTGGTGATCGAGAACGAAAGTTCTTTGACGAGGCGTAGCACGGCCGACTCTAGTTACTAGAGTCGGCCGTGGGCGTAGCCTAGTCAAAAAATCGTTCGAGATCACCGAAGTATTTTGCACTCGAGATGCAAACAATATTTTTTCTACAACTTATATTTGATTAAACTAAAACCATTAGTTAAAAAATCATACACTCAAAGAAAATGATAGGTAAATTCAACCAAAAAGAGCATATGAAATCGCGCCTATCTAGTTTCATAGTTAAGAGTATAATCTGCGGTCAGTGAAATGAAGAAACGAATTATTCGGCTTATTTTTGAAGATAGAAACTTCAAATTTTGTACGTATGTATTAAAATATATATTCTAGTTCGTCACGTTTTTATTTTTTTGTTTTAGTCAAAAACACGTGATCAACGAAAAAATGGACGTCGAAAAATTGGAATTTACAAAAAACGAAATCGTGACGACCTAGATAGTCCATAATTAATTACGTGGATAAAATATAACCTCTTGTTTTTCAAACATAGATTCAATAAATAGTTTCCAATTTTGCCGTCAATAGATGGCACTCGCCTCGGCATTCGCATAGCTTTACACGCTCTCAGACTTTAGGGAGGAACTTGTTGTCATGGAGACCTGACGCGAATGAATGCTTGCCAGGGAAGCATTTAGGAGTTCTGGTAATATCTTAAATTTATTTATAAATTATTTTATCTTACAGGAATGACTTAATAGATGAAATTCTTGAAAATGTTAATACATAAATAAAAGGTGCCAAATAGAGAGGACCGTTTTGTATAAACACTCCTACAAATTTTATTATGAAAATTTGAATGCGGTTTTTAGTTAGGTCAGAAATCAATTTATTCGAAATTATTACCAAGCAAAATGTACAGGGTGTCCCAGTCAACGCGCTATGCTGGGTTTTCTCGGTAGTTTCTGAGATAAGTTTATGGTTCAAAATCCAATCTGACGTAGGTTTTCCGAGGAATCTCATACTGCTAAGATATTTAGGAATCCAAAATGACGGACGAATTTCGTCATCTACGATCCTATTCGACTGAAAATCGATATCTGGGGGTTTTCGGGGATGCGGTTTACGAATTTTTGGTCAAAATTTAGGAATCCAAGATGGCGGACGAATTTCGTCATCTATGGACCTATTCGACTGAAAATCGATATCTGGGGGTTTTCGGGGATGCGGGTTATGAATTTTTGATCAAAATTTAGGACTCCAAGATGGCGGACGAATTTCGTCATCTATGGTCCTATTTGACTAAAAATCGATATCGGAGGGTTTTCGGGGATGCGGGTTACGAATTTTTGGTCAAAATTTAGGAATCTAAGATGGCGGACGAATTTCGCGATCTATAGTCCTATTGGACTGAAAATCGATATCTGGGGGTTTTCGGGGATGCGGGTTACGAATTTTTGATCAAAATTTAGGACTCCAAGATGGCGGACGAATTTCGTCATCTATGGTCCTATTTGGCTGAAAATCGATATCTGGGGGTTTTCGGGGATGCGGGTTACGGATTTTTGATCAAAATTTAGGACTCCAAGATGGCGGACGAATTTCGTCATCTATGGTCCTATTTGGCTGAAAATCGATATCTGGGGGTTTTCGGGGATGCGGGTTACGAATTTTTGATCAAAATTTAGGACTCCAAGATGGCGGACGAATTTCGTCATCTATGGTCCTATTTGGCTGAAAATCGATGTCTGGGGGTTTTCGGGGATGCGGGTTACGAATTTTTGGTCAAAATTTAGGAAACCAAGATGGCGGATGAATTTTGTCATCTGTGATCCTATTCGAATGAAAATCGATATCTGGGGATTTTCGGGATGCGGGTTACGAATTTTTGGTAAAAATTTAGGAATCCAAGACAGCGGACGAATTATAACTATATTTTGACCCCCCTTTATTTATGTTATTATTGGAGACAAAAAAAAGTTTCGTATAAGAGTTGTAAGGTTGTATACATATTTTTTTAAATGCAATTAAAAAACAATTGCTTGGATATGTCACGTGATATAACAATGAAGGTTGCTTTTTAAATGAAAAACCCTGTATATTTTTACATATTCTTTTAGATCCTTTATCCCCGATTTCAAACATATAAGGATCTAGCTGTAATATTTTTTGATATATCGGACATTAAATATGCTCCAAACATGGTCAGGGTTTCTGACGGAGCGCAGTCAGTGGCGGATTTAGGGGGGGGGGCTATAGGGTAAAATCCAAGCGCGGCAATTTTTTTGAAAAACACCAAAGACATAAAAACAAAAAATTATTATTATTAATATGTTCTATCAGAACATGTTTAATTTATTTGAGAACGTGTTTTTTATAATAACTAGACTAAAGTTCCTTATTATAGTCAACAGTACAGGGTGGGTGTGCAAACGTTAGAACCTCATTTAACTTCTTTATTTTTGGAGTTACGTAAATACGTTCAAAAATAAAAGTTATGAGATATCACATGTATTTTCCAAACATCATTTCAGCAAAACAATTCAAACAAGTCGAATTTCGGAGATATGAGCTTTACCTTGGTTTTACTTCCACATCCAGTGGAAGTATAGTAACGCCAAAAAAAATTTTTTTAAATTTTTATTGTTCAAATAGGCTCAGAATGTCATGAAACGTCGAGATTTTAAGTTTGAGCGAAAAAAAAATTTCTGTCTGTCGGTCTGTAACTTTTTTGTGCGCACGTTTACTCTGTAACCGTTTAAGATATTGTCTTGAAATTTGGTACACAAATGTACTTTAACGAGATCTGGAACTAGATTATATTTTCATTTTGTTCCGTCAGAGGGTTGGGGGGTAAATTGAGGTAAATTTGAGGTAACCAGCTAAATCAAGCAGCTAAGAGTCCAGAAAATTGGTATTTAGTATATACAAGAGAAGCTAAGGTCTCAAAAAATGTTTGGCATTAGCCACCCCCACCCCATTACTAAATTTTTTCGTTGTGAATGAGTTGGATCGAAAATCTGGATGCGGAAGTAGTGATTCCTTGGGCAGCGGTTTTTTTAAATAGAACACCCCCATATATTTTTACACCATTTGAAAGGCCATAGAAAAATCTTTTCAATGATATATGACCCAGTATTTTTCTTAAAAACTATAGTAGATATTAAGTTTTATATTTTCTTACATTAAGTCATGGTAGTCCGAAAAATATATACAGTCTGTTTCACTTTTTAAATTTTTTTTCCGATTTGAATCTAATTTTACTTATGGAACAAATTAGGATCTACTTATTACCAGAAAAAAATTCACGTCCTACAAATGCAAAGCCACCTGCGGTACCAAAATATGCGGATAAAATCAAAAAATCATATTAGGCATATTTTTATTGGAAAATTTTGTTAATGAAAGAATTGTTCAGAAACCTTAAGTCCAAAATTTAATCAAAAAAAATATATCAATTTTTATTAAAATAATGTCCAAGTCCGAAAATATCATTTGAATGGGTTTTTTCGTTTAGAAAACTGTACTATGACAATTTTGTTTGAAATTAAACCCAAGCTGCCAGGTAGTTGTAAAACAGTTTTTTTTTTAAATACCTAATTATTTTCAAAATTTTTTAAATTTCAAGTTTTTCATTTTTTAATTTTGATTAAATTTTGGCCATTTTGGACAATTCTGAACAAGTTTTATTAACAAAATTTTCCGATAAAAAAATGCCTAATATGATTTTCCGATTTTCTCCACATATTTTGGTACCGCAGGTGGCTTTGGTACCGTAGGAGGCGAATGTTTTTCTGATCATAAGTAGATACTAGTTTGTTCTATACTTAAGTAAAATGCGATTCAAATCGGAAAAAAAATAAAGTTATTGGGGTGTTACCATTTCAAGTGAAACACACTGTATCAATTATTGAAATTCTCCATTTTATTTAAAATAAAGTGAAATTAGACAGAACTAACATATTGTTTATTTTAATTTACATACTTTTGTTTTCCATGGCTAATTTGATAAATTGTAAATTTATAGTAAATTAGACAAAATTTGTTTAAGATAAGTACCATGTATTATATTATAAATACAAAGCTTTTTTTATGGCGTTTCAAATGGTACATATATGGAGTGTTCCTTTAAAAAAAAGCAAAGTAAAGTTCATATCTCCGAAATGCGACTTTCAATAGGCATGTCCACAAAATTTTAATTTCAATTGGGAATGGTAGAATTATCGAAATTGTACACTAATTTAACAATAAAAAAAACCGCTGCCCAACTTCCACATCCAGATTTTCTATCCAAGTCACTCACAACGAAAAAATGTTGTATGTGGAAATAATTGTTTAATAATATAATATTTGAAATTCTCTACCTCAAAAACCCATAAAACGATACCCCACATCGGTAATGGGGTGAGGGTGGTGATAGAGGGTGGTAGTGGGGGTGGATAAGGTAAAAAAATATTTTGAGGTTTCTAGTTCTTGTACACACACTAAATTAAATTTTTTTTCATCCCCTTTAATAATGGGGTGGGGGCTAATGCCAAAATTTTTTTTGAGACCTTAGCTTCTCTTGTATATAGTAAATACCAATTTTATGAACTCTTACCTGCTTGATTTACCTATTTACCCCAAATTTACCCCAATTTACCCCCAACTCTTCGACGGAACAAGATGAAAATATAATCTAGTTCTAGATCTCGTTAAAGTACATAAGTGTACTAAATTTCAAGTCAGTATCTCAAACGGTTCCAGAGTAAACGTGCGCACAAAAAAAAAGTTAGACCGACAGACAGACAGAATTTTTTTTGCTCAAACTTAAAATCTCGACGTTTCATGACATTCTAAGCCTATTTGAACAATAAAAATTTTTAAAAAATTTTTTTGTCGTTACTATACTTCCACTGGATGTTGAAGTAATATATGTATCCTTATTTTGCCAGTTATTCGTAATAGGCATCACCCCAACATAACGAGGATTTTTGGTAATTTTTCAATAAAAATTCTTGGCCTATGAAGTAAAAAAATATTTTGAGGTTTTTGGTTCTTGTACATACACTAAATCACACTTTTTTTCGTCCCCTTAAAAAGTGGGGTAGGGGTGGTAATGGGGGTAGCTAATGTCAAAAATTTTTTCGAGACCCTAGCTTCTCTTATATATACTAAATACCAATTTTACGGACTCTTACCTGCTTGATTTACCTGTTTACCTCCCCATTTACCCCAATTTACAACCCAACCCTTCGATGGAATAAGATGAAAATATAATCTAGTTCCAGATCCCGTTAAAATACATAAGTGTACCAAATTTCAAGTCAATATCTTAAACGGTTCCAGAGTAATCGTGCGCACAAAAAAGTTAGACAGACAGGCAGAATTTTTTTTTCGCTCAAACTTAAAATGTCGACCTTTCATGACAGTCTAAGCCTATTTAAACAATAAAAATTTTCAAAAATTTTTTTGTTACTATACTACCACTGGATGTGGAAGTAATCAATATTCTATTTTCAAGAAAAAGAACGCCATTGCCATGTAAACCGGAAGTGATATTTAAAATTTACATGCCTTTTTTTACTTTCCTTTAATGCTTTAATAGTCAATTAAGAACATAAATAATCCGATCGATAGCGGCATAGATTCCCCGAAAAAAAAAAAAAAAATACTTATCTCAAAAACTACCGAGAAAATCGGACATAACACGTTAACTAGGACACCCTGTACACTGTAAATATACATTATGTACCTACAGATAGTTTTTTCTTTTAATTAAAAACCACTGCCTAAGGAATCACTACAACCGCATTCAGTTTTCCTACTCAAATTACTTTAAATAAAAATTCTTGTGCACCCAACGCGAAATTCGACTCTGTACGACAGAAATATGTTTGAACTATTTCTCTTATATATTACACAATATGTTATTCTCCGCCTTTTTACTTGGTCGGCATATTTCATTGATCAAAGGTGCACGCCCACCCGTATATACCTTTTTCATATATATCAATGAAAATATGTTTTGTCTTAACGCAGATTATCCTCTTAAATCAATCAGAAAAGAATAGTCATACAACTTTATTTGTTTTCGTAAACAAATAGTAGTTTAATAATCATATCTTTTTGTAACAAATTAAATAGTACAATGACATATTTTTATGTTCACTAACCATTTTCAATTTGGTTTACAATTAAATAGTACAACGACTTTGTTTTTTGTTCACCAACTAATTTTTAGGTTGATCTACACTTTATTGTTAGAGCAGCGATTTCGTAAGTCTATCGTGTCGTTTTTTTTTTTGGCGTAGAACCAGGCCAAACATGTTAGGTTCCTTTGAGTATGTCACTGGGCATATGAAATCATATTTTACGACATTTTTTTGTGGTCTCGAACATTTTAAATCAATAAAAAGTGAAAAAAATGCATTTTTAAAGAAAATTGTTTTTTTTTGTTTCCATCTTTAAAACTATTAAAGATACCGAAATTTGTTTTGTATCAAATTAAAGGTCACACTGTAGCGCTTTTACCAATATAAACGGTTTGGGTAA
This sequence comes from Rutpela maculata, assembly GCA_936432065.2. Lineage (NCBI taxonomy): Eukaryota > Metazoa > Arthropoda > Insecta > Coleoptera > Cerambycidae > Rutpela > Rutpela maculata. The sequence goes on from OW386285.2 coordinate 359,437,612, forward strand.
AATTCGCACTTTCATTTCTCTAAAAATCAGATAAACTAAAAATATATATTTTATGTATTGAAATCTTCACCAATCGATAAACTTTTTTATTTTTGAAAATATTTACATACATGCAGCGAAGAAAATAAAGCCTAATAATCACAAAAGTTTTTGAAACAATATATTTTTTCCTAAAGTGTACCGTTTGGCAACAGCGATTTTTTTTATCAGCGCTAAATGCGAAATTGGGACGCGATTAATACACCTCGCATACTGGTTACAGTAACTAGAGGTTTTAATTTCGGAATGTCATATTGAACGGATTTCGTTCATTTTTGGCAGTATAATAGTAAATGCTCCACAGAAAAGTTTCTATATTATGCGGGGGCTTGCTAATTTATAGGGGGTGAATTCCACCCCCTCTCAGGGGGTGGCACTTAAAAAATATATTTGTTTATTGGAGTTGAAATAGAATCAAATTTTAAGAAGAAAAGGTTCTATGCAATTTTTCACTAAATTGATAGTTTTCAAGTCATAACGACTTCAAAATTGCGATTTTAGCTTAAAAAAAGATATTTCCAAACGGCTTTCGTCAAGTTTCTCGAAAAGTATTACTTTATCGAAAAAATGTTACAGACCAATTACAGAAAGTACAAACTGGGAATTAATTATATTTTTTGTTTATTGATGTAGGATTAATAATTTCGGAGATATTTAAGTTTATATTTGGTAGTGTTCCGAAATTAAATTTAAAGTTTAAAATGCACTTTTTTCTAAAGCAAGTGCTTTAAATGAGCAAAAAAATTTGAGCATCTAGGTAATGCTACATCTTAACAAAAAACTGTATTTGAGATAATTTTTCTAATTAGATCAACAAAATGGCGACCTTTTTATATAAAAAAAGAGTATAAATACGCACATTTTTCCGTCATAACTTCATTATTTCTTATGCTACAGGAACGAGTAAAAAATAATTTGAAATCGCAATTAATTGTCTTTAATTTCATTTTTTAGCATGCGTGACGTGGGTGTCACAATTTCTGAAATATTTAACATTTAAACTGCATTTTTTGTCTTATAAACGTTCGGACGCTATTTGTAAACTTCATATCTCCGAAACTATTAAAACTATGTAAATAAATTAACAAGCGAAATTCATTATCAGTTTATGAGCTTTATTTTTGGTATCTACCCATTTTTCAATAAAACTAATATTTATTGAGATATTTGGAAAAGGAAAAAAAAATACGTTGCATCGAAAATACCTTTATAGTTTAAACTGTATTTTTTTCTAAAGCAAGTGCTGTATACAAACCAAAAAATTGGAGCATCTACGTCATGCTATATATTAATGAGGAACAGTGTTTGAAATTCCTTTTTTTAATTACTGGCTAATTACAGTAACAAAATGACGACGTTGTTATTAAAAAAATGTGTAGACGCACATTGCTTCGGTCATAACTTCTTTGTTTTTTATGCTACAGAAACAAATTAAAAAACAGTTGAAAGCTTAATTAATAACATATTATTCTACCTATTAGCACCCTTGACGTAGGTGTCACAGTTTCTGCGATATTTAACTCTCACTCTAAATAATTATCTTATGAACACTTGGATGCCAAATGTAAACTTAAATATCTCCGAAATTATTAATCCCACATCAATAAACAAAAAATATAATTAATTCTCAGTTTGTACTTTCTGTAATTGGTCTGCAACATTTTTTCGATAAAGTAATACTTTTCGAGATACTTGACGAAAGTCGTTTGGAAATACCTTTTTTTTAGCTGAAATCGCAATTTTGAAGTCGTTATAACTTAAAAGCTATCAATTTATGTGAAAAATTGCATAGAACCTTTTCTTCTTAAAATTTGATTCTACTTCAGCTCCAATAAATATATATATATTTTTTAAGTTCCACACCCTGAGGGGGTGGCATCCACCCCCTATAAATTAGCAAGCCTCCGCACAATATAGAAACTTTTCTGTGAAGCATTTACTATTATACTGACAAAAATGAACGAAATCCGTTCAATATGACATTTTTCCGAAGTTTTGCATATTTTTTACCTCTAGGTACTGTAGTATGCAGGGTTGGTCAGATTAGTCGTGTAGAAGTGGCGGTTGTCGAAAATCCTTAAGTATTCATTGTTCGGATAAAAATTGTGACAATCGAAAATGTGCTTGTTTTAAGGAAGGCCTAAAATGTTGCAACGAGTGCAAATGTCGTTCCTGTAACAACATTATTAAAGATTTCGAGGAAGATATGAACGAATTAGAATGCTATTAATGTAGGGCCTACATAAACTACATACTACATATTTATCTATCCAAATAGAAAATTTATTTCAACAATAAAACTCATTTTATGCGTACGTTTTTACTTTCATTCATTTAAAAATGTCTAATAAACTTACTAATTAGATGGGTAGTTAGTAACACTGATTGATATTTATAGATTAGCCATTTATATCTATCTACGTCTTTTTATTATTAAAAGGAGACTATTTAATATTTTTTGTACAATTCCTTAATATTAACAACATATGATCAATACTACTGTACAATATATGAAATATTGAACAATAATATTGATCCCCTAGATCTTTTCATCACTACTGGTTTTGTACCTATTGATATAAGTTAAACTACTATATACACCCCGACCGGAACCGTCAGATCGTTGCAGTCGCAGTCTTCAGGCTTGCTACAGCCGAGCGCGCAAGAATATGACTTTGGCCCGTTAAAAAAAAAATCGCTGACTCAATACTATCAACGGGACTTGAAAAATTTTTATCCTAAAAACTTTTTTCAGCTATTGGCTACAATTTGTACGCAGCATGTATATACAAATTTTCATAAATAAATTTTTTTCTCGATCGCCTAAAATTACGCTACTGAAAATAACAAGTTTGAGTTTCCTATTATTTTACCAACTTAAAAAAAAATAAATCGGGTTCACGTGGGACGTTGTTCGAAGCGCTATTGTGTCTACTTTAATCTAAAAAAAAAGAATAGCTTGATAGCACAAATATTTTCAAAGATATAGCGGTGGAGACGTTAAAAAACATATTTCATTAAAAATCTATTTTTTTGAGTTTTTCCGAAATAAAAAAGTTCTCGACCACCAAAAAATGTCGTAAAAAATGATTTCGTGTACACGATTATCTTACTAAAGAATCCCACTAAGTCTGGTTTGGTTCTACGCCGGTTTTTTTTTTCTCGAAAACTAAGCGACTTTACGTCCAGATTTTACTCTACTATGTATGATGAAGTTTTTTTTGGTTAGCCAAAATCTCAGTATTGAGACATCAGACCACCCAAATCAAAGATTAGAGATCGTTTATAAGATCCATCCAAATATATCGATGATCCCTGAGAGAATTTGAACATTGCAATCATGTTATTAATTTTCTATAAATTCATAAGAGTATAAGATAATGCATGATTGATTATTGTCAGTGATTTGTATGTGGCGTCATCTGGGAATAATTTCTGTAATAGACTACGTGGTAAGCAAGCAAATTTTATGGTAATTCTTTTAGAACTTCTAGAAGACGACAATAATATTGGTTTGTCTACCAAGTACAATAATACAGCGAACTAATACTGGGTTAGAATTACAATTCGATAATAGTTAAAAATAAAATATACTATTATCTAGTTTAATTTGACAGAATTCAACAAAATAATAGTAAGACGAACAAAATAATAGTCTTATTCATCTATTTTTTAAGTTAATGTTTGTTTTGTTGTACGACAACTTTTTATTAATTAAAATAACAATCACCTCTTGTTTAAAAATACCATCAATATAGTTTGGTTTAACAAAATTAACGATATTGTTAGTTAACCATTTTTTTTTGTTGAATTTACCCATACTATTTCTTTGAGTGTACTGTTTTTAAAATAAAATAATTTAAAAAATTCTATTTTCAGTTGATTTATTTGATAAAACAATAAATATTTTTGAACTAGATGTTTGTTTAATTCTCGTGTATACATTATTAAAAATTATAAAAAATAGGCAATAATAGTATGTGATGTGTAAAATACTTTGCACCCTAATGCGCAAAATATTTTGCGCACGGTGTCATGGTAACGCAAAAAAAATGTCTCATTTTAGACACTGACATTAATGCGCAAACATACCTTTTTTGACAGTCGTAGAAAAAGTTATTTAACAATTAATTTCGCATCCCCTTGTATCAAATGATGCTGCCGGTGCTCGCGGAATACGTGTCGCACGCTGTAAAAAATCCAACATTTCGAAAATGTGGTACGACTTGTATGTTAAAAAGGAATGTCTAAGGTATTTTCTACATATTTTTTCAAGGCATGACAACGGTAAGACTTTTTTTGTGGCCCTACACAAATCTGAATGTACTTGTAAAAGTTTCGGATAAACACTATGTAATAAAACAACCTTCTTTCTGTTTTGAAATCCAAAACTTTCTTTATGCAGTATGCTAAAATATAGTACCTATATACCTCAAGTAAGCTGTTCCTGTATAAAATTTCACTTTGAACTAAAACGTTTCAAACACAGTCTCTCTTTAAAAGTTCGTGATTAAATGAGCCGCAATTCCGGTGAAAGGGTGCTGTGCAGAGGGTCATGTTTGCAAGCCCCTAGCAGGTAGAGAAATCACCCAATCGTTTTTGTATTCTTGGAAGAGGTACAGTGACCTTTCCTTTAACTACCCCCAAAATATCAAAGCGAAATTCAAAAGTTGAAAAAAGCACTTTTGGCCACTTTTTACAAAATTTGGTCCACTGTGGAACGTGAATAGTAAGTTGTAGAAAAAGTATAGTATGCAATTCGCACAAAATGGCAATATTGCACTAGTTATGAATTGCAGCCCTCGCCTTCGGCTCAAGCTGCAAACTTCCACACTGGTGTAAAATGAGCCTTATTTTGTGCTTATTGCATATTATATATACTATTATCATTTACAGTGCAATTTTTTCTAAATCAAGTAAAGAGGCAGAATAATCTGAGCATCTAGGTCATGCTCTCTGTATGTCTACCGAGATGAAACCTTGCTAAAAATATCCTTGACAAGTTACTCTTTCAAATAAATTTAAATTCGAATGACTGGCGCATATGCCAAAAATTCAAAAATACTGGTACAATATTAAACCGGCACACAAAAAAAATTTGAAGAAAAAAGAGCCAATCAGCCGATTCTGACATTAAATTCAGTTTTAGTGACCAAATATACATGGGAAACGAGTGTTCGCATGTCTGGCACTGAAAATTTGTGTTTTTTGTGCCGGTATAATCTTTTATTTTAGTCGTTTTAATAACAGAGCGGATCTGGCGAGAAAAAGAGGAATTTTGGAACCGACTTTTTTTAATTTTTTTTTTTTTTTAACAATTCGGTTACACGCGTTCTCTTTTATCATGGTATCAAGTTAGTTCAGCTTAATCGCACGGGATAGGGGAGGAATTCGCATTTAAAAATCGCAAAAACACGTTTTTCCACGATAACTTTGTTATTATTGACTTGACGAAAAAAAGTTAAATCAGAAATTGAAGATCTCGCGGAAGTGCTGGTTAAAACTTTTTTCAAATTAGACGGTAACTTTACGTGAAATTTTTTTTTGAAAATATGCGCTTTTTTGTCGTGACATTTATGTCGGTCGGTTCTGAGCAATTTGCCATTCGCCACTTTAATGCAAATTGTTCAAAAACCGACCGATAGAATGATAGAAATGTCTGCCGCCCCAAAACAAACATTTTGCGCAAATTTGGTCCGGTAACTAAAAAAATTTTTTTTTCAAATTCCGGTTACCGCGCGCGTCGACCGGAAGTTTCATCTGCCAGCGTAATTGGGATATGTGAAGTACATATAGACATATACTAACTACCTAAGCGGTCAGATATAGATAATCATTCGATTAAAAACATAATGTCTCCCTATCTGTTCTCTCCCTGTTTCCAGAGAGAAAAAACTTTGGTACTTATATGGTCTCTTCGATTACCGACTGGCAGACGGTAACCTTTCATCGTCGAATTTGCAAGTTATTTCCTAGACTAGTGGTCTATTTTTATTAATCAACAATTTTGAAAAATTATTTGCGTGAATTTTTAAATGTTTGCTTGGAGCCAGTACGGCTCTAAGTTTGTTTATTTGAAAGAGAAAAAAAGTCAGTCAAATACTAGAGGTAACAGCGAACAAATTCCTTTTTGATTTTTCAATATCGCATGACGGAAAAAGTTATAACGGGTTGAATGATAAAATCGCTGTAGCAAGACAATTCCTTATTCACCTTTTTTTTTATGCTTAAGTCCACTATATCGATTTATATGAAAATTTGCATAGGTCCTTTTGTTCCCAAAGTTTGATTTTCTTTCAGTTTTATAGATCGGGCGCTAGAAGGAAGTGAGTATGCAAAATGTGAGGATCGTATTTTCTCAATGGATATTAGCTGAGAATAGTTCAAAGATTAATAATCCGGATCTTGCCGTTCCATTTTTTGGTCCAATTTTTTTTTATCTCCCCTCCTCTTACCTACACAGAGTGGACCATTAATAGTAGGCCATAGTTCAAGCGTAGATTCTTTGGATCAAAATATGAGGATATAACCAAACATTTTCAAATTTGTAATTTTTTTCTTTTTTCTTTTTTTTTGCAATATCTCAACTACCTCTTGACCGATTTTCTCCCAATTTGGTAAAGAAACATTTTTTAAGCTAAGAAACAATAATTTATGTATCGCATCATATTAGCCCATGGAGGACGCCTCATGAGCTATACCTGATAATGAATATTTTTTCTCTTTTTTTTTTTACGAAACGTAGTGGCACTTTTGACTAGAAAATCTCAAGCAAGAGTCATTTCTACGTAAAAAAGGTACACTTGGTAGAACTTGATAATTCCAACCGTTTTCGAGAAAATGCCGCAAATATTTCAAGAATTCTTTGAAAACAAACTCAATTTAGTCATAATATTTAGGTTGTTAAATGAAATAAAAAACAAAAATTATAATAATAAGAAACATTTGTTAGTAATAAAAAAATATATGTATAACAGAAAACAGCGAATTCAAATAGAAATATATGAAAGCAAGACAAATAATTAGTAATTTTTATTTAGACAAACATTATTTATACATTTACACAATGAAATCAAGATGATTCTGACTTTTTAAAACTGCAAGACATTGTTCGACAATGGGGTATTTTTCTTTTTTTTTTATTGAATAATATCATAGAATATGTACAAACAAGCCTTCCAATACAGATTTCCGCGAAAATAATTATCAATTTTTTGAGAAAACAGAAGTTAAAATAAGTGGAGCAACAAGTGTTTTAAATTGGTGACGTCGGTAGTTTGGCCGATGACGTAGGTAGACTGTATGGATTTGTTGATAGAATGGTTTTATACAAAACAGTGTCGACGTACATTTACAAGGTTGAATCAGTGACTCTGGCAAAGGCGGATTTGTCATTTGTCGTGGACGTAAGTCACCATTATGATCTTCATGGCCAAATAAAGAGTAATCAGTGGACTCCAATTGTGTTTGATGAGCATTTTTCCAAATAAATGCAAATGCAAAGCATCTAACGTGCATATAACTTTCATTAGATTAAAGCCGAAACCCATGTTTTGGGAAATCAGTTTATATTGGAGTTCATCAGCAGTTATTATTATTTTTTTTTTTTTGAAAAAACGTGCAAACTATTTCTGACTGTTTAGCATTTAGGTCAAGGTTTCCCAAAGATACAAGGGCTGTTTGTACAAAATCCTTCGTTGCAGTTTTCAAACATTCTATTTTACTGCCTAATCTACTGGTAGTATCGCAACCACTTACGGGAATGTAATGCTGGCAAAATATTACATATGCTTTCACCCAGGGATTCAGTAGCTAAATGGCATCCTAGAAGATGTTTCTTTTTATAAGAACCGTCGAACCATAGGCCTAGACAGCCAATATTTGCTAGTTCTTTCAAGGAATAAATTGACAAGATGAATACATCTGTATCAGCACTGAGGGTAATAACATAGGCAGGCTCGTGACTGCGTGAAATATGTCACAAAACATCCTTGCATCAGCTTCTAAGTGGTTTGATTTTATTCAAGTACCTTACAAAATGAAGATCCTTGTAGCTTGAAACATTTTGTTGGATCATCGAATCCTCCACAGATATACATCTCGGAGTCTTCTTTTACTTGTGCATATTTTAGAGCAGTCGCGCAAAGATATCGAACAAGTTGTAATTTATTTTGAGTGCTTGAAAAGAAAGCTTTGCAATCAGGAATTTTTGTTGAATGATTCGAAATACATTACGTATACACGACAAACGCGAGCTTTCAACGCAACATTTTTGTGTAGATTGACGCAGAAATACACTGAACGGCTAGACGCGCTATGCTTACCATTGGGCGCGGGGAGGGGACGGCAGGGGACTAGAAGGGACCACCGCAGCCACAGACTAAAACAAACCAGATGTTTCACTTAATAGTATTCCGAATACTATTAGGTGAAAGTATTCCCTATGTAACCAGTTTCATTTTTTGTCGTGTGACGTATACCTGCCAGGATTCCGCGCAGAAGACATAACCAGAGGACATGGAAGTTAAAACCAGCGAGTATAATGTCACAGGAGGGAGTATTTAGTACTGAAATCTCAGAGACGGAAGTCGTCAGCTACACCGGTGACATTAATTATTTTGGAATGTGGTGTATTGTATTGAAGGTTAGAGTTGTTATTGTTATACATTTCAGTGGTTTTTTGAGTATTTATTAGGTTACTTTTAATTATTGTTACGTATCATGAGCTCCCCTGCTGTGACTCTATACTTGCTGGTTAAGACTGATTGGTATAATGCGCAGATCACCGCACAAATTGGTACCTGCCTGGAGTTGATTTATTATCTAAACCATGATACGTCATAAGTGCAACATCTGTGTAATGTGTGCCGCAGCTGCCGGCAAGATGGGTTTTTCCATTATTTAAGGTCTCAGGTATAAGAATCTGAACATACTTGCCGGTCCTCACATTTTGCATAATCAATTACTTCCAGCGCCTGCACTATTAATGGTTATTAGTTTTTTTGGGTGCCATCCCGTCAAGAAGGGTGGCATCCACCCCCGCATAATATAGAAACGTTTCTTGGTTCCTTTGATGCATCTACTAATTTAATTAAATTCAATTCATATGACATTATTTTTTCTAAATGAAACAGCGTACTGTTTGTCAGTGTTTAAAATCAGCGTCGACACGGGTAACTTTATTGTTTTAATAAGTAATTATAAAAATGATAACAAATTGATACCGAGTGCGGTGCATCGGTAAGGTAAAATTCACCGATTACTATGGACTAGTAAATCTTATTTTGGATTACCTTATTTAGTTACAAAATTTAAAAGTGAATGTGCAAACATGACCGATCTTTACGACGTGTTGGTACGTACTTTTATTGCCTTATTTATTGAATACCAAGATCATCTCTCTTATCAGTCATTTCTACTAATTTAAATTCGAGATTTGTGAACATGTGGATACCTGAAAACTCTGCTTATTGGGTACGCACGAACAAAAACGATTTACTGCTGCATTAATTTTCATATTCAAGACCGCAGATATGTTTTTGATTCCTTGAAATTTTGAAAACATATTTTTATCGAAGACCCATGTAGAAATCGAAACGAGCTAAAATGTAAATTATATAGTGACTTATTTTTCTTGTGATTCATACTATGTTTCTCCTACGGTCGTTTCAAACATCTTCGGAAAACGATAAAAGTAATATTTTGGACAATTCTATATTAATAATTCATAAACGTCAACATTTTGGCGTTTTGCGAAGCTTTTTCAAAGGCCGTAGAAAAACATCGTCCGCACTTGTGAAAAATATTATATCAGTGCAGGAATTTTAAGCGTTTTTGACAAATAGAAGAAAGAATTAGAACAACGCTGAATTTTGAGAGATACTTAGTTGATACGTACCAGAATAGCTATTCCATGATATGTGTTAAGTGAGACGTGCGTGGAGCGGCCGATTACTTTGAATAAAAAAATATCACTTTTAACACGCATATCATACACTATTCTTTCTACAGCCATTATCAAAAGTGCTAAAAAGTAAAGAACTAAACGAATATTTAAAATTTTGCAAAATGTCAAAATATGTCTGAAATCCGGCTACATGCGTCATGTCACAGACATTGCATACTGTGACTAGGACCAGAGAACTTATACCATAATAAGTTCTCTGCTAGGACTGCTCACTGAACTGTTATTTCCAATTTATTTATAGTCTAGTGCAATTAGTCATTATAAGTGAAAAATGACGAAACCCAGCTACAATGAATAGTCCAAGCAATGGGGGGGTTTCTATTCGCAAAAGGTCGGAAAGAAATGATATTTGGTGGGATGGTAGACATATGGGACAATGGCCTAGTTTACACCGTGAAATAATTTGATCTGGGCCGAGGGAACTAATGGAGTGGGGATAGATTGACTCGAATTTATTTAGTTTGTGCCTGTTTACAACACATCATATACTTGAAAATTTGTACATTAGTTGAGGAGCACCAGGAGCAAGCAAACCTAACCTATAAACGCTTCACTTGTGCAAAAATGTTTTCTAAAAAGAAAATTACATTTGCGGTTTTATGCTAACAGTTGTAAAACAAATTCAAAGAAATAGATGGAAAGAATTATTAGAAATGCTTAAGAAAACAATTGGGACCTTTCATGTTTGTGGCTCCTCTTGATATTACAATTTGTTGGATTACTTAATAATTACAATTATTATTATTATATTTAAAAGTTTCTTTATTTGTTGTTCTTTATGCGTGAACGACGACTCTAACCTCACAAACTGACATTTCCTAGATTTGTCTAATACGTCTACGTTTACACCACATTTTACGTTAGGTTCGGTATTTAACCACGAACTATATATGGTCTGATACTCCTGCTCAAGAGAATCAGACCAAAGGCGGATCAGCTTAGTTCAGACTGTTTACATCGAACGCACTATACTGCCCTGCTAAGGCAAGAAGTCGTAACTGCAAAAAAATAATTTTTGAGATTTTAATTGCATTTGCACCGTATTAGTGATCCTCACCACTGGCACTGTACAAAATGTAGAAATCGTATCTAAAGCAAAACTAGTGAATATACATAATAGACCGTGGGATAGTGAGATTTTTTTAAACGTTTGGTTCCTATCTGGCCTTTTGGTAGTCTTTTGTGCCTGATTTGTACTAACCATTTTCGTGTTTATCAAACGGTTATCCAGGGCCCCTCAGCGGAAAACAAAAAAGAAAATTTCATGAAAATGAGCAATTTCAAACGTTTTGTTCCTATCTGGCGTCAAGTTAGACTTACGTTTTAAAGAAAAACATCCGACGGAAGCTTATCGCCAGACAAATTCCGTGGGCCGGAAGGCCCGAAATTGCAATCCGAAGTTGTAAGAAAAAATGGTCAAAATAAAACGATTTGGTTCTTATCTGGGAATTGTATATATAGGTAAATAGATTATAATTATCGCGATATAACAAACGCCAGACAAATTCCGAGGGCCCAACAGTGAAAAAATTATTGTTCAAGTTGTCAACTATTCCGCGAAAATCAAACGATTTACATTCGTCTGGCATTTGTTTTTTTGTTAATATTAGGCAATAAGTAGTTTCAATTTAAGTTTCCCAGTCGAATTGGCTGGGTCCCCTGATTAGCCAGACAAAAAGAAAAGCGCGAAAAAAATGCCATTTTTCAAACGATTTATTCCTGTCTGGCATTTGGATTTTAAAAAGATATGTTAATAAATAAGCCATATGTCTAGTCCCAGATAAAAAGCTTGGGCCCAGACGTAGATATGTTGAGCGAAAGTATCGAAAAATCAAAAAACAGTCGTGTAAAAATCGATGCATTTTCAAACGATTTACACTCGTCTGGGATTTGTTTTTTTAAAAAGATATGTTAATAAACAAACCATATTTCAAGTGCCAGACAAAAATCTGGGGCGCAGCTGTAGATATATCGCAAATTTTGAGGTTCAACAGTTGGCAACTTTTTAATCCTGGCTCCTACGCCAAAAGACTACTCTAGCTAATTTAAATAGAATAAAACTTGCTAAAACTTTTTTTTTTTTTATTTTTTGAATTCCGACAAAAATGAAGGAATTAGAGGGGGGGCGGGATTTCTCCATTTTGTCACCGTAATTAATCGGTAATTAATTGAAATCGATCTCATATATGATGTTCACTTAATATCATGTACTACTTTGACGTTCCGTTAATCTCGGCCCTTCGAAACACAGGTTTCTGAGAACAAATATTTTTTTTTAGATTTACATACATTATAGGAAAACGTGTAATTTCCTACATTTCCTCGAATATCTCGATAATTATTGTTTTTTTCGAAAAATTTGTAGATAGCTTATGTAAAGAGAATTGATTGAGCTTTCCGACACTTTTTTATTTTTTCTCTAACATAAAGAGCAAAAGACCAAATATGCGGACGTCTCAAAGCCAACCGCTACCCAGTCTATTAATTAGGGTGAAGACGTACCGCTCGGCTAAAGTACACCATCTGTGGGTCCCCACGCGAGACTAGTTTCTCGATCTGACGTCACAGTGCTTTTCGTGAGGAGTAGCGAGGATTTCAACTTTAATTATTTATTGCAAAGTAAGTACTGCGATTTAAGAGCTGATATTCGATGTGGCGTGTTTTTTATACATAAACACACACTTTAATGAAATACAAAAAAAAATGGGCAAGTTCTCCATTAGCAAACGATAAATAAAAATCACCCCAGGACGAGCGGGGAGTATAAAAAGCAGCGTCGCTCGCAAACAATGCATACCATATATGTTTCTACCACATCACATCTTACGTGTCTTATGTCGCGTGCATTAAAATGAGAGAAGAAATCACTTTCGTGTGGTTGACTACCTACGCCAAGGGAGAATGAAACAGGTACGGACTTACGAGGACTCTCAGTTCCTATGGTGTAGTGCAGAGTTGTAAATTATATATTAATATGTAATAATTTATATTTGTCCTTTTGCTAGTATGTAACTTATTTATTGTAAATATTATTCGATCGAGGGATTATGAATGTGAAAGTGACAGTTATATTGATTCCAGTGATAAAGAAAATCAAATTCCAAATGAGTTTCAAGTGAGAAAAAAAACGGCATTTCAAGGGCGGATCTGGACCTTGAGCTTGGGGGGGGTAACATAGCCGCGTGTTGAAAATAACAGAAATGTTTTTCCTCGAAAATTAAAATTGATGAGCGGGGGGGAAAAAATCTCAAAAAAAATTATAAACACAACTAAATATATTCAAAAATATAAAATAAAATAATAAAAATTATGAAATTTTAAAATGAAAGTTGATTGTTTGCGGAATCTTGTTACCCCGTTACCTCCATAAATCCGCGCTTGCGGCATTTAAGTAGTGACGCGAAACACATTTGTTTAAATATGTATAATACTCTTTTACAATGACAAGCTAATGAAATGCCAGACGAGTGTGAATCGTTTGAAAATGCATCGATTTTTACACGACTGTTTTTTGATTGTTCAATACTTTCACTCAACATATCTACGGCTGGGCCCAAGCTTTTTGTCTGGAACTTGAAATATGGTTTATTTATTACCATATCTTTTTAAAATCCAAATGCCAGACAGGAATAAATCGTTTGAAAAAATGGCTTTTTTTCGTGCACTTCTTTTAAGATTTAAAATATGTTTGGCCCACGCTTTTGGTCTGGGACTTGAAATATGGTTTATTTATTACCATATCTTTTTAAAATCCAAATGCCAGACAGGAATAAATCGTTTGAAAAAAATGGGTTTTTTTTCGTGCCCTTCTTTTAAGATTTAAAATATGTTTGGCCCACGCTTTTTGTCTGGGACTTGAAATATGGTTTAGTTATTACCATATCTTTTTAAAATCCAAATACCAGACAGGAATAAATCGTTTGAAAAAATGACTTTTTTTCGTGCACTTCTTTTAAGATTTAAAATATGTTTGGCCCACTAAAAATGTCTGTGAATGATACAATACATTTTCGTTTTGGTTAATTTTTATAGAAAAAATCATTTCACATGAGAACCAATCGTTTGATTTTCGCGGAATAGTTGACAACTTGAACAATAATTTTTTCACTCGGAATTTGGCGTTTGTTATATCGCGATAATTATAATCTATTTACCTATATATTCAATTCCCAGATAAGAACCAAATCGTTTGATTTTGACAATTTTTTCTTACAACTTCGGATTGAAATTTCGGGTCTTCCGGCCCACGGAATTTGTCTGGCGATAAGCTTCCGTCGGATGTTTTTCTTTAAAACGTAAGTCTAACTTGACGCCAGATAGGAACAAAACGTTTGAAATTGCTCATTTTCATGAAATATTCTTTTCTGTTTTTCGCTGAGGGGCCCTGGATAATCGTTTGATAAACACGAAAATGGTTAGTACAAATCAGGCACAAAAGGCTCCCAAAAGGCCAGATAGGAACCAAACGTTTAAAAAAATCTGTCACTATCCCACGGTCTATAACGAATATGTGTCGTATCTACAAAATAGACTTATTCACTAAGCTCAAAAATCATATCCGATCATTACCAGATTTATTTGTCATAACTTAACATATATACAATGTTTTGTTATATGGTTACACTGATAAAAGGGACATATTTATTTGCCAAAAAAGAAAATCATGAATTATGAAATGTAGATGGCATAACATAATTCAGAAAACAGTTGATTTCTCTAAAATTACATTTTTTCAGATACGACTTCTTGTCATAGCAGAGCAGTATACTTTTAATACAAAGTATGGTTCGCAAAAGGTACTTAGTTCGCAAACCAAGCTGTCGGTGTAAACTAGGCCCCTGATAGTACACCTGAGTTTGCGACCTCGGGGGGTTGCGACTCGAGGGGTAGGGGGGGGTGAAAACTCTGCGCTTTTCGGGAAATAGCACCGTTGTGATAAGTGCTATGGAAAAAAAGTTCAAATGAAATACGTAGAGAACAAAATTGTGCACAATTTGATAATTAAAAAATGCCCATATCGGAGTATGTAGGGACGCGCTTCAAAAAATCATATATTTTATTATATACGATCAAATGTATCAAATCTGGCATCTGCAGACTCAGAAAACATTACTCTTTCAGAAAAAAAAAAGTTACAGAATTGTAAAAAACATAAGTATATGGATTTTCGTGAATTTATTTGTAAAATTAGAAGAATTGAAGAATTATTATTTTTTCAGTATTTAAGGGTGGTTTCAACCCTCAATATTTTCGTCTTCCCCATATTTTGACCCCATAATCATATTCAGCGACCTGAAAGATATAAGTATATGGATTTTTGTGATTTTATTCGTAAAATTAGAAGACATTAATTTTTCAGCTTTTAAGGGTGATTTCAGCCCTTAATATTTTCGACTCATAATTTTGACCTCACATTCAAATTCAGCGACCTCACAAACATAAGTGTATGGATTTTCGTTAATTTATTCGTAAAATTAGAAGAGTCATTAATTTTTCAGATTTTAGGGGTGGTTTCCATCCTTAAAAATAAAAAGCAGCTAATGCCACAATATAGATTTTGATGTACGTATTTTATAAAGCATGTTGCAAAAAAAAATTAAGGAAATTCCTTTCATCGTTTTCGAGCCGGGAATTTTACCATTTTTATTGCTTCACTTACTGTACTAATAAATAATTATAAATTTTTATTACAAGGATAATGATGTAAACTAATTGTTTCCTAAGTTTTCGTTTTCGATATCATTCATTAATATAATTGATGGAGCATTTAAGCACCTAACTCCTTCACATAGTAAACATGCTATAGAACAATTTAAACCAATTTTTCTACATCCACAAGCAGAGCCATACCCAGTTTTACATGAACAAAAAACCATTTTCAATAAATTTTCAGAAGCTGGTGGTTCGTTCATTGTAACTGGTACTAGTGAATGATCTTTTTTTCCATCCCCATTCTTTTGACAACTTATCATGTCCGATCCACAAATGTAGTACTTGTAAATACACTCTTTTTATATGTCCTGAACTAGCATCGAGTGTACCTAGGTATTAATGAAACTAAGTTGACACAGGTATTTTTACTTGTAGCTTTAAGAAACTATTGGTATCGAAAATGATTTATATTTTCTTGATTTTTATTAGCACCATATAATGCTAAAATGCATAAAATATCCGATTGCAAAATATTAGTGACTTCAGCATTTTCATCAGTAAAGATGATAGCAGCATCTTGTAAATCTGTACTGATTTACGGATTTTCGAAATTGCGATAATTTTCAATAGCTAAACTTTTTAGTTTATGGCATTAGAAATAAAAAAAATTCATTCAAATCCATTCATTATAGCTGGGTTCCGAGGTATAAACCTAATTGCACTGGACTAATTTCGGATGATATTCGATATTTGAATTTGGGGATAATATACGCCATCATGCCGGAATTCAAATTTCAAACGTAAAAAAAAATACTAAGAGACAATAAACTAAAATTTTATCGCTGTATTTATTAACTAGAACCTCTAAGCTGTTCACCACATATATAGTCCATGTAAAACGCAGGGTTTGACGCTCGGAATGCCCCCCTCATCGGGACCACTTGTATTTTATGTTTTTTGCGTCGCTGATCACGAAAATCGGGGTCCCGTGGCTCTAAAAATGCCAAAAACCACCCCATTTGGGGGGTTTTCGCGGTAATGTGAATAATACTGTAAAATAATGTTATGAATGTGCTAATTGTAATGATATTTTGCCAGTTCAGTATGTTCATCTAAAATAAGGACAAATTTTACACTGAGGGTTAACCAGAGGTTGGAAAAATGATAGATTTCTTTTTTCACTTTTTGATTTGAGATTAGATGAATGGGGATTGTACAATGAAGAAAATTTTTTTCCAACCCTTCAGGGGGTGAAAACTACCCCAATATCGCCTTTAAATTGAACTAACGCTTAGAAAATAAGTAGAGACGTATACTTTTTAGTTTGCTTGTAACTTCTGATAAACTTCCGTCGAAAAAAATACTACTAAATTTTTTCACCCCTTTAAGGGTGAAAAGTACCCCAAGCTTGCAGGGACGGTAGAAAGGTAGAAACATTCTTGATAAATGAACACTTCATATTTTTAATAAAAAAATATAAATATGATAATCTAAATATAAATGGACGCAATAGTTATTTATTTTACAAGGGAAAAAAGTATTAGATTTTAGTTCGAGGTTAAAATCGTAATATTGAGTTTAAAAATTTGCGAACTTATTTATTGGATATTTTGAATATTCAAAGTTCAAAAATGGACATTTCTGATTCAGACATTTCTTTTACACCACCGGAATTAGCAGAAGCAGCGAAAGTAGCATCACTAAAATTATTGCCAGCTAAATCGCGGAAAATTTACGAAACCACGTATTCAGGATTTATGGAATGGAAGGTGAAAAACACATGCAGTTCTTTCTCGGAGACGGTGTTATTGGCTTATTTTTCGGAATTGGCACAACAACAAAAGCCAACAGTGTGGTTGAATTATTCAATGATTAAAAGTACGTTACAATCCAACAATAATGTAGACATTTCAAAATATTGCAAACTAATTACATTTTTGAAGCAAAATGGGAAAGGTTACATGCCCAAGAAATCTTCGATTTTTACGAGTACACATATTAGTGATTTTTTCAATAATGCTCCTGATGAAGTTTATTTAATGGCCAAGGTTGTTGTTGTATTTGGGATTGCAGGAGCTTGTCGAATTTGTGAAATCAGCCAGGTAACATTAGATGATATTGATGATTCTGGAACGTTATTAATTGTGAAATTTAAGCAAACAAAGAATGATGTAAACAGGAGATTTGTAGTTACTGAAAATTATATTAAATTTTACAGAATGTACATAGCCCTTCGTCCAGCAGCAGCAAAGGATCACCGCTTGTTTTATGCATATCGCAATGGAAAATGGATTAATCAGGTTGTCGGTAAAAACCAATTTTATAAGATACCGTAGCCAATTATCTTCTACTTGAAAATGCTAAGTCATATACAGGTTATGCATTTCGAAGATTGTCTGTTACACTTTTAGTTGAAACTGGAGGAGACTTGATGACACTAAAGAAACATTGTAGTTGGAAGTCATCAACGGTAGCTGAAGGGTATGTTGATGAATCGGTGGCGCATAGGACAGAAATATCTAATAAAGTGTTTAGAACGTGTGGCAGTGCATTAAGACCCAATTTGCGACCAGGTCCATCAACGGCAGTTGTGTCAGTGGCAGAAAATATGATTTCAACTCAAGAAAATTCCACTGTAACAGACATTCCCAATCGTTCGAGGAATATGTCTGTCATGCAATGCACATTTAACAACTGTACTTTTGACATTAAGAAAATGTGTACATATCCGGGAAAAGATAATTTAATAAAAAGTGACATTTTGTTACCTGTCAAAAGAAATAAAATGTCACTTTTTTTCCGTCACAGAAAAAACAGTATTATTCACATTACCGCGAAAAAAAAACCAACAGAGGTGGTTTTTGTCATTTTTAGAGTCGCGGGACCCCGATTTTCGTGATCAGCGACTCAAAAAACATAAAATACAATGGTCTCGATGAGGGGGGCATTCCGAGCGTCAAACCCCGCGTTTTACATGGACTATATCCTTGGTCAAAGACCACCTTACAGAATCACCCAGTGCTATAAATAACGTATTATAGAATTATTTTGGTGACGTGATGTTTAGATCCATCAAATAGCTAATCCGGTTGTGATGATTGTTAGATAAATAATTGTATCTGAAAATTAATCCTGTTTTGCTATCCCACAAGTCGTAAAAATACCAGTACAATATTATAGGTACTTATATAATTAATTATTTCTACTTTTGGCGAGCCTGATGACAATAGTAATACATATCTGTGGAATTATCAAGTTATCTAAGTATATAAACAAGTTTTAAGGATACTCCATTTATCTAATTTTTTTTTTTAATTTACACGCAATTGTTGGATTAAGATACTTGATTTTAGATACCATACCAATAGTAGAGTAAAATCTGGAAGTAAAGTCGCTTAGTTTTCGAGAAAAAAAAACCGGCGTAGAACCAAACCAGACTTAGTGGGATTCTTTAGTAAGATAATCGTGTACACGAAATCATTTTTTACGACATTTTTTGGTGGTCGAGAACTTTTTTATTTCGGAAAAACTCAAAAAAATAGATTTTTAATGAAATATGTTTTCTAACGTCTCCACCGCTATATCTCTGAAAACATTTGTGCTATCAAGCTATTTTTTTTTTAGATTAAAGTAGGCACAATAGCGCTTCGAACAACGTCCCACGTGAACCCGATTTATTTTTTTTTAAGTTGGTAAAATAATAGGAAACTCAAACTTGTTATTTTCAGTAGCGTAATTTTAGGCAATCGAGAAAAAAATTTATTTATGAAAATTTGTATATACATGCTGCGTACAAATTGAAGCCAATAGTTGAAAAAAGTTTTTAGGATAAAAATTTTCAAGTCCCGTTGATAGTATTGAGTCAGCGATTTTTTTTTAACGGGCCAAAGTCATATTCTTGCGCGCTCGGCTGTAGCAAGCCTGCCGACTGCAACGATCTGACGGTTCCGGTCGGGGTGTATGTGGTAGTTTAACTTATATCAATAGGTGCAAAACCAGTAGTGATCAAAAGATCTAGGGGATCAATATTATTGTTCAATATTTCATATATTGTACAGTAGTATTGATCATATGTTGTTAATATTAAGAAATTGTACAAAAAATATTAAATAGTCTCCTTTTAATAATAAAAAGACATAGGTAGATATAAATACCTAATCTATAAATATCAAACAATGTTACTAACTACCCATCTAATTAATAAGTTATTAGACATTTTTAAATGAATGAAAGTAAAAACGTACGCATAAAATGAGTTTTATTGTTGAAATAAATTTTCTATTTGGATAGATAAATATGTAGTATGTAGTTTATGTAGGCCCTACATTAATAGCATTCTAATTCGTTCATATCTGCCTCGAAATCTTTAATAATGTTGTTACAGGAACGACATTTGCACTCCTTGCAACATTTTAGGCCTCCCTCAAAAGAAGCACATTTTCGATTGTTACAATTTTTATCCGAACAATGAATACTTAATGATTTTTGACAACCGCCACTTCTACGCGACTAATCTGACCAACCCTGCATACTACAGTACCTAGAGGTAAAAAATATGCAAAACTTCGGAAAAATGTCATATTGAACGGATTTCGTTCATTTTTGGCAGTATAATAGTAAATGCTTCACAGAAAAGTTTCTATATTGTGCGGAGGCTTGCTAATTTATAGGGGGTGGATGCCACCCCCTCAGGATGTGGCACTTAAAAAATATACATATTTATTCCCAGACAGCACTCGATAGCCTTAGGACAACCACTGGCCATCCTTGGAGGATAAGCGGGACGTCCTGGGGACGTCCTAAACTGGGTTAATCCCGATTTCGGACCTCCTGTGGATATCCTTTTGGTGCAAATCGGGTTTGCCCATGGATGTCTTCAATGGGATAGCCCATGGTCGTCCATAGGAAGAAAAGGGGATCAATTTGGGTAAAAATCCGGACAACCTACAGACATCCACAATGGGACAGCCCATGGTTGTCAATAGGAAGAAAAAGGGACCAATTTAGGTTAAAATATGGACAACCTACAGACACCCACAATGGGATAGCCCATGGTTGTCCCCATAGGAAGAAAAATGGACCAGTTAGGTTAAAATCTAGACATCTACAAAAGTTACATTCGGTTATCCATAGGTATCTCTTTCGAAAATATTGTGATTGCTGTAGACAACAATTTGAAATTCTGGGTATACTCACTCACCCTTCCCTTGGGTAATAAATAAATCTCATATTGCAAAAAAATAATAAATAATAAAATATGCATTTGCAATATGTGCATTTTTTATGTAGTGGATAGACTACACTTTTGTTTCTTACTTTTTGGCAGTAAACACTGCTGACTAGGTGAGTATCGCAACAGAAGTAATTTGCAAATTGCATGGAGAGCCATCTACCATAACTTATTGAAACTAGCGCTAAGAACAAGCTAGCCAATATATAAATATACAGGTATCCAATATACTTACCTATATTCAACTCAAACTTGTATCTCATTGTTAAATTAAGAGTATGATTTGCGGTAGGACACATAATATTTTCATTGATATATATGAAAAAGGTATATACGGGTGGGCGTGCACCTTTGACCAATGAAATATGCCCAAAGGCGGAGATACACAGATTGTGTAATATAAGAGAAATAGTTCAAATATATTTCTGTCGTACAGAGTCGAATTCGCGTTGGGTGCACAAGAATTTTTATTTAAAGTAATTTGAGTAGGAAAACTGAATGCGGTTGTAGTGATTCCTTAGGCAGTGGTTTTTAATTAAAAGAAAAAACTATCTGTAGGTACATAATGTATATTTACAGTGTACAGGGTGTCCTAGTTAACGCGTTATGTCCGATTTTCTCGGTAGTTTTTGAGATAAGTATTTTTTTTCCGGGGAATCGATGCCGCTAAGAAACATATAATTGAACATCAAAGAAGAATTGATCGTATTATTTATGTTCTTAATTGACTATTAAAGGAAAGTAAAAAAAGGCATGTAAATTTTAAATATCACTTCCGGTTTACATGGCAATGGCGTTCTTTTTCTTGAAAATAGAATATTAATTACTTCCACATCCAGTGGAAGTATAGTAACAAAAAAATTTTTGAAAATTTTTATTGTTCAGATAGGCTTAGACTGTCATGAAAGGTCGACATTTTAAGTTTCAGCGAAAAAAAATTTCTGTCTGTCTGTCGGTCTAACTTTTTTGTGCGAACGATTACTCTGGAATATTTTTTTACTTTATAGTCCAAAAATTTTTATTGAAAAATTACCAAAAATCCTCGCTATGTTGGGGTGATTTCTATTACGAATAACTGGCAAAATAAGGATACATATATTACTTCCACATCCAGTGGAAGTATAGTAACGACAAAAAATTTTTTTTAAATTTTTATTGTTCATATAGGCTTAGAATATCATGAAACGTCGAAATTTTAAGTTTGAGTGAAAAAAAAATTTCTGTCGGTCTGTAACTTTTTTTTTGTGCGCACGTTTACTCTGGAACCGTTTGAGATATTGACTTGAAATTTGGTACACATATGTACTTTAACGAGAACTAGATTATATTTTCATCTTGTTCCGTCGAAGGGTTGGGGGGTAAATTGGGGTAAATTTGGGGTAAATAGGTAAATAAAGCAGGTAAGAGTTCATAAAATTGGTATTTACTATATACAAGAGAAGCTAAGGTCTCAAAAAAAATTTTGGCATTAGCCACCCCCATTACCACCCCCACCCCATTATTAAAGAGGATGGAAAACAAAATTTGATTTATTGTGTGTACAAGAATCAGAAACCTCAAAATATTTTTTACCTTATCCACCCCCACTGCCACCCTCTATCACCACCCCACACCCCCCACCCCACTACCGATGTGGGTTATCGTTTTATGGGTTTTTGAGGTAGACGAATTCAAATATTATATTATTAAACAATTATTTCCACATACAACATTTTTTCGTTGTAAGTGACTTGGATAGAAAATCTGGATGTGGAAGTAGTGATTCCTTGGGCAGCGGTTTTTTTTATTGTTAAATTAGTGTACAATATCGATAATTCTATCATTTCCAATTGAAATTAAAATTTTGTGGACATGCCTATTGAAAGTCGTATTTCGGAGATATGAACTTTACTTTGCTTTTTTTTAAATTAACACTCCATATATGTACCATTTGAAACGCCATAAAAAAGCTTTGTTTTTATAATATGGTACTTATCTTAAACAAATTTTGTCTAGTTTACTATAAATTTACAATTTATCAAATTAGCCATGGAAAACAAAAGTATGTAAATTAAAATAAACAATATGTTAGTTCTGTATAATTTCAATTTATTTTAAATAAAATGGAGAATTTCAATAATTGATACAGTGTGTTTCACTTGAAATGGTAACACCCCAATAACTTTTTTATTTTGTTTTCGATTTGAATCACACTTTACTTACAAATTAGTATCTACTTATGACCAAAGCCACTACCAAAGCCACCTGCGGTACCAAAATATGTGGAGAAAATCGGAAAATCATATTAGGCATTTTTTTGTCGGAAAATTTTGTTAATAAAACTTGTTCAGAATTATCCAAAATGTCCAAAATTTAATCAAAATTAAAAAATGAAAAACTTGAAATTTTAAAAATTTTGAAAATAATTATTTAAAAAAAAACTGTAAATTGCTTTACAACTACCTGGCAGCTTGGGTTTAATTTCAAACAAAATTGTCATAGTACAGTTTTCTAAACGAAAAAACCCATTAAAATGATATTTTCGGACTTTGACATTATTTTAATAAAAATTTATATATTTTTTATTTTGATTAAATTTTGGACTTAAGGTTTCTGAACAATTCTGAACAAGTTTCATTGACAAAATTTTCCAATAAAAATATGCTTAATATGATTTTTTGATTTTATCCGCATATTTTGGTACCGCAGATGGCTTTGCATTTGTAGGAGGTGAATTTTTTTCTGGTCATAAGTAGATCCTAATTTGTTCCATACTTAAGTAAAATTTGATTCAAATCAGAAAAAAAAAATTAAAAAGTGAAACACACTGTATATTTTTCGGACTACCATGACTTAATGTAAGAAAACATAAAACTTAATATTTACTATAGTTTTTAAGAAAAATACTGTGTCATATATCATTGGAAAGATTTTTCTATGGCCTTTCAAATGGTGTAAAGATATATTTAAAAAAACCAAGGAAAAGCTCATATCTCCGAAATTTGACTTGTTTGAATTGTTTTGCTGAAACGATGTTTGGAAAATACATGTGATATCCCATAACATTTATTTTTGAACTTATTTACGTAACTCCCAAAATAAAGAAGTTAAATGAGGTTCTAACGTTTGCACAACCACCCTGTACTGTTGACTATAATAAGGAACTTTAGTCTAGTTAATATAAAAAACACGTTCTCAAATAAATTAAACATGTTCTGATAGAACATATTAATAATAATAATTTTTTGTTTTTGTCTTTGGTGTTTTTCAAAAAAATTGCCGCCCTTGAATTTTGCCGCTAGAGCCCCTATAGCCCCCCCCCCCCCCAAATACGCCACTGACTGCGCTCCGTCAGAAACCCTAAAATACCTATATGCATGTTTGGAGCATATTTAATGTCCGATATATCAAAAAATATTACAGCTAGATCTATCAATCCTTATGTTTGAAATCGGGGATAAAGGATCTAAAAGAATATGTAAAAATATACAGGGTTTTCATTGTTATATCACGTGACATATGCAAGCAATTGTTTTTTAATTGCATTTAAAAAAATATGCATAGTTATAATTCGTCCGCTGTCCTGGATTCCTAAATTTTTAAAAAAATTCGTAACCCGCATCCCCGAAAATCTCCAGATATCGATTTTCAGTCGAATAGGACCATAGATGACGAAATTCGTCCACCATCTTGGATTTCCAAATTTTGACCAAAAATTCGTAACCCGCATCCCCGAAAACCCCCAGATATCGATTTTCAGTCGAATAGGACCATAGATGACGAAATTCGTCCACCATCTTGGATTCCCAAATTTTGACCAAAAATTCATAACCCGCATCCCCGAAAACCCCCAGACATCGATTTTCAGCCAAAAAGGACCATAGATGACGAAATTCGTCCACCATCTTGGATTCCTAAATTTTGACCAAAAATTCGTAACCCGCATCCCCGACAACCCCGAGGTATCGATTTTCAGTCGAATAGGACCATAGATGACGAAATTCGTCCGCCATCTTGGAGTCCTAAATTTTGATCAAAAATTCATAACCCGCATCCCCGAAAACTCCCAGACATCGATTTTCAGTCGAATAGGTCCATAGATGACGAAATTCGTCCGCCATCTTGGATTCCTAAATTTTGACCAAAAATTCGTAAACCGCATCCCCGAAAACCCCCAGATATCGATTTTCAGTCGAATAGGACCATAGATGACGAAATTCGTCCGCCATCTTGGATTCCTAAATATCTTAGCAGTATGAGATTCCTCGGAAAACCTACGTCAGACTGGATTTTGAACCATAAACTTATCTCAGAAACTACCGAGAAAACCGAGCATAGCGCGTTGACTGGGACACCCTGTACATTTGGCTTGGTAATAATTTCGAATAAATTGATTTCTGACCTAACTAAAAACCGCATTCAAACTTTCATAATAAAATTTGTAGGAGTGTTTATACAAAACGGTCCTCTCTATTTGGCACCTTTTATTTATTTATTAACATTTTCAAGAATTTCATCTATTAAGTCATTCCAGTAAGATAAAATAATTTATAAATAAATTTAAGATTACAATTACCAGAACTCCTGAATGCTTCCCTGGCAAGCATTCATTCGCGTCTGGTCTCCATGACAACAAGTTCCTCCCTAAAGTCTGAGAGCGTGTAAAGCTATGCGAATGCCGAGGCGAGTGCCATCTATTGACTATTTATTGAATCTATGTTTGAAAATTAAGAGGTTATATTTTATCCACGTAATTAATTAAGGACTATCTAGGGCGTCACGATTTCGTTTTTTGTAAATTCCAATTTTTCGACGTCAATTTTTTCGTTGATCACGTGTTTTTGATTAAAACAAAAAATTAAAAACGTGACGAACTAGAATATATATTTTAATACATACGTACAAAATTTGAAGTTTCTATCTTCAAAAATAAGCCGAATAATTCGTTTCTTCATTTCACTGATCGCAGATTATACTCTTAACGATAATTAATATTTTAATAGTTTTTATTATCAACTTCTTACAACGTGTTGATTACAATGAACTCGCTTAATAACTGAAGATTCATCCCTGACTCTGTATGCAACACATAACACACACACAAATATATTTTTGGTTATATACAACATAACTCATTGCAAAATCGTGAATTGAAACTTATACGTCTCTTTGTTTTTTTTTTTGTTGAGGGCAAGACTTTTCAAAAAAACGCCTGGATTAATAAGAAAATTAGACAGATAAGTAGTTTGTAAACAATATTAATATTTCACGATGAAAAGCATACGTAAATCCCAAAGTATTGGTCACTTGTATTTATATTTGCAATGAAGATATTTTGGTATTATTACTTTGTTTGAAGCCTTTCATGCAGATGTGTATTTATCGGAAAAATAGCGATATATATTACCATCTTATTTACATATTTTTATGCCACATAAAGAGTTACTATTTGTGCTGATAATATAAATTTTTTATTTTATATATTTACTGTATCTAGTGGATATCCCTATGCTGGCTATTATTAGGGTCATATTTTATAAATAATGTCTTCCACTAATAAAGTTCATTCTGTCACGAAAATATAATGTAGGTAAATAAAAACTAAATAAATTTTTTTTTATTTGTAAGTACCGTACGTGAATTATGAGTTATCATGTATTTGGAACCTACATTAGCCCAACAGGTTGACCTATGGATGGCCCTTGGGATAGCCTTTGGTTATCCCTATATAGGTTTTATGTAGGACATTAACAACCCTAAAGGCTATCCTATAGATATCTGTATAGGTTATCCAGTGGATATCCCTATTCTGGCTGTTATTAGGACCGAAGGATAGCCTTTGAACTTCCTATTGGCATCCCTAATGAACAATCCATTTATCGGATATACGGGAGCATTTTAGGATGTCCCGGGGTGATCCTGTGCTGTGTGGGTTGGCGCTGAAGTAGAATCAAATTTTAAGAAGAAAAGGTTCTATGCAATTTTTCACATAAATTGATAGTTTTTAAGTTATAACGACTTCAAAATTGCGATTTCAGCTAAAAAAAAAAAGGTATTTCCAAACGGCTTTCGTCAAGTATCTCGAAAAGTATTACTTTATCGAAAAAATGTTGCAGACCAATTACAGAAAGTACAAACTGGGAATTAATTATATTTTTTGTTTATTGATGTAGGATTAATAATTTCGGAGATATTTAAGTATACATTTGGCATCCAAGTGTTCATAAGATAATTATTTAGAGTGAGAGTTAAATATCGCAGAAACTGTGACACCTACGTCAAGGGTGCTAATAGGTAGAATAATATGTTATTAATTAAGCTTTCAACTGTTTTTCAATTTGTTTCTGTAGCATAAAAAACAAAGAAGTTATGACCGAAACAATTTGCGTCTACACATTTTTTCACTAACAACGTCGTCATTTTGTTACTGTAATTAGCCAGTAATTAAAAAAAGGAATTTCAAACACCGTTCCTCATTAATATATAGCATGACGTAGATGCTCAAATTTTTTGGTTTGTATACAGCACTTGCTTTAGAAAAAAATACTGTTTAAACTATAAAGGTATTTTCGATGAAACGTATTTTTTTTCCTCTTCAAAATATATCAATAAATATTAGTTTTATTAAAAAATGGGTAGATACCAAAAATAAAGCTCATAAACTGATAATGAATTTCGCTTGTTAATTTATTTACATAGATTTAATAGTTTCGGAGATATGAAAGTTTACAAATGGCATCCGAACGTTTATAAGACGAAAAATGCAGTTTAAATGTTAAATATTTCAGAAATTGTGACACCTACGTCATGCATGCTAAGAAATGAAATTAAAGACAATTAATTGCGATTTCAAATTATTTTTTACTCCTTCCTGTAGCATAAGAAATAAAGAAGTTATGACGGAAAAATGTGCGTATTTATACTTTTTTTATATAAAAAGGTCGCCATTTTGTTAATATAATTAGCCAGTAATTTAGAAAAATTATCTCAAATACAGTTTTTCGTTAAGATGTAGCATTACCTAGATGCTCAATTTTTTTTGCTCATTTAAAGCACTTGCCTTAGAAAAAAGTGCATTTTAAACTTTAAATTTAATTTCGGAACACTACCAAATATAAACTTAAATATCTCCAAAATTATTAATCCTACATCAATAAACAAAAAATATAATTAATTCCCTGTTTGTTCTTTCTGTAATTAGTCTGTAACATTTTTTCGATAAAGTAATGCTTTCCGAGAAACTTGACGAAAGCCGTTTGGAAATACCCTTTTTTAAGCTAAAATCGCAATTTTGAAGTCGTTATAACTTGAAAACTATCAATTTATGTGAAAAATTGCATAGAACCTTTTCTTCTTAAAATTTGATTCTATTTCAACTCCAATAAACATATATATTTTTTAAGTGCCACCCCCTATAAATTAGCACAATATAGAAACTTTTCTGTGGAGCATTTACTATTATACTGCCAAAAATGAACGAAATCCGTTCAATATGACATTATTCCAAAGTTAAAACCTCTAGTTACTGTAACTAGCATGCGAGGTGTATTAAATTGCGTCCCAATTTCGCATTTAGCGCTGATAAAAAAAATCGCTGTTGCCAAACGGTACACTTTAGGAAAAAATATATTATTCCAAAAACTTTTGTGATTATTAGGCTTTATTTTCTTCGCTGCATGTATGTAAATATTTTCAAAAATAAAAAAGTTTATCGATTGGTGAAGATTTCAATACATAAAATATATATTTTTAGTTTATCTGATTTTTAGAGAAATGAAAGTGCGAATTTTACACAAACCGTTTATATTGGTAAAAGCGCTACAGTGTGACCTTTAATTTGATACAAAACAAATTTCGGTACCTTTAATAGCTTTAAAGATATGGCAGTGGAAACAAAAAAAAAAACAATTTTCTTTAAAAATACATTTTTTTCACTTTTTATTGATTTAAAAAGTTCGAGACCACAAAAAAATGTCGTAAAATATGATTTCCTATGCCCGGTGACATACCCAAAGGAACCTAACATGTTTGACCTGGTTCTACGCCAAAAAAAAAAACGACACGATAGACTTACGAAATCGCTGCTCTATAAGGGAAAATGTCGAATTGGATGAAAATTTGGTATAATGTAGTTTATGATGTCCCGATCAAAAGTCTTAAAGAAGCGAGATAGAAAAATGGACAGTTTTCGAGTTACAGGGGGTCAAACATGCGGAAAACGGGTTCATCGGATTATTGATTACACATAGTTAAATATAACAAATATTATAGTTAGATAGTGCACAATTTGAACATTTAAACTTGAGGCAGCCATATATCTCGAAAACGATGCATTCTATAACAAAATGTTTTAAATAACAGTTGTTTCGAACCAAGTGGGGCAATAGTGCGTCGGAGTTCGATATGTCGAGTTCTACGTACGATAGCTAGAAATTAAAAAAAAATACAAATAAAAACTAGGTAAAAAAGTCTATAACCGGAAATTATTTTCGAATATACAGGGCGAGCCAAGACGAAATTACAGGATCAAGTGTCCTTTTTTTTAAATGGAATGTTATGTATATCAGTACATTTTTTGAAGCCTCTTTTTAGACTCTATTCATTCCTATATTATTATTGATTATCTCTCAACCACTTGGATGTAATGAATTTTTTTGTTGAAATAATGCCATCTGCAGATGGGTTTTAAAAAAAACTTAATGTTGAATTTTCTCAATTTTTTCAAATGGAACGAGCCCGTATATCTTTCGACGATGTGATGTAGAAATGAAAAACGAACATTTTTTGTAAGTTCACTTCTGTACAATAAAATCCCGTACACCTATTTTTCGCTATATTAAATCATTCTTTATTTATTTGTCAGTGTCAGTGTCATATTTTTGAAATGCCGAAATTAACTAAACATGAAAAAATTCTAATTCTCTAAAATTGAAGAGGGATGGTCTATCAGAGCAGTTGCCAACCATTATCACTTAAATAAAAGTACCTATATGAGTGTGAAGAAAAGGTGGGAGGAGGAAGGTATCATAAAAAGAAAAGACCGAAAAGTTCAAATCTCGCTCAAGATGAAGCGCTCCTTGGCTATTTGAAGGAAAATTCGTTTCAAACGCAGTAGACGCTGTGTCCATGACAAATTTTCCAGCATCGAGGTCAACAGCTAGCCGAAGGAGAATCGGAATTAAAAAACTGTACAAGTGCCAAGAAGACCATATTAACAATGTTGTGTTTACCGATGAAAAAGTTTTTCAGTCTTGTAATGTGATAGAAGACAATAATAAAAAAAACTATAAAAACACTATCTATTTTAATACAAGAAATTTAATACAAGAAAAGGACAAATAATTAAAATGAACAGATCCGGACTTAAAGCTATTGAACCAAAATTCAAATGCTGTAAAAAAGATTTGCATAATTACTGTTGTATCTCTCGTCATCAGATCTTCCATAAAAGCTGTTGGGAAAGGAAAAAAGAAGTGGCGGTGCTTGACAAACATAAAATTTATTGTTCGAAAATATGTGCAGAAAAAACTGATAAAGACCAAGAAATGATAGCTGAGCTCAAAACACAAATAAACGACCTCAAAGTAGAAGTGGAAGAAAAGGATATGCATATACAAAAGATAAAAAGAAGATCTCAAAACTTTGAACATGATGTTTTCGAAGCTGAACAAAACTATGTCACTGAAATAAGTGAACAAAACGCAGTAATAGTTAATTTAAAAATGAAACTGGATCAAATGATTTAAAAAAATAGTGAAATTGAAGAAGAGTTATGTAGAGAGCTTAATAAGCTCACTAGATACGAAAACGAGATTGAAATATTGAACCAAAAGAACCAAATTATGCGGGAATGTGTAAACAATCTATCATTGGAAAATAGTAAAATTTTAATGCAAATGAATAACTTAAAGAAAGATAATATTTCAGAGAAAAATAATGGTGATATTCATGAAAATAGAAGCAACAAATATCTGAACAAACAAAACATAAATAGAAAGCATTCTATCGAGACAATAAATGGTGTAAATAATAATAGGACAACACACAGTCTCCAAAAAAATAAAAATAAAATCCTAATACTATCGGATGAGCTAGGAAAAGGTATAAGCTCTAGGCTATGTTCACTTATTAGAGATTCCGAGATAACATCCGTTGTCAAACCTTTTGCGAACTTAAGGCCCGTTATCGAAAATGTTGAGGTAATGTCCAAAGATTGATTGATTGTAATCAAAATGATTTCATTATCATAATGGCAGGAAAAAATAATTTTTATAAAAAACAAATTCCTTCTTTTAAATTTATAAATGAAAAACTGAAAAGGTGTTCTAATGTGAATATAATTATTTCATCTGTACCATACTCCAAGAGTAATCTTTTAAATCAGCGCATTTATGATTATAATAGTAAGCTGAATTTGTTTATTGAAAAACTAAACAAATCAGTGGAGGGAAATATTGCTTATTATGAGATAAATAAAGAAAATTATGTCATTAATAAAAATACTATTAGTAAGGATCTGTATGACATGATTACAGTTGATAAAGTCAATCTAAAAAAGTCATTAATTTTCATTAAACCAAATGAAACATCTCCAAATCAAGCATCTGTAAATGAAAGTTTAGAAATAACTGACTTGACAATGCAGGGTGACAATTGTCCAGAAGAAAATAGACAAAACCGAAATGACAAATCTCAAATTACTTCTGATTTCTCCTACTGCATGCCAATCGTGGTGAATGAAATTCAAAATGTTGCTCAAAGAGAGGAGAATAATCATAATAATGACAATTTTTTTATACCTCAGACTCAGTCAGCTTCACTTAATAATTTAAAAGACCAAATATATAATAAAGACATCAACAAAGTTATGTTACTAAATATTAATATCCAGTCATTAACTAACAAAATAAATATATTCAATGCATGTTTAATAAATAACCACAATATAAATATAGTGAATTCCTTGAAATTCACATGCCTGAAACAAAGAAAGTAGTCAAAGAAAAAAATTACAATAAAAATAACAAAAATAAATGGTACACAGAAGAATTGAAACGAATGAAAAATCAGTTAGATGCTCTATCTACAATACACAATATAAGAAAAGATCAGAATTCTCTGAATGTATATCAAAATTTTAAAAAGGCATATATAAAAAGATTAAATGAACAAAAAAGGCAGCAAATGCTAATTATATAGCTGTTTCTGAAAATAAGTCAAAAGCAATTTGGACAATAATTAAGTCAGAAACAAGGAAAAATCAAAACTGTAATGACAATCAGGAGCAATCTACTTTGACAGCTGAAGATGTAAGTACCTTTTTTGCTAATATAGGACTGAATATAGCTGCCCAAATAAAATCATCTAGTCTAGCCGACGAATTTCTGAGAAGTCACACAATAGACAACAGTAGGTCTATATATTTGGAAGAAGTAGATGAAAATGAAATTAGAAATGTTATAATGAACATTAAAGGGAAAAAAACAAATGATATATATGGAATATCAACTTACATGTTAAAAAGAATTGGAGATGTTCTGGTGGAGCCAATTACTATAATAATAAACAGATGTATTCGAGAAGGTATATTTCCCAATGACCTGAAACATGCAAAAATTATTCCCATATACAAGAAAGGAGACGTTAATAACATCAATAACTATAGACCTATCTCAATTCTGCCAGTCATTTCAAAAATATTTGAAATTATTTTGAAGAACAGGTTAATAACATTTTTTGAAAAATATAAATTACTAAATAGCAGGCAACATGGGTATCGTAAAGGAAAATCAACCACCACAGCTCTAATAGAAACAGTAGAGAAAATAACGGAGGCGCTGGATAGACAAGAAGAGGCAGAAATAATTTGCTGTGATTTAAGTAAGGCTTTCGATACAGTTGACCATAAAGTTTTACTTGATAAACTACACTATTATGGCGTGAGAGGAACTCCACATAAATTATTCACTTCATATCTAACTAGTCGATATCAGACAATATGGTGGAATAATGAAAAATCAGATCCAATGTTAATAACCCAAGGTGTACCACAAGGCTCAGTGTTGGGACCCGTATTATTCATAATATATATTAACGACTTACTCTTTAATGTCAATAGTTATGGGGCTTGTCTATATGCGGATGATACGACTTTCATATCAAAAGGAAAAAATAAAATTGAATTAACAACTCAATCACAAAATATTCTACACGAAGCAAATACCTGGCTAAGTGCAAACTCATTGACATTAAATAGAGAAAAAACACAAAATATAATTTTATCTACAAGTAGGGAGAGAATGCATGAGAATGCATTTTTAAAATTCTTGGGTTTAACATTAGACAGCAAGTTAAACTGGAAAGGTCATATTGATGAGCTCAGCAAAAAACTTGCTTCAGCTATCTACACTATTAGGGTACTGAAAAATGTGTCTACCTATGAAACAGCTAGAGTTGCATATTTCTCAAATTTTCATAGCATTGCAGCATATGGAATTCTCCTTTGGGGAACAGCACCTGATGCTCATAAAATCTTCATTCTACAAAAGAAGGCAGTTAGAATATTATGTGGTATGACTCACAGAGAGAGCTGCAGAAATGCCTTCAAAGAACATAGCATACTTACCATTCCTGGATTATACATATTTGGTTGCCTTAAATACGTGCACTCACATAAAGAGAAATTTATACATCATTTTGAAAACCATCACTATAATACAAGAAACAGAGAACAGCTACAAATTCCGCACCATCGATTAGCTATAACGCAGCAGGGAGTGGACTACTGGGGTCCAAAATTATACAACAAAATCCCGCTTGAAATAAGAAACAAAAATTTGAATGTGTTCTCCAATTGGGTAAAACAATTATTGACCACCGAAGTGTTTTACTCTTTGACTGAATTTCTGGAGCAGTGATAATAGAAGTTTGTACTGATTACATGTGTGATTTATTGTTTGTTTGTCTACATACTTTAATAATGTTTGTAATATATATGTGTATATATAATATGTGTATGTATGTATATATTTATATATATTTTTTTATATTTATCTCTCGTGACAAAACACAATAGTGTTGTTATTTATTTTATTATAATTATTTATATACTTTGTCATTGACGTTTCCTGTAATATTCATTTTACAGAATAAAGCGATATTATATTATTATTAATGACGGACATATTCGGGTGCAAATACCAGGTTTCATAAACGCTACGTGTCTCCGCGGAACAGGTCCGGGCAGACACGTGCAGAACAGCCATGCAGAAAACCGCTTTTTAATGTTTTGAGCTTTCAGAATCTGGCCTTATCTCGGACACAATTTTTCAACGTCAATTTTTACATTTGTTATAAATCGAAATCATTAAATCATTAACATTTTTCCAAATACCTTACTTAGACATTTCACAATCAATGTCACTTTTTTTATAAGATAATAAAAAATCTAAAATCTAAATTCCAAAAAGACTGATTCACATCACTTAATATTAGTAAAAACTGGATTACTTGATTTTTCAAGTGTACGGGATTTTATTGCACAGAACTGTACTTCTCTATGATTAATTGCAACCATTTTCGTTTTATCGAGCAATAAGCACAAAATTCAAGAATAAACTTAAAAAATAGAGGTTTCTTCAAATAATTCAATAGAAAAAATTATAATAAGTGCTCCACATGTTGCCCATTTTGATTGACACACGTCTTTATGCAATTTTGAAATGAGGCCGCAACATGTAATGGGGTCACATTTCTTTGATGGTACATTGCCAGGAACTATTTATCTTCATTTTCTAGAAAACTATCTGCCACAATTATTGGTGAATCTTCCTGAAAGGATTCGAAATAGGATGTGGTTTCAGCAAGATGGTGCTCAACCACATTATTTAAACGCAGTTAGAGACCACTTAAATAATACCTACCCACTTCAATGGATTGGAAGAAATTGATCCACTAAATGGCCTGCTAGATCCCCAGATCTTACAAAAATTGATTTGTTTTTATGGGGATACGTGAAGAAAATTGTTTATAAAGACACACCAACTGCCCCTATCAATTTTGAGTCTCTTATACCTAGAGTTTTCAAACTCTGGAAATTATGACTTTTCTAATGATTCCGTGGACACCCGATATGTTCCTTCTTAACTATATCCTCAATTATTGTCAAGTACGCCAGTCAGGGAGGCAGTTTGAGCAAATGTCGAAGACAGAGATACTGGACGACCCTGTACATATTTCGTCGTATCCAAATTTTTAGCAATTTGACCTCCACTTAAAAATATTTACACACTATATAAATATTAGTTTTAATTGGCCTTAACTGAAATAATAGCCGCAAAACCTTCGAATTACACGAATTACTTAATCCTCGTGCATTATTTATAAAATATTTTTGTCTATGTTTGTCACTATTTTCAATTATTGTATTGTATTGTATTATTTGTTTTCATTTCGTATAATCTTTATTTGAATCCTGGAAAACCGTTGTTACATTTAATTTATAATTTGTATTTATTTTTAATTCAAAGATACACAACACAGACTGGTTCAGTGGCGTAGTCATAATTTTGGTTTCGTAAGGGGCTGAAAAACCAAAGAAACTTTTCACAAAATCGTATTTTCATTAATTTGAATTTTTAAATAATTCAAATTGTCAACTGTGTTGATAAAAATAATTAACTACTCATTGTTATTTAATAAAAAAAAATACCTGCTCTGGTCAAACTTACTTATTAGACCAAACATTTTCTACTATCGGGCAGTCTGGTAGCATGAAATGTAACAACTAGGTATCAAGTATCTGTTGTTTTCTTATTATTTTGACCCTTTTAAATCTCTGAATATCACGAATGCTGCAGTGGATTTTGCAAACCAAATAGATATTTTTTGCAGCCACCGCTACCCTTTAAAATTCAATTCACACGTGGCTACTTTTAAGATTGCACAGGTATTCACATAAAGATTCACTTGAACTGCGCAGTTTTTTAGACTGCACCGCAGCAAAAGTAGCTGTGTCTGACCGTACCTACTGTCTGTGTATTTACCCATAACTGTAATGTATTTCCTCATGCATCATATAATAAATCTGATTTTGCGTAATGATACATTTGCCAAGTTGGGCCAGTGACAGGGAATAAGGATGATTTTCACATTGAGTAGTTATCTGTTTAACTTAGCAGCAAAATAGTAGATTGATTGCCGCGGCTGATAATAGAGGAATACAGCCAAGGCAGTCAATATATTTTGCTGCTGAGTTGAACATATAATTTTTTCGCCGATTGTTTAAATATATTTTAAAATATTTAAATTATTACAATTCCCATATTCTCTTTAATTTTGTTGTTGTGATAAATTCAGTA
Organism: Rutpela maculata; assembly: GCA_936432065.2. Taxonomy (NCBI): domain Eukaryota; kingdom Metazoa; phylum Arthropoda; class Insecta; order Coleoptera; family Cerambycidae; genus Rutpela; species Rutpela maculata. The sequence goes on from OW386285.2 coordinate 359,473,838, forward strand.
AAAATTCATAAAAATTGCAATTGTTGTTGCGTGTTGACATATGTCAATAGTCACCGTAATAATCAAAGTCAATACTTTTTGAGTTAATCGTGATTGTTGATTTTTCATCTAAAAAATTCATGTTTTAGAACGATTTTTCGCGATTAACTCGAATACCTTACGTTTTATCAAAAAAATTATTATAAGCAAAAATGAAGCTTATAAAATAATAAATCGATTGATTTTTTTTTCTTATTTCTGTAGATGTAATACGAACCGAGTTATGGCTCGTTGAAGGTGACTTTTTGTTCGCCAAAAACTGAATTCGAACCTTTCAACATTAAATAACGGAGAACGGAAAAATTTTGGAGGAAAACAAATAAGACATTTTTAGAAGTACGTGAGGAGACTTTTTAAAATGAGCTGTGGTAAAAGTCGTTGAACGTAATCCGTTAACAATTTACTTTATTTAAGTACTAACAACATATTCTAGAAGTTTGATCGGTGTGGGATGCCTAGATTTGAAAAAAAGTTTGATTCGAATTTGAAATGATTTTTGAAATTTCTTAGAAAATTTTCATTTTTTCACAGTAATTCAAAAACTAAAGAAGATACGTAAAAAATACTAGAGTACAAAAATTAGGTTTTTCTTTTGCTGAAAATTTTATTTATTTTTTTTAATTTCTCTAGAATAAAAATTAATTGAGATAACACCGTTATAAGTTTGCATTTGAGTGTGAGGACCATCTTCCCCGAGCCCTTTAAACTCAAAAATCCCAAATACGAAGGGTTCAAAGAAATTCAACTTTACATGCATTGTAGCCCTTGAAATGGTTTTTAGAGCGATTGAATAGCTTAAAAATGAAGTTTTCGGTGAAATTTTCGGAGCATGTAAATTGTTTTATTTTCGACAATTTTGGAGCATTTATAAATACATGTAAACACACATGCCTGTATCTATGTATGTATAAGTATATCCTCATATATCCGCTTCAGAGCTGGAAGAAATTTTAGAAGCCGGTAGGTACCAGAGCTGGGCAAATACTTTGAAAAAGTATTTAAATATTAAATACTAAATACTTTCAGAAAATTGAAAGTATTTAAATATTAAGTATTTTCAAAAGATAAAAGTATTTAAATAATAAATAACAAAAGTAATTAAATAGTTTAAACTTAGTACTTTCTGAATATTTAAATACTTTGATAACACTGAAATATTTTGAAGCATAAAAAGTGTAAAAATAGCCTTTAATGGCTAAACTTCGCCAAATTGTATTTTCTATTTTTGTAGAAATCAATAAAGACTTAATATTATCATTATCATTGAGTAGTTTTCATAAAACAAAGGATATGCTTATACTTGCAAAATATGAAGGAAATCCTTCTGCATTTATTCATAATAATTTGAAGCAGAACCTTATACTTGTAGAGTAGAAGCATATCCTTGTACTCATAGAAAAGTAAATGGGTATGCATAAACCTGACCCTTTACTTTAAAGAAAAAGCATATCCTTCAGAAAAACTGAAGTTGGTCACTAGCAGACTTAGCGCAGTGGTGAAAGTTGTTTTATCTGAGTTTGAGCGCGATGGCAGATAATGAGGATGTGTTAAACACTACAAGCCCCGCTTATCTACACTTGTTCGTGACTTTAAAATATTATAACGGTTTGAAGAAAGAAATGGATAATGGCTTGTGGATAGATTCTTAGGTACAAATGAAGAAACTCGGGGAGGTGCGTTGTCATCTGTTCATAAAATGAAGATATGTTTGCGTTATCTCAGTGATCCTGGCTATCAACAAGGTATCGGTCAAAAACTTACTAAACGTTCTAGACTCATTGCAGAAACTCAAGATGTCCTACCTAAGAAACGTTTCAATGAAACATTTCAAAAGACACGTGCCCGACACATTTATGAATATTTACAAAAATGTTTCCGACGTCTCAAAAAATGCATATAAAATATGAAACGTTCCTGGAACTGTTACAGAAACGTTTCAGATATATTGTAGATACTAGAGATGTCCTACCCAAGAAACGTTTTAAAGAAACATTTCCTTCAGGAAAGGTCGCTATAAAACAGAGATGTGCTGAGAAAACTTTCCATATTTAATAAAAATCTGTAAAAGTCATGTAAATAATATAATTTAATGCACTCATTTAGTATCAAAATGAAGCTTGCATCATCATGAATCAGATTTCACCATAAAATAGGCTATCAATATACCCCATGGAACGTTAGAAGGAAAACTTCCTGAAACTTTCGGAGTTTTCAAAATAAAGGGCTCAGGGGAAAAACGATCAGAGTCACAAAAACTACTTTTTACAGAATAGAGAAAACAAAGTTTACAGACTCATATTTTATGATTACAGTTGCAAAATAACGTCAATTGTTGTCTCATCTTATCACATACTTATTTGACAGCAAAATAATATTACCTACAAAAATGTTTAACATTACCTTCGAGGTTCAGAGCGGAAGATGCAACAGAACTCCACATATGACTTTACAAAATCGATCACAGTCCAGGACTCTGACCTTTTTTGAATGTTATAAAGCAGCGCAACAGGCTTAGTGCAGTGTGCAAACTCATAAACAAAGTCGTGGTTTTCCACATTTTTATTTAAAAAACAAAAGTTAATTCTTAGTGTAAGCATAAACAATAATCAAAATGTCGATAAAAAACTGTTCATATTCCCTTTACACTACTTCTTTGCGCCTTTCACTCTTCTTTGCGCCTTTACACTACTTGTTTACGCCTTTACACTTCTTCTTTGCGCCTTCTTTTTTGACGTGCCTCAAAATACAATGTATTTAGCAGATTAACAACGTTTATTGTTATTAGTATTTATTACCTTTCTTTGCGCCTTTACACATTTTTGCAAGTTATGCGAGTGAAAGGAAGTCATCAGAATCCTCTTGGTCAGCCTCAGTAAATTCCATATTTTTTTACAAACTGTCACTTTCCACAAAATAAACTACCTGCTTAACGTTATTTAAAAACAAAAATACACGTCTCCTTATTTAAAGATGCGACACTGTGGACTCTGATCGTTTTTGTATAGAACCGCTCGGACTCTGATCGTTCTTACGCTGCATATCTTTTTTATTTAAATTCGTTACAGTGACTGTGATTGTTTTTGCGTATAACCAGAGTAAAGAGCTTAACAGATAGAGTAGTTGCACTTCCCCTACAATTTTGTTCTGGACCCCCCACTATACTAATGAACGCGTGGTACCCTGCGCACAAAACCAGTCCCCATTCCTCACCGCAGCCGTAGCCATATCGTATAAATTGTGGTTATGTGTTCAGTGATCCTTTTTGGTTCCAGGTCCTGCGCACTCCCACTATATTTCAAAACATCGTGTTTAAGTTTGAACTTCCGTCGATCTGTCGCTACTTGTACTTGAATCACACGGCGGGTTATATGCGAAGCCGTGACGCATGTTATCTTTTCTAAGTAATTTCACTCTACCCGAGTAGTGGTAATCGACTCGAATACTTTAACACCTCGTTTCGATTTTCCAATTTTAAGCCTGGAGAGTTGTGAACGTTATAGTCATTATGTACTCGACCCTACCAGCGTATTATGACGCTAACTCATTTCACGATAATTCTAAACCGAATCAGCATCGATGTAGGTGTCAGGCTAATTCAACATATGGCAACCGGCTCACTGACTTATTTAATAGTTTGTTGTCCTGCTCTGTCTTTTGTTTTGTGTGAAAGTATGGGGACACAAGTGTATCTATAATATTTATTAAAGAAATTAATTCCAAATTATAATAACAAATAAAACGAACAAAAATAATAATAAAATATTTTAAATTCTTGTATTACAAAAACAAAACATAAATAATGAACTACATAGAATAGAAATATAATAAATTACCAAAAAAATAAACAAATCAAGTGTTTAGGAAAATAATTTTATCTAAATTAGCAAAGTCCGTTTCTTGGATAAGTACTCGATTTTTGATTGTTTTCGCATACAGAGTAATAGATTTTTAAAAATGTCCGATTCTCCCCAACACTAGTTTGTGAAGAGCCAAAAATGTCTGTACAGTGACACGTAACCTCGATTTGGTTGAATCCTTCATTTATAATTATGCAAAATAGCAATTAATCGAGAAAATGATAATTGTAATATATACGTTTGGACCTGTCCATTGTCCAAAATCATTAAGCACATAGGTATGTCTTTTGTATCATTAACTCGGTAAAGGACAAAAACAACAGTAATTATATTGAAACTGAAGATACCTATATTACTTCTTTGCATCTGTAGCCGTATTAAAAATATTCAATGATTTGATATATATGCAAGCGCGGATTTATGGGGGACCCAACAAACACCGAAGATCGGCCCATCACTGGGCCAGAAGTTTCATTTCTGGCCCAGTGATGGCTCAATGAAGGGCCAACTTTCGGTGTTTTTAGGGAGGTAACGAGGTAAAGCATCAAATTTCTTTTTAAAATTTCATATTTATATTATTTAATTTTATATTTTTGAATATATGTAGTTGTGTTTATAATTTTTTTTCTATGCTAGAAAATTTTTTGTGATTTACCCCCGCTTATCAATTTTAATTTTCGAGGAAAATTATTTTTGTTATTTTCAGTACGCGGCTGTGTTACCCCCCCAAGCTCAAGGTCCAGATCCGCCCTTGATGATATGTAAATAAACCATAATAAGTAATATGATGCCATCCTATAACGTTATTGTGTGCCTCAATCATAAATTGTTTGTTATTGAAGTATTCGTTTCGTTAAAATTTAATAACAATTAGTCCAGTATGTTTCATTAAGTATCTTTTCCATTATGTATGTTTTTGCTAATAGATTATCACCTAAAAATTTTATTATTCATTTGCATATCCAAGTTTTAATGACAGTAATTTTCGAAATACCCTCGTATGTTTTTATTGAATAACCCTCGTATATAATTTATTCCCCTATATGCGCGTGGTACCCTATGATATGTGCGCAGAAGAGGAAAAAAAATAAAACTTGGACCCACGAGGTTATATATTCTTGCTGTACAGTGGGACTACTCTATCTGTTAAGCTCTTTACTCTGGTATAACCGACATAGCCACCTGAAGTCCTGAAAGCTTGGGTCGCGAACTACAAGATGGCATTGTCTAACGAAGTTTCGACAAAAAATGGACTATGATCGTTTTTCCCCTGAGCCCTTCAAATGGAAAGTTTCCAGAAAGTTTTCCTTCTAACTTTCCATTGGGTGTATTGATAAGCTATTTTATGGTGAAATCTGATTCGTGATGATGCAAGCTTCATTTTGATACCAAATAAGTACTTACAGTTATATTATTTACATGCCTTTTACAGACTTTTATCAAATATGGAGTATCCTCAGCACATCTCTGCTATAAACATTATGAGACATAAAATTTCAATATCACCTAGTTAACTGAACTTTATTACCTAATGTCGAAATTGAAGCCGGTGTAAAAATAAACAAATAATGAATTGAAATATATTTTTAGGCGACTTCAATAACAATATTAAGGTTCAGTTAACTGGGCGACCGTAAAATTTTATTTTATAATTTTTAGCGACCTTTTTGGAAGGGAGTTCAATTTTCTTTTTAACTTTCTAGTGTCTTCATCTTTACTTATCTTCACTGGGCCCATCAATCTTTCCTTGGCATTTAGATGTCTACAAATAAATAAAATTACCTAGTAAATATAAAAAAAAACAGTATATAAATATAAAAACATATAACAAAAGTATATTTTATTCCTCCATAAAATAAAATATCAGCTTAATAAAATCAAGTTGGCAGTTGTCCTCAAAAGTGGTTAACCATTAGGTATATTATCTTGTCTTCTATTTGATGAACCGCTACTGGGACTGATATGAACCACGCCGATACTAAGTTTCGAATGTTTTATTCATGCTGGTACTAAGTCTTCGCCAGGGGCTGAAAAAGTCATAAAAACAATCATAAATTGAATGTGCAGAACACAAATGAATATTTTTTAACCTTCTTCTCGTCCATTACTGAAAAAACAATGTATCTTTCAAAAACCACAGCACTTTAAGTATTAATAATAATTAACTGACCCGACACTCGCACTATTTTTTTTATTTTTGATACACAGTGTCCTTCCAGGCATAAAAATAAAACTTACTTAACTGCAACAATAGCAAAATGCAAATGGTGTTGATGTTGGTGGCGGCTAGCTTCTCAGATGCTCTGTACATTTGTCCATGTTAGAATCGTCATCGGTCGTATATGTTTTCGTTTCTCATTTTAATAAATGGATTTCTACAATTTGACGTTTTAATTGATGTATTCTGTGGAATAATCTACCAATACTGGTATGTTGACATCTCAATTTGGAGTTGAAATTTCCAGTAATTATAATTACTAATTAGTTGCTATAAAACAAATAGGCAGAATCGTATCGATCGTAAACGATTGTATACTATCCCTTCGTGTTTTTCGATAAATGTAATTCCACAACTTGCCGCATGGAGATGATCATATAGTTTTTATGGTTTGCAGAGTTTACAAATATCAATATTTCAGATCTTTATATATATTATTATATTCTCCACATTATTCGTTGACGTCTAGTTTTCGAGTAAATACTTATTAATAACCAAGCATACAGTATTCCAGACGGAATCTAAGTCGAGAATAGTTGTAATTTTACAAACAAGGCATTTTAAAAATCGCGAGGAATGGACATATTGTTACCGATGTCATTTAAATTCATGATTTCATATATATTTTACCGACGGAACAATATATATGAAATATTTCTGCAAAATAACAAATATTATGAATTTCTGAAATGTCAGAAATAGAACAGATTTGTTTCTAGGAAATGTTTCATTTCTTCCAGATTACAATTTTTTCGAAACGTTTCATAAATGTTTCGTGTTTAGTGGGTAAATAGCAATTGCAGCGATTTGATTGTTTAATTATGTTACGGCAAGTTATAGCAGTAAAAATATTTGGAATAAAACGCTTTGAGATTCCAAACCAAATTACAGCTAAACACCGATTATCCCAACGTTTTCGCAGACAAAATTTAGCTGTGAAGACTTCATGGTCCATACTGTGCTACTTGGGTTGTACCACACAAAATGAATGGGAGTCTGGATTTATGATTTTTAAGGGTAAATTAAAAAATCCGTCCAACCCCCATGCGTAAGCCTATGACTTATTTGTGGGTGTTTGTTTTACTTTTACAAGTCATATTCTTTACACATTTGGGGGCCTGCCGTACGCCCCTGTACCAAAAAAAAGGCATGGACATTTCTGTGCTCTGCTACCCCAAATTAACAACAATTCACACACTTTGGGAGTAAACCTATGATACACAATTAGTGGTTGGCGGGCTCCTAGTCTATAATTTCAGATTTAGCGTTTATTTCCAAACTAATGAACGAATAATCAGCCTACCATATTCCTCCGCAAATGAGTTATAAAGCAATATTTATCTCGAATGTACTAAATTCAACATTATCAACTTGGGTTCAGTTGTGATATTATGAATTAGCAATTACGACAATATAAATGCGCGTCATTTAGGATTATAGTAGGTACTTAATTAATAATTAAACATAAATATTTTCCCACTTTAACAAACTGTGTCTAGAACATCGTTCTCAAATAAATGTCATTTTATTATTTAGTAATTGTTTAGTTTAGTATAAGTTATCATTATTAAACATTACTTGATAGTTACGAAAGCAACTGTCATCTTAGATAGTATTATTTATTTTTAAAGTCTAGCCGCCCAAGTTATCAACAATAGTAATTTTTAAAATATTCAGATAAGTGTGATGTGTATTGGTTTGCTGGATTCGACAAAAAATTAAATACAATGGCGAAAGTATACATGGTAGGTGAAAAATTAAATTAATCAAATGTATAGTTTCAAAATGAAGACCATACTAAGTCATTTTTGTTACGGCCATAACGGAATAACGGGAAGTGGGCGTTTTGTATTCATTTTTATATGAATGAGTTAGGCGAGTCTGCCTGGGATTTTTCCCAAAAATTTTCTATACCATTTGAGTTAGACACGGATTCTTATAGGAAAAATTCCGCTGAACAAGATTTTCTTATGAAAAATTTTCCTAAACCGCGAGCTTCATGGTCAAATAATTGTTTAAACAAAATTTTTTTGGTTTTTATTTAATAAAATGAAAACAGTTTGACGGATCCGAAAAAATCTTGATTCAATCGCAGGATATTTTTAATACGCGTCGTTTGGCGCCAGGCACAACTCATTTTGTCATCCCGTTCATTTGTTTTATAGCCAAAATAAATTTCTTAATTAACAAATTGATTACTCCGAAACGAATGAGGTCAGGATATTGTTTTTTTCAAAAAACATGCCTTTTACACCAAAGAATATACCATATTTTTTTTGGACCGATATCTTCAATACTTTTTGATTGTTTAAACAATTGGCATAATTTATTAATTAGCAAATAACTTTTTTTTCAAAAGTTTGATCGACTTCAAACCAACTTTAAATGATAAATATTGATGTCGGGCATAACCCCCATAGAAGTCTGCACGAATGCAACTTCTTGTTTTTGTTTATTTAAAGTTTAAATTAATTTTGCAAATCAACAAATGGAATATCTCGGCTCTGGGTAAGCGTATCGAAATGGGGGTTTTGTGCATATGAAAGTGCTTGGAAAGAAGAAAATTTTGAGACCAGAAAGAACTTGATCGGATAACCGGAACTGGAAATATAAGTGATATTGCGTTAGAGGCTCTAATTTTAGTCGGGAATCAATCTTCTCAAAAGACGCTCCTAAAATGCCAGGGTGTGAACTCAAAGATATACTTTTGAAAAAATATGTACATTATCTGGAATGACTTTGCGCATCTAAATCCAGAGGGCGCCATTCTGTCCGCGATTGCAAAAAAGCATAAAATCCGAACATTTTTGTGTCACTGAAAATTGATTAATTTTATGTTCCCATCTCATTTACAGGGTTATTTTTTAATATTTCTTAATGATTTTCAAACTAATGGAAAAGCTTATTCCTTCTAGATTCTGGTACTGCCAAATAATTTTCGAAATTATTGTTAACAAATGCTACAGAAATTGTTTAAACAAAGCATGCCCGAAGAGTGAACGGTAAATTTCAGTATCGAGACATTTTCAAAACTATTATAGATAGATGCATACTTCTATGATATGAAATTTGCGGAATAGAATGGAGCAGTTTTTGGTGAAAGAATTATCTGCATTGTTTTATTGTTGTAAAAGATATGACTATTTTTGTACAGCGCTCCGTTATTTCCGCTATCGTTTTGGCTGACACGTTCGCGCGCTGTGGCCGATCGGTAACTTGCTGACAATATACTGTGATTGCAAAAAAATACGATGCGTATTACTTATACGTAAATATTATCATTTGTCATTATGAAAAAAAAACGAAGGTATTTAAAGATTAGTTTACTTGAGAACCAAAATTATTATATTTCAACTTAAAATATTGATTAGAGGCACAAAACCATATAACTAATTAAATGAACTTAAATTTACTTTTTGTGCTTGAGAAATAGAAATACAAAAATAATAATATACATACATACATTATACTTAAACTAAATTAACAGCTAATACATTTACCGTCTCAGTAGCAATCTATTATGCATTCCAACCCAGCTTTGCTACGACTGCAGTTTCCGATACATTTTTTAAATTTACATTTACAAAATACATTTTGAGAAGTTATATTGGGACGAACATTTATAGTTATTAATTTAGGAATAAGTACGTTATTTTTCAAATCCCAACCAAAATCAATTGGATCGGGAATTTCTGGGTTTATCTCAGTTGCACTCTTCCACAGAATAATTTGATACGCAGCTCTCAACATATGTTGATAAAAAGAATCTTCGGTAGGCGATAAATTCCTTATATCAGACTTATCGTCGACCATATAACATTTACTTCAAGTTTGAGTGAAAAAAAATTCTGTTTGTCGATCTGTCTGTCTGTAAAGTTTTTTTTGCGCACGATTACTCTGGAACCGTTTTAAGTTATTGACTTGAAATTTGGTACGTACGCGTATGTATTTTAAGGTGATCTGGAACTAGATTATATTTTCATCTTATTCCGTAGAGTAAACTGGAGTAAATAGATAAATGGCAAACTCAAGATAAAAACGCAATTTTGCAAGAAAATAATTGTCTTCTCTTAGAAAAAATCGGAAATTTAACCTCGAAATTAGCAGAGACACAAAAACTTTTGCAAGAAGCCCAAACCGAATTAAACAATGGTAAACCAACCTATAGTAACATATTAAACAATAAATTACATAATTCTCAACCACAATCCAAAATTTACACAAAAAAACAACAATCTGCTGAACCGAGCTCCAATCATAAAAACGAAGAAACTGACGTAGAAAAGACCATTAAGGGACAAGAAACAGCTGCAAAAGTTCCTTTTGAGGAGGAAAAAATATCAAGACAACTTAGGCCTAGACATCCCAGTAATGTAAGTGTTAATGAATCCAACGACCAAGATGGTTTCCAACTGGTACACCAGAAGAAACGAAAGCCCCGAAGGGTCAACTCCATAAAACAACTAGGTACGGGAGAGATTTCAGAAGACGAAAAGAAGAATGGGTTCTGCGGCATCGAGAAAAAGGTCTGGATTTATCTTTACCGAGTACCAAGGCGTGTTAATACAGAACATATACAGAGCTATATCTCAAAGAAACCAGCATTCAAAGACGTGGATTTCGATGTAAAGGAACTCCCAACTAATGAGGTGAACCAAAATAAATGTTATGTGGTGAGTGCTCCCTTTGACAGGAAGGATGTACTCTACGACATGTCCTTTTGGCCTAAGGGCGTGGGCATCAAACGCTTCGACTTTCAAAAAGAACGAAATAAAAATCAAGGGCTCCCTTTTTTATAGACAACAGGGCGACATCTAGAAAGCAGACCACTGAGAAACATCAAGTAGGAAAATGTATATTTCGACTTATGCATATAAATATCCAGTGCTTTAGAAATAAAACCAATGAACTAGAAGCAGTTATTTGCGACGAGATCATACCTTTTCACGTTATATGTGTTAACGAACACTGGTTACACCGTAACGAGTTAGATTCCTTTAAAAATATTAGTAACTATCAATTAGCCAGTATATTTTGTAGAGCTGAATTTATTCATGGTGGAACCTTGATACTAGTCAAAAACGATTTAAATTATAAACCTCTATGTCATTTAAGTAATCTCTCGTCCGAAAAAGATTGAAATATCAGCCATAATGGTAGAAAATTTTGATATCATTGTTGTTAACATCTATCGGTCCCCAAATGGAAGTCTTATTAGATTCTTTGATATCCTGGAAAAGTTATTGAACAAAATAGATATAAAAAAAAAGGTAATACTCTGCGGTGACTTTAACATAAGATTTAATACATCCGACTCTGCTAATTTGACTTTAACAGATTTACTAAAAATATTCGGATTAGAACAAACAATCTTTGAAAATACCCGAGTAACAAATTGCATTGATAATATCTTTACAAACTTTTCAATAGATGATTACAACGCGTTTAACCATGAACCACTATTGTCGGATCACCTAAGTCAGATTTTGGAGGTACAGATAGAAGTTAATAAAAAATTGTATGAGCACGAGAAATTAATTAGACCTATTACAGAAACAGGTAAAAATAAATTTCATGGAATTATGTCTAGCTGCTCGTGGGAGTTCATCACCGACCATACTCTCAACATCAATGAAAAATTTCAAGTATTTTTAAATACTACTCTACAGGCCTACAATATCTCTTTTCCTGAAAGGTTAGTACGCTTTGAAAACATAAACTCGTCGAAAGTTGCATGGTATACAGACGATCTAAGGCAAATGCGAAATCATTTACAATTTCTAAATGAAGTTTGCAAACGGCACAATACTGAGCAAAATAAAAAAATTAGAAATGATTTCAAACTAACATATAAAAATGCTTTAAAAAATAAACGAATCCAGTCAAATGATAGCTACATAAAGAAATCTGGAAACCCGGCAAAAACTGTATGGGAAATAATAAACTCCTCGAGGAAACAAAAAATGTCGCAATCGGAATTAACTATTAAACCGAAAGATTTCAATAACTTTTTCGTCAGTGTTGCGGGACGGGTTACTGGTGGTCTCCCGCTACTAGATATTGATCCATTACAATATGTTAAACAGATAGACACACCTGAACCTTTTGCATTTCGCGAGGTCACGTACATTGAGGTAAGACACATTTTAAATTCTCTGAAAAATAGTAACAGTAAGGATATATACGGCTTAAATATAGCTCTAATCAAAACTATAAAAAACCATATTATAATTCCATTAACAAAATTAATTAATGAAAGCTTACGGACCGGAGTATTCCCAGATTTACTCAAGATCGCGTCGGTTATCCCAGTTTTCAAAAAAGGTGATCCAGAGGACATTAATAATTATAGACCGATTTCTCTTCTCCCTATTTTTGCAAAAATTTTCGAAAAAATTATGAAAATTCAGATCACTGAATATCTAGAGAAAAATAAAATATTATATAAATTCCAATTTGGTTTCCGTAAAAATCTATCTACAACAGATGCTATCATTAAGTTTACCGATTATACCTTAGACTGCTTTGAAAAAGGATATTATTCTGCCTCCTTGTTTTGTGACCTCAGCAAAGCATTTGATTGTGTATCTCATGTCTTGCTGATCCAGAAATTAAACAAATACAACTTTAACAGGACAAGTATCCAACTTATCAAATCCTATCTAGAAAATCGTATGCAATCAGTCAGATTAAATGGAATATCTTCTGAGGTGTTACATATAAATTCGGGAGTTCCACAGGGTTCAATTTTGGGCCCAGTTTTATTCCTGATTTATATTAATGATGTGCCAAATGCCTTCGAGAATGTCAATTGCATCTTTTATGCAGATGACTCGACTTTACAAATCTCTGACCCTAACTTAGAGAACTTAATATTAAAATGTGACAATGTATTATCTAATGCAAAAAAATGGTTTACACCTAATGCTCTTGCACTTAACGAAGAGAAAACTGTAAAACTTATTTCAAGTACTCGCGATTTGAGAAATGTACCAAATAACCCCACTTGTACAAAGTTTCTAGGTGTCCTTATTGATCCATGTTTACGATGGAATGACCATGTTGATTATCTTGCTGAACAACTATCTAAAGGTATATATGCTCTTAGACAATTGTCAAATACAGTTTCGTCGGATGTATTAAAAACTGCGTATTATGCATTATGTCACTCTCGACTATCTTATGCCATTCTCGCCTGGGGGCATTCTTCTGGTAGACATAGAATTTTTGGTCTCCAGAGGAGGGCAATCAGGATTGTGGGTGGTTTGGGATACCGGGATGACACCAAACAACTCTTTATTTCACTTAAAATACTCACCTTACCTAGCATTTACGCGTTACAATGTATTACACATGTCCATGATAACTTACCTACTTTTAACACCCATGCTGACTTTCATCACTATGAAACACGTCGTAGAGATAACATAAGAACTGAGTACACAAGGCTAACTAGAGGGCAGACTGGTGTTAATTACCATGGTATTAAATTATACAACTTATTAGATGACCGTATTAGAGTTTTACCTAAACAAAAATTTAGATCCACAATAAAAGGTTTTCTGTTAAAAAATGCATTCTTCTCAAATGAAGATATAGTGAGAGAAATTGTAAATTGTAATTTTACTTAAACTTATGTTCTGTGATATGACAAACACTATATTTTTTTTTCTGTTTGATTTTATATAGCTTTTTATTCCATTTATTACAATTTCGGCCATTTTTACATAATTTTAAATCTATTGTATTGTGTTTTACCTATTTGTAAGTGTAACTGTTTGACGTGTGTACAATTTTTTATAAATTTTTAACATGAATAAATCTATCTATATCTATCTATCTATCTAAATCAAGCAGGAAAGAGTTCATAAAATTGGTATTTAGTATTTACAAGAGAAGCTATAAGGTCTCAAAAGTTTGTTTGGCATTAGCCACCCCCACCCCATTATTAAAGGGAATTAAACAATTGTGATTTAGTGTGTGTACAAGAATCAAAAACCTCAGAATATTTTTTTACTTCATCCACCCCCAGTACCACCCCTCTATCACCACCTCCACCCCACTACCGATGAGGGATATCGTTTTATGGGTTTTTGGGGGTAGACGATTTCAAAAATTATATTATTAAAGTTCCATAAACAATTATTTCCACATAAAAAATTTATTCGTTCTGAGAGACATGGATGGAAAATCTGGATGTGGAAGTAGTGAATTCCTTCCAGCGGTTTTTAAAAAAATGCCGGGCCAGATTTTGAAAAGTAATGAAATCATTGAAGTATTCTTTGTAGTTCTTTATCTTCTGTATGTCTTAAACATTTTTTTACAGCGTTAGTTTTTCCTTTTTTAAATAGAAAACTGACTGTATCACAGTCAGTCAAAGCATAAATAATGCACAAAAATAAATTACCCAAATTCATTTGAGCACTGATTGTCTTCTCTATAGTTAATTCTCGCACAGCATGATGAATCGGTATAAATAAATACATCAAATCTACGACACCATTATTCTAGACACAAAATACAGGGATAAGACAAAAATATCTGTTGTAGCTTCTATTATTATTCTACCATACTCCAGATTTGATAATATAGGATGATCGCAAATATTCTAGTGTCGGCTTCATTATGATTATGATGAGAAAAATGCTATTATTTTTGTAATTTCATCGGATACTCTGCAATAATAATGGAAATATACAGGCTATTAAACTAATACAAAAATTATTTTAAATATATTTTACATGAATTTATAAACAACACAGTTACTGTATACGCTACTCATAAGATTTTTTGTTATTACACTACACCTCAGCAGGTAGTCAACAAGCCTAAAGAGAGCGATGCAATGCGAGACATACATGTACACTGTATATCTACCAAAAGACGAGCCGGATCACGACGCGTGCTGTACAAAAATAATCGTATCTTTTACAACAATAACGCAATGTAGATAATTCTTTCTCTAAAAACTGCTCCATTATGTTTTGCAGATTTCATGTCATAGAAGTATGCATCTATCGATAATAGTTTTAAAAATGTCTCGATGCTGAAATTTACCGTGCACTCTTTGGTCTCTCTTTGTTTAAACAATTTCTGTAGCATTTGTTAACAACAATTATGAGAAGTTTTTAGCAGCACCGGAATCTAGAAAGAATAAGCTTTCCGTTGGTTTGAAAATCATTAAGAAATGTTAAAAATTAAGCCTGTAAATGCGGTGGGAATATAAAATTAATCAATAATTAGTGACACAAAAATTTTCGGAAAAAATTTTTTTACGCTTTTTTGCAATCGCGGACAGAATGGCGCCCTCTGGATTCAGATCCGCAAGGTCATTTCGGATAATGTATGTATTTTTTAAAAACTATATCTTCGAGTGTACACCCTATGATCGATTTAGTGGCTCCTGATTCCTGACTATTTGTTTATTAACAACTTTTTTGACACGAGGTTCGGTGCAAATGAAAGCTCACAAGTTTTTCCATCAACCACAAAAAGTTCTACAAAAAATCTCTCCCGCAACGTGAAAATGGTCAGATTTGACGCGCAATGGGGTGGCGGGTTCGATCCTCGGTGTGGGCAAATTTTTTTTTTTCGTCAAATTTGCTTTTTTTTCATGGAACCAAATATTTTTTATGATAATAAATCTTTTTACTTTCTGAAAAATTTTTAAAAACGTAAATAATTTCTTTTTGCAATTTAATAAATGGCTATCTTCCAACAAACATATGATTGTTCTTGTCCAACGAGGTAGTTTTTGTTTTTTTACTACTTTTTGTGAAAGAGAAGGCTTGTTTTACTTTATTTGAGGGTCGAAAAGAGACCAAAAATAAAAATGCGACAATTTTTTTTTTCACTTTTTTCTTATAATGAAAAAATGTTCACGTCTCATGAAGAAAACACACACTTTGTTATTTGTAAATGAGAAATAATCAAAAGATTTAACAATTTTAATGGCATTATTATTCTGTTTTAATTACAAATATTTAGAATTAATAACTATTAACGCTAATAACTATGTGATTACAACTAGTAACAATCGCTTGATAAAGAACTTTCCTGTCCCAATCTGAATTCAAAACGTTTAACAATTCATCTCCGATTAAATCTACATCGTCATCGTTTATATGCTCATTAAAAAAAAGCAAATTTGGCGAAAAAAAATTGCCCACACCGAGGATCGAACCCGCCACCCCACTGCGCGTCAAATATGTCTATTTTCACGTTGCGGGAGATTTTTTTACGGATCAAAAACAGGTATAACTCTTCAGGGATTGAATATTTTTTGTAGAACTTTTTGTGGTTGATGGAAAAACTTGTTAGCTTTCATTTGCACCAAACCTCGTGTCAAAAAAGTTTTTAATAAACAAATTAGAGCCTCTAACGCAATATCACTTATATTTCCGGTTCCGGTTATCCGATCAAGTTCTTTCTGGTCTCAAAATTTTCCTCTTTCCAAGCACTTTCATATGCACAAAACCCCATTTCGATACGCTTAGCCAGATCCGAGATATTCCATTTGTTAATTTGCAAAATTAATTTAAACTTTAAATAAACAAAAACAAGAAGTTGCATTCGTGCAGACTTCTATGGGGGTTATGCCCGACATCAATATTTATAGTTTAAAGTTGGTTTGAAGTCGATCAAACTTTCGAAAAAAAAAGTTATTTGCTAATTAACAAATTATGCCAATTGTTTGCCAAAAATTATGCCAAAAATTTGTAAAATCACTTCTTTTTTATCCCAGGCAGACTCGCCTATGTGTTAAAAATAGATCTTTGCAAAACATATACGATAATAAAAAACTACATATCTTTTTTTGTTGTTGTTGAAATGGTTATCTTTCTACTTATTGTAGTGTACTGTAATAAAACTAAAAGCAGTAATACGATTTCAACTATTGTTTGGGAAGGGGGGATTTTTTTTTGTTTAACCGCGAAAATTTCAATTTGACGTAAACCGAAATTACTAAGAAAATAATAAATCTTTTTTATGAAACTTGGTGAAATCATAGATTTTATGGAAAATTGCAAATACATTTATTTTTTTTAACGAGATTTTCTGAAAATCTTTGGAGCCTCAAAAAAAACTGCTATTTGATCACACTACTTTGTTTAGATTGTGGCTTTTTGGAGGTGCTTTACAATGGATAAAAATCGTTTTTTAATATTAAAATTATATTTCTTGCATTTTTGTAAAAAGCATTTTTTTGTAATGCAATCATTTGAAAAGTGCCATAAAAGTGCTTCAAAAAAACGAGCAATTTACAAAAAATAAACCTTTCTACCTTAGTTAGAAGCTGAGATATCGTATTTTTTGCGTGAATTTATTTTTATATTTTGAGGTGAAATTTGTACCTACTGCTTATTCTTTAGTGTGAAAACTTGGTGAATAAATAAAATAAATTTTAATTAAACCAAGTACCGAAAATTATGCAGGTACACGCGCGCTCGTTCGTCAAAATCATGACTGCTACGACAAGAATATTTCCCCCACTCCCGCTACCGAGGCTTCGAGGTTTTAGGCAAACGTGCGAAGATGATTTCCATGCCTTTTACTTACTCATCTAGAATGCTCAGACAAAGTCGAACGTGTTTCGCGAAACATCAGAAGATGCCATTTTTCGTATGTTCCTGCTGGATAGAATTTCGATTTGGTGTATACTACATACACCAAATCGAAAACAATGCGGTTAAAATGCCTTTCTTGCTCATTCTATGTCGACATTGTACAACCTTCCAACTCATGTATTAAACGAAGATTTGATAATTTCAAAAATTTCGTTTTATTAAATGTGATGTTATTATTTTCTCGGAAAAGATTTTATTTCCACAAAAAATCTGCCCCTCCCCCAAACCATCGTATTTTTGATGTTTAGTTTTGTTCGACCGTATAATTTTTGCTACAGTCATAATGGAAAGTGGGCTTTTCTATATTCATTTTGACATGGATGGGTGTTAAAAATAGACTGAAAAATGCTTCTCACTCGCAAATTCAGCACAGCAATAAAATACTACGTATTTTTGGTTTATTTGCTGAAGATGGTCCTGTTTCCACTTATTGTGTTACATTTGCATTTTCAGTACAAGAAATACATATACAGGGAAAATTTTATCCACCTTCAATTAAAGTTTGATCGAGAATCTTTCACGTGACTCATTTCCTGCTATCTTCATTTCAGGTTCGGGGCCACAATAGGGCGGCAAGCGATTCTAGTCAATTTATAGAAGCCACAAAACGAGATGCGCTCAACCTCCTTCACAGAGAACTCGAGAGACTTCTCGAAAGTTGCGAACCACAGAAAGAGGATTTGATTAGACAGGAATATGTCGGATTCTCGAAATTATTTAAAAGATTCCTGGATGAGACCGGACCTTCTGTGGACTGGGACAAAATAGAAAAACTACCAAGTGATGCTGTCAGGGAATATGGCACCTTGGAAACGCCAACTGCTTGTGCGGTCCACCAGATGCTGCAGAAGCTGGTCGTAGTGAAGCTGAATGGAGGGCTGGGAACTTCTATGGGATGCCACGGGCCTAAGTCCGTTATCACTGTGAGGAACAGTCTGACTTTTCTCGATCTTACCGTACAACAAATAGAGGTAGGTACTTAAAATAACTTTTTTCTACAACGTTTTCTAGTGATGTTTTATGATTTCTTTTGACAAGCTAATATTTTTTTATTAGCAATCGGAAAAAAATATTACCATGGATGACAATAGGATTTTTTTTTTGATTTGTTCTAAATAAAAAGCAAAAAATATTACATTCTAATTTTTTATTCAATTTTTATCGTTAACAATATTGAAAGTTAAAGTACAATTTGTCAGATTGTTCATAGTGATCTCTGAGTGGGATTTTAAATTACTGAAATTAGCAAGAATGAAATTTCATATTCTGAAGAAAATGCGATCTCAGTGTATTCCTAGCTTTGAAGAGTTATAAATAGTGAGTTGAAATTGACAGTGTCTAGAATATTTTATTTACCTGCTCTCGTTTTAGATTCACTTCGATATTTGAATGAAAAAATTAAAAATAATGTAATTTGTTTTTAAATATACTTTCATTATTTCTATTACCACAACATGTTGAGTCTTAAATTACAAACAATAAACAAGTGGGGTGTTCATCAAACATTCATGCAATAATTTAAAGCCTTTCAAGTTAATATACCGCAAATCTGATATCCAAATCAATCTCAGCATAATGTTAAGTTCTGATGTTTCTCCACAAACGATCTCTGTTTCTACTATTCTTGAGCATTTTTGAGGCATCAGTTTATTGTTACTATGCTACTTATTTTCAAGAAACATCTTTTCAATCATAACTTTGCTGTTGACTGAATTATCAATGTAATCTTAGGCCGCAATGGAAGATCTTCACCTTCCTGGTGCTCCAGGCTTACTAAATCCACTCGTGTTTGTGAAAAAAATGACCAGTACAAAGATTTTGGGTCAGATAATTTTAAATCTGGAGCAATCATCAAAAGCGGATAATTCCACTTTGTACTCCTTCTGAGTTAAGTACCGATTCATACTAATTTTAATGCTCTTGATGCATATCAGATTCAAGAAAAAACCAATAAATATCCTTGAAAATATCTGAAAGTGACCGTTCCATGCAAATACCAATAAATCCGAATTCAGTGGTGCCGCAGTGGTAAAAATACGCAGATTTGAAAACTTTTACTTCACTAGTAGTAGTAGTAGGGTGCAGAATAAAATTTTTAGGGTTTTCTTTTTCTATTTTGTTTATATAACTTTTTGATATCTGCTTTCGCTACTTTGAATTTGTACTGGTGTTAAAAATATTTTCTTAATTGAATTATTCCATTCATTTTTAATCTCATAATAATAATAATAATATTTTTTTATTTCCACATTTAAAATGTAACTGTTACAACAAAATGTAGAATACGTCAGCTCTTAAAAATTAATGTATACATGTAAATATAATAGTAACAAACAATAAAAAAAAAACAACAATTATTGTCAACGAAGAAGATTAAAAACAAATAAATAACATAAAGCATGTAAATGTAAAATGGCGAAATATCAGCATTAAACAAAAAATTCGTCTAGGGTATAGCAAACTTTATTTACTAGAAAATTTTTGAGTTTTGTTTTAAAAATCTGAACATTTGGAGATGATTTAATTTCATCTGTTAAAATGTTGAAACACTTACAGCCATTATATATAAAACTTTTTTGAAACATTGTTGTCCGAAAGGAATTGGTTTGAAGCTGCTCCCTATGCCGTGTTTCGTACCCATGGCCTCTTCGATTGTTTAAGAATATAGACTTGTTTTTATAAACATATGTACAGATCTCCAATATATAAATACTCACTAAAGTCAAGATTCTAAGATTTTTAAAAGCATTTCTGCAAGTTTCCAAACATTTTATGTCTGCAATTATACGTACTGCATATTTTTGTAGAATGAAAACTCTGCTTACTTGTGAGCTATTTCCCCAATTAACTATACCATATTTTAAGCTCGAATGAAAGTTAGCATAATAAAGAGTAAGTAGGATGTCAACACTACAATGATTGGACATAAATTTTAGCCTAAAACAAGTGCTTCTTAATTTCCCACACAGCGTCTGTATATGCTGATTCCATTGTAGATGCATATCTACAGTAATGCCCAACATTTTAATGGATTCTGTAGGTAATATTTGAAAATTTTCAGAGAAATGCAATTTATCTCAACTCATCATCTCATCTCAACTTCATCCTTTATATGTGATAAATTTATAATGTGGTTAAATCCTAACTTCAGAATCGGAAATACAAGTAAAAATTGATAAACAAAAGTCAAAAATAAACAGACCAAAAAAGAAAACATGATAACCATAAAGTTTAGAATTGTATTATATGATCCACAAACAGCTCAATCCAGTTATAACAGTTTTTAAATATTTGGAGGATTCCACTGAACAACTTTTTTTATCAATATCTCAGAATCAATAACTGTGGATTTATTGGCCTTTGCATGTTTGCTCTAGAAATATTCTGCAATTGTAGTGAGTATTTTTCTCACCATAATATTCATACCCATTGCTTGATAAGCATTTTCCATTTCTGTAGTACAAAAATATACGATAAGTAGTTGCTTTTGTTGATTGTAGTGCCATATACTTGCGGTAAAGGGTCAGGAAATCCAATGAAAGTTTGGTGGCTGTAGGTTTTTGTCTCTGGAACTTTTACAATGATGATACTTTCCTTATCTTCGAAGTCATCAATGGCCTCTTCAACAATTCGTCTCCATGAAATGCTCATGTATAGATGCCCATAATAAATGGAACTTAAAACAATAAGTTTTTATAAAAAATCCTTTTTATTGTTTTAAAAATGCTTGTCATCATAAGAAATTGTTCATCGCTGACTTTATCTATGTGCTTCCTCTCCAGAATTCTGAATGTTTTTGCCGTGTATCCTACTGATTTTCTTTTCAAAGAGGCAACTTCTTTCTTGTATTGGCATTTTTACCTGAGAGTGGCCAACGTTGAGATTATAGGACCACATAATGGAAGCTTTAAATGATGTAGCCTTCTCTGCAAAATATACCAACAGTACATTTGTTACGCTCCGCTATGTATCATGCAGTAATGTCTCTGCCAATCGGCAGTGAGCAATGACATACTTTGCTCTCTTTATACACAAATAACTTGTTTCTAATCCTGCATATTCTTATACTTTAGCCGGAAATGAGGATAGTGATGAACTGAAGTGTTATTTGTGTCAAGCGGTCATTGAGTATTAATTTGATGTCTTTATATAAATTATTTTGAATTACACCCTCTCCAAATTGATAAGCCAATAGGATCTGTTGCACACACTGATCGCATGCACTTATTACAGGGTGTATACTTTCTGGAAAACAGGGAAAACCTGGAAAAGTCAGAGAACTTGATTTTGGTCAGGGAAATCAGGGAATTTGTAAATTTATAAAAAAGAAGTCAGGAAAAATTTATTAAAACTACTTATATCTAAAGTTGTTCCCATATTGGCCCCCCCGGCTCGTCAAAAAATGTTTTCCATTTCCCCTACCCCTCGTCAATTTTCAATTTCGAGCAGGAAAAATTTCTGGAATTTTTATTGAGAAGTCCTAGAAAACCTGGAAAAGTCAGGGAATTTAAAAATTGTCAATTGGTATACACCCTGTTATTACTATCCTCCTTTCCCGGTTAAGGTATAGTACTTATTACTAAAACAATTGCCATGCGTATTGATGGCTAATATGGAATATAAACTGTAGTTGTTTTATTTCTATTTCAGCATCTAAACAAAACGTATAAAGTGAATGTTCCTTTGGTGCTAATGAATTCATTCAACACGGACGAAGACACAGAAAAAATAATTAGGAAATATAGAAATTTACAAGTAGAAATCCACACTTTCAATCAGTCTTGTTATCCGAGGATAAGTAGAGATTCTTTGATGCCGGTGGCCAAGAATGCCGATGTTAATAAATACATGGATGCTTGGTATCCACCTGGGCACGGAGATTTCTATGAGAGCTTCAAGAACTCGGGGCTTCTGAAGAAGTTCCTCACAGGAGGAAGGGAATACTGTTTCATTTCCAATATAGATAACTTAGGAGCTACTGTAGATTTAAATATATTAAATTTGTTGTTGAATCCGAAAGAAAAAGTACAGCATGAATTTGTGATGGAAGTTACAGATAAAACGAGGGCTGATGTCAAGGTGAGTCTAATTTATAATTAGTGTAGTCAAATCCTTCGATAAGCAAAAATCTGAAATCTTTGCTTATCGTGATTCTAAAATGGCCTTTAATTAAGTTTAACTATTTCTAATGCTATTATATTGTTGCAGGGAGGTACCCTAATTCAGTATGAGGGAAAATTAAGACTGCTTGAAATTGCACAAGTTCCCAATGAACACGTAGATGATTTTAAGTCCATTAAAACGTTTAAATTTTTCAATACTAATAATCTATGGGCGAAACTAGATGGTAAGTTATGTTTCTTAGTTCATATAATTTTTGTTTGAAGTATTTTTTTGACGTTTTAAATAAATATCAAGCGTTTTAAATAAATATAAAAAATCCTTAGCGATATAACTGGAGCTTAAAATCTTACAAGAGGTCAAAGGTCAAAAAAAGTCCTCAGTGGCGGATCCAGGGGGGGCCAAGAGGCACGTGCCCCCTCTGTCGTTTATTTTGGTGTTCGTTTTTTATTAAATAATAGTGATTTATAAACAATTGTTATTGTATTATACATATACATACATATACATATAGTTTGTTGATTTTTTTAATTTGTGAACAGAAAAATATTTGGGGACTTTCTTCTACCCCCTCATTAATATTTATCAATAGAAATGGTGATTTTCTCCCCCCGCTGTTTTTTGCCTTTTACATTGTTATAGAGTTGTAGGGTTATGGAGTTACAGTAATATGAGTTTATTACCCAAGGAACAATTTTAGTTTCTTAAATGTATACAAGGGTGCTATAAAACTATTTTTAAAATGCCTTGAAAAATATATTTTGCTGTAACAATATCCTTAATACCATCATAAAGCGACTTGTAGACTAAAAGGGCCCACCCTTATGAAGGTTGTTAAGGCCTTTTTAAATTCCATCATAAAACTACTTAGTGAGGCATAGTGCTGCTCTTGAAAACCTTGTTCGGGCCGTTTTAAAATCTTTCTTAAAACCTATTTTAAAGCTGTCAGAAGCTTTTCTATTAGCTTCCTGCATTTCTAGAAAACACCTAGAAGGCTACTTTAAAACTGGTTTTTAAAACCATATTAGAACTGAGAAGCTATAAGAATGCCCACGAAGGAATCCAAATAATTTTATTATTGCATTTATTTTTTCTAAACTGATTTAAGCAAACACACCATCAGACTTATTGAAGATAAAATGGAATTTGAAATGTATAAAGCGTAGAGCACTATAACCTCTCTAAGGCTGATTTAAAAGGTAATAAAAAGCCATCAGGTATGAAAAAATTAAAACTAACGGCAGTTTATCGTTAAAACTACATAAGAAAGGCCCAAAAAACAAGAGCCCCTCAGAAATAATAATGATTTTAATATCCATACAAAATTTGCATAGACACACGTAATCAGCAAATTTTAAAAAGTGGGCTGCTTCTCGGTGCCCACGGTAATTTTCAGTCGTTTCTTGTAATTCTACCTTAATTTGCTAACGAAAAAGTGATAATTATTGATAATTATAATTGTGAGATTGACCTTGAATATTTTTATATAACAAGAAAAACATGGCCGGCCAACTAAAAACCTAATTGTCATTTTACAGTCCTCTCCAGTGTTGCCAGGTCTAGTGAAATTTCACTAGATCTGGTCATTTTTTATGAAAATGCCCATTTTTAATGATTTTTTAATCATCCAATTTATTGCCCTCTACTGGTAGGTAGACAAACATTAAATTCGAGTTGCGATCCATTTAATACAGAACTGTTCACGTTAATCGCTACCACGGTCAGTAAACTCTACGGTTACTTTGATCAGCAGCTCTTAGACGAGAGAGACGCGCGGAGAGGGGAATCGAATGAAAGATTCTGATTTCCGTGCAAAAGACACAGACAAAGATGCCTGTAGTGTCTACAACTGACGTAGGCTGTAGACCCTAACAGAATCTCTTTCATTCGATTCCCCGCTCCGCGCGTCTCTCTCGTCTAAAAGCTGCTAATTGAGGTAACTGTATAGTTTATTGACCGTGAATCGCTACAATCGAATAGCCTGGGCTCGTTGCCCTTTAGCGTCTCGTAGACAAACAGTACTTTCTAGTTACAAACCATTTAATACAATACAGAGTACGAAACCTGGCAACGAAATAATCAGATAGAGGACGCTCAAAGCTATGTGCTCAGAGAGCTCAAGAAAATTACGTGTCCTACAGACACTCCAACTTTTGAAAATTAAAGATGACAGCTTTAATTTCAAATCTAGTGAAATTTTAGTAAGATTTAGTAACTTTTTAAAGCGTCTTCTGATAACTTTTAAAATTTTGATCTGGCAACACTGGTCCTCTCATTAAACTATATATTCTAATAATGGTAATGACCTAGAACATTTACTCTAAATGTAGTCTTTTTGTATACTATCACAAATAATCCCTTCCTTACAAAAATGCAAATGCACTTGGCGAAGATCACATGGACTTGATAAAAGCTGTAATAAAACGTTTGGAACGTTGACATTTGATACAAAAACTTAAAACTTAACCTCAAAATAATTCGTATGTGTGTGTGTTTTAACAGTCCTTTTAAAATGGCCACTCTTTTTTATTTTCTTCCACCTTTCCAAAAAAGACTTAATTACACATCAGTAAGTCGTGAAATGCTTTTAATTAACACACACACACACACACACACATGCATCAACGACACTTCAGGCAGACATATTGTTTATTATTTTTATAATAAATGTTTTATTGAGGTTTTAGAAAGTGTTTTATGGAATTAAAATTTGCCTTTTAGATTTATAGAGGCCTTTTTTTCTTCACAACGGTTTCATCACAACATTTATCAAGGATGTTTTAAGAGTCTAGTTTTGTAATGGCCTTTAATAAGTACTAATAGGCATTGAAAATGTCTAGTTTTAAAAAGGATTTAAAATGCATTTATTGCAAATATGTTAAAACCATAAAGAATAATTTAAAGCCTCTTTAAATCTAAATGGAATTTAAGACGTTCATAAAACTAATTAGCTTTATGGAGAGTTTTATGTAGGTTATGATAAATCCATTACAAATACATATTATCCTAGAAGCAAATTAGCTTTATAATTAGGTCTTACAGAATGCTTTAAAACTTGCTATTAACCCTTTCACTGCTCAAAGCGTATATATGCGCGAAAAATAAATGGGCCCACTGTGCTCCAAGCGCGTTAACTCGCCTGTCGTTTTTAAATTGGTTCAGACTGCTCAAAGCGATTTAACACGCGTATATGTACTATTAATACATTTTTATATACTTCCATAAGTTTCTGTTGTACCTTAATGTTTTTGATAAGAATGTTGTTTTGTTTTTATGTTTACTTGCACTGTTTTTAACCATTTTTTAAAAATAAATTATTATTATTGAAACTAGAGCACTTGGTTTTTGTTTTTCTTTCAATTTTATATATAATAATAAACTATGCATACAATAAACCAAATCAAATAGTAACGTAATATCGGATCTGCGTGCTCCAAGCGCGTATACTCGCAAGTGGTCAATTTATTGCGCACTACACGAGAATTACGTGAAACCACGCTGCGCAGCGAAAGGGTTAAGAGCAAGTATACTTGAAGCCTAAAAGGCCTTAACTACAACATCAATAAAGCACATGACTATTTCCTAACCCTGACAAACCTTTCTTAAAACCTCCTCAAGTCCAAATGACTTTTAAATTGTCTCTTGGGTATGAAATAAAGATATTTGAGAAATTTTCTAACTACTCATTTGAGTGTGAAAGGCGATAAGCCGGCTTGTTGGGGGTGTTTTTTTGAAGTTAGACATGAAAATCGAGCCAGTCTGACAATTCTGACTTCGGATTCGGATTCAGCGGGTCAAGATACATAAAGGTACTCTGATCTGATTCGCCAGACAGACCACTTGTCTAGGGGTTTTTTGGGATTAGGGATGAAAAGCGGGCCAATCTGACAATTCTGACTTCAGAATCGGATTCAGCGGGTCAGAATAAATAAGGATACATTGGTCTGATCTGCCAGACAAACCACTTTTTTTTCGTTTTAGGGATGTTTGGATTCAGTGAGGGGATTCAAATATATAAGGATACACTGGTCAGGTTCACCAGACAGACCGCTTTTTTTTTGTGGGGCTGTGTAGTTATGTAGCAAATTTTCTAAACTATCAATTTGATAAAACTATTCTTTTCGTAAAGTTAATAGTTTCGGAGAAAGCAAAAAACTGTTTTTTTGACATTTGACCATTTGTAACATTTTAAGCTCCAGTTATATCGCTAAGGATTTTTGATATTTATTTAAAAGTCAAAAAAATACTTCAAACAAAAATTCAGCGAGATGGAAATTTTTATTTTTAGTCTAATTTGACTGAATTATTAGGAACTAACTAATTTTAATGCGTTTGTATAATTTGTTCAATCGTCTAAGTAAACATATCTGTTTTAATTTTATACATTTGATTTTAACATTCCTAGGGTAAGGTTGTAAATATTTTAAAATGTATTCTGCCCTTTTGTTACACGACAATAAATATTTTATTATTATTATTAATTTTTCATATAACTGGTACCTTCCAATATTTCACAGAGATTAATGATTCTTCTTTCCAGCCATCGACAGAGTCCTTCAGAACGACGAACTAAGAATGGAGATCATCATCAATAATAAAACCCTAGAGAATGGATTGAACGTAATCCAGTTGGAGACGGCTGTAGGTGCCGCCATGAAAACGTTCGAGGGTGGCATTGGCATCAATGTTCCCCGTAGCCGGTTCTTGCCGGTCAAGAAAACGTCAGATCTATTCCTCGTCATGAGCAACCTGTACAGTTTGAAGAACGGCTCTCTGATAATGTCGCCACAGCGGATGTTCCCTACCACTCCCTTAGTTAAATTGGGCGATAACCACTTTGCCAAAGTAAAAGAATTCCTGAAAAGGTTCGCCGACATACCCGATATTCTTGAGCTGGATCACTTGACTGTTTCTGGCGATGTAACGTTTGGAAAAGGAGTATCGTTAAAGGTAAGCAAATGACGATTGCGTGTGTATCTCCTGGTTTTAAATAAGGTAAAGTTCATTTAGTACGATCAACAGACACTTTTTGTTGAAAAAATAGCATAAGCCGATTTTTCTTATTTTAAAATATTCAAAGGTGCCTTCTGAGTATTTCGCCAAGTTGGCGGGATCGGGGGCGTTAGTCTCCATCTTGGTAAAAAGTTCAAATTCAAATACCTCTCGAACTGTTAATGTTATGACAAAAATGGTAATGATCTTTTTTGTTTGAAACTAAGTTCTCTACAAACTTTTTCGGGCTCATTTTCATAGAATTAATTGTTTACGAATTACAGCACGTCAAATAAATAAATAAATTCTTTATTAACTGTTATGTGATGCATTACATGTATATTTGGCAAGTCAAAACTAATACAAAAGTAGTAAATATGGGTAATATATCATAAATATAGCCATATAAATTGTAAATATTATAAAAAGATACAACACGGACAGTAATAATGTATGTATAAGGTACAAAACATGTAAAAACACAAAATTCAAGTCAAGTATTCTAATACGCTATAAAAAGCCATTTCTGTTAAGTAATTTTTTGTGGCTATGTTAAATTTATTGTAGCTTTTTATGGTTTTTAGGTTATCAGTGAGTTTATTAAATAGATTGATGGCATTGTCATTAGGTGAATGTTTATAAAGAGTGGTAGAATGAATTGGTATTGTCAGTCTATTATTATTTCGGGTATTATATAAGTGTGTATCCCCAGTTTATCAAAATTTGCAAAATTTTTATATGTATAACATATACATTTCAAAATAAAAATACATGCTACAGTTAATATTTTATTTTTCTTAAATACACTCCTGCAGCTATCCAATGGTTTTAAATTAAAAATCAGTCTAATTATTCTTTTTTGTGAAATTGACACTCTGTTGATATTTCTGCCTACTCCCCAAGTAATAATAATATTCGATGACAAGAAGTGGCTGAAGACTAAGGCATAATAGATATTTAATAAGCCATTGGTATCAAGTACAGTTTTCA
This sequence comes from Rutpela maculata, assembly GCA_936432065.2. Classification (NCBI taxonomy): domain Eukaryota; kingdom Metazoa; phylum Arthropoda; class Insecta; order Coleoptera; family Cerambycidae; genus Rutpela; species Rutpela maculata. The sequence continues at coordinate 359,502,682 of OW386285.2, forward strand.
TCTGTAAAATAGCAAAAAACGCAGAACTTAGTTTATCGCAAACATAATCTATGTGATTATCTCAACAAAGTTTATTATCAAGCCAAGTTTCTAAGAATTTTACGTTTGGTACCACATCAATATTGTTATCAATTAGAAAATCTGGAGTGAGTCCTTTTCTATTATGGAAATTTATGTAGACTGTTTTTTTATCGTTCAGTATTAGTTGATTACGCTGGCACCAGACATCGAGTTCATTGCAGACATGAGTTACATTTTCAGCTAGCTCCTCTGAGGTCCGTGCTGAGATTGTAATAGTAGTATCATCTGCAAACATTGTGATTCTACCCTTAGTGATCTGTTTAGGTAAATCGCTCACGTATAGTGCAAACAGCAGAGGTACCAACACAGAACGCTGTACACATCTCTCATGTCTGACATAGTGTTGTACTTAACCAGCAATTTTCTGTTGGACATACACGATTTTATCTACTCCAATAGAGTTCCCCGTATACCAATGTTATTTAATTTGCTAATTAAAAACTCAATATTAACACTATCAAATGCCCGAGAGAGGTCAAACATTAGTGACATTCCGTAATTTCCTCTATCAAGATCTTTGTAAATAGGATCTAAAAGTTAAGAAAAAGTGTTTTTTTTCAAAGTATTTCGTAAGTTGTTGGTCATGCATTAAAATGTCAAATCGCAACCTTGTAAAGCACTAAATTCTCTACAATTTCTGTTACAAACACCATTTTGTAGGACTAATAGCTTATGAGCTACAGCCCGTCAAAAGTTATAAGAAAATAGTTTTTCCTAAACTATCCATTGTACACTAAAATATGTTGTTATCAACCTTGTAGAGCACTAAATTGTCTATGATTTTGTGCTCTGCAAGAGTCCACTTACATGTTCATATATCCGATTAACAGAGGTAATTAGTTAGAATGGATTAAATCCTATATAAGTAACTGAAAAATGATAGTAAAAATTAAAAGCGGACAGTCAAAAGAGTGTTTTGCTAGGCATTCCCCTGGTGTCGGTGCTTGGTCCACTGCTGTTTTTGTTATATGTTTTATATCAATGATATACCTGAGCATATTATGGAAGGCATAGTAACAATGTTTGCTAATGACACCACAGTCTGTGTGACTGGTACTATTTCTGAGTTATTAGCCAATATAAAAATAGTCTACGATGACTTAGATATATGGTGTCAAAGAAATAGACTAAATTTTAAATGAAAATAAAATAATTAACATGTACTTTCATAAGAGAAAATTACTGGATTCTTCAGTATTGTCGAAAATTAATATAACATTCTCTAAGGAGACTAAGTTTTTAGGTACTTGTGTTGAAAATTTAACATTGTCTAAACACATCGAGCATGTCTGCTCAAAATTAAACAGTGCTCATTATGCCATAATGCAGTTCTAGTTCCCTAGATTGCGACGGACCCTAAACATTTATTTCTCGTTAATATAGTCATATATCATTAAACATTGTATCTTGTGGTAAGGGGGGATATTAATAGAGTATTTGTCTGTCCAAAAAAGGCTTATAAGGCTAATATTTAATTTAAAACCAACAGAGTCATGTAGGAATACATTTATGGAGAACAATTTGTTGAGTCTCCTGTATATTCATTCTGAAGTGTTTTGTATGTTAAACAAAATATCAATCAATTTTCAACACTAAATAGTATTCACAGATATAGTACGCAAGACAGCAATAGTTCGCTGATACCAAATCATAAACATTCATACTTTAAACATGCACCAAATTACAATTTTATTACGATGTATAAGTGATAAAGTTTTCTAATGATATTAAAAAACATTTAATCCATTTTATAGTATTAATGAGTACCTTCTGTCGTGAGTTTTATTATTTATATGTCACTAAGAGTTTCTGTTGACAAGGTTTGTGTATATTGTCTGTTTACCAAGCTCTGAGAGTGCACGTAAACAGACAAATACAGTGCGTGTAATTGCCGATTAGGCATGTACATTCACTTAGCGCGAGAGATATGACAACACAGCGGCAGCAGACCGCCCGTCGGCGAAGCATCCCAGCTCTCAGTTATTTCATTTCAGCCAGCTGGCACTCGCGATGTTGCAATTCTTACTCCCTATGCCTAGCCCGCCACTATACACACTGTATAATGTGCATTATCACATGATTATGCTGTAACGCCTCCTCATTGGTTGAAATATATGTGCATTATCACATGACCATGCTGTAACGCTTCCTCATTGGTTGCATTTGACAACAGTGACAGTGAAAATTACTCTCAGAGCTTGGTGAACACACAATAGGTATACATATATTGTTTTTGTTTTTTCTAATAATTTTATATTATTATATTTATATTGTATATGTTTTATTTTACTATTGACTTCCCATAATGTACACTATTGTATTCTTAAATGGTTAATAAATTATCTTTCTATCTATCTAATAATTAACGAAATATTTTGAAAAAATTATATTTTATAATTTTTGCAAAAAAGTTCGAAATAAAAATTGTAGACAATCTAATGCTCAAGTTTGTAATTACATATTTTTATATCTGATCAATATGTAATGAGTTATTTTGAGAAAACTATTTTTTGATAACTTTTAATGACATTAATTGTAGAGAATTTATTGCTCAACAAGGTTGCTATTTGACATTTTAATCTACTTTTAATAGATTACGAAATAATTCGCAAGCACTACTTCTTGCAGACTGGGGGGAGCCCGAGAGCCCCCCAGTACTAATTCTAAGTTAAAAATTGATTGAGATGTCATTCTCAACATGTTAGCTACAAAAAGTAAGAGGCGACTGACATTTACAGTGTAGGGTGTAGTAGGGTTTGCAATCCCAAAATATCATCGAAACCCGAAATGCAAATCACGGTATCGCAGTTGATTGGAACCGTGGATTTTGAATAAGATTTCGTACTCTTTGGGTGAATTAATAGTGAAATTTTTCGTCAGGTGCTCGAGCCGCCCCTGACAACTCTCAGAATCAGCCACTATGGTTAAAGAATCGCTCAAATTGGAGTAGATGAAGTGCTAAAAAATGCGATAGATGCACCCTATTCGAATACGCCCTGAAACTGATTTGATATTATCAGAGATTAAAAAAAAGAAATGACACTTTTCGGAAATGGAGGCAACAGGTATACGTACCTTCAACTGGCATATCATCATTTGACAAGAATACTGCCAACTAGCGTAGAATCTGAAAAGACTTTGGAGATAATATCCTTAATGAGTTGATTTTTCTACACTACTAGTTTAATCAATATTATCACTAATAAATATTCGACCGGTTTTTGTTCCTATTATGTAAATGTTGTAATGTTATCTTAGAAGTAGGATGAAATGAAGTTTAATCGTTTTTGTTTTTACATTCATGTATTCATTCTGTATCTACACTATTATTTTCTCAATTCCTATTCCCAATCCCGAAATCCCAGGATTGTAGTATTCCGGGATTCCAAACCATAGAGTGTAGGTATCTCTCATCTATAGTTCGATTATTTTTATTAATAGCAGAAAATTTCAATTTTGAAACAAAAATTGTTTAAATTTTACCAGAAGCAACCAAGAAGGACCGGACCAATTTAATCCAAAACTTATTATTATACCTACAACAAAATAAAACAATAGAATTGCTGCAGCCAGAGAATTCCTTATTCACCTATTTTGATGCTAAATTTGACTCCAGTACAGCTGCTTTAATAGGGATATCTGTACCCATGTGTATAGGAAATTTTTAAGAATAATAATAATAATAAAGTACTTTATTGGTAAAACCAAATGGCTATCGACCGAAGTCCTTCTGCCATTTTTAAGAATATTTTTGACATAGACTCCTAAAATTCAGTGACTGCATGCCTGAAACACCCTGTATATAGAAATAGAGAGTAACTATGTACTTAAGTGTCTGTCTGGTGAACTGTTTGGGTACTTTCCGACGAGCAATTGGCAAGAAGGTAGGAAGTATACGGGCAATTTACCAGAAAAATATAAACAAAGGCCCTCAAACGAAATCCTGTGGAACTTCCTTGACCATCACCATTTCAAATTTCTTTAGATCACTATGTATGGTTTCCATTCCACAACACATTGCTTTCTATTTTCTAGACATGATTCTATGAGTTGTCAGGGCTGTTTCTATGCACTTGGCTGCCCGCGTGCAAAAATTATTAGGCCGCCCTTTCCTATGTGCCAATAGATGTTGTTTCTTAGGTTTTCGCGGATGTTGAATGCAGTGTTTTTACTTCCGGGTGTTTTCCCGAGTAGTTGATATAGTTGCCTAATCGACATTTTGGCAGAATTCCATCTGCCATCTTCAGGTTCTCCCTGAAAGCTATCTACTGCTGCTTCTCGTTGCTCGAATTGTTCGAGCAGCAGTAGACTGCTGGGAAAAATATTTTTTGTTGAGCGGGGGAGGGAGAAAACGGATTTTTTTTATAAAACCTTTTTTGTGGGTTTTCCCACCTGTCCAGTCCGGGCCTGTTATTGTATGAAAATGGAGTGTGCTAGCAGCAGTAGTGATACAGACTAGGAGAAGGATTTAGATAATGCTGGTATATCTTTGTATCTTAGAGACTTTTGTGGGTAGATAATCTAAATACCGAGCAAGAGCGTGACACGGTGAGAGAATTTTATCGTTTCATTCCAAACCTAAGCCCACGATAATTTTATATCTATTTTCAATGAGCAATTCGTTGTCCATTGCACTGTATTAGCACCATATATTCCGTGAGATACTACTAAACAAACAAAACAAACACAAGTTTGCCTGAAAACGTCATGCTCTGCGCAAGCGCAAAATGAAACGTGTCCTGCACACATACCGAAAAGGGTAAAATGTTAGACCTCATCGACATGTAGAGCCCGTTTACTTAGAGAAGACAACTTCGTCATAGAATGCGCAGAGACCGAGTGCTCGTTACCTAGGTAACGATCCTATTTTTACAGCTGCATGGCCGTGCACTGCCTAATACCATTAATATTTAAATAAAAAATGAATGACACGCTATTGCTATTATGCCAACTGTTATACGCGATGCGCGAAGCCATGTGACATAGTTATCTTCTCTAAATAATTGCACTCTACTACAAGCGTATGTTTAAGAGTGTCCTGTAAAAACGTGTCGTGTCATATGTGTTCCTGCGCCATATAAAACAATGTAAATTCATTATTTCACACTATTGGTACAGCATGTGTCAGTACGTGCCGAGGCGTGTCATGTTCGTACCGTGTCGTAAGTGTGTTCCGACACATATGTATTCACATAGGGCTTTTCGTATACACACGTGTGTTGACGGACCGTACTGTGCGGTGCTGTGCCGTACGTCTTGTCATAATGCCGACCCTTAGTCACTGAGAACCAAGATTACTAAAGGAACAAGGAACTGCCTAAGAAACAGGTTGCCTTGTAATTTACAACTTAGAATAAGATAGTTTGATATTTATATTTACGTCAGAAAGGGAGTAGATTTGCTAAATTTGCTTAAGTATGCATATTGAACATGTATTGATGTATTTTGGCCATCACTTGTCGTTTAAAATTAAAAGCATAATTATTATTAGTTTGTACTGTCTATTTGAGACTTTAGCATTACGACCCACAGTGGCCCCATAGTGAAGTTTTTTTTTTTTTTAAATCTTCATTTTTTAATTGGCTATCTGTCAAGCGAAATTTTAGATGTTTGTCCCAGCTTTTTCAAAATTTTCCAAAGAAGTTTAAATTTTGATCAAAAATTTTGCAAAATCAGAGACAAAAATTGAAAATCTGGCTTGACAGATCGATAGGCAATTAAAAAACGATTAAAAAAAAGCTTTCCGATCGCTTAAATGTATTAAGACCTACAGACTGATTTGAAAAAACATGGACCCTCTGCAGATCAGAAAGGTTTTTTTAAAATGTTTGTTTCTTAATTGTCTAGGGCAATTAAAAAGTGAAGATTAAAAAAAATCCGGTTGCTTGAGTATTAAGACCTGCAGACTTTTTGAAAAAAAAAAAAACGTCACTATGGAGCCACTGTGCGGCCGCCCGCATGCCATGCACGTCTTGCACGCCCGCTTTAAACGGGCCTGTGAGTTGTAGGAGCCACATCTCTTGATCCTACATAAATTCAGTTATTTGCAGAGAATTTTGATTCATACTATCAAAGACTTTTGAAAGGTCTAGGTTTATTGTAATAGTTTCTTTCGAATTTTTTCTCTATTATCTACTTTTTTTTTTTTTCATTTTCAGGGCACAGTAATTATAATAGCCAACCACGGAGATAGAATAGATATCCCAGCATGTGCCTTATTGGAGAACAAGATAGTGTCGGGTAACATGCGCATCTTGGATCATTGATATGAGATTTTATTGATTAGTCATGGATGGTTTTAGATATTTATTTTGTGTTCAAAATTGTTTGTTAAATGATATTATATTATTATATATTTTTGTATGTTGAAGTTTTATTTTTCTTGTAGGTACAAAAATTATTTATATTTAAAAAAATATATGATGTATGAATTGAGACAAATCTTTTTTTATCGTCCCATTAAAAATAAATAAGGTAACATAAAATAAGCAATCCCATTCATAAATTTCCCTCGAGGAATTTAACTTCGGGCATTTAATTTGGCATCTCCATTTAGCAACTCTGTAATGTAGACCCCGAATCGCACCTATGAAGCACATTAAAACAAGAGCTGGCTCTAAGTCTAAGTGATGCGTAATCGAGTAAAAATTTTCAAGCAAATAACAAATACATACAATAACACTTTACACATTGTACAAGGAAACACGGACAAGATGACACAAGGCGATGAAATGTTACTAGTATTTAATCATTTCGTCGCTTTTATATTGTTTGGGAATGTCTCACTTGATGTTCGGGAATGCTAACCTGTTGATTAGGGTGGTCCTTATTTTTCCAATTTAGATATTTTTTTGCGGCACCCCCCAGAATAGTTCCATTCCATAAAAAAATACTCTGTGTAAAACTTTAGCTTGATCGGATTACGTTAAGGGGTGTCGCAACGCTCCATTTTTAGACAATAGAATTGTTATGGGTTTAAGGCTTGCTCAGGTTGAATCGATTTTTTTTATCAATTCCTTGTGACAGATTTTTTAAAAAATAATAACAAAATAACATCGAATACTTAATTAAAAAGGAAACATCAATCCCTTACATGTTGGGCAAAGTTTCTTTTTTTTAAGTCGGGGAATCGTTTTCTATAATCTGACACTACTTGGAGCACATAATGTTTTGCTCGTCGTCTTTTGTCAATAAACTATTGTAATCGCTGAATAATTTAACACCTAGTTCCGCCACGTTTTTAACGACTTTCAGTTTTTTTTTTACAAAATCATAACAGTTCAAGTAACTTTTATCTGTACTTAAGATAAGGCAAGGTACCATAAGTGATTTTTAAATTTGTGTACTGTTGCTCGGATTGGTGGATTTATATTTATGAAGTTTTTTTTAAAAAACACTAATCTCCGTATGGAGCTGAAGTTACCAGTCAGTGGTGCTAAGAACCAAGCTTCTAAGTAAACTTTAATAACAAAAATTGAAATATCTCATATATGTTTTCATTCTGAAGGCGCTGAATGGAATTAATCCCGAATCAAAAAAATCTTTAAAGGATAAATGGCTTTTGCCTTCAATTGGGCATGCTCCTGGAGCACGAAAAGATGTCTCGTGGAGGAACTCCTCCCAACAGTATGAATGCTAATTCCAGAAACTCCCTATAATCTTCTCGGGGTTAACGTTCTGAAGGTACCGCTGTATAAAGTGGAACAATTTCACCTGTATTTTGTAGGTGGTCGCTAACAACGGATCTTCAAACCCACACTTAAAATATTGTAATATGTTGCACCCCTTAAAATTTAAGGTTATGTTACTAAAAAGTAGGCAGACTTCAACAGATCGAATGTCTGAATGAATGTAGTGTATTTGCACCTACTCGAGAAACCTACCAGAAGTTAGTTCTGGTGACATCTGGAATTATCTAGAGAATGGTGGCGTCATCACAGAAAAATCGAGATCTGTCATTTTTAGGTATAAAAGACCCACGGTCAATAAACGTACGGTTGCATCAATCTGCAGCTTTATGACGAGAGAAACGCGGGGGGCGGGAAATCGAATGAAAGAGATAGACATATCTGATTTCCGTGCAAAAGACAGAGACAAAGATGCTTGTAGTGTCTACAGGTGACGTAGACTGTAGACCCTACCGGAATCTTTGTCTCTGTCTTCTGCACGGAAATCAGATATGTCTGTCTCTTTCATTCGATTTCCCGCCCCCCGCGTCTCTCTCGTCTTAAAGCTGCTGATTGATGCAACCGTATCGTTTATTGACCGTGTAAAAGACCGACCGCATTCTCAGCGAGTAGTTCAGAAAGTTCAGAAAGTATAGAAAGTGAGGTTAAGAGTTCAAAGATAAACATTGTGGATTTTAGTCAGTAAAGTGTATTTAAATTAATAATAGTATTGTGAAGTATCCAGTAAATATTTAATAAAGTGTGTTAGTGGACATCTCTTGTTATAATTTTTGGAACCCACGGAATTTGCAAGGGGTAGTTTCCTAAGGGTGGAAACACGTCACAATATTCTTGATTAATTTGGGGCCATTCCTGTTGTAACCTTTGAAAAAATGGAACCAATTGACCGCTCGTTACTCCAAATTTTTTCTTGAACTCATAAATGTGGATATGGCTAGGAATTGTTCTAGTAGAACACAGCTACCGTTAAAAACTCCTGTATTTCAACAAGCCCTTCCAGATGATTCACTGTTACTCCCTCTAGCAACGACTTTTCGCTTTCTTGGGAAAAAGGTCTGATAAACTATTTTATATTTGTCTCTTATGAGTTAACACCTACCTATCTATTGTTTACTTTTTAGAAAGGGTCAATTTCTCAGTATGGAGTATTTCAAGAAATTCAGAATCTTGAGGGTGCTTGCGGCACGTTTTCCCCTCGACCGATTTGACTCATATTTTCAAGGGATTACTTTTTTAGAAATTGGAACCATTGGAACCAAATTCGATAATTTTTTTTCCGTCAAGTATAAATAAGGGCCACCCTACTGTTGATGCATGTGTAAAAGAATGACGAGGAATTTAACGTGGAATCTTGTCTGTCATTCTCAAGTAATGAGCTTTTCTTTTTCAGTGTGGCATTTTTATTATTAGTTTTTGGTTAAGCTGGTAATTTAGGTCATTGATATAAATAAATAAAAGGGGCCCTAAAATGCTTCCTTGCAGAACTCCAAGATCAATATCAAGACTTGGAGAAAATGTATTGTTAAATTTGGCGATTTATTTTATTGTCAATTAATTTTTTAACGAACTGAAAATGTCGCCTTTTATGATAACTTAAACAACGATATTTTTCATCCGATATAGTTTCAAAAGCTATTTTTATATACAACTACAACATATCTTCCTTGGATCAGTCATCTGAATCCAATTAGTAAGTGACAGTGCAGATTCACATCAATGGTGACTTATTAGTAAGCTATTTGAATTAATGCGGTTGATCAATTCGTTATAAACTGCTTTTTCTAACAATTTTTCTTCAGAAGGTAAAGTATTGATCAGTCTAAAATTAACAGCATGTTCTTAATTTTAAGAATTGCTGTAATGATACCACATTTAATTGATTCCGCAAAACACATTTTTTTGAGGGACATTGATAAAACTTAATGAACTAAAACCTACAAATCGATAGTAGATTTAAGACGTTATTGTTTAGAATATATACCACGAATCATATTTGTTATTATTTATTTAAACTAAAATTACACTTAGTTTCTAGACCTAATAAATAAAACAAATCATTGCAAATGTATAAGTATATTTCATTTAATTCAGTTTCAAATATCACATAGAGGAAGACAACGGACACCTACTGAAAAATGCCAACAAGCAGAACATTTATTTTATAGCATATAGCAAAAAGTTTGTTCTGGGAATTTTCCAGAATGTAAAATTTCCATTAGTCTTGCCTCATCTTACATTAATTAAACCTATATAGAGTGAAAAGCACCAATTTCTTTATAAAAGTCATGATAACTGCAAATGAATAAAGTGATACATCAATAATTTAAAATCATACAATTGATTCTTGCGTCATTAATTCCACCCACATAACATAACTAGCTTGAGCAATGGATATCACTTATCCTTGGCTACCATGAGTACATATTTTTCACCATAGCCAAGGACGATGAGTTCTTATGCAATAAACATTTTATCCCACCAGTTCAGTTGCATTCACGTTTCTTTTTTAAATACCTCATCAAACAAATATAAAAATCCGAGTTCTACAAAACACTTAAAAACAAATTCTTACTACATTGAAAGTAAACACCATAAGCATATTGGGAAAATTTCTTCTCTGATATACCGGGTGACCTCGAAATGACGCTAGCACAACTAATATTCAGTGTTGTCAATCTTCAAAATGTTTATCAAGATTACGTGTATATTTTCCACCACATACTAAATTTGCTAGTCGCATATGGATAGAGCTGTGTACAAGAAAAAATAGTTTCGGTATAGATTTTACACTGGAAAACCTTAAAACTAGATATTTGGTTTGGTTTGTTAAATCTAAAAAATGAAATCACAATTAAAAGAGCACAAAACCAATGGAAAGATTAGTTCAAGTAATGCTGATCATAACTCTGCAAGGCTCGTCAAAATCAACGGACATTCACTACTATTCACTATTCACATTATTTTTCTGCATGAATTATTCATTACTTTTTATTTCGAACAAAAGTTGTTTGATTTTGAGGGGGAAATAAAAGGGCGATATTTATTTTTAGTTTGGTGGACGCTTTCAAGATCGCTTCAAGATCAACTTGGTGTTTTCAAACGGAAATCTATTTTGTTTATTACGGCATCTTATCCCACGAATGAAACCTAGCAATTTTAGGGACAATTGTCTATAAAAAGATGTTTCCAACAAAAGGTGTTTTTTCTTTGTGTAAAATAAGGTTGCTGAAAAAAAATAAATACCAAAATTTGATAAGAAATTCTGAAATAATCAAGTTTTAATACACTTTTTCTTTAACTTCATGTTTTTTACTAAGAAATTTTTGAAAGTCCAGAAATCTCTAGTTATTTTGCTTAACATTTCATTCAAAATTGAAGTCTGATAAAAAAAAATGTTTCAAGACAAAAGTTGCATGCTATTTTCTTAGAATAAGATGCCACAATAAAAAATATAGATTTCAGTTTGAAAAATTAGTCCCGAAATGACCTAGAAATGTCCACTGAATCAAAAATAAATAACGCCATTTTATTTCCCCCTTGAAAACAAACTTTCATTCCAAATAAAAGGTGATAAATCAGGCAGAAAAATAATTTAAAAGCAGGTGAATTTTTCGATTTTCCTATGCTTCTGGCAGCTATTCAGTGCATTTTTGAGCCTTTTGATCAGCATGACTTGAACTAATCTTTCCCAAAGTTACAGACATTTTAACAGAAAGGTCTTTTCCACTGGTTTTGTGGGGGGTCCTTTGTATTTAATTTAGATGAAACTTTTCTTTTAATTCATCATCATATCCTACAATTCGAACATATACAATCACAGTAAATAACGCCAGATGTCCATTTTTGTTAAATAAATAGACTTATCACTAAGGCGCAAGAGTCAAAATTCACTCATAACCTCAAATTTCCGATTCTTATATTTATTGTTTACATTCATTCATATATCCTAGTATTGTTTTTATTAGAGTTTTTATATATGATGCTGGTGTCAATCTCAAAAATTCATATAACCAATAACATTTTCGTTATATGTCCAAAAACCGAAAGTTTGAGGTTATGTGTGCCATGCTATACACACGCCTTCTAGATAAGTCACACGTGGAAATCTGCCTATTTTTTCTCTGAAAAGACATCTGCCATTACTGAACCAGAATCGTCGTTAAATCCATTAGAGTGATATCCTGAGGAATATTATTCACACTGTTTTCCAAACAACAAGAGTTCAAAAACCATTAAAGTATTTTAAAATATTGACATTCTGATTCAAGAGGAAAATTCCAGGTTGTGTTTTTTTCCATCACATATTTGCTTATGAAAAACAAATGATAAAATTATTATTATTATTATTATTTTATATTTGTGTTTGAATAAACAAATGACAGAAATATGTTTCATTCTTATACTTTGGAATAAGTGAATAAGCTGCTCTCTGTATATCTAGTTACAATCTGTGAACACCTCAAGAGCACTTACCTAATCAATGGGAAATGTAATGATGTAACCACAGAATCTTAGTTTAAAATGTGACGATAAGTACAAAGTAATATTCGAAGTTTTTCATATTAAAAACAATATAAATAATATCTACATAAAAACAGAGATTTTTTCTAAAACAGATCAACTGGTTTCGGGTCCGTAGCCAGCGATGGCCTATATTTTAAGTTTTTTATTTATTGTAATAATGTGCGCAACAGAGATTATCTTTTTTTAACTAAACTGCAATTATCAAAGGAATGGATATGTGCCTGATTTTGTGCAATATTTCAAATAATAATTGTGTGAAAACTTCACCCATTTCTTCGCTAGTTGCGAGAAAATGCATTATTATTATTATATACAAAAGTAATAGTATACGTAACTAAAATAACTTTAGATATTTTGGAATAATATAAACCACTATGCTATCCGCCCGTAAAAGGCTAAATACAATTAGTTCACGATGAAAAGAATAAATTCCATAAAATCATATCAATTTTTATTCTGCAAAACGCTCGGACCCCCGTGATTTCTATTTATGAAGTGGAATTTTTTGGTATGTACGGTCACTCAATATGACTTCCGGTTATTGCCAAAGTGACACTAAATTTATTATTTTAATTACAACACCCTGTATATTTTTACAGAATTAGATAAAAGATAAAAATATTTTCATAAAACCTTCTATATACATAGTTACTATGAATAGTTTCCGAAACATTCGCACATGCGGCAGCAATACATATTTATCGTAAAAGAGTATTCTATGTAAAATGTTTTATGTACAAGATAAATTTATTCAATTTGGCATCCATTTACTTCATGACAAGTCGATCCATTATCTTTTGAGTATTTATGTTTTTTTAACAAAAGAATTTAATTTTTTACATCGAAAAACATTGGAAACTGTGACAAAAAATTAAATACATGTATTTTAATAGGAATCATAGTGAGCCTTCATTAAGTCTTCGATTTGTCAAGTTTAGTTGAACTGTTAAGTATAACGATATCCAACTAGTAGTGTCAAAATGGTTTTAATGGAAAATGAATGATTAGAGATACTATTATGATTGGTTTTGGAGATAGAATTCGGACTCAAGAAGAGGTAGATAATTTATTTCATGAAACTCGTCCAGACCAGCCCGAAATTTCCCAATCTGCTGTACTTGAAGATGTCAAGTTAAACATCGTGTTAGCAACTGAAGAAAATCCTTAATTCCTTGAAAACTCTCAAGAAATTATGATTTGGTAACAGGATCCATATAAAAAATACTTCAAGCTGCAAAGTACTACCTTTATAAATTACTTGGTACATGAGTTGTCAGAAGATTACTTTGATTGAAGAATCAAATTCTATAAGGAGATAACTAGAAGGCATAACGAAAATTCGTTCTGTTTAAATGGTAGCATCAATAAAGAGAATTGTAGGTATTGTGGGACCTTATTTCTTTGAAGGAACGCTAACCGGAGAACACTAGTACTACTTCCAATTCCAACTCTTTTTTTTTTCCAAATTTAGGTACAAAATGACAATATACTGAATGGTCAAATTTGCTGTGAAGTGAACGAGCAGCAGTTTGTACACTCAGTGTCCTCAGAAAATTTTAGTGTGTGTAGAAATTGTCATTACTCGAATTGTGGGACCTTATTTCTTTGAAGGAACCCTAACCGGAGAACACTGGTACTACCTTACAATTTCAACTCTTTTTTTTTTTCCAAATTCAACTCTTTTTTTTTTTCCAAATGTACGTACAAAATGACAATATACTGAATGGTCAAATTTGCTGTAAGTGAACGAGTAACAGTTTGAACATTTATTTTAAAAAGTAGTTATGCTATATGTTAAAGTTTATTCATCACCTTTAATATCAGTTGTGATTATTTCAATTTTCTTCTAAATATTTCTGAAACTATTCATAGGGGTTCATAAGGGATTTAATGAAAAGGTTTTTTTTATCTCTCAACTTTTTAGAAATATATGGGGTGTCTTATTCAAAAAACAATGTTGGTGTCACTTATGTGATATTGAATGACCGTGCATAGTTTCACAAATAGAAATTGACAGGTCTGAGCATTGCAGAAAAAAAATAGGTAAGATTTTATCAAATCTGTTCCTTTCATGGTGAACTCACTGTATATAAAACTGCAGGTTCCATGTTCCTAATTTTTAAGTGCAAAAATTATGTAGACATCTGCGACATTACTTTAATTTTATAAAATACAGCTGTTTTTTTTATCTGTTGCTATTTACCCTTACACAGACCAAATTATCTTTCCTTTTTAAGTGTGCTTAAATTTGTTCTGTCGATACTTTTACCACCCCAATGATATTTGTCTCTGTCTACGGACCCAGCTAGCATTACGTTTTCGATTTTCAGTCCTAAGGCATTATCATGTTCAAATTTAATTCGGCAGCGAGAAAACTGGCAATCTCCTTCACGACGGTCTCTTTCAAAGATTGGCTGGATAAAACTAAAGTTGCTAAAGTTAGAACATCTTGGGTACTGATGTCATTGAATATCTTCCCAACAGAATCTGCCAGTTTACGTTGCTGTATTGGAGTTAAGTCATTTCTCAGAATATCACAGACTGATCTGAATTTGCCCCTGTATTGATAAGCAGCCGTCAGAGATGCCACTGTACCTCCTGTGGAAAATAAAACAAGTAAATAAGAGCTAGCCAGACTTAAGCAATAAATTCTATGTATATAGGCATTAAGTGAATTTGCAACTAGCGCCACCATTGGTGATTATCTAAAGTTTCACTGGGAGACAGCTGTCAAATACTTGTGCTATGTGAACATATTTTATCATAAAAGTTCATTAAAACAATTGTTAGGTTATTATCAAAATTGGGCAGACTACTATTGAAAGTGTTAACGATTCTCCACAGCGAGGCGCTGATACGTTAAGATCTGATTGTATCAGAAATACAAAATACATGAATTTTGCAAACACATTTTCAAAATACAAATACATAGTGAAGGTTGAAAAAAATTATATTTATTTTTGAAGTGATTTATTACATTAAAATTATCTCATAAGAAAATTTCCCAAAATATGTCTATTCGCTTTCACAACTTGAGGACTTGGCTCCTTGCTAATTAATAATTACTAATCACTGATAGTTGACAAAGACAAGAGAACACAAAAATAAAAGATGACAATTAAATTGACAGAAACAGTAGTACAATAGACACAATAGTACAGATTCTAGAAATAGTCTACTGGTTGTTGAATCTGCTGGATTTGTAGGTGAGAAGCACAGAGCACAGACGGAACGAGATGATACGATGATACCTTTGTACCTTTTTCACAGTGGCGTCGTTGTTGGGATGAAACTTGTGAGGAGAGTAGGAGAGAGTGAAACAAAGTAAATTGTCATGAATGAAGTTGTGCATTTACACGTAACATTTCGTATAAACTAGACGTAAACTGAAACATAAACTTTATACACTCTTCGTAGGTTTATTGAAGTTATTATATAACTGTTGAACACTTTATATAGTAACTTAGTATCTAGCATTTACGCAGTTTTTTTAAAATAGTCAATACAAAAAATATTTTAGGTGGGCATATTCGATACAAAATACAAATTGCATCGAAAATACGTATTTCTAATACATGTATCGAAAATACTGCCCAGCTCTGATCCGAGGCTCATTGCTGCTGGGAGTATGATAATTGGGTTGTTGACGATTTTCCACAAATATGGTAGTGGAGGAGTTAATTCAGTTATATGTTTAATTTGAAAGAAAAATTCTAAGCGCAACATATTAAAAAAAATTATTAAAGTGTAGTAATAACCCTCTTACTAGATCTACTTATATCGTTTAGTAATAAGTTAGTAATTTTATAGGACAACAAAAGTGGCGAAAATTATTTCAGGCTGATAATTTGCGAGAGCCACCCTATATAAGCAATCTTGGAGCGTATTGTTTAGTCCTCGGTAATGAAAATGAAAGATACCCCTTATCGCCGCTTATAGATGAGGTTCTCAGCAATATTGTATTTTTGGGTCGACTTGACACTTAGTAACCATGGAAAACCAGAGGCAATTGGGGGAACAAAAGAAACAAAAGAATTTTTCAACAGCTTAGCGCGAATTGAATTTTAGAGAGCGAGGGAACGGTAATTAGGGGAGTTCTGTGGTAGGAGCGGCCGAGGAAGGTCCACGAAGAAGGGTACGGTACTGAAAGTTTTTAAGCGTTAGAAAAAAGAAAGTCGAGCATCGTCCGACGACGACGCGCGTCTAAGAGTGATATTAAGGTATCAAGGGGATATTCTTATTTTTTTTGGGGGTCACGGGGGAAAGGCCGCGGACACGAGTAGTGTTGAACAGAGTGTTTTAATAAAATGTCGAAGGGAAACCGGGTGTGAGCTAAAAACAAAAAAATTGTGTAGGTTCGTCTAGGGCGTAACTGGGGAATTAACAGATTAGTCTCGTCGAAGGAGTTTGGTGAGTTGTTTTGTTTATGTCTACAGTATGTGAGAGGCCTCGGAAAGGGGGTACCTTGAGTTTGACCTGGTTTGTTTTCCCGGTTATCATAGCAGGAACCACTTACTTTTATTAATTTTAACCTAATTTTAAATAAGGCGTTCAATTGTTTATCGTAAGAAATTTGTGTATTATGCTTAAGTGCTTTTAGGGGTGGCGGCCCTCCCTTATAACTAGAATTTCAAGAGTGAGTGTCATTTTCTTTGTGTTAGAAGGCACCTCGATGTATGAGAGGGCGAGGGATTAGTACAGTAAACGAAGGAAATGGCAGGGAAAATTTTGGATAGTTTGGGATATTTGGACCCTTTATGTAAAAACATGCGCTGATCATGAAAAAAATACTAAAAAAATTCCAAACATGTCGCAATATGTTCTTATATATATTTTTTCGGCAAAAAATGCAAATATATCGCAACTAGATTGTCAGCTCCAAGAAGTGTCATCTGCAGCATTCGGTGATGTACAGGAATAAAAATTAAAAATAACAGTATCTACAATCGAGCCTTGTGGTACACTAAAAGTAACGACCCTAACATCTGATTGGTATGAATCTATGACTACAGTTTGATTTCTGTTATTTAGATAAGAGGTGATTCATTGATGGGCCATTCCACGTAGTCCCAACTTAAAGAGTTTTTCTAAAAGCAAACTGTAATCAACGGTATCAGAAGCTCTGCTGAGGTAAAAAAATAAGACTATTGCCTGTTCTTAAGTGTTAAATAGTGGTCCTTGTTGATTCATTTTTTCTGATTCATTCATACATGCGGTTAAAAGATTGTGACATTCTAAAAAACTTATTAAATCTGTTGTTAAAGTAGATTTAAAAAAAATTGTGGTGCTGGTATGTTATAGGTACCGCCGATTTAAAAAAAGAAGAATTTGCAAATGAGCCACAAATGGGTAAGGAAAAAATTAACAAAGTTTCGAAACCATGGAGCAAACTAAATAATTATACCCTAAACCGTCCTAAACCCATTCATTTTTAATTTAAAAGCAGGATATTAAACCGCAGAATAACTGTAACACACCACAGTTGTCTTATTTAAAGAAAAAACACAAATCTAACCTGAACAATTAACCTAACCTAGTAGATTAAGTAAATTTTTGTATGTAATTCTGACACTTCTTAGATTTATTATAGGATGAGTAGGATTTTTGTATTCTTTTGGTTCAATAAATTGCTTTCTTTCTCTCTCTCTCTCTCTCTCTCTCTCTCTCTCTATCTCTAACCTACCCACATCTGGTGTTAAAAAAAAGCATAAGGTAAAGGTACCTGTCACCGATCTAGTACCTAATACCGACCATTTCAATTTTCTTAGAAAATGAGACACTTTGTATTAACAAATGCTAATGGTTAGATGTTATTTATAATCTTGAATCTAATTGACCATCTAGGTAATCACCACCTTACCTGGGCTCATGGGAAATTCCCTAGTACAGAGGTGTTGTTCAGAGAGTGCACAAGATGGTGAAAAATCTTACAAAATTATCTAAATTTAACGTGTTTTGTTTTTTATATTTCATCGAAGTTTAGGTAAGTGAATGAAAAAAAAAAACAATGTTAATTTTATAAAAATATATTTTTGAATAGTTAAAATAGAGATTAAGTTAGATTTATTGGATAAATATTTTTTTAATTTATGAAATAAACCGGTCGGTGAATAGTACACAAGCAGTATACAGTGCTTCCATTAGCGATAAGCGGTCGGTTTTGGGGACATGTCATACATTTTTAAACCTTTTATTCACAAAAAATGGTTCATAATACAAGGAAAAAAACAATGTTTATCGATGTATTTATTAATTTTGGAAACTAATACCTATTACCGACCTACAGAATACATAATACTTAAAATAATATATTCCTCAGAAAACTGACTATTAATCATTCTGAATTGATATTTAATATTTGTGAACCATAATAATTTATGGGTTTTTCTTTAATTGTAGGTCTTCATATGAGAAAATAGTATTGTTTTCGTGTACTTTGTATTACTTTAATTCAAAATGGTATTTAAAAATTATTAATAGTTACGTAATAATTAAATAATTATTTATTGAACTGTGGTGATTAGTATAAGCAAAAGTTGATGAACCCCTATTACTGATCAAGTGGTAGGTAACGAATAATCACAAGCCATCTTTTACTCGTATTCTTTTTATATTTAAAATAACTGCGATTTTGTCACAAATAAAATTTGGGTACATTCAACAAAAACGTATTTTTTCAGTTATAATGGAAAAAAAAAAGAAAAAATTACACCGATAAATCGTTGAAAATTGCTCTAGATGCTATTAAAAACGGCATGAGTATTCAAAAAGCTTCAAACTGTTGGAAAATACCAAAGACTACCTTGAAACTAAACTAAAACTGAGGAAGAAAATATAGTTCAATGGATTTATCATCTAGAGAACGTAGGATTTCCTGTAACAAAAATTCAGTTGTTGGAGAACATTGCTAATTTAGTGAAACATTTGAAAAGGGAGACTCCATTTAAAAATGGGATTCCAGGGCGCCACTGGTATGCAAATTTTTTGAAAAGGCATCCTGAATTGTCTAACCGAGTTTCTCAAAATCTAACACAGCCTCGTGCAAATATTACTGAGAAAAGCATTCATGATTGGTTTTCTTGCGTTCAAAATTATATAACGGAGCAACATTACGAAGAGATATTAAGAGACCCCAAACGAATCTTCAACTGCGATGAATCAGCTTTCTATTTATCACCAAAAGAGAAACAAGTAATTGTAAGAAAAGGGTCGAAAAAAGTGTATACCAGGATTCAAAATGACGAAAAAGAGTGTCCGACTGTCTTGGTTACTATTTCTTCCAATGGAAATAAACAGCCACCGTTAATCTTACTTCCATATAAGAGGTTACCGGCAAACATAATTTCGAAAATGCCCTCTAAT
Source organism: Rutpela maculata (assembly GCA_936432065.2). Taxonomy (NCBI): domain Eukaryota; kingdom Metazoa; phylum Arthropoda; class Insecta; order Coleoptera; family Cerambycidae; genus Rutpela; species Rutpela maculata. The sequence goes on from OW386285.2 coordinate 359,522,337, forward strand.
TGGAGTATTGGTCGATCAGAAACTGGTTGGATGACGGGGGAAAATTTCTATGAATACATAACAAATTTATTTCACCCATGGCTCATAAAAAATAACATTCCGATGCCAGTTATTTTATATCTGGACGGACATTCGTCACACATCAATTTACCGCTCACTGAGTTTTGCAAAAGTAATGGTATTATTTTGATAGCACTATTACCCAATGCTACTCACCGCCTTCAACCTTTGGATGTAGCAGTATTTCGACCATTTAAACTTGCATGGAAAAACAGGGTACAAAAGTGGAGAATTGATAATATTGGTCAAAAATTGAAACGTGAGGACTTTTCTCTTCAATTGGACATTTGTCTAACTGAAGTAGCAACTGAAAATATCATTAAAAATGGCTTTAGATCTTGTGGTCTCTATCCATTCAACGCGGATAATTTCAATTATTCTAGGTTGTTGACTCAACTAAATGCTGCTCCTACAAAAAAAGTCGTGGATAACGTACTTAAAGCACCTGTTGATAATCCACCAGGAAGTACTCTGCTACTAGAAATAGAAAAAAGAATAAATGAATATACTTTGCAACAATTTAAGGCAAGTGGCGATGAATGGAAAGGTCAAGAGTGTGACAAGAGTTTATTTTATTTTTGGAAAAAAATATGTCTTGAGCATGACAAAAAAAATGATGAAAAAGACACGGAACATAATGAAAAAATCAAGGAACATGACGAAACTTTAAACGCTAATTTACCAGCACTAATTATTAGTGACGATGGCGACGTTTCAGAACTGTTCGTCGATTTAAATGAAATAGATGACACTATTTGGCTTGAAAATCAAAGTGCTTTAAATTTGGAAGTTCAACCCGATGGCACAATTGAAATACCAAGCGTTCCAAATGAGATTGACCCACCTGTTGCTGACATTTCTACAATTCCTGACTCTCAAACCCCCATGAAAGCTTCTGTTGCAGATTTTTCTATCTCCACTCGAAATAAAGACAATGAAATTCTGTTCCTGCCAGGTCCTTCAAAAGTACCCAGTCCAGTAGATTTTTCTATCTCCACTCCAAATAAAGCAAATGAAATTCCGTTCAAGCCAGGTCCTTCAAAAATACCCATGACGACTTCTGTTGTCTAGCAGGCAGATCATTCTACGTCTACTCCAAATAAAGGGAACAAAAATCCATTTCTTCCAAGTCCTTTAAAAAATATGTCAAGCCCGTTTAAAAAAGCCTTATTCTGGGCTCAAGAAAATAAGAAACAACTAACATTAAAAAAAAAAAAAAATAACACCAACGGTAGCAACTTCAGAACAATTTATGGAATATCAAAAAAAATGGAAGAGAAAAAGAAAAAAGAAAACGATAAATTGGAAAGAGCAAAGAAGAGAAAGGCAAAAGATGAGATCAGAGTTCAGACATTAGAGAAAGGAAAGAAGAGAAAATTCTAACAAGATGCGACTACTTTGCCAAATATGAAAAGTAAAAAAAAAATCAAAAAATGAGTGTTTAGACAATAACGTAAAAAACTCTAAAGAGGGCGAATATGTAATTGCTGATTATGAAAGAGAATATTTTCCTGGTGTCATAATAAATAAAACTGCTGAGGGGGCTTCAGTTAAAACAATGGCAATGAGCGGAAATCATTGGAAATGGCCAGAAAAAGACGATATTTTAACGTACGACACTAAAGACATGCTTTGTATGATTAATCCTCCGAAATTAATCAATAAACGTGGTATTTATGAAGTACCTAAAATTAATGAAATTCGCCAATCAAGTATTAATTAAATTATAATTCATAGGTATAGGAAAATAGATATATTATTATGAATAAGTAAATATGTAAGTAAAGTAATTTAAATAATTTATGTTAAATAAATAATGCATTTCGGAGAAATATTTTAATTTTATGGGGTTGTTAACAGCTACTAGAAAATACGGACGGTAATAGGATCACAAGTGGTCGGTATTAGATAAATCACTTAAAGCTGGTCGGTAAAGGGTATATCAGTTAAATTTTTAAATTGAGAATTTAATTGTTTTTTATATCTATAAAATTAAAATTCAAGTGGCTACTACAAACAAGTAACAGTATTTTAGATTACTTAAAAATTATTAAATGTAAAATTAACCAAACTGAAATCTTATTATTCCCATTTTAATTGGTGAAGATCTTAAGGGGTCGGTAAAAGGTACCTTTACCTTACATACGGGTCAAATTGAGAACCTCCTTTTGTAAATTTTTTGATCGGTTAAAAAGGCGAAATTTTAGGTTCATTTTCCCTGGCCTTAAATACAAAATAAAAGTGAAATAAAATATATTTATTTTTACTAACAGTAAAAGTATAAATGACAAAAATCCATACCTCAATTGATCTATAAGTAAACATAGAATAAAACAATAAATTAAACATTAAAATTCACTTGTCTTTGCAGTACTTATCACAGCTGGAACTAGGCGGAAGTTGGCGGTTGCTAAGGACGCAAGTCTTTGAGGGGCGCGAAATTTGGTTCACTCATCCTGAGACACTCTATTCTTCAATACTTGGTCAGCACCAATAAGGTGCGCCAAAATAAAAAATGCCAAGGGCACAGTCTACCCTAGTTGCAGCTATGGTACTTATAACGTACCTACCAGCTACCAGTGGCAATTTTACTAACCGATACAGCAGAAGCTCTTTGTTGAAATCGACATTTGTTTGAATTTTGATTATATTTTACAAAATATAAATAACAATTACATACATGTAATTGTTATTTACTTAGGTAGATAAAATGTCACTTAGAAATATAATGTTACTTTTCAATGTATTTTTAACAAAATTTATTGTGCTTTATTTAATGTTTCGCAAGTGGGTCTCTGTAACGGCTGAATAATTCCGTGTGCCTTGATTTATACACCATTAGTGACAAATTATTTCAAGAGAGAATTTTGAATCATTTTTAAACTATGGGGCGACTCCATTGTAAAGAAATTAAGTACAGAAAACTTACCTACTGCCAAGCCAATGGGGCCAGCCAGGAGACCACCCGAGAGAGCGCCAAATCCTGCTAGCAGAGCGCCTTTAGCTGACTGTTGTACTGTAACTTTTAAATTTTCTTGTTGGGAAATTACTTCGCAAACTTCAATGATAGCCTCCCTATTAAGCGTCATGTTTGGGTATCTAAATCTACTGAAATATTTGTACGGATATTATCAAATGCACTAGTTCGCTGAAAAATAAATTTTGAAATAAGAATCAAAAGAACTATCCCTTTTACCTTTTTCAAATTGATTGAAGTCTAGAAAGAGAGGTTAGATTTAACTTAACACCAAAGATTAGAGAATTAACTCTAATCTTTGTTAACACGTGACGTGCCAAGGTTTAACGGTTGATAAAAAATGTAATCTCTTTATCTCTTTCTTCCGGAAAATTCTTTAAATGTTTATTCCTTGGTTCGTCCCACTGGCGCTCTGGGAATCACTAGAGTAGAGGTGGGTAGTACTCGTTAGAGATGGGCGATTCGACTCTTTTTAATGATTCGTTCCAAACGAATCCGTATCAAGAAAAAAATCGTAATGAAAGATTCTTTCAAGAATCCGAACTGTCCTGATTGTACAAACGGATACGGTTACAACGTCGATACGAATCTTTTGCTTTTGTAGGATTTGTACCATTCGAATCACTGCGAGGATTCGTACCAATAATACGAATAGTGATGGGCGATTTAATCACTGATATTAAGAAATCACAGGTAACGACTGTTAGTAAAGTTGGCAGAAAAGCGTGACGTGATCACGACTTTCCTTTCGTATTTCGGTCCCTTGCCGTGGTTCAACCAAGACCAATATTATAATAATTAACAATTTCTCCCGTACGTCGTATTATGAAAGTCGTGATCACATCACGTTTTAAATTCACTGATATAAGAAAATCACAGTAACGATTTACGTTGTGATTGAAAAATCACGATATCGCCCATCACTAAATACGAACCATACTGGTTGCTACTCTCCTCTACACCCACTGATCTCTATATAAACCTTCGAGGATATAGGGGAAAATAGAGATCGCCAAACAGCTGTTTGTTTGTTCGGGCTACAACTGTAAACAAGCAAATTATTAATTCCCGATCCCTTGGCTGGTGCAAAATAATAATCTCATCCTCGTATGGGATCCTTTCTAATATAGCGTTTAGTATCATTTGCGTATTGTTTACTTTCGTTTTCTATTGTGTTTTGTGGGTGTTTATTACAGTGTTTACTACGCCTCTCGCGTCACTCGCCTATATGTGTTGAGAACAAACCATACGCATTGTTGTAAAATAGAAAGGGCACCTCTACTTCCCATTATATGCTCGAAGATATAAACTGGATAATAGAGTTGGGTAGTAACTGGTATGATTCGTATCATTGAATCGAATCCTGGCAGTGATTCGAATGGTACAAGTCCCACAAAAGCAAAAGATTCGTATATTTCCTATCGATATTGTAACCGTATCCGTTTGTACAATCAAGACAGTTCGGATTCTTGAAAGAATATTTCAGTACGAATTTTTTCTTGATACGGATTCGTTTGGTACGAATCCTTAAAAAGAGTCGAATCGCCCAACTCTACTGGATAAACAAAGCAATAGTCTAATTTCTGCAAATTGAACCTGCGCGGGCTCTTTATGCACATGCGCATTATCGACAAACTGTTTACAGACTAGTGATGAGCGATATCGCGATTTTTCAATCACTCCGTGATCAGTGACTGCTATTTTTGAATCACGGTGATTTTAAACAGTGACTGCGATCGTGGTTTAGCGCAAAAATCTGTAAACTGTTATATAAGTTTGCCGGGACTAGTGATGGGCGATATCGTGATTTTTCAATCACAACGTAAATCGTTACTGTGATTTTCTTATATCAGTGAATTTAAAGCGTGATGTGATCACGACTTTCATAATACGACGTACGAGAGAAATTGTTAATTGTTCCCTATCCCTAAATAAGCGGCGACAGACGGTGAATGGTGAATTAGCTACTTTTGGTAATCTGTGCTGCCGCAGATATGCATAATATATGTATAATATATATTATGATTTGTTTATCCAAATAACCTCTGATGTATGGATTGGTAATAAAGCAAAAGCATATAGTAGAGGTTTTGAATGGAACTTGATAATAGGATATTTTTGTAAAGTTGTACCCCGTCAAAAAAATCTCATCAATCCGTATTGAAAATTATCAAAAATTAATAAGTATCTATGAGAACCTATATGGTCAATAAGTTTCTATAAGAGTTAGGTAAAGTTGCTGTTGAAATTGTTATCAGTTTATATCCGAATTGACCAGCAAAATGAGTCAAGCCATATCCATTTGTAAATCCAAACATTTACTTATACCACATCAATGAGAATTTATGAGCACAGTATCTAATGTAATTCGTGCGGCTTTCCGTGATTAAAAGACAAGTGTTTCTTTAAGAAACGAGCTGCATTAGGTTAGAACAGTTTTGATTTGCAATTGAAGATTACAAATTATAATGTTTGAATAGGGATTTATGAGATCAGTTTCTATGAGTATTAATGTTTTTTTTTCAGTAATATATTAAATATGTTTTCATTTGTTTGAATGGGTAAAAAGAAAGGTCAGTTTTCAACTGCAATTACAAATACAAGTTTAATCGCTTCGAAGGGGTTATATGCGATCGATTTCTAAAAGTATTTATGCTGTTTTCCGAATATAGTTATGATGAGGTTTATTCAGTAACAAATTGTTAACTACTTGTTATGATATGGTCGGAAATTCCAAGTACACATTTAGTATTCCTTCAAGAGGATTGATGAGAGCAGTTTCTACGAGTATCTATTTGTTGTTCCTATAGTAAATTATATAAGTCTTTATCAGTACAGATTCGGATCTAATTTAAATATGAAAATTATATCAGAATAAAGCAACCAAATATTTTAAACAGTATCTATTTGTAAATCCACACATTTACTTATACTATCTCAATGAGAATTTATGAGAACAGTATCTAATGTAAAACGTGCGCCTTTCCGTGGTTAAATGGCAATAGTTTCTATAAGAAACGAGCTGCATTAGGTTAGAACAGTTTTGATTTGCAATTGAAGATTCAAAATTATAATGTTTGAATAGGGATTTATGAGATCAGTTTCTATGAGTATTAATGTTTTTTTTTCAGTAATATATTAAATGTGTTTTCATTTGTTTGAATGGGTAAAAAGAGTTTTCAACTGCAATTACAAATACAAGTTTAATCACTTCGAATGGGGTTATATGCGATCAATTTCTAAAAGTATTTATGCTGTTTTCCGGATATAATTGTGATGAGGTTTAATCAGTAACAAATTGTTCACTACATGTTATGATATGGTCGGAAATTCCAAGTACACATTTGGTATTCCTTCAAGAGGATTGATGAGAGCAGTTTCTACGAGTATCTATTTGTTGTTCCTCTAGTAAATTATATAAGTCTTTATCAGTAAAGATTCGGATCTAATTTAAATATGAAAATTATATCAGAATAAAGCAACCAAATATTTTAAACAGTATCTATTTGTAAATCCAGACATTTACTTATACTATCTAAATGAGAATTTATGAGAACAGTATCTAATGTAAAACGTGCGGCTTTTCGTGGTTAAAGGGCAAGTGTTTCTATAAGAAACGAGATGCATTAGGTTAGAACAGTTTTGATTTGCAATTGCAGATTACAAATTATAATGTTTAAATAGAGATTTATGAGATCAGTTTCTATGAGTATTAATGTTTTCTTTTCAGTAATATATTAAATGTGTTTGCATTTGTTTGAATGGGTAAAAAGGAAGGTCAGTTTTCAACTGCAATTACAAATACAAGTTTAATCACTTCGAATGGGGTTATATGCGATCAATTTCTAACAGTATTTATGCTGTTTTCCGAATATAATTGTGATGAGGTTTAATCCGTAACAAATTGTTCACTACATGTTACGATATGGTCGGAAATTCCAGGTACATATTTAGTATTCCTTAAAGAGGATTGATGAGAGCAGTTTCTACGAGTATTTATTTGTTGTTCCTACAGTAAATTATATAAGTCTTTATCAGTATGCATTCGGATCTAATTTAAATACAAAAATCATATCAGAATGAAACCCCAAATATTTTAAACAGTGTCCACCTGTAAATCCAAACATTCAAAGATAATATTATAATGAGAATCCATCAGAACAGTATCTAATGTAACGTGTGCGGTTTTCCGTGGCTAAATTTTAAAATTATTTGCAATAAATAAGCTTTAACGGATTCGAACAGTTTTCATTTGCATTTCCAGATGAATAGTTTTAATTGTTAGGGATCTATGAGGTCAGTGTAACGTTTTTTTTTTTCAATAAAATGTGTTTTTATTGGAAAAAAGACATTACACAAAGACACTGATCTCATAGATCCCTATTTAACAATTAAAATTATTCAGTTTTCATATTTAAATTAGATCCGAATGCATACTGATAAAGACTTATATAATTTACTATTGGCACAACAAATACATACTCGTAGAAACTGCTATTATCAATCCTTTCGAAGTAATACTAAATATGTACCTGAAATTTCCACACGTAACATGTAGTGAACAATTTGTTACTGATCAAACCTCATCACAATTATATTCGGAAAACAGCATAAACACTGTTAGAAATTGATCGCATATAATCCCATTCAAAGTGGTTAAACTTGTATTTGTAATTGCAGTTGAAAACTGACCTTTCTTTTTACCCATTCAAACAAATGAAAACACATTTAATATATTACTGAAAAAAAACATTAATACTCATAGAAACTGATCTCATAAATCCCTATTCAAACATTATAATTTGTAATCTTCAATTGCAAATCAAAACTGTTCTAACCTAATGCAGCTCGTTTCTTATAGAAACACTTGCCATTTAACCACGGAAAGCCGTACGTTTTCCATTAGATACTGTTCTCATAAATTCTCATTGAGATAGTATAAGTAAATGTAAAGACTTATATAATTTACTAGAGGAACAACAAATAGATACTCGTAGAAACTGCTCTCATCAATTCTTTTGAAGGAATACTAAATGTGTACTTGGAATTTCCGACCATATCATAACAAGTAGTGAACAATTTGTTACTGATTAAACCTCATCACAATTATATTCGGAAAACAGCATAAATACTTTTAGAAATTAATCGCATATAACCCCATTCAAAGTGATTAAACTTGTATTTGTAATTGCAGTTGAAAACTGACCTTTCTTTTTACCCATTCAAACAAATGAAAACACATTTAATATATTACTGAAAAAAAACATTAATACTCATAGAAACTGATATCATAAATCCCTATTCAAACATTATAATTAGTAATCTTCAATTGCAAGTCAAAACTGTCCTAACCTAATGCAGCTCGTTTCTTATAGAAACACTTGCCATTTAACCACGGAAAGCCGCACGTTTTACCTTAGATACTGTTCTCATAAATTCTCATTGATGTGGTATAAGTAAATGTTTGCTGCTCCATTCTGGTAGAAACTGATAGAAATTTCAGCAGCAACTTTAACTCCACGCTCCAGTAGAGGGAGCTGTATACGTGTCGCTAATTCATATCTAATCTAATGTGACCTAAGGAACTGACGTGTGTTTGTCAAATTAAAAGTAAAGCAGTCTCTTTCACTGCTAACTCATTCATTGCTTCTAGGCTAGAACAAGAACACCCGAGGAAATAAGGACTTTGCAGTATTTTGTGTTTACCACAATATTAGTATTTCTATTTGAAATATGCAATTTAAACTGTACATTTGTCGGCATGCATATCCAAATTAATACTAATAAAAAAGCAAAATGGAAGTTTACAATAAAAATACATCTGTAAAATATACAATTGAAACGGTACATTTGTTGACATGTATATCCACATTAATACTAATAAAAAGACAATGTTGAAATTTACAATAAAAACATGTTGATAAATGGTGTGTTACATACGATAGATACTGGAGACGGACTGGAACTCTTATGATATTATTTATAGAAAAGTTTAGAATCTCTTTAAAGTTGTATCTGTAATTCCATATGTTTACAGATAGAAGGGCAAGGGTGCATTTGCAGACACTAAACTGTAGATTTGTTGATGTATATTTCATATAAGTACTCATGAAAGGGTAACATGATAATTCCAAATAGCTCATTCGGAATTACTGTTTCATAACCGATTTAAAACTTAATAAAACAGATAACATCCTGTGTGTATAATACTAATATAACTTATAGGAACGATAAAACCGCATCACTTTTTTTTTATAAGTTTCTATGTGGAATTTTTGGCAGGGTACTGACGTGCGCAAAAAAAATGGGACAGGTCTTATAACGTATTTTTGCTAAAATCTAGTTGTGTACATCTAACTGTAATTTTTGTGACATTGTCAGTTATTTATTTGTCAAAATTCATTGCAAGTGTGCAAATAGAGACAGATTTACATTAGAAAAATAGTTGTCCTATTTTTTTTTTGCTCACGACAGTACAAACATTAACATTTCGGAAGCATCGATAAATTTCTTATTTATATTTATGTTTATTTTACACGAATTTTTGTTCATTTAAAATGGTATATTTATTTTTTAATGTTATTTTTTTTGTTGTTTTATAATATACCTACAAGGATGTTTTTTAAAAATGTTTTCATTTGCTTATTGTCGAATTCCATATTTTTATTCATATTTCATGCCGAAACGTAAATGCTCAATATTTGCAATAAAATTGCTAGTATATTTAATCATATAAAATATTTTTACGCATGGTTTTAGTAGTTATACTTCTGGTGTTATAACAAAAATGTTCCGTCACGACCCTGCCTCGAATCGCCACATCGCATCGCCAGTCAATAAAAGACAAAGATATTTATGTAAATATCTAAATAGTGTGAAATGCGTATCTAATAACGCTAATAAGGCACGGGATCGCTTGCTTTACGTGTTAATACATACGGCCGCAAACAATAATCGACTCAAAGTAAATATCGTGAAATATCGTCTTGGTTAGACCACGGCAAGGGAACGAAATACGGAAAGTCGTGATCACGTCACGCTTTTCTGCCAACTTTACTAACAGTCGTTACCTGTGATTTCTTAATATCAGTGATTAAATCACAGTTCGTGATATATCGCCCATCACTAGCCGGGACCTGCTTACTTACATTACATATCTGCACCGCGTTTTAAACAGTGACGACTACGATCGCGGTTTAGACTGAAAGTGAACGCAATCTGCGAGCTTGAGCTCTGCATAAATATAGGAAACGAAAATACACGTGAATTTTACATTTATAGCAACAACTTGTATAATACAAAATAAATAAATATATAAATACTAAACATAAAATAAATAATAAGCTTAAAAAGCTTGTGAGTCAAAAGTATTAGAACTTAGAACAGGATTCATAATTCATATTTAAAAATAACATATTTTGTTTTTTTGTCGTTTAATTGGCTTATTCTTCTGTCATTAAGTACTTATCCACCCAACAAACACAGAAGATCGGCCCATCAGCGGGCCATCACTGGCCCAGAAATGAAACTTCTAGCCCTGTGATGGCCCAATGGAGGGCCGACCTTTTGTGTTTGTAGGGCAGCGTTAGAAAATAATCGTTCGCATGGCACACGGATGTTCCTAGCGCACACAGTTTTTCTTTTGCTATAGTTTGTCCCATCGGTAATCCAGCGATATAAAAAAGCTCACAAAAAAAAAAGGTAAAGGGTACCGACCGCCTTTGATTAATGTACCGCCCGCCGGTCCACGTTGACCATACAATTTATTCCAACCGATCATAATTCCGGTAGCAGAGCTGCCCTGTCAAAAAAATCTCATCAATCCGTATTGAAAATTATCAAAAATTAATAAGTATCTATGGGAACCTATATGGTCAATAAGTTTCTATAAGAGTTAGGTAAAGTTGCTGTTGAAATTGTTATCAGTTTATATCTGCATTGACCAGCAAAATGAGTCAAGCCATATCCATTTGTTAATCCAAACATTTACTTATACCATATCAATGAGAATTTATGAGCACAGTATCTAATGTAATTCGTGCGGCTTTCCGTGATTAAAAGACAAGTGTTTCTTTAAGAAACGAGCTGCATTAGGTTAGAACAGTTTGGATTTGCAATTGAAGATTACAAATGATAATGTTTGAATAGGGATTTATGAGATCAGTTTCTATGAGTATTAATGTTTTTTTTTCAGTTAAATATTAAATGTGTTTTCATTTGTTTGAATGGGTAAAAAGAAAGGTCAGTTTTTAACTGCAATTACAAATACAAGTTTAATCGCTTCGAATGGGATTATATGCGATCAATTTCTAAAAGTATTTATGCTGTTTTCCGAATATAGTTATGATGAGGTTTAATCAGTAACAAATTGTTAACTATTTGTTATGATATGGTCGGAAATTCCAAGTACACATTTAGTATTCCTTCAAGAGGATTGATGAGAGCAGTTTCTACGAGTATCTATTTGTTTTGTTCCTATAGTAAATTATATAAGTCTTTATCAGTACAGATTCGGATTTAATTTAAATATGAAAATTATATCAGAATAAAGCAACCAAATATTTTAAACAGTATCTATTTGTAAATCCAAACATTTACTTATACTATCTCAATGAGAATTTATGAGAACAGTATCTAATGTAAAACGTGCGGCTTTCCGTGGTTAAATGGCAAGAGTTTCTATAAGAAACGAGCTGCATTAGGTTAGAACAGTTTTGATTTGCAATTGAAGATTCAAAATTATAATGTTTGAATAGGGATTTATGAGATCAGTTTCTATGAGTATTAATGTTTTTTTTTCAGTAATATATTAAATGTGTTTTCAATTGTTTGAATAGGTAAAAGAAAGGTCAGTTTTCAACTGCAATTACAAATACAAGTTTAATCACTTCGAATGGGGTTAGATGCGATCAGTTTCTCAAAGTATTTATGCTGTTTTCCGGATATAATTGTGAAGAGGTTTAATCAGTAACAAATTGTTCACTACATGTTATGATATGGTCGGAAATTCCAAGTACACATTTGGTATTCCTTCAAGAGGATTGATGAGAGCAGTTTCTACGAGTATCTATTTGTTGTTCCTCTAGTAAATTATATGTCTTTATCAGTAAAGATTCGGATCTAATTTAAATATGAAAATTTATATCAGAATAAAGCAACCAAATATTTTAAACAGTATCTATTTGTAAATCCAGACATTTACTTATACTATCTCAATGAGAATTTATGAGAACAGTATCTAATGTAAAACGTGCGGCTTTTCGTGGTTAAATGGCAAGTGTTTCTATAAGAAACGAGCTGCATTAGGTTAGAACAGTTTTGATTTGCAATTGAAGATTACAAATTATAATGTTTAAATAGGGATTTATGAGATCAGTTTCTATGAGTATTAATGTTTTTTTTTCAGTAATATATTAAATGTGTTTTCTTTTGTTTGAATGGGTAAAAAGGAAGGCCAGTTTTGAACTGCAATTACAAATATAAGTTTAATCACTTCGAATGGGGTTAGATGCGATCAGTTTCTCAAAGTATTTATGCTGTTTTCCGGATATAATTAACAGATCAAACGACTTACCTGTAAGGAAATTTGATCCTAATTATACGAACAGTCCTGTCCGAAATTATTACCACTTGTAGTAGTGCTAACTTCTACCAATACCGTACAACGTTTAAAGAATTTTTCTTCGCCCGTAGTTATCCTGTCCCTGCGCCGGCCCTGTTGTGTCTTACTCGAGGCGCCACCTATCGTGTTCATATCACATCCTCACTGTAGTTTAAAGAATCCTGTATCTGTAGATCGTTTTTATATCTCAATGGGGGTTTCGTTATACAGGTAAGTCGTTTGATCTGTTAATTATACTTCACAGTCCTGTCCTCATTATTACCACTTGTAGATGTTTAGAGAAAAAATAAACGATCTATAGAGCTGGAGGGTTGTTTTGAAAAAATACGTTTTATAAATGTATTTCTATCGTAGATATAAAACACGTTTTTCGTTTTACAGGAATTGATAACACTTGTTATCGCAGTTACTTAACTGTAAACTTACTTGGAAAATAAGAATACAAAAGTTTATCCTAGAAACAAGACTTGAGAAAGTCTGCAAGCAGTCTTCTTTTAAGGCTGAACAAAATGATACTGATAGTAAAAATAAAAAACTTCGTATAACTACTCGGCTTGAGGTAGCCGAGTCTTTTAAAATCCCCTGAGGAAATGAGTTTGTATCGACATATTGGTAGGCTTATTATAAAAAATCTAAAAAAGTGCTGAATTTACTTGACCACCCAGACCTTTTGCGGGCTGCGCTGAGGTTGCAGCGTGTCTAGTAGTACAGCTTGAATATATACCAACCCTTGAATACGTATCAACACCACTTTTGAAAAAGTACCTTTTTGACCTAGCTGCTTATTGATTGCACTGCTGCTGGGTTATGGAGGCTTCTTATAGGTAAGAATTAATGTGTCATTTTCGGTAGTTCTGAAATCTTTTGTCTTTTCTATGTGGGCAGTAAGTAAACTCGCAAGGCACAAATTTGTCCTTTCATTGAAGGGTATAATGATTAGCGGTTGGTATCTTCCTTTTCCAGTAGTCTTAACTCTATCAGGGACATATATTTCAAACCTGTCCTCGAACTTTTTTATATGTTTAAATTTTATTTTGAAAAGGTTTGTAACCGGTGAGCTAAAATAATTGCTAGCAGTGTGTCACCGACTTACGACTCGTATTTTCAGAAAACAATTTGTATGTGGGCTTTCTCCAAATATATCGGGACAAGATTAGCTTTTTGAGGTTTTATATTATAGATTCCTTTGAGGAATCTATTAATTCTTCGTTTTTATTGGCGATCGGAAAACTGAGGTATAAGAGCCGATTTGCAGCTGTTAATTGCTTAATAAGACTTACCCTTTATATTTAATGCGTTCAAGAATTGTATAAAATGTTCTGAATTATAAGCGAATGGGTTAACTTATTGCTTGTTTTTACAAAATTCCCACCATCTTGTGTAGGAGAATTCATACTATTTAAGAGTCCCGCAGATATAGAGGCAATTATTGCATGAATTCCAGCTTCCGGGAAGTTCAGTTTTAAACAAGACTGTCAGATAAAAGATCCTCCACATTGGCTGTGATGTTCTGAAAGGTGTCTGATTTGGGTTGACTTTTTCTACCAGTTTTAAAATAAGGGAAACGAAGGTTGGCTTTCCCATTTAGGTATTACCACTGCCCCCCTAGCTTTCTCTTCAATAATAATCTTGTTGAGAACTTTGGGAACCATGGAGAATGGAGGAAAAGCACAAGAAAAAATATCTTGGCCCAAGAAATAGTAAAACCTGTACATATTGAGTATGGATCTGGTTGCCATGAGACATATAATTTACATTTTGTATTTGGGTGAATTACAAATATATCTCGCATGCCAAATTTCTTACAAATAATATTGAAGTGAGAGGTAGAGATCTCATACTAAGTATCTACAGAGGGACTCCTTGATTCTGTATCTGTTTCTATATTGAGTTTTAAGTTTATGTAAGAAGCATAGTCTTTTTATTCCTTTTTGTTCACAATATTGCCAGATGTTTCTTGCTTTTGTATTTAGATTTTCAATTTTTACTCCTTGTTTATGTGAAAAAATGGCCGTTATGCTGACTATATTAAATGTGTTTTCATTTGTTTGAATGGGTAAAAAGGAAGGTCAGTTTTGAACTGCAATTACAAATATAAGTTTAATCACTTCGAATGGGGTTATATGCGATCAATTTCTAACAGTATTTCTGCTGTTTTCCGAATATAATTGTGATGAGGTTTGATCCGTAACAAATTGTTCACTACATGTTACGATATGGTAGGAAATTCCAGGTACATATTTAGTATTCCTTCAAGAGGATTAATGAGAGCAGTTTCTACGAGTATTTATTTGTTGTTCCTACAGTAAATTATATAAGTCTTTATCAGTATGCATTCGGATCTAATTTAAATACAAAAATCATATCAGAATGAAACCCCAAATATTTTAAATAGTGTCCACCTGTAAATCCAAGATAATATTATAATGAGAATCCATCACAACAGTATCTAATGTAACGTGTGCGGTTTTCCGTTGCTAAATTTTAAAATTATTTGCAATAAATAAGCTTTAACGGATTCGAACAGTTTTGCATTTCCAGATGAATAGTTTTAATTGTTAGGGATCTATGAGGTCAGTGTAATGTTTTTTTTTTTCAATAAAATGTGTTTTTATTGTAAAATAAACATTACACAAAGACACTGATCTCATAGATCCCTATTTAACAATTAAAACTATTCATCTGGAATTGCAAATTAAAACTGTTCAAATCCGTTAAAGCTATTTATTAAAAATACTTTTAAAATTTAGCCACGGAAAGCCGCATGCGTTACATTAGATACTGTTCTGATTGGTTCTCATTAAAATATATCTTTAAATGTTTGGATTTACAAGTGGATACTTTTTAAAATATTTGGTTGTGTCATTCTGATATAATTTTTGTATTTAAAGTAGATCCGAATGCATACTGATAAAGACAAATTTTCTATTGGAACAACAAATACATACTCATAGAAACTACTATCATCAATCCTTTCGAAGGAATACTAAATATGTACCTGGAATTTCCGATCATATCGTAACATGTGGTGAACAATGTGTTACTGATCAAACCTCATCACAATTATATTCGGAAAACAGCATAAATACTGTTAGAAACTGATCGCATATAACCCCATTCGAAGTGATTAAACTTGTATTTGTAATTGCAGTTGAAAACTGACCTTTCTTTTTACCCATTCAAACAAATGAAAACACGTTTAATATACTTATTACTGAAAAAAAAACATTAATACTCATAGAAACTGATCTCATAAATCCCTATTCAAACATTATAATTTGTAATCTTCAATTGCAAATCAAAACTGTTCTAACCTAATGCAGCTCGTTTATTATAGAAACTCTTGCCATTTAACCACGGAAAGCCGCACGTTTTACATTAGATACTGTTCTCATAAATTCTCATTGAGATAGTATAAGTAAATGTCTGGATTTACATATAGATACTATTTAAAATATTTAGTTGCTTTATTCTGATATAATTTTCATATTTAAATTAGATCCGAATGCATACTGATTAAGACTTATATAATTTACTATTGGCACAACAAATACATACTCGTAGAAACTGCTATCATCAATCCTTTCGAAGTAATACTAAATATGTACCTGGAATTTCCACACGTAACATGTAGTGAACAATTTGTTACTGATCAAACCTCATCACAATTATATTCGGAAAACAGCATAAATACTGTTAGAAATTGATCGCATATAATTCCATTCGAAGTGGTTAAACTTGTATTTGTAATTGCAGTTGAAAACTGACCTTTCTTTTTACTCATTCAAACAAATGAAAACCCATTTAATATATTACTGAAAAAATAACATTAATACTCATAGAAACTGATCTCATAAATCCCTATTCAAACATTATAATTTGTAATCTTCAATTGCAAATCAAAACTGTTCTAAACAAATGCAGCTCGTTTCATATAGAAACTCTTGCCATTTAACCACAGAAACCCGCACGTTTTACATTAGATACTGTCCTCATAAATTCTCATTGAGATAGTATAGGTAAATGTCTGGATTTACAAATAGATACTGTTTAAAATATTTGGTTGCTTTATTCTGATATAATTTTCATATTTAAATTAGATCCGAATGCGTACTGATAAAGACTTATATAATTTACTATTGGTACAACAAATACATACTCGTAGAAGCTGCTATCATCAATCCTTTCGAAGTAATACTAAATATGTACCTGGAATTTCCGACCATATCGTAACTTGTACTGAACAATTTGTTACTGATCAAACCTCATCACAATTATATTCGGAAAACAGTATAAATACTGTTAGAAATTGATCGCATATAACCCCATTCGAAGTGATTAAATTTGTATTTGTAATTTCAGTTGAAAACTGACCTTTCTTTTTACCCATTCAAACATATGAAAACACATTTAATATATTACTGAAAAAAAAACATTAATACTCATAGAAACTGATCTCATAAATCCCTATTCAAACATTATAATTTGTAATCTTCAATTGCAAATCAAAACTGTTCTAACCTAATGCAGCTCGTTTCTTATAGAAACACTTGCCATTTAACCACGGAAAGCCGTACGTTTTACATTAAATACTGTTCTCTTAAATTCTCATTGAGATAGTATAAGTAAATGTAGACTTATATAATTTACTAGAGGAACAACAAATAGATACTCGTAGAAACTGCTCTCATCAATCCTTTTGAAGGAATACTAAATGTGTACTTGGAATTTCCGACCATATCATAACAAGTAGTGAACAATTTGTTACTGATTAAACCTCATCACAATTATATTCGGAAAACAGCATAAATACTTTTAGAAATTAATCGCATATAACCCCATTCAAAGTGATTAAACTTGTATTTGTAATTGCAGTTGAAAACTGACCTTTCTTTTTACCCATTCAAACAAATGAAAACACATTTAATATATTACTGAAAAAAAAACATTAATACTCATAGAAACTGATCTCCTATTCAAACATTATAATTAGTAATCTTCAATTGCAAGTCAACCTAATGCAGCTCGTTTCTTATAGAAACACTTGCCATTTAACAACGGAAAGCCGCACGTTTTACCTTAGATACTGTTCTCATAAATTCTCATTGATGTGGTATAAGTAAATGTTTGCTGCTCCATTCTGGTAGAAACTGATAGAAATTTCAGCAGCAACTTTACTCCAGGCTCCAGTAGAGGGAGCTGTATACGTGTAGCTAATTCATATCTAATCTAATGTGACCTAAGGAACTGAAGTGTGTTTGTTAAATTAAAAACAAAGCAGTCTCTTTCACTGCTAACTCATTCATTGCTTCTAGGCTAGAACAAGAACACCCGAGGAAATAAGGACTTTGCAGAATTTTGTGTTTACCACAATATTAGTATTTCTATTTGAAATATGCAATTTAAACTGTACATTTGTCGGCATGCCTATCCAAATTAATACTAATAAAAAAGCAAAATGGAAGTTTACAATAAAAATACATCTGTAAAATATACAATTGAAACTGTACATTTGTTGACATGTATATCCACATTAATACTAATAAAAAACAATGTTGAAATTTACAATAAAAACATGTTGATAAATGGTGTGTTACATACGATAGATACTGGAGAAAGGACGGACTGGAACTCTTATGATATTACTTATAGAAAAGTTTAGAATCTCTTTAAAGTTGTATCTGTAATTCCATATGTTTACAGATATAAGGGCAAGGGTGCATTTGCAGACACTAAACTGTAGATTTGTTGATGTATATTTCATATAAGTACTCATGAAAGGGCAACATGATAATTCCAAATAGCTCATTCGGAATTACTGTTTCATAACCGATTTAAAACTTAATAAAACAGATAAAATCCTGTCTGTATAATACTAATATAACTTATAGGAACGATAAAACCGCATCACTTTTTTTTTATAAGTTTCTATGTGGAATTTTCGGCAGGGTACCCTCAGAAAGAATATCGCAGTTTCACATGTTTTTTGTGAATGTTTTAAGACCATTTTCAGCAGCCAAAAAATTCTAAATAGTTCATATGGTATGCTGCTTCTTGCGGAGGCCAGTGCTAGATTACCCTATATGCCAATTACGCACATGCGTAAAGTGGCAGATATTTAGGGGCGGTAGATATTGACTTTCAGCCTACCATTAATGACTTTGTCGCATGAAAATCATGGCGAAAACTGTTTTAATACATATTATATTTACAATTACCTAATTACTTCTTATTTATTTGCTTTTATCATGTTTGGAAATGATTATTTAGGTATTAAACAAGTCACAATAAGTTACACTTTTTTTTCCTTTTTTTATATATTCAATATGAAATTAGCAACTTTCTTATCATTATTAGAGGCGGCAATTTTAGGTTTGCGTAAATAAAGCGGCAAATACTTTAGTTCATCACTGATGACGGAGGCCGAAAAACCATGAATAATCTTGTCTCCGCAGGAAGCACCCCAAGCTGTTGTAAAACCATTGGTATAGGTAATAAGTTGATTATGTAAAGATCTCATAGAACTGTTTGCATTTGGTATGTGACTGACCACCGTAGTGGGTCTTTCTTAACCTGTTGTTTGATAATCATTATTTCCTTGTAATTTCCCTTCCTTTTAAGACCTAACATTTTTTACCTTTCTAATATTTTTGTATACAACCAGCTATAGGGTACACCTGGGCATATAGCTATTAATGTACTAATTACTTCAGCCAGGTTTCGAATTTTACAACTAGAACATTTCAAAAAATTATTCAGTAATTTTAAAATTTTGACGCATTTCTCTCTCGGCACTGATATTGTTATATCTACCGAATTATATTCGAAGCCTAGAAATTGTCATGTGCATGTCTTTTAGTGTTAATACTCTCTTTTCCTTATTGATTGCGAAACCAAGTGTGGATAACTGACTAAGTACTGCCTCAGTATTTTACACCCTTTCACGTCACTGGCTGTGAGGAGGGAATTCTGTGAGATTAGCTTTAAAAACTGTACGATAATCTTCAATTTTAAAATGAGGTGGATTAGCGAACTTGTTTAAGTTTTTTAAATTTAGAATAAACCTGTAATCACCCTTGGTTTTTGTTTAAAAGAATACGAGGAAAGAAATTCCCCCTTTCTGTGAACACAACTTTCTATGGCCCCAATATTTAATAGGTGACCGATGCTTTTTTCAAAATTTGATATATCATTGCCCAGATTCACTTTCGGCAAACAATTTTGGTTTGGGATGGATGTAAAAGTTTATTTTTATACCTTTTATCATATATAGGATAATTGAATTATCTGTTAGTATTTGCCATTCGTTAAGTGATTTAAGTCGACCAACATATTTGTCTGTTCCCTCTAATAATAATGATGTTTGGGTTTCCTTCTGATGTCTTCTTCTTGTGTCGGTACTTGAGTCTGCGTTCTGGTTTCTACGATCCCCTTCCCCCTTCTTTGTGTGATTACTGTGCGGTGCCATTACAAACCTAATATGTATTGACATTGCTTAATGTAAGTCACATAATAATGCGCCTGTTTAAATTATTTCTGCCCAACGAGCTGAAATGTGAGGAGTTCTTAAGGCATATTACCTAGTGGGTCTTCACCCAAAAATTATATTGTCATTAACCTGCTCGATAATATGTTGTTCGATAAGCACTACGTCCTCATTTGATAAGTCACTGGTTCTTGAGTCAGTCAAGACTAGAAACCGAGTCAGAACCTGAATTAAGGGATTATCTGTGGTGCAGAACTCGTTATTTAAAGAAGGGAAAATAGTGCTTCGTGTGATAACACTAATTATTATCAATGGCCGAACAGCTTCAGGCTTTCCCTGAAAAATGCAACACATTTGTCATCTATGGATTTCTGAAGGATAATGATTTCTATAATTGTTTCATACTATGCCAGCAGTATATTATATTAGTTTAGGGAGTGATTGCTCATATCTCTCCCTTAAAAATCGCCCCTGGATTCCTTGGTGAACAAAGTATTGGTACTTCACGTGATCAGACCACTTTGTATAATTATTATTATGATTTACCATTGCAATAAAATCGACTAACTAGAACTATTTCCATGTGAAAAGTTTAGGTACTTCATGTGATCATACCACTTTTCAAGTTCTCTTAAACTAGTCCGTGTTCGCCATTTTGCGGAAGCTAAAAAACCTAAAAATTCAATGAGATTCTTGCTTGACGAAGTCAACTCCATTTTCTTTAGTAACTTCTTAATTTCCTTTAACATTTTCGTATTTTTCTTTCATTTTCTGGTCGATTTCTCGACTTTTTTGGAAGTTTTTTCCATTGTGTTATATAATTCGTTGTTTACGGAATGGTACAAATTAACAAAGTGAGGATGTGATATGAACACGATAGGTGGCGCCTCGAGTAAGACACAACAGGGCCGGCGCAGGGACAGGATAACTACGGGCGAAGAAAAATTCTTTAAACGTTGTACGGTATTGGTAGAAGTTAGCACTACTACAAGTGGTAATAATGAGGACAGGACTGTGAAGTATAATTAAGCAAAGAACTCGTAACTGGAACGGGCTCGCAATAACCCGCTTTTGAGGTCGGTGGTAATTATCCTCGCATTTTGAGTCACTGTTCTGCATGCTGGTAAAGAGGATAAGTTGTAGAATGTAACACTACAGATCATAGTAACGTCAGACCATATTTCGGGCCAGTACGGACGATTCTTCTAGAGTGAGATAACTGCGCCGCTACTGCGCGTTCGAAGAACAAAGATAGTCTGACCTTTCACCCCCGCACTGACTTCTTCGCCTAAAAGCTGTATATTAAGGAACCTTAAAGTATACCAACCTTGGGTGTCAGGAGCTTTAGTTTGGGATATATGCGTTGTGAAGTCCAGTTTAATTTATGAAGTTCGTGTAAGAAAGTGACTACTAACGTGAAATGTCACATTTAAGTTCAATAACCTATTCCGATTGCGACTGCTCAGAGGCCGGCATTAGTGTGCCCGTTCTTTCGCACTCGTAGCTTCGTGTGTGTATGCCTGGCCGTCGAGAGGGGGGTGGTGCGGGGGCGATTTCCCCCGGGCCCGGGTTTGTTTTGGGTTCCCGGACTAAAAAAAGTTTTTCTCGGATTCTTCCTCCCGCTCTTCAAAAAATTTCTCCCCTGCTCTTCAAAAGATTTTCGGACTAAAAGAGTTTTTTTGGATTCTCCCCTCCCGCTCTTCAAAAAATTTTTCGGACTAAAAAAAATTTTTGTCGAATTTCGTCCCTCGCTCTTAAAAAAAATTTCGGACTAAAAAATTTTTTTTCGGATTTCTTCCCCTCGGGCCCGTATTTTCTCTCCACGCCCCTGCTCCATAATAACCGCTTTCTTTTCAAATGCTTGAAGCTCTAAGTTGTTTAAAACAAGAATGCTGATTGGCCGATGAAGGTTGAAAACTGACAACTGTCAATTATGCACCAATCACAGTTTTCATTTTGAAACCTCCAGTTCCAGGGCACAGTATAGAGAAGACCAGTAGTTTCACTCGCAGCGGTCCCTTTGATATTTGTTGTATTCGATTTTATTTTTTTAAATCTATTGCGCATCTACTGTTTCTATCCCACGCGCATTTCGTCGTATACTGGTGACTGTTCAGAAACGTAAACGTAAACAAAAATAAACATCAACCCTACCCTACACATTACGCCGTCCACTGTCGTCGTTCCGTCCACTGCGCATCGAATAGTTTAAGCCCACGCGCATCGCATGCGCACTGAAAATCTTATCCAACTGTTCCGGCTGAGTAGGACTACTAGTGATGGGTAAAAGCAGTTATTTTTTAATAACAGTCTAAACTGCTACTGCTGTTTTGAAATAACAGTTTAAAATAACAGTCTAAAAATAACAGATCGCTGAAAAGTACTAGCATGCGCATACCGCAGCGCGCAGTTTGCAAATGTTATTTCAGAGACGTTATTTTATACATCATGCTGCTGCCGCAGCTGCTTATCTGTTATTTTCTCACCTGTTATTCTCGAACAGAAATAACAGTCTGTTAATGTTATTTACAAATAACAGTTATAAAATAACAGGTTGTTAAATAGCAACTCATCTCTAAGGACTACTGGTCTTCTCTCTACTGTGTCCAGGGCGCTCCAAGCTCTTGTAAAGAAAGCGGTCAATGCCAGATACGTCCTGTATACCAATATTAATCTATGAATCCGCGAATGGTGTGTTTATAAATGAATAATATGTAAATAAGAGAAATTTCTTTCGTACTATCTCTAGCAGTGTTGCCAATCGGTGTATAATTAATACGATTTTTGTATCTTTTGACCAGGCTGTGTACAATTTTCTAACCCTAATAATAATCATATAATTTGTGTATCTTTTCATTTTAGCAGACAAATGGGAGATATTTCATACCTGCACAAATTACAGGCTACAGAAATGTGACGTGATTTTTCGTTATACTGGTTATTTTTTCCAAAACCAAACGTTTTCTTCTCTGGTGTATAAAAGTGTATCTTTTGAATCCAACCGTTGAATAATTTAACACTTTGGCATTGGCAACACTGATCTCTTGACTCTCCTTATTAGGTCCTTTCCTTTGCAGAAGAAGTGTGACACTAATTTTGAGTGACAGAAATGGCATCAATACGGATATCATAAGTTAAAGAGAGACAATCCTACACCAGTGCCACGGTCAATAAACGATACGGTTGCATCAATCAGCAGCTTTAGGACGAGAGAGACGCGGGGGGCGGGAAACCGAATGAAACAGACAGACATATCTGATTTCCGTGCAGAAGACAGAGACAATGATTCCAGTAGGGTCTACAGCCTACGTCACCTGTAGACACTACAAGCATCTTTGTCTCTGTCTTTTGCACGGAAATCAGATATGTCTATCTTTTTCATTCGATTTCCCGCCCCCCGCGTCTCTCTCGTCCTAAAGCTGCTGATCGATGCAACCGTATCGTTTATTGACCGTGCACCAGTGCAGCTCAGTGCTACACTTTTAGTGCAAAGGAATACACCTATTATGTTGCTGAATGCCAAGGCTGAATGCTGCCAATGTGAGAATGAGAATGTGTTATGTGTTACCACAGCATAGAAATTCTATGCTGTGGTGTTACTTTTAGATTTTATTTTTATAATGTGGCTAACATGAGGTTGACGTTTTTGCGTTTGCGTCCCTTACTAATGTGACAGCTGTTAAAGTGAGAAATGTCACAATTTGGGGAGTTTATAGGACTGTCAGGACGTATTGATGTTATTATTTTGTTCTATAAAGTGTAATGTTCGTAGTTTCACCCCTACCAAAAGGCCAACTTCGTGAGTGCTGTAAATAATCGTGTGACAATGATCTTTTTCATGCCTCCTGGTTAAAAATTAAAATTCTGATCATGAATGGAACTGCTTTAGTAGAGGATGGGTCGGTAGTTGATCGACGACCTATAGTAACATGTAGGTCACAGGTTAGTTAATCAGCTTAGTCGAGACTAATTAATTCGTTTTCAAGGTGCTGGAGAATTGGAGGTTTTTTCCACAATAGAAGATAATCTGGCGCAGGCTTTGCCACAGGATTCGTGCGAATGGAGAAGGTCTCTCGGTCGCCCTGTGCGCCCAGTCCATATCGGGGCTAGTTTTGTCCCGTTTAGCCCAGCAGCATTACCAAAAGCCAATCAGTGGGACCTTATACGCCAACCATTGTTTCATATTTACTGGACGGAGTGCACGGTTTGTCTCAGTTTAATTTTGTTTTTGTGACCTAGGGTACTTCATTGATCGTTGCATTAAACGAAACGATGTAGTCTGTTTTATTTTATTAGTACACTATGTATTTAGATATTTGTATCAAAATAATAACACAAAACATGTGTTACTTTTATCTTCAAAATTAACAAGGTATTTACATCTATAAAAAGATAAAAACGGTGTAAACGTATGTCTGTACGTTTAAATCTTATCCTCCCATCTTCGGATGGCTTCTGTTTATTTTAATAGTAATAATAATAATACTAATATAATAATGTATTTTATTCATCTTATCAAGTTAACTTATCAAACTATAGTCCAGTCAGTGAAGACATTTAACCTGTAATAATTGTAACAGTTTAAATTTAGAGAAATGATTGAGTAAGATATAAAAACAATGAAACTCATTTTTGCTGCTGTTTGCAAACTCTGGAACATTGTTAAAATTGCAAAAAAAAATGTTACAATAATTTACAGAAAAAAAATTCCAAAAGAGCAGCAAAGTTGTAAAACTGTTTTTTGTGATATATCCCACAAATATTGGGAAATGAAATTTGGGAATGCGCAACATATACATTTTTCAAAAATGAAAGTCTCAATTATTGCCTCTAACAACTTCGTAAATTTGCAAAATATTCTGTTGCACGGAACATAATTTTACATATCTTAACAATTCAATCTTTGCATTGCTCACTTTGTCTCTGTACCAAAAATTACAAAAGTTTAATTTCAAAATAGGTTAACAAATGTTTTTTGTACCCCAAAAAAAATTGCAAAAGTTTAGCAATGTTTGAAACATTCCTTACGTATAGAATAGAAATATAATATAGTAGCAAATTACGTATAGAATAGAAATTTGCTACTCTATAGTAAGTACGTAATTTTTCATAAATATGGGTGAAATATTTGGTCATCAGCATTTTTTCATTCCAAAAAATTAAGCAAAAGTTTTGCAAATCTGAGGGGAAGATTTAAACACTGATTGATGTTTAAATCCAAATTTGTTGCTCTTTATGACTTGCGTTACGTAGGAATTTCCCCATTTCCTCACAAACGTTAATGGCATCTACTCTGTAAGATGTGCGAATGTAGATATAGTCCGGTCCTGGAGGAGAAATTATGCTGTTAAATATTTTTTAATTTGTCGTGCTGATCGTGGCTATATAGATCAAAAGCTTGAAGAGTGTTGGTTTCTAACAAAATGAAGAAAACTAGGGAAAAAAAACAATATTTTATTATTATTTTTCAGATAATTCTTTATTATTGAATTTTGAAAAAAAAAATTTATTATTATTTTTACTTAAACCCTAACAATAATTTTTATTTTCCTAATTTGTGTCCATGTCTCAAATTTTATAAATTTTCTGGACCCTGATGAGTATATTTACGAAAAGTAATTTGCGTACTTTTTATAGAGTAGAGAATTTCTATTTACAGAAGGAATATTGTTTAAGAATTGTAATCTCTTTACTAAACTTTTGAAATTTTTTTTTCGGGGTACAAATTCACTATTATTAATTTCGCGAGGCTCTGTTTCATATAAGTGTTAGCAAACCTAATATAAGATCTAATATTGTATCTTACATTTGCTAACCAATTTTTGAACTTTTGTAATTTTTAAGACGACAGAGACAATTTGAACAATGCAAAGATTGCATTGTTAAGATACGTAAAATTATGTTCCGTGCAACAGAAAATTTAGAAAAATTACAAAGTTGTTAGAGGCAATAACTGAGACTTTCACAGCAGTTTGTTGCCTCTCATGTGAGCCAGGCCATATTATTTATTATTATTTCTATTAATAAGCCAGTCAGCACTGAACAAGAAATTCTTGGCCAAGTGTGCATGGCTCTCCTGAGAGAGAGTCCAAATAACATGGAATACCTTGTGTATACAATTTCTATTGACCCTACTTGTTTTCTGATGCCTATTTATACAATATATATTATGCAATAAAAACCAGTCAGGATGGCGGGTGACCCACCACCCTGAACGGCCGCAGCGAAAGTGTTAATGTGAAAATTTGTGGCTACCTGATTAGCAAAGTAGAAGAAAAAATTGGATTATGTTCTGGTTCTTCTACCCAGCAAATACTTATAATATATAATTATAATTGGAACATAAATGGTCACGTGCACCATCGCAGCATTATTATAATTGGTACTTTTATGGTAAGCCCAGGGAACGTAACCGAACCGAACGGAACCGAACTTAACCGAAAACCGCACCGTAATTACGATTTTTTGCTAACCGAAACCGAAAATCGAAATGAGAGATTCTGGAAAACCGAAACCGTAACTGAAAACTGGATTGACGCTGCTTTGAAAACCAAAACCGAAAACCAAATTAATGCTGCTCTGAAAATCGAAACCATAACTGAAAACCGAAAATGGTGTACATTAGGTAACCGTAATCGAAACCGAACGGAAAAAAATTTCATTTTCGGTCCCTGCAAGCATTAATTTACTTAATTTTAATCAAAACCCTAACCGAAAACTGCACCGTAATTACGAATTTTTCCTAACCGTAACCGAAACCGAGATGTGAGAGTCTGGAAAACCGAAACCGTAACCGAAAACCAAATTAACGCTGCTCTGAAAACCAAAACCGTAACCGTAAACCGAAAATGGTGTACGTCAGTTAACCGTAACCGAACTGAAATAAATTTCGGTTTCGGCCCCCTGGGTAAGCCATAAACATAATGAAATATTTCACCGATCAACAGCTGGCCATCTTTCAATTTGCCGACAGTGTACAATAATGGGCCATCAAAGGACCTTTGATGATGCCACCCTTTGGTCAACATATTTTTGGCTGTAATCTCACGCA
Source organism: Rutpela maculata (assembly GCA_936432065.2). NCBI lineage: Eukaryota > Metazoa > Arthropoda > Insecta > Coleoptera > Cerambycidae > Rutpela > Rutpela maculata. The sequence continues at coordinate 359,549,533 of OW386285.2, forward strand.
CTTTTCAATATACTGGATTATAGGAACACTTTCAAGCAGCCATATATATTTTGCGTAACCTACGAGATTCTGCAATAATTTTAATCTTATGGACAAAATTATCAATATTTATGTTTTTGGGGTTAGTTAGTATGAATTCAAGGTCAAAAATTGCAAATTTAAAAAGAAAAGAATTTTCGTGGTTTTTGCGACTTTTTTTTCACTTCGATCGCTTGTATCATGAATAATAAAGACGGGGATTACGGACGCTAATGGGAATTCCAGTGAAAACCGACCCGCAAAATGTGAAGAATCCAGATGGCGCTAGTAACACTAACAAAAATGTCATTAGCCAATGAGCAGCTCATGTTCCAGTGTCCTAATGCCATTAGCCAATGAGCAGCTCACGTTCCAGTGTGCTCGTGAGCACTGCGCCATCTATAACCATTTATAACGTGCGCTTCTTTCTCCCAGTTTCACGGACATGTTGAAAGCATGGCGTGCATTATCCTTGTCTCTAGTATTCATGGCTTGTATCTCGAAAATGAAATGGAATGAAATCCATAACATTTGTAGTGGAAGTAAGGAGTCGGGATTTTCAATAAAAAGTGCAAAATTGTGCCAAAGTTATGAAACCTATTCCCCCCCCCCCCCCCGTTTTCATGCGCACCCCCTGAAACGGCCAAAAACCACCCCTTCTTGCTTATTTCTTTCTCATATGACAGCTTGGCATCGACTATTTTTGCAGGGATTCTTTATTTTTTCATTTATTTATTTATTTATTTATTTATTTATTTATTCAATACATTTGTCCCACAGTACAAAAGAACCAATTACAGGACAAGAAAGTGACAAAAAAAAAGAAAAAAGACATAGCTACATACATACATATAAGTGACAAACAATATAAAATTAATTACAAGTGCCCTACATGTTTATATTATTTTAACATTAACATTATGGGACGCTGCAATTCTTAAGAGAAGTATGAATTGTATTGACCGTGCAGTTGAATATATCACAAGTATCACAAATTGAATTGTAGTTAGTGCAAATAACGAATATAGGAGACTTCAGCATTATATTAGTTCATGCCGGTTGACAATAAAATGTGAGAGGGTTGCGACTGGCGGCTCTTGGAACCAAAAAGTTCAACTGGCTTAGTGCAGGAGGGCAGTCAACCCTGTTGTGTATGAGCAAATACAGGAATTTTACAGCATAAAATTGCCTTCTAAATTGTAATGAGTCGAAGTTGAACCTATTTAACAGATAAGTCTGGTCGCAGCCTCTGTTTGGATATCTACCATCAGTGCGGAAGCAGAGTAGTTTTAAGAATTTTCTAAGAACGGGAATATTCATGGGAATTCATGGGAATATAACAGATGGTGAAAGGCGATGTCAGGTAGTAGACCGCAACCGCCTTTGGGGGTGAAATCTACCCTGTCCGGGGGTGTAATCTACCCTGTCAGGGGGGTGTGCTTTCTTTTTTTGGTAAAGACGTTTACTCCCCGTTTTCGAGGACGCTGATCAAGAAAAAATGGTTATACGCTGGTTCGACCCTTTCTTCACCCTTAAACTGTCGGAAACCACCACTTTCATGATAATAATAATAATAATAGGTAGTGACTTGGCTGATATTAGGGATTCGTACTATCATTTTATTTGTTTTTGCCAACTTTACTGTTTTCTGGGTAAAATGTGTCCTCAAGGTATTTGTAGTCAGAGGATGAAGACGATGAACCAAGCATAGAAACAGACGAATCCGATGATAGTTGTAAGCTTCCTAAATTTTATACCCGAAGTGTATATTTCCGATTATGAATCGGAAACGGACAATGCGTGCATTGAAGGAGGCAATAGCATTGAATGTGATGTTCACTTCGAGGAATATGAATCATGTAATTCTCTTTGTAAGCGCCCTAGGTTATATTAATGTCTTCTAACAAATATTATATTGTACTGAAAATCGTGTCCTGTATATATAATTTATTAAAACCAGAAATGTTTAACAAAGGTATTCTCTTCCTTATATCCCGCTTTAAGGAATATGAATTTCAAATCCTTGCGAGGATAGGTTCATTTTTGATGACGATTAAAATAGACAAATGGTGACTTTGAAACCACTCCCACTTAATATACAAATTAGAAAATAGAAATAAAAAACCACCCCCTGGGGGGGAGGTGAGACCAACCCCACGAGGTTGTCACAATACACTCTTACCATTGTCCTTGATCAGCATCCTCGAAAACGGGAAGTAAATGTCTTTAACAAACAAAAAAAAAAGAAGCAATTTTACACCCCCTGACAGGGTATATTTCACCCCTAGGTTGCGGTCTACTACCTGACATCACCTTTCACCATATATGTTATATCCCCATGAAAAAATAAAGAATACCTGCAAAAATAGTCCGTTTCAGACATGACTAAAACATTTTTCACCTTGTTATTCATGTTCAGCACCCTCGAAAACGGGGGGGAAATTGATTTCATAACTTTAGCACAATTTTGCATACTTTCCGACTCCTTACTTCCACTATTGGTCATTTTTTTAAGTAATTTCAACCGGAAAAAAAAATTACTTCAAACTGAATATGATCAAATAGAATTTTACATCATCTTTTGGCTGAGATTGAAAGATGAAAGTCGCAATCGTTCATCTAAAAATTTGAAATTACTCATAGGTATGTAAATCGATAAGAAAATGAGAATGGCGCAGATGGTGATTTGATAACTCGAAAGTCAAATTCCCAGGAAAATCGCCCCTTTCGCAGTTCAACGGCCGACATCTCGAAAATGTGTGGTTTGTTCATAACGTTGCTTCATTGATGTATTCTGATATCTGTTTTTTATAAACAAAAATGAGGATGCCATTTGGTACTGATTTTGATTTAGGAGATATTTTGTGAACCGATGTTAGGAGAGATCGCATACTAATTTATAGCGTTATCGCTATAAATAAAATTAAAATGGAAGTAAATATACTTATATTGTTTTTAATACATGTTCATATCTTATGGGATTTTGGTATTTTTATGTATATTGATATTATATTTTTATATCGAATGTTTTTATTTTTCCTAGCGACTCCATGGAAACTTCTCCATTATGGATCGAGTTTTCCTTTTTGTTTCTTAGCGACTCCATGGAAACTTCTCGCTTTTGGAACTTCTCGATTTCCAGTGAGTGAGTCGCTATAGTCGCTATATACACCCCCTCGTTAAAAAAGAAAATAGTCAATCAATCAACGTGTCGATTGCAAAACGTACTTTTTTAATCGGGGTAGGCAAAGTGTCACATCTGTCAACTAATACAAAAGCCGGTTTAACCCTATCAATATTGACAGTTATGACTTTGGCTCCTTTCTTAAAGGTAAATAATTTATCTGAACGAGATAAAACTTTAAACGGTCCTTCATATAAAGGAGTAAATGAACGTTTTAAACGTTCAATGCGAACGAAAATAAAATCGCAAGAGGCAAGATCTGAACTAACAAAAGTTTTGTAATTGACATGCGAAGTTGGAGGAACAAATTTTAAATTATTAAAATAAATGCGTAATTTGTCAATGAAATAAGGAATATCTGGGGAATTATACGATTCAACGAAAAATTCGCCAGGTAAACGAAGGGTTTGACCATATATGAGTTCAGCAGGTGAACATTGCAGATCTTCCTTGGGAGTTGTCCTAAATGCTAATAAAATGATGGGTAATTCATCTGTCCAATGTGATGTATTGGCTCTAGCTAACAAGGAAGTTTTAAGTGAGCGATGAAATCTTTCAATTAAAGAGTTGCCTTCTGGGTGATATGGAGTTGTACGTATTCTATGAAAACCTAAAAACTTTGCAAATTCATTAAATAATCTTGACTCGAATTGTACTCCTTGATCAGTAGTTACTGACAAGGGAACACCGAATCGACAAACAAAGTTTTGAAATAAAGTACGTGCAACTGTTTCTGCTGTGATATCGCGAAGAGGGTACGCTTCCGGCCACCTAGTGAATCGTTCAATCACCGTAAGAATGTAAGAGTTACCTTTGGATGGAGGTAATGGTCCTACCAAATCTATGTGGATGTGGTCGAATCTGATTTTCGGAATGGAAAAGTTCCCGAGAGCACTTCGCGTATGTCGACTGACTTTGACAGCTTGACAGTTAATGCACGATTTTGACCATAAATTGCAATCTGTGTTCATTTTCGGCCAAAAATAGTTATTTGAAATCAACAGTCTAGTGGCTTTAATACCAGGATGAGATAAGTTGTGAAAAATATCGAATATCGTTCGTCTGTAAACAAGTGGAACAAAAGGTCTGACTTTTGCATGAGAAACATCACACGAAATAAAATCATTTGAATCTGGAATTTGTATCTTTTTTAAAATGAAATTGGTTTTAGTTAGTGATGATTTATCTGACAATAAATAGTTGAGATTTGAATCTTTCTCCTGAGCTTCACTAAGCAACTTTAGGTCAAAGTTAACATTAAGGAAGGGAGAATTTTTAAGTTGAAGTGGTAAAATATCTTGTTTTAAGGAAGAAGTGTCGTAAATACGTGACAAGCTGTCAGCTATTACATTATGTTTTCCTTTAACATGTTGTATTTTACAAGAAAATTGAGCTATGTATTCTAAATGACGTATTTGACGAGGAGATCTTTCTGCTTTTGTGAATAAAGCGTTGATTAAAGGTTTGTGATCTGTAAAACAATTAAACTTTCGACCTTCAAGTATAAACTTAAAATGTTTAATTGCAGTATATAATGCTAAAAGTTCTTTGTCAAAAATCGAATAATTGGTTTGTGCTGTGGTTAATTTACGGGAAAAGAATGCTAAAGGAGCAAGAAATCCCTTATTATCTTTTTGCTCTAAAACTGCACCCATGGCAAGGTTAGAACAATCGACTGAGAGAGATAAGATAGTATCGTCATTATTGCAAGGATGAGCTAAAACTACTGCATTACTTATTGCGTCTTTGGCTTTCGAAAATCCGTCTAAACATTGATCAGGCCAACTATTTATCTTTGTAATTTTATCATGAGATAAACTGTTACAAAGAGAATATAGGGGAAGTAATATTTCAGCAAAATGAGGTATGAAACGATGATAAAAATTCACCATACCTATGAAACGTTGTAGTTGTTTGAGAGTTGTCGGTAAAGGGAAATTATTAATGACTTCGACTCTCTCAGTTGATGGTAAAATACCTGATGAAGAGATGTGATGACCTAAAAAGGTTAAATTGTCAACTCCTAAGATACATTTAGATGGTTTAATGTTAATTCCGTATGTGTCTAATCTCTTGAAAACCTTTTCCAAATGTTCCAAATGTTGTACATCTGATTGACTTGCGATTAATATATCATCCAAATAGACGAAAACGAAAGGTAAATTGACAAGTACTTCATTCATAAAACGTTGGAAAGTTTGACCGGCATTGCGTAGACCAAAAGGCATGCGCGAAAATTCAAACAGTCCGAATGGAGTTGTTATAGCTGTCTTATAAACGTCATTTTCAGCGACAGGTATCTGATGGTACGCTCGCACTAAATCAACCTTGGAGAAAATAGTGCAGCCGTGCAACTGAGAGCTAAAGTCGTGGATATGAAGTAATGGATATCTGTCTGGAATGGTAATCGTATTTAGTTGTCGATAATCTCCACAAGGTCTCCAGTCATTCTCTTTTTTCGCCACTAGATGGAGTGGAGAGGAAACTTGAGAAGATGATGGTTTGCAGATACCTAATTCTACCATGTTATTAAATTCTGTTTGAGCTATTTTAAATTTAAGATTGTCTAATCTACGAGGTCGTGAAAAAGGTAAATGACCTTCAGTAACTATATGATGTACAATAGAATGTTTAATAGGTAAATTGTAATCTGGGGAACTAATTAAATTAGGAAATTGTAAAAGTAATTTGTTATATTTATCTGTCAAAGGAAATAATTTAAGTGAATCTAATCTGCAATTGTCTAAAGGACTATTTTTAATAAAACAATTAACTGACAAATTAGTCTTGTTATCAATTATTCGAGCTCCTTTAAGATCGACAACTAAACCAAAATGAGACAAGAAATCTGCTCCGACTATCGGTATGTCAACGTCTGCTATATTGAAAACGAAAGGAAATAATCTACGTAAGTTTAGATTGACTTTTAACAATTTCTTACCGTATGTAAAAATGGTTGAACCGTTAGCCGCGGTTAATATCGTATCGAAATTCTTTTTTAAATCTGTGAAAGCATTGCGTGGCACCACAGATAAATTGGCACCAGTGTCAATTAGGAAGTTCAGGTTGTTAGATCTATCGTAAATAAAAAGTCGACGACGTTTGCTGTTAGAAATGTCAAAATCAGACGTCATAGAATTATCAAACTTCAGTCATCTTTGAGAATTATCAGATTTTTTACAATTCTTACTGAATTTGCACCATTCACCTCCACAACGATAGGCATTGGTACCATAAAGTTGATGGTAGTAACAAATAGTATTGTCTGTACGATCAAATTTATTGGAAACATTATTACGGCTGGGTGAACGATTGCGATTAGTGGTACGAGTTTGTGAATTGCTTCTACTTTTGCAATTGTTGCAGCATGAAGTAGAAGGTTGAGGCTCGAAGGATTGATTGGAAAGTCTGGATTCTAAAGAGTTTAATCGAGAATTAAAAATTTCTTGTTTTTGTAATACTTGATTAATTGAATCATGAAAAGTGATTGAAAAATGTTTGATAGTGGTAGTTAAATCTGATAACGGGGTTGACTCAGAGTCAAGAGGATTTTTGGAGTACGATGCAACCATTGAATTTTGACAGGACTCCCAGATCTGATCTGCAATATCTAGAATCTCTTTTGTGTCTGTTTTCCCTGAAGCTGTAATGGCAATATATACTGTTTGAGGTAAACGTCTTTTCCATAGCTTTATCAATAAATCTTGACTAACCATGCTGAATCCTCCAACCATATTCAGCATGGATCTATAGAAATCTGAAGGTTTCAGATCGCCCATTTGGGAACCTGATAACAGATCATTCAGACGTTTTTCCTCACTCGATGATAAACGTGAGATTAAAACTTTCTTTAAATTTATATAGAGATCCGTTTCCGAGGGATTAGATATTATATCGTATATATTATCTATCACATCTAATGACAAATTAGCTATAACCTGATCATACTTTTTCTTGTCATTGACAATTTTTGCAACAGAAAACTGTGATTCGATCTGGGTAAACCAAATTTCTGGTTTTAATTTCCAGAATGGGGGTAATTTGACAGACGTGACATAATGGGTTTGAGGAAAATCCTCGTCTGAAGGTTGTGTTGGCATAACTAATCGATTGTGATTGATTGATTGATTGACTACTCTCTCAGATAAAAAAGGGAATGTACTTTAACTCACTCACCGACAGATGACAGTACTTGTAATGTACAACTTCAGTTGATTGAATTAGGAAATTACCATAAATTATAGGAACATCTATTCAACTTTGGAACCTCTATTCAAAATTCATCTGGAAAATTCTTCTCTTCATAAAATGGTCAATTTATAACGGTAGTTGATATATTGAATCTCTTCTTGTATATATTTATCACGTTGGACATAAAATTTTCACTTCTGGCATATATTTATGACGTTGGACATAAAATTTTCACTTCTGGCATATATTTATCACGTTGGACATAAAATGATCACGTCGGGGTCACCAAATTTATAGCGTTATCGCTATAAATAAAATTAAAATGGAAGTAAATATACTTATATTGTTTTTAATACATGTTCATATCTTATGGGATTTTGGTATTTTTATGTATATTGATATTATATTTTTATATCGAATGTTTTTATTTTTCCTAGCGACTCCATGGAAACTTCTCCATTATGGATCGAGTTTTCCTTTTTGTTTCTTAGCGACTCCATGGAAACTTCTCGCTTTTGGAACTTCTCGATTTCCAGTGAGTGAGTCGCTATAGTCGCTATATACTCCCCTATCACCCTACATATCCGCCCGTAACTAAAAAAATGTGTGGTCTGCTCATAACGCCACTTCAGTGACATATTCTAATAACTGTTTTTTTATAAGCAAAAAAAAATTAGGTCGCCATCTGGTACTGTCGTGCGCAGAAAAAAATGGGACAAAGTCTTATAACGTATTTTTGCTAAAATTTAGTTGTGTACATCTAACTTTAATTAAAATACAAGACTAACAGATCATACAATAGATGAAACGGAATATTTCGAAATAGCTAATGAGGGAAAGAACACTGCTCCGGGACATGATTATATAACAAAAAATATAGTAAAGTAACTAGACTATCAAATTCATTTATATATAAAGAAAATATACGAGTATTGCATACAACATTGCTACTTTCCTGAAGAGTGGAGAGTAGGCACAATCGTAACCATCCCAAAACCTAATTTAAATCACACTAATCCCAATAATTATAGACCTATTACGTTACTGCCGTCCTAGGAAAAAATCTAGAAAAAATTATTAAACGCAGAATTCAAGAAAGTATAGGTCGCACTATACCCAGCTATCAGTTTGGCTTCAAATCCAAATGTTCAACAATACATCCACTGGCCATACTTACGAACAACGTAGAAACTTCCAAACTCACCAACAATAAAACAGCAGCACTCTTCATGGATATTAGCAAGGCATTCGACAGCGTGTGGCATAGAGAATTTTCAAACTACATCAACAAGGATGTCCTAAATACCTAGTGCTACTTATCAATAACCTGTTGCAAAATCGCAAGTTGAAAGTTAAGATTCAAACCACATATTCTCAAGAATTTATGCCAGAGCAAGGATTACCACAGGGGTCTCCATTGTCGCCAATCCTATATAACATATATTGCTCTGATATCTACAACAATGATGTTCAGTACTTCTCACATGAAAAATATATATTACAATATGCAGATGACACCGCACTGGTATCCCATGGAAAAACTTTAACTAGTACTATGGAGAAACTCCAAGATCTTACAAACAAAACAATCACGTGGTTCAGTAAATGGAGACTCAAACCTAACCCTAAAAAATCGCATCTAATTATATTTTTTCATACACCATCCCAAACTTCTCCAACGTTAAGAATGTATAACCATATTATTAGGTCTGAAACCTGTGCTAAATATCTAGGAATAAACATAGACTTCAAAATCAACTTCAATTATCACACCAAAAATACTAAAAAGAGCATAATATCAAGAGCAAAACATTTTAGATGGAAAAGCAATGGAATAAATCTAGAAACAAAATGTAAGATCTACAAGTTAATTTGTCGACCCATAATAGAGTATGGACATATAATATTCCTTAACCTCAAAAATCCTGCCTTACAAAATTTAAAAGTAGCTGAAACTAGTTCCATACGTTCAATCACCAAAATCCGCCACCCTAATAACCCAATTCATCACCCTCCAAATACCTTATTATATCAAACCTCACGTATACAACCTATTGAAGATAGAATAGCATATCTTTCGCAAAAGTTTTGCCAGCGACCAGAGAACAAGGAGTTGATTGCACCTTTTTGTATTAGAAGAGACCCTAGAGCAAGGAATAGATATAAACATCCAGAATACACCATCTGGGAAAAAATCCAAACATACTGAAACACTTTTACAGTTAACTGAATTTTTTTTTTCTATTTATGTAATTTTTTTTTTACGTATATGTATAATTATATACACAATAGTACATTTTATATTGTAAAAATAAATATGTATGTTTTATGTAACGGGCTGAAGGACCTCGGTCAATTGCCCTTTGATTATTAGTCAATAAAGATCATTATTATTATTAACTTTAATTTTTGTGACATTGTCAGTTATTTGTCAAAATTCATTGCAAGTGTGCAAATAGAGACATATTTATATTAGAAAAAAATAGTTGTCCTATTTTTTTTTGCTCATGATAGTACCAACTTTGAATTAAGGGATATTTTCTGAATCTATGTCACAAAAGATGGTGATCGTTTTCGACATTTTCTCGTTGACAATGTTGTAACGTTTTCAAAAGAAAATTGACCCCCAAACCAACTGACAGCTGCCGTTCTTCCCTCCACTACCTTTTTCTTACCTGCCAGTCCTTTGTGTACCAGACCTCAAATATGCATTGTATCTAAAATAATTTCATTTTAGGAATTGAAACTTTAACTTTACTGTTTAAAAAATGTATATGTATCAAAAAAGTCATAATTATCAATTTAAAATATTACAGAATTTAAAATCCAGAAAAATCAACGTATAAACATTTAGTATGTAGTGTCGAAAACATATTTTAAAAGTTATAATAACAATTTGATCACTGGCGAATTCGTTTGATGTCCAAATCAAAAGACTCCACTAAAACAAGAAAGTTAAAACAATAAAATTTACCTATATGACAACAGAAACAAAAATCTTTACTTAATATTAGGCTTGATGTTGAGATGCCAGATTTTGTAAAAACTTTTATATAACACTTTTGAAAGCAACATGAGAATAACTGGTTGATGAAGAACTTTAGCTAACTTACTATTTTTCTGTAATAACACTATAATTATAATCAACCATATAAGATCACAACACACTTTGTTACACAAAATATAGATAGGTATTATAGTATTTAAGAAGGTATAGGTAATATAGGTATTTAAAGGACTTAACAAACTATCCAAACCTCAAAGTTAGCTTACGTAAATTTTAACGCACAGGCCAATAACGATAGTACGAAAACTCATATGGCTGATGCTGCTCGGTAATGCTCTTGAGAAATTTTTGATATTACACAATGCGTATGCGTAATATCATTTAATTACCGAATTACCTTCGCTGGCCCTAGATAAAAAATTACATGCGGTACTTTAATATTAGCTTGCATATTACCATAAAAGTACCATCAGCGTATAAACTGAAGCGGCTTTTTTGCACAACAATCGACCATTTCTGGTTATTATGTGGCAATTCATAGCAACATAAAGTTATGGTACGCCTTCATATATTTTATTAGGGGCCACAAAAGGCTTACATATGCCATAAGAAAGCTATTGATCTCTACAACGGCCCATTTATTAGTTCATAAGTATGAAATAAAAGTATAAATTATAAAGAATAAACGTTTATTTCATTGTTCAGAATGAAATTATTTTTAAGATTTTATACATGCCATTAACACATTCACTGCTGTTTAAAACATATGTTGAGTAGAAGCCATCATACATTTTTTATTTCATTTGGGAAAATATGTCCCATAGAACTGGGCACGTAGCGTGCAGAGAGCTGGTCGTCCACGTAAGTGTTCGGCGGCAGCGAACGTGTTAAGTAAGTTAACTAACATACCTTAAGGTGATTTGGTATTACGGTAATATTTTTCCTGTGTCATCAAAAATGTTTTCCGCATTTTCTTTATTAAGCCAAAATAATTGTCACTTCTGAGAGCTTGAAGGCAACATCCCCAATCCTTCTAGTTAAAATTACATTGCTCGACTAATAAATAAGGCATCTCTGGATGTTAATATGTGAATAGTTCTTGACTTACATTTGCTCTAATTCTAGAATTTCTTCTAAAATTATGTACCTGAAGTTTTGAACGTTCACTTGAACGAATTTCATATGAAAAGGAACAATTAATAAAAAGTATAAATCGATTTAGGCGTACCATTTTTCTGGTGATATTTGCTGATGACGGTACTGTCGTTACCGGCAAATATTACCAGAAATATTGTATGCTTAAGTTTATTAATTGTTCTTTTTCATATGAAATTCGTTCAAGTGAATGTTCGAAACTTCAGGTACATCTATAATTGCTTCATTGATAAGCAATTCGAACGCCATATTTTTTAAAATTCTCGACATCGATAAATCCTAACGACAACAAAACTCGATCATTCCTGACTTAGCAAATGAATACTTTGTAAACATTCCCCGTAACCTTATAAAAAAATTGCCCTAAAATAATATCAACCCAAATAGCTATATCTGGAAAATATTGACGTGACAGGTGCTACTTTCTCTCTTACACCAGTATCTTATATAGAGTCAGGGACATAATATGATCTTTAAAGAACACAGATAGCAAGGATATCTATGGTTTTAATGTTGATCTCATAAAGTATATTAAAGACCTTATTGTTATCCTTTTAACTAAGATAATAAATCTAGCTATCACAGAAGGAATATTTCCTAGCAGTCTAAGAAAAGCACTCATACTTCCTATTCGTAAAAAAAAGATGACATATTGAACTTTAGACGATATAGTCGTTACTACCCATTTTAAAAAATATTTGAGAGAGCGCTGAAATCTAGAATTACAGCCTATTTTGAAACTATCAATCTGTTCGAAAAATAAATGAGTTATTTTTACCGATGCCATAAATTCTATAGAATGGGTTAAACAGGGTCGATAATTTTATCGACTGAAATGGTAATAGCGCTGATTAATAGATTGTGTGAAGTACATTACATGACATTAAAATTTGAGTTAAAACTAACATTGTAAATACTCGTCTGTAGAAGAAAAAGCTCTACTAATTAGAAATTTTAACAAAGGATTTCTAAGTACATTCAAATTGGCAAATGATCCAAACAGTTGGGTAAAACCTAATACTTTGCAAAATGTTCTCAATGCTACTGCCAATATGATAATTACAAATAATATTTCTTAAATTACTATTATTTTCTTGTTTTTTATATTTGCTGTAACTAAGAATATATAAAGAGATGGTAAAGTTAAAACTGATAAATACATTTTTACAGTGAGTGTGTGCAGGTAAACTAACCACACATCACATAATTTTCTTTTCTCCTAGAAACACTAAAAGCATGTGAGGAGGTTTCCCAAAACATTAATTCATAAGTTACATCGAGAGTAAGCTAAATTCAACACATTAAGTGATACAGAATACTTTAAATATCTAATAATGAAGCAGGATTTACTTAATTTCTTTTATAAATCATCAGTGTGCATCTCCCATGTCATTTTGTGATCCAGGTTTACTCCCAGAAATTTTATTTCATCTGTCAATAGATTGATGGCCAGCTTTACTTAAAGCACTAGAATTATGAGAAACATTTTTGGGTAAGAATGACACAATAGATTATTACATTAGGAGTCCAGAAAATAGGCTTTTCAAGTGCACGCATGACAAATTCTCGTGTGAGGCGTAGCCGAACACGGGAAGTCATGCAAGTACAGGAAAAGCATTTATGGATGTGTAATGAACAATATTTTTCACTATACCTCTCTGAAAACAACAAATAAGGCAAACAAATCTACATTTTTAGAAACTTTACCTTTAATATGAACGAACAAAAACCTATATCTTTAATTTTTACTAAATGAAATATTTATGTTACAATTTGTGTTATTGTAAATATGCAATTCTTTAACAGGCACTCCATTTTGTAGAATTGTAGTTGATGAAGTCGAAGGTACTGTATTAGAATTTATTTCTTGATTTTCCCCAATTCAAATGTTTTCTGGTGTTGATGTTGTGTTTCCTATTCTTGAATGACTAAACAATTTAGGAGAAATTTCAATATTTCCACTTACCGATTCTTCGATGTTGCCTTCAGCCACAGTCGAGGAATGCCAACCTCCATGTCTTTTTAGAGTAAGCCTTCGACCAACATAGATGCTGAAGATCGTCTTAAGCCGTGTCCAGTATATTCTTCAGGATTTTTTAGGTTCAGATATTCAGCAATCTGTTTTGTTGTACCACTTATAGTATGACAACCTACATGTTGAGCATAACATCTACCATTGCGATATGCAATAAGTAATCTTCTACTATCCATATTTGTAGGTCTTACATTAATATATTTATGATAAAAACTGGATGGATTAAAGGGACATCCTTCCTTTGTAGTTGTGAAACTTCTTGGTTTGTGATTTTTGCCATCTCGAAGAAATACCCCAAATACCCCAAAAAACGGCCGTTATCTTCCAAGTCTTTCAAAGATAAACGAATCAAGTCATCTCTTCGGCATGCACCGTAAATACCAAATATTAAAATTACTTTAGTTAATAACCACTTCTTATCTGGTGCTTCAAGTATGAATTTGGCGAATTTGGCCTGCAAAATTGACCTGGGCCTAGGGGCAATTGAAGAGCTAAGTGGATAAAGGTGTTATGTCACAAAAACACGTTATTGAGTAATTTAACTCGAAAGTTTTTAGGCGAGAACTTTTTTGTTATAACGACTATATAGCTTGCATTTTGCGATGATATTGACATTTGATGTACTTTTCAGAGACAAATAACTAAAGTTTTCAGTTGTCATTATTTTCGAAAATTTAAAAAAATTAATGTACATAACACCTTTATCCGCTCATAAGTTTCTCTGAAATGATAATAATAATAATAATAATATTTTTATTGACCATTTCAGATACAATAATTGTATATATGGCAAGTCATTCATAACTTAACAGTAATACATAATATAATTTTAATATACATTATATGATTATATCGAGTAAAGTATTTACACAAATAACGAGGATAATATGACATAATATGACATAATATGACAAACACACAAGCAAAGATAAATATAATAGATACATAACACTAAAATTACAAAAAACTATACTTATATATCACAGATTTAATTTATGTATTTGAAGTCCTATAAGGCCACAGATTCCCTATTTAAAAAGTCCTGAATACTATAGAAACCACCTTTGAGTAAAATGTCTTTAACTATACCCTTGTATTTTTTATAGTTGTGCATATTTCGAATTTCTACAGGGAGACTATTGAAAAGCAAAATACAATTGTATTGCGGTGAATGTTTATAACTGGAAGTGTGATGTAATGGTATACTAAGTAGATCTCCATGTCTAGTACTATATGTGTGGCAATCTTTCCTTTGAGTGAATAATGCCATATTTTTCTTAGCGTATGTCAAACATTTTAAAATGAATATGCATGGTACAGTTAGAATTTTCTTGTTTTTGAACATTTCTGCACAGCTCTCATTATATCCCATTTTAAATATAAGTCTAATAAGTCTTTTTTGACTAATGAATACTCTAGCCCCATCTTTTGAATTACCCCAAGCAATGACATTAAGGGAGATATGCGAATAGGCAAGAGCGTAGTATACATTCAATAGTCCCGTTTCATCAAGTGTACTTTTCAATCGTAATATAGCAAAATAGGCCTTGTTAAGCTGTGAGCAAACATGATCAATATGTTTGCTCCACAGCAATTTGCTATCTAGGTGAATACCAAGCAATTTTGCATTTTCTGATGTAACGATACCATCGTGCAACATTAATCCATGCGGTAATTGTTTTTGCAAAGTAAAGTTTATAATAGTTGTCTTACTCACATTTAAAATCAGTTTGTCTCTCTGTGCCCAAGTAGTGATTTCTTGAAATGTCTGATCAACAAGTGAATGTAGCTGCTCTATTGAATCCGCTGTTACGGTTACAGTAATATCGTCAGCGAAAATTGTCAGATGACCAGTTGTTAGGTGATTCGGGAGGTTGTTTATATATAACATGAAAAGTAGAGGCCCTAAAACAGATCCTTGAGGTACTCCAAACATGACGTCATGAGTATCCGAGTATACGTCGTTAAGTTGTACTTTTAGAGTCCTACTTTTCATGTAGCTACTAATCCATGATAGTAAATCCCCCCTTATACCAATACTATACAATTTCTGTTCTAGGAAAGAACCGTTTACGGTGTCAAATGCTTTTGTTAAATCGAACATTATCGAGACAACATATTTTCCATTATCTAGGCAGGTATATACGTAGTCTAGCAAGTAACAAATTGCTGTCTCTGTCGATTTTCCGGCAGTAAAACCATGTTGAAAGGCCGTAAGAATATTAAATTTTTTTGTAAAAGCAATAATTCTATTGTAAATAATTCTTTCAAATAACTTGGAAATTACCCTCAGTACAGAAATTTGACGGTAATTTTCTATTTCTTCAGGCGTCCCTCTTTTTAATACAGGTATCACCTTAGCCTCTTTCAATATGTCAGGAAAACAACCCTGATCAACTGACATATTAAACAGATGGACTAAATACGGTAGTATGCCTTCCCTGATACTTTTTAATATGTTTGCTGTTATACCATCCATCCCAGCTGATGACTTATTTTTTAAGTTGTCTATGGCACTGTTTACCTCATCCAGCGAAATTGGCGCGAAATATATTGAGTTCCCGTTATAGGGTGAAATGGTGTACGGTAGAGCTAAGTTAGAACCAAAGTGTTCAAGTAATTTATTGGGAATATCAGTGGAGAAGTGATTAGCAAACATGTTGACTATTTCATGTTTATCTGTAATTATTCCGTTTTCACTAAACAAGTTTATGTTACTATTTTTCAACTTTTTCCGCCCCAGATTAATATTTACAATATCCCATGTCTTCTTAGTTTTATTAGTGGCATTATTTATTTTATTTTTATAATAACTCTGTTTGGTTCTTTTTATGTGGTTTTTGTATAATAGTTTTTGTTCGTTATACAGAATTTGTAACTCTACAGATTTAATATTAACCATAAGCCAGTAAAGGTTTTTAACATAATGTTTTTGTTGCGTCAAATCATTTGTCCACCAGTTATTTTTAAAGTTATTGTTTTTTACTGCAACCTCTTTGACCGGGCAACTAATATTATAACACCACGTAATAGCATCTATGAAGAAATCAAAGGACTCATTTACACTTCCAATATATATATACCCAAAATCAATTTTGCTTAACTCAAAGATGAAGTTTTTCATGCTATTTTCATTTAAACATCTTTTTTCAAAAGTAATGAAGGTGGTGACATCATTTTCAGTTTGAGCATTGGTTAATTTTAAGATATGCGCGAAGTGATCAGCGATATTCGGGTTGTGCAGTTCAAGTTTAAAATTTTTAATGGGTATATTGGAAACCATGTAGTCAATACAACTAGAAGTAGTATCACCGTTTATATTTGTAAATATACGTGTAGGGATTACAGAGGTTAAATGTAATTCAAATGAACTAAAGACATCAAATAGAATGTTGGTATTATGGCAGTTTTTTATTGCATCGATATTGAAATCCCCACACAGTATCACATTACAAGACAGACTACTTGCAATAATTAATGCTTGATTTAAATTCATAATAAACTTATCAATATCACCGCTTGGTGGCCTGTATGCTACTATTACAACGTACTTGGTCTCAACAATCGTACAGCATATTGCACATATTTCTATATGACATTCAATGGATAAGGAATTTATAGATGAAATTGCATTTGCCTTTATTTTATTACTAACTATTATGAGAGAGCCACCATGTATATGTGTCAGTCTAGAAAAATATGTCATTATTCTATGGTTTGGAAATGCTACGTTAGCAGGGCCATCATGACATATCCAATGCTCCGAAATACATAAAATATCTATTTTAAAGTCAGCTATAAATAAGTCAATTTCGTCCAATTTATTAAGTATACCCTGTACATTAATATGTGAAATATTTAAAGAAATATTTTTTCTTTTAGGATTTAGATTTGTAATTAGACTTACTTTATTGGTCTCGAAAAAAGTTGTACTTTTTGATTAGGGAACCTGTAGGCCAGTTGTCACTATTAAAAACTTGATCAAGTAGGTCATGGTCAATTTTTATTTTAAACGCTTCCGTTTTTCCGTTTTTCCATTTGGGTAGAATTTCCACGTCAATATCGCACCCTGTAAATGTTACGTTGCAATGTTTCTTCATTCCTTCAACACCAGTACCAGGAGTCACTCGTCCTACATATATATATGCTTTCCTATTTACAGCTGTTATATCGGATTTAGTTTTAGTACCTGTACCAAAGATGGCATGCGGTCTTTTAACTTTGTTACCAAGATATTTTTTATTTGAGTAATTTTGGTTTTTAGAAACACGTGAATCATCACTTACAACTTCATTTGTTTTTGTCTGGGTATATCGACGTTGTTTTCGGTTTTTGTGTACTGATATAAAGTCGTTATCTTGATCAGGTTTTGCAGGAATACTTTTTTTTAAATAATCAAACCTTTTATCGGGTGATTTTTTGTTATTGTCCAGTTTTTGTTCAACGACTGTACTATCTGAAAAATTCGAGGAATCGGATGAGTTTAAATCTACCATCGCAGTTTCCGCTTGTCGTTTTTGGGAAAAAGTACTGGGGGCATTGAATAAGGAATTAGTGAATAAAAGTGTTAAGAAATTAAACATATTTTATTATTATTAAAACATTGTACAATTTTTAGGTAGTCGAACAGTTCTACGGTTTTGAGCCACAGTTTCGTGATTTCCAAGTATGTTGTGATAATACGGCCTTACCATTCATTTATGAATGGTAATTGTTCTTTAAGATTGGCCAGTTTTCCTACACTTAGGCGGCCCTTGTTTTCATTAAACACCGTTAGAGCAATACAGTCGGAATTTATCTTATGCATATTCCTTTTCTTTAAAATATCGACTTTGTAAAATGGAATCATTTCATCTAGTGATGTAATAGTAGCACCCATAGGTGCCATTTTATACCGTCGTGAAAATAAACCTTTTCATTGTTCAAGTTTTTCTTCCTGTTGTACAAATTGAGTTTTGAGGCAATTCCATCAATATCCTTGAAATGATTCTTCATATCTATGACAACGGTATCTTTGGGAGTTCTTAAAATTTCTTGATACTGGTCCGGAACGTAGATGTTTTGATGTTTCCTTAAAATTTTCTCGACTCTGCCAAAGTCTCTGTCTGAATCTAAATATGAATGTCCCACCTCCGAAAATTTATGGTCGATAACTTTAAATTCTCTCTTTATAATCAACAACTGGTAAAGTGTAATGATATTGAAGTTTTTATTTTGTCCACCACAGGAGTCGGGCCATATTATAATGTGATCGATCTTTTCTTGGAAATATTCATTGTAAATTTGTGAAAAGGTATGTAAGCAGCTAGCAATTTCTAGGCTTTCACGGCTGGCCATATCTTCAGAACGTTTTTTTTTTTTTTCAGTATTCCTCAATGTATGTATGCCAAGGTTGTAAAACTACATTTGACGAAGGTAAAATGCTTTCGATGTACTTAATTTTGGCAGTGGCATGGTTTGCTGAAGATCTAAAGTAAGAAAGCAAATCGTTCTATCTACTGTAACTTTTGCTCCGTCACGCTTTTGTTGTTCGAAAGCTAGTTTGTAATTTTCTCCGTATTCTTTAGTATTATTTATTTATTTTTTTTTATTTTTTTTAACCCAATAGATGTAAGCATAGCGAACCCTGTAATTCTTAAACGATAACCTTACAAACCCAAATGACCTTTGACTTGATTGGCGTAATTATCATACTTATTATTTTTTCCGCAAGAATTTCGGAATTCGCCAGATTTGCCTTAAACAATTTAATGCTCTTTCAAAATATTGGGTGGGCAGAAGCCATACCAGATATCAGTTTTGCTCTTGTCATAAAAATTTCTACGGTTCAGCCCTCTTCTACTTGTCAGCATAAAAATGTTTTGTACAAAAATCAACACCGCAAAGCATCACTTTCCAGTATTTCTGATTTACAGACTAATTTGCTAGAATACTTTGGTAAATTCGTATTTTATTATTGCATTTTATATTGATAATGTTTTGTTTTTAAAACATTATTAAAACTTGCCTGGGAAGAAATTGCCACTGTGTGAGTGATTTCTGCTGAATTGCCAAAAGGTATAAATGTGTTTACAGCAATTAGATACTCAAGTACCATCTCGACTCTTGTACCATCTCATACCATTTCGAAATTGAACGAAATGAATATATGGATTAAAACACTATAAGCACTATTTCCAAATATCAGCCAATTTATAAACATCTTACATAATTCATGAAATCGTTTATTCATTGCCATTTGTAATATCAGTTTACTACGACTGGCCATTTTCACTATAATAGTAAGAAACACTTAACACAACTTGTCATATTACTGTCAGTATAACATAACTTTAAAAGCAAAGTGTTTTGAATTAAAATAATTTAATATCGCACAGTAATGGATAAAGGTGGTATGTGATCATGACACCTTTATCCATTAAATTATATAAAAACCATATGTACATAACACCTTTATCAAACATTAAAACGCATTTAGGAAAGGTTTATTATCCCAAAAACTTATTGAAATGATAGATTATAAGCTAAAATAGTTGTCTGTGTAGAAATCTCAAAACTTTCAAAAATGTCACATAACACCTTTATCCACTTAGCTCTTCAATTTATATCTAAAACTGGCACTGGGAGTTAGTGGATATTAAAATATTTGTGCCATTTGCATTCGGTGATGTACAGGAATTAGGCATATCATTAATAAAAATTAAAAATGACAACAAACAGGTAGGATCTATCTATACAATACAAATAAAGTTAGGCAGACTAAACATTGTTATCTTGTTGTTATCATCCTTAAAATTGATGAGTAAATATTCAGAATACAGTTTTGTTGTTGAGCTAACAATCACATCGAACACAAATACTGAAATATAAAGTGTCCCAAATATTTTTGTAGTCTTGTTCGTAGCATTTGGTTTTTTAGAAGAAAGTACACTTCTGTGCAATAAAATCCCGTGTACTTGAAAAATCAAGTAATCCAGTTTTTACTAATATTAAGTGATGTGTCTTTTTGGAATTTAGATTTTTTATTATCATATAGGTTATAAAAAAATGAAATGTCATAAGTAAGGTATTTGGAAAAACGTTAATGATTTAATGATTTCGATTTATAACAAATGTAAAAATTGACATTGAAAAATTGTGTCCGAGATAAGGCCAGATTCTGAAAGCTCAAAACATTAAAAAGCGGTTTTCTGCATGGCTGTTCGGCACGTGTCTGCCTGTGATAATCCCCCTGACCTGTAAAAACTTTTTCATCAGTAAACACAACATTGTTCCAAAACTCCAAAGGGCGATAGACATAATTTAAACAAAACAGAATGCGGGCTTGCTTATGTTCTTCTGTTAATATGGTCTTCTTGGTACTTACATAGTTTTTTAATTCCGATTTTCCTATTCTTCGGCTAGCTGTTGACCTCGATGCTGGAAAATTTGTCATGGACACAGCGTGTACTGCTGTTTGAAATGGATTTTCCCTCAAATAGCGAAGGAACGCTTCATCTTGAGCGAGATTTGAACTTCTCAGTCGGCCTGAACCGTCTTTTCTCTTTATGATACCTCCCACCTTTTCTTCACACTCATAACGGTACTTTTATTTAAGTGATAATGGTTAGCAACTGCTCTAATAGACCATCCCTCTTCAATTTCAGAGAGAGTAGAATTTTTTCATGTTCAGTTAATTTCGGCATTTCGACACTGACATTGACAAATAAATAAAGAATGATTTAATATAGCGAAAAATAGGTGTACGGGATTTTATTGCACAGAAGTGTACATGTAGTAGCGATTCTCAAAAACATGGCAAATATAATAAAGTTTTCTAGATGAAATTGACACTATACATACCTTATACTTTATTTAACCCAATTTCATCCAAACAATAAATATTTCTATTTTAACTGCACTGAATTTTATTAATCTTGAGTAGTTTCTTTTCCAACAGCTAAAAATGATTGTCTGTTTTATTTTTAACCTTTTGGGTATAGTAAAAAATACAAAAAATATCGAAAATAATTTATGTTTTGAACACTTGGGCCGATTTAAATTAAAAAGAAATATGTATGTGGCCGAGCCCCAAGAAAGAGTCTTTATGCCTACAAGTCTGTTTTTGAAAAAAACGCATTTAAAGTTTAACAACACTGAATGTGTAATTTACAGTCCATTGTGCACAGATCCGGAAAACAAGGATTTTTCTATGAAGAAGCCGAAAGCATCTGAGCATTCCCGTGAAAAAAGAGATCGACCAGCATCTAAAATTAGTAAAAAAAAAAACCCAATAGTGAAATTTAAAAAAATCTAGATGTCCAAATTTGCATGACAGATTGAATTAAGTCATGGCATACACGATAGTTTTGAAATTTAATTCGTCCTTTGTGATGTTCCACAACTGTTGAGTAATGAAAATGAACTCTTGTTTTATTACCCACGATCGTGAGCAGAGATGACAATGGGTTTTTTCCCCTCATCGAGAATTTTCCCAAAAAAGGGTTGTTTCCTAGGAGGGTTAAAATGAAAAAAAAAAAAAGATTTTTTCCAATTTTTGAATTTACCGCCAATTTTAACCTAACTTTTAGACTAAAAGTTAGGTTAGAAATTTTCCCAAAAATATTTTTTCCTGGGAGGGTTACAATGGAATAAACACGTTGTTTTTCCGATTTTTGAATATGCCGCCAATTTTAACCTGACTTTTAAACTAAACGTTAGATTACGTTAGAAATTTTCCCAAAAATGGTTTTTTCTTTTTTCTAAAATGAAAAAAAATTCGCTTTTTTCCCATTTTTGAATTTGCCGCCAATTTTAACCTAACTTTTAGATTAAAAATTAGGCTAGAACTAAATCAAGGAAAATAGCATTAAAGTCCTTATGCTATGAACACAATTAAATATACCTAACATATTTGGTATCAAAATGAAGGTCTTTTAATGACCAATTCATTTTGATAAAAATAATGTTTTTCCGGAGAAAAACACGAGTTTTTTGCCGGGAAAAACCCAAAAAAATAAAAACCGGGTTTTTATCCATCTCTGACCGTGAGTAATGAGCCCCATAGTTAAAAAACGTATATATAATAAATGAATTATTTACTAGTAGTGGGAAAATTCTTTGGAATCGATAAAAAAGGTAGATCATCTTTAAAAAAAAGAACATGTTTTTCTCTATTTTTTTTGTCTCCATATTCTTCTGATATTATTAACATATATATACTTTTTATAAATCTTTAAGCACCGATTGCCTGATACTTAGCACCAATAGAGTGAAATTACTTAGAGAAGATAACATCGTCATAGAATGCGCAGAGACTGATATCGTTATTGCGTGTTCGTTACCTAGATAACGATCCTATTTTTACAGCTGCATGGGCGTCGCACTGCCTATTACATTAATATTTAAATAAAAAATGGATGGCACGGCACCGATATGCCAACTGTTATACGCGAAGTCGTGACCCGTGACGTATGTTATTTTCTCTAATTAATTTCACTCTACTTAGTTATGCATTATTTAAGAGAAAACATTTAAAATTTCAAAAATTGTTAGTGGTATTGAATTACGATTCCTGATGTCAGTGATAATTCTAAGTCCATATTTGTGATGATTTTCAGGATGTTGATCTATACAAAAATTCGGTCAGGGAAGATATTGAGAACTGGCTCAAGGAACTTAGCTCCAAAGATATTCAGGATTGGTTGGTTGTAGTGGTTGAAAATTATGATGGGAAAAGAACGAATAAATTACTGCCCAGGACGACCGTATTGGATAAAGTAAGAGCGGACTTCGCACCAAAACAAGGTTTTTAATGATTTCTATATTGCTCCTTTACACATTTCAAAATCTTTATAGTTATGTACTAGACATAAAAAACTAAAAGAAAATCTGTAGATGTCAAATCTGATTTATAAAGAATGGATCAGATTAGTGTGATGTCACGCTGTTATGCAACCAACTAGACAACCATCTAGATTATCACATGTTGAACTTAATTTTTCAAAATTTTTATTCCTATTGAACGATGCTAATATCATTTTTAATGTTAATCATATAGTTAAGATTCTAAAAAAAATTATATATACACCTATACCATGTGGGAAGCAGCTTTTTTCGAGGCTGTGTATTTTAATTATTTGAGAATGTCTGCCAATAATTTCAATGAATTTTTAAATACCTACTCTGTTGAACATTTTAACAACGTTCGAAAACTATACTTAAAGTTGCTAATATTATGCATAAAAGTCACTAAAATATACGCTTATCACATAAATAAAGTCTTAGTGTGACCAAATTTTTTTATGAAGCGTCAAAAATTTCAAAAAATCTCGTTCATTAAGAAAAACAATAAATATTTTTATTTGTAATTTTGTAATATATGGAATTTTTTATTTAAAAAACCTACATCTATGAACCAAACTAGAATGGAACTAATAAACGAGTGAAGTTAGGGCAGTAACTCATATTGTACTCAATTTGTGATTTTTGTTAAAAGACGATTTTATCGTGAAATAATTATATATTAATAGTTAATAATAATAATAATAATAATATATTTTATTTCTTTCATTCAAATGTATAAAATACACTAACAAAAGAAAAAGTCAAAAAAAACAAGTAAATATATAACAAAAATAAATATGTACGCACAAACACACATACATGTTTTTTGTCTTTGATAGACCCTACACAATACAGACAAACAGTGAAAACGAGACCGCTGGTGAAGGTGTGATTAACATTTTCACAGACGGATCAAGGAAGAAGGAGGGGGCAGGATGTGGAATATATTCCAGAAGCCTGCAAATCCAATATAAATGGACTATGGATGAGCGAGCCAGCATAGTACAAACTGAACTGGCGGGCATAACCATAGCCGCAAAAGAGATTGTCCGCAGACAAACTACGGGCAAAACAATCAGGATCTACACAGACTGTAGACAATCACTACTAGCCCTGAGAAGTTACAAAATAACCACAGGAGCAGTATGGGAATGTCATCAAGCACTTGTGGGTGCCTCCAGTACGAACAACATCTCGGTATGCTGGGTGAAAGGACACGCACAGTGCAGTGGCAACAAAAAAGCCGACAAACTGGCCAAGAAGGCAGCAGGCCAACTTATTTTTGGACCAGGCCCGGCCAGTCTGTTACCAATTACGGCGATAATACAATTAATTAAGGAGAACACCCACAACGAATTTAAGAAGCTGTGGGATGAAACAAGCAGCTGTCAGCTTGCTAGGGAACTACTCACGTATCCCAACAAGAAAACAGCAATGGACTACCTGGCAATGGCCAGAAGGAATCTACGTTTTATAACAGGAATCCAGACTGGACACTGTCCGCTAAGGAAACATCTATACAATATGAGATTAAGCGAAACACCTCTTTGCAGAGGTTGTGAACAAGAAGATGAGACGGTTCAACACATACTCTGTGACTGTTCAGCCGTCTCATCAATTAGAGAATCCATCTTGGGAGAGCGTTGGCCTACCTTGGCCAATGTAAGGGAGATGCCCCTAGGCAACATCACCACCTACTTCCAAAGAATAGGTTGGCTGGAGGCCTAGGCGAGTGTCTGCCTAGAGGGAGGATGTACAAGGGGTCCAATGGGGCCTAAGTGCTGTGGTTTTTGACCACCCTCCTGCTAATTCCATACTCCATACTCCACACATACATGTATATACATATATATATATATATATATATATATATATATATATATATGAAAGACACACACATAGCAATAGATATAGCGAACATGAAATGTACTAGTACAATTAAAAAGATAATTAAATACAATACTTCAATGAGTAGTCTCAGAAGTTATGGATTTGAATTAAAAAAATTCTTGTAGGGTATAACAATTTTTTTGCAGTAAATGTTGTTTTAATTTAGATATAAATATATGAGCATTAGGGGAGTTTTTTATTTCTGGGTTCAATGCATTATAAAATTTACATCCAGTGTAATGGAAACTTTTCTGGTAAAATGTAGTCCTAAAGTTGTTTGGCATTAGTAAGCCTCTTGATCTGGTATCATGACCATGGTCCTGTTGATTGGCCAAAAACAGTGAAATATTTTTATATACATATGTACATACTTCTAGAATGTATGTTCCAACTACTGTTAGAATCTTTAGATCTTTAAAAGCATTACGACAAGACTGACGGTAATTTAGACCAGTGATTATCCTAATGGCATACTTCTGAAGTACAAATACTCTATTAACGTGGGCGCTTGTTCCCCAATTAACAATCCCATATTTTAAATGAGAATGAAAATTCGCATAATATAATTTTAAAAGAACTTGTTGGCTACAATGTTTCGCCAAGTAGTTCAGAGCGTAGCAACTTTTACGCAGTTTTGAACATAATGCGTCAAGATGTGGTGACCACCCTAAATTGCTGTCAAAAACAATACCTAATATCTTAACTGATTCAGTACAAGCTATTTCAAGATCTTCATTCTTAAAAAGACACAGTTCATTAGAATTTCCACGTATTCTAAACAAAATTGAGTTCGTTTTGTCTTTGTTTAACTGTAAACAATTTTTTTCTGACCATAAAATTAGATCTTGATATACTTGTTCTGCTGTTGTTCTAAGGCTGTCGACATCATTTTCCATACTACAGTATGAGTTGTTGGGTAATTGCTGTTCAGGAGTTTAATTATGTCATTGGCAAAAACTATAAATAGCAAAGGTCCTAAAATTGACCCTTGCGGTACACCCTGTTTAATATTACAACTAGTACTTGTAACATTATTTATTTGTACAATTTGGGTTCTTCCTTTTAAATATGATGTTAATAGATTTAATGGAGTACCTCTAATGCCATATCTTGCTAATTTTGCCAGTAATAAATCATGATCAACATAATCGAAAGCACGCGAGAAATCTATGAATAAACCTAAAACATGTTGCTTATTATCCAAGGCATTAACAATTATATTTTGAAACTCGCACAGTGCAGATTCAGTACTTTTGTTTTTAGTAAAACCATGCTGGGACATAGTTATATTGATACATGATACTTGTATGTGGATATTAACACCAGAAAGGTATAATTATATACAATTAGGACTACTACAGCTATTTGTTTTATGTACATAATCTAATCTGCCGTAGATGGATGAGGATAATTTCAAGGAATTTGTACAGAGCGTTTTTGGAAAATTGGCATTTTTGGGTGACTATATCTCAATTACCAAGTGTCGAATCGAAAATCGAGTAACGCGTTCTTGAGGCACTTTTTTGAGTACAATCCGTTGCTGGTAAGAAGAAAATTATGCATGCCTCAGTTTTCGA
Organism: Rutpela maculata; assembly: GCA_936432065.2. Lineage (NCBI taxonomy): Eukaryota > Metazoa > Arthropoda > Insecta > Coleoptera > Cerambycidae > Rutpela > Rutpela maculata. The sequence goes on from OW386285.2 coordinate 359,576,415, forward strand.
GCTATAGACATAACATGTGTTTTTTTAAATGGAACACCCTGTAAATTATTTCAATATTCGATCACAACTTAAATTAGCTATCCAACGATAAAAAAAAAACTGAGGCATGCATAGTTTTCTTCTTATCAGCAACGGATTCTACTCAAAAAAGTGCCTTAAGAATGTGTTACTTGATTTTTGATTTGACACTTGGTAATTGATACAGAGGTCATCAAAAAATGTCAATTTTCCAAAAACTCTCTAGAGCTTGGTAGTCGAAAAAGATAGACGATTACGGTTTGGGCCTTTATTTGTTTCACGAAAATCGAGCTATATTGGTTTTTGTCTATCTGCCGTAGTTTTAGAGAAAACCCCAAATTCCATCTAATTTGGTCCACGCTGTACTGGGATGTTGCGGTCTTAAGTGGGTCACACTATATACAAATTTAAATTTTACTTCATTTTCATTTCTAAGCAACTAATACAATAAAAATGAATTCCAAAAACTTCAGAATAAAGCCATAAGGATAATTTTCGGATGCAGTAAGAAGAAATCAATTCAAAGTATGTTAACATTAAACATTCTAGAGTGGATGCCTGTATTTGTCAGAATTGCCTGTTTTACAATGATTTTTGAATTTAAAATTATAAAAGGTTTAATATCAGCATATCCTGGATAGACTTATAACATTTTATCATAAAATTCCCTCATGTGGCACTCGATCTCTTAACAATCATCATATTAACAGAACAGATCATTTTAAATAAAATAATATATTTCTAAGGGAATTCCTAACTTTAATAACTTACCAAAACCCAAAATGAATTAAAGACGGTAGGTCTCTAAATATTTTTAAACATGAATTAACAATTTACTTAAGAAATACTGACTGATTTTACATTATACACAATTGAAGTATTTTATTTTATGATTAGGTATAGGTCTAGGTGTATTATTTTAATTTATATGTAATGTATATGCATGCATTAAAAGTCACAGGACAGTTGTATGTTGGTTGCATAACTGCGAATTGTCACAACTAATATGATTTACTCATAACTAGCTTATGCCCAAGACTACTTTTGCATGGACTTCATATTTTTCTCACCATTTTTTTGGAACAATCTCAATGTAATTTTGAAATTTTGTATGAGACTTTGAGAAAAACATTTGGTATGTTAAATTAAAATTTCATGCAGAGATGTGTTTGTAGGTGATCGTTGTATTTCTGTGATAAACCCTGGAAAAGTGGAATCTCGCTCGGCAGATTCTTGGAGAGGCCTAGTCGCTCGTATAAGGCATCTCTTGTTGGTCTCTTATGCCAGGGCTGTATCTCGCTTGGAGGATCACGTACGACAACAGAGGGAACGGAGGAATGAAATCGGTTGGGATTTCATGCAATATTTTCAACTGCAGGTAAAAGACATTCTTTGTAAATGCTTAATCCCCAAAAAAACATTAAAAGTGCTACATTTCGGCGTTGAGAGAAAGACTAATCATAGAACAAAAATAAATGATATTGATCAGTTTTACTCTATTCAAACTTATATCAGTGCCTTGTCAATGTAAAAACTAATGAAAACAGCTATATTCTACACAGTATCCTACAAACTCATGGAAGAAGAAATAATCAAAATATCCAGTTGAATTTCCACAGACTTACAAAGACAAGAGAAACGGAGCCAATTACTATTATTATCCTAAAGCTTTTAATCTTCTCCCAAAAGAAATCAAGGAAATTCCTATTACAATATTTAAAAATGTTATAAAAGGTTACCTCAACAGGAAAGCATTTTACTCTACCGATGAGTACTACAGCAACAATTTTTGTGATTTGAATGAACTATTGGATTGTATTTTAAACGTTTTTCTTTTTTTAGTACTCGTTCCTAAAGTATTTGTATATACATTTTTTTTTGTTACATATTTAATGATGTATATTTTAAATAGTAGCATTATAGTCCAAAAGCTAGTGAATTTTTTTCGTACTAATTTTTTCAGTCAGCGAACATCGATAGGATTGTTGAGTTAGTGATTCTAAGTAAAAAATTGTATATTATGTATAAGGTTTTTCCTATGTCAGAAAATGCCTTGGAAAATACAAATGCGTTCCACTTTTTTTTACGGTATTGAAAATGGTTCTAATAATTCGTACACTAAAATCAAGTAAAAAAACAGTATGGCTGATCTGTAGGCGTAGCAAATATGTCTGGTATGTGAAAAACTGAAAAATATTTAAAAAATAATTGCCCTTAGTTTGTTAGTTCTAAAAATTTGTCAGATGACAGTTTGCATTATAACAATGGACCCATTTAGTTAGTGACGTCAAATATTAGGCAACCAACAATTGTAACATTCATTTTTCTTTAAACCGACTATAAGCGCGTAGTATGCACATTTGGTGAAACCGCCTATAGATACGCTGGATTTGTTTACCTCCTATTGCGATGGAAAGAGAACCCGCGGCCGATGACATCATCTGTCCATATTAGGTATTGCAGAGGCCCGAAGAAATCTGATTGGTGACTTTCAACACTGACACGATCTTTGCACCCTCTCCATGGGGGGGGCGATATAAATATAAAATTTGAGCGGAACCATATTAGATTCGGTGGGACACATTCCATATCGGCTTTAAGCCGGGAGGATGGTGTCAGTTAAAAATGGCTAGAATTTGGGCTTTTCTTTAGTGTATAATTATGGTATTTACTTACCGCTTAATCTGTCTTATAAATACAGGCATATTCTGAAGAATTTCTTAAAGGATTTTGTTTGCTTTATTAAAAGTAAATTTTAAATAACATTCCAGTGAATCTGTGATGTATACCAAAAAGGGTATACCTGTGCCTGCGGCCGAATTATTAATGGGTATGGTGATTATGTGTTTAGTGTCTACAGAACTTATGTTGCGGCAATTTCGTAAGCAGATAAACATTTTTTCCTGTCCTTGGGTTATCCACTTTGAGAGAGACTTCAGTTTGGAATCCCTACAATTTTTCACCAGTGTAGTGCGTCAATTGTATGTTTACGTTTCCGGAACTTCGTGTAAGTTACATCTTTGATTCGGTTAATTTTTGCGTAACTAACTTTCGTGAGTGCTACTAATTTACCTTTAGAAATTATGTAAATTATAGTTTGTGTAAGCACCACTTTTTGTACCTTTTATATTTGGTAACTTAATACCGTTTACATTTTTTTCCCTTTTCGTTAAATTCTCTTATATTACCCTGTGATGTTTAGTCAAACGAATATTTAATTATTCATTTGTAAAGCATTTGTTTGAGATTCTTTATTCAGTACGTGAATGAATCATTATTTATTTAAAATTGTTTTAACTTAGTACCTACTTGTGGAATTGGCCAATCTCCATTTAATCTCTCATTTTTAATGTCTTATTGTTTATATTTTAGACAGTTACTTCTGTCTCTCTGTGTGTACCTTTTATATAAATATTTGTTTTTTTTTTTTATTGTTAGCACAATTTTTGTTTAGCCACAATCTGTTTAGTTTCAATGCTCTCCGACATTTAGTTTTGTTAATAAAGTTTGCTATTAATAATTAGTGTTTTTTATTGCATTCATTTGAAGTAATAAGATCTAGTTTTTTTAAATAGCCGGGCCTGAGACCTTTTTAGTAAATTAATTCCCTTGGAAAATAGCGAAGCTATACAATACAAGTGGAATAACAAAATTTACAGTTATTATTTTCATTCTTATGCACCTTGCTATTAAGGATGACAAAAATTGCCGTCAACAACTTTGTGTTATTACTCTATTATATGATGTATTTAAGACAATTCAATTCATAGGTCATATACCTGAGATACATTAGATTAGTTCTACATATAATTTACTCAATTAAATTAATATGTGTCTTAACAAAATAAAATTAGAGACACTGATCAACTAGTCCCCTATCAAATGTACATCCGTGGAATCTTTGATGATGCAAGTGTGATAGTGGTCCCAATCTTTGTTTGACCTTGGAGAAACATACTTTCGATGTTGGCACTCTCAATATGGTGCGTTTGAGTGCTGCGCGCGAAAAACAAAATGGCCGCCGTCGCAAACACTTTTTCCCATTTATCTAAGTAACCATTGGGGTTATGAAAAAAATTTTATATAAAAAATATTGCTAAATCAATTATACAGAGAAAAGGTTATTACAATTTTTTATGTAGAACTAACCGTTCTCTCAAAAAGTTTCATTTTATAGTTTCCAATATAGTTATTAAGGTATCAAAGGTGTTATAAGGATAATAACGCACCGAGGTCTGCAGTGTACTTCCCGAGGGCCTCTGGCCCGAGGGAATGTACGTCGACCAAGGGCGTCATTTTCCTATAACACCCGTGGTGCCTTCAACGTTTAATGTTCTACAAGTCTGTTATTTAATTCAAATTTTTTTTTTTGACATTTACGATTTATTAATTTGACATCTATTATGTTCAGAACGATTTAATTTAAAAGAGAGTAAAAATCAAAATTGTTTGTAAACGCCGCCATTGCATAGCAACCCATTTTGTTTGTCAATAATGCCATCATAATTTCCTTGTTTTGGGTTGTGTTATAATTTTATAATGCCCTAGGGCGTTATAGATATTCATAACGCCCTAGGGCGTTATTTTTCATTTAATGTATCTCAAAATAGGGTGGTTATTGTAAAATAACAGACTTGTAGGACATGCCAGTGCAGTTTGACACTATTTCTCGGGCCACTGGAAACAATAATTATAACTAAAACATTACAAACATAAATAAATTAACAAAAACCCTCATCTCCCCTATGTTTTACAGTATAGGTAGGTATAGGAAATTGAAAGAAAAAGTACCTATATAATTTTAACGTTTTCCTTTTTATTTCCTTCTCTTTCCCCCATCTGTGTAGCTGACTGATGGAACCCATTCAAGACCAGAAAAGGGAAAAACAAAATAACGTTTAATGAAGAAACCTATGGAAATACAGTAGTTACAGGTTTATATAGACAAAGTACAGACAAGCAATACTTTTCACTCCTACAATGACATTTTTAATTAAAATCATCGTCACTTTCCATGCAAATCAATTAGCCCCAAATCTTCATCATCGCCTTGCTCGCGCTCTCCCATCACATCGGTCGAGATTACCTTCGCACTTACACATTTCGGTACACCGGAGACCATTCGACTGACACGTACATGGAGGAGAGCAACGCTTTTGGGAGCATGAGCAGCGACAAAGTTCCAAGATAAGCTCTGGAGCACAAGGTTTGGTACAAGCAACTGGCTCGTATGTGCTCCCTACTTTCTTCCATCCAAAACCTGAGGGTGGTGGGTTATTGGGATGCTGAATGAGGTCCTGATTCCACTCAAAACACTGAAGGTGGGCCCTTAGCAAAGCAGGATCCAGTGCAGGTCTTGTTGGAGGAAGGTTCTCATCTTGACATTGTTTCTGGGTGAGCAACAACCATCTCACAGCTCCTATGTCGGTCAGTGTTGTTTTGGGGATATAAATCTGACAAATGAACGCTTTCAAGTTAGCCCTAACATCTTCTGTGAGAGACAGTGTAGTCCCCAATGTAGCCAAAGCTTCTAGCAGGTTATCACTTGCAGAATTAAAAGTTTTCCACCACTTTATTTTACCTTTGCCAGCAAATGATCCTGTTACATCTGCTCCTGAAAGTGTGTGTAATCCAGGAAGTGCAGAGGCTTTCAGAGGTCCAAGTGCTCTGTAAATCGAACCTAGCTGAACAAACCTTTTCATGCCATGGCCAAGGAAAAATGCAAACTCTTTCGAAAGTTGAGGATATCGTCTTAGTGCCAAAATTAGGACACCAGTATCGTGGGAGAATACATGAGTAGTTTTAATTCCTTTCTGTGCTAAATATACTGCATGTAATATGATCTTTGTGTCCGCCTCCTTCTGCGTACATGAAAGACTGGATACATCATCGCCATGTGATGACGCTGCTTTTTCCCTCCAACTGATTATAAACCTTTTGTTATTGGTCACACCAAGTTGAAGAATCTGACCGGAAAGGAACTCTGTCAGTTCATCCTTCGTCTTATCATGGGACAAGAATTTATTAATAATAATAATAATAATAATAATATTTATTAGTTTCAGAAACTGTACAAAACGCAGTTAAGAAATATTGTCGGTAGAAATACAAAGAAAAATATCACAAATACCATTGTAAAAACATATACACACAAAAAACATGTGAACAGTGAGCAATTGAAAATATTATATAATTCACAAATAATAAAAAAAACTAGAGAAAAGTAGTCACACATTTTGTAAAAATTCGTCAACATTATAGCTGTTTATGTCCAACAAAAGTGATTTTAAAGCCTTTTTAAACTTAAAAAATGTTGTCATAGATTTAATATGCTCAGGCAAACAGTTAAAAATCATTGCTATACTTCCAATTTTCGTTTCTGGTCCGATTTTGTACTGGATTGGATCTGAGCCTTTTTGCCGAATCACTCTCATGGCTTTCTTCAACGAGTTTTCTTTATAAGAGTCGAAAACAACATGGACCTCACTGTAATTGCTGAATTTTTGCCCGATCCATTTGCTGAAGCTTAAACCGAGGTCACGGCATGTCTTCACTGTGCTAGGTTTGTGGTAGGTGTGAAGAAGATTCATGCCATCTATTATCGCAGCTTTTTCCTATAGCTCCTCATTTTCTTCTAAAACTGCAGGTGTGGTGGAAGCATGATCATCATCGTTTTCTTCGGCAGGTGTACCTTGCATTGATTCAAGAGCATCCATAAGTTTGTACTTAGCTATGGTGCATACTCCCATCAACTGCAAATAATGTCTTCGGTAGTGCTGAGAACTCGTAGTTGCTCAAATAGTATCTCAAATGAAATAATTTTAAAAGTTAAGTTTCTGGGAAAATGGTTAGTCCTGCATAAAAACTTATAATAACCTTTTTTGTGTAAAATTGATTTAGCAATATTTTTTGTATAAAACTTTTTTTCGTAATCCCAATGGTTACTTAGATAAATTGGAAAAAGTGTTTGCGATGGCGGCCATTTTGTTTTTCGCGCGCAGTACTTATGCGCATCATTTTTGAGAGTGCCAACATCGAAATTTATGTTCCTTCGAGGCCCAACAAAGAGATTCAGACTACTACCAAACTTGCATCATCAAGGAGCCCACGGGAGCCTATTTTTGTACACTTGGCAGGGGACTAAACGGCCATATTTTTCGCCCTTAAATGTATAATATATAAGGCTCAAAATCTTTAGCAAGCCTGAAACAGCAGACTTGTATTATTGTTTGCCTAGGATCTGACGTCCATAACTTAAAATTGGCTATAATGTGAGATCACCAAAGCCTTGCCAGACTCGTCTAATACTTGCCAGGCGGGCTCAATTTGGTACTATACTGACGATTAGTGTTGTACCTTTTCATATGTGTTTTTTATAATTTGGAACATTAAAAAAGCAAATGCATACTGTGTAGAGTGTAGAATTATGTTTTATTAGCTTGAAAAATATTTAATTTATGAAGTTATTAATTTTGATGAAGGTCAAAGTAATGTTTTTAGTTGATATCTGTATTTCGAGAAATACGTGTACAAAATCAAATTCATTGTGATTCTGTAGTATCTTAACGTAACTTAACCAAATTTAGTATATATTAGGGTGGCCCATCTTTTGATTTTATTTCGGGGGCACCATCTAGAGTTGTTCTATTAGATAGATAGATAGATTTTTATTTGTGTTAGACAAAAAAAACATTGTATACACAGTAATACACACGTCAAATAGTTCATGATAAAAACAAAGTAAAGTAAGCTTCCAAATACATGGATCACTTAAATATATAAAACAGACAATGAAACCTATAAAACAGACAATGAAACATAAAAACGCCTTAAAATACAAAAAACCAATTATTAAAACTATTAAAATGGAGGTCTAAAATGATCAATACATTCTTGGATTTCATAAAACACATTTTCTTTTAAGAACATCTTAATTTTTTATTTACATTTTTGGAGTGTTAAGTTTTTCCATTCGATAGGTAATAAGTTGTATAATTTTATAGAAATATATCTAAATGAATTTATGTTTTTTGTAAGACGGAAGTATGGGGCAATTATAAGGTTAAGTCTGGTTTCTCCTCTGTTTAGATTCTCATTAGCTGTGTGATTTTTAGCGTAATTCAGACACATATAAATATACTGATTAGTTATAGTATTCGTAACTTTTTAAATAGAGGTCGACAGCTTTCATCGTATTTGGCATTTGTAATAACTCTTACCGCTCGCTTTTGGATACGGAATATTTTTGAGCATGAGCTGAGCCACCCCATAGAAGAATACCATATGACATGATGCTATGAAATATAGAATGATAAGCTAGCAGAATTGTACTTTTATTTATCACGTTTGTAAGATTATATAACAGATACACACTGCTAGAAAGTTTTTTTTGTAGGTATTCCGCATGTGCTTCCCAAGTCAGTTTACTATAAAAATTAAAGTTTGTGTTTTGTTATTGCTTGTTGACAGTAGTGTTGTGTCGTCAGCGTATCCGATAGATTCAAATTCAAGAAACTCTGAAATGTCATTTATATAAATAATGAATAGTATTGGGCGTAAAATGGAACCTTGAGGGACTCCATGATTAAGTGGCTTAAGAGATGAACTCTTACCGTTGACTTGTACACATTGATGTCTGTTTGATATGTAATTTTTTAAAAAAGACAACACAGGCCCCCTGATGCCATACTTTTCTAATTTTAATAATAGTATGTCATGTGAATTGCAATCAAAAGCCTTCGACAAATCTAATGACATGTTTTCCTTTTTCAAATTCATTCCATAAAATGATAATTCCTGCCAAATTTGAGTTTAATCGGACATCGTTAAATGGTGTTGACAAACTGATGAAATTATCATTATTATGATTTTTTATTTTACACTTATACTCTAGTCATTTTAGACAAAAATATGGCTTCTGTTCTAACAAATTATATCCTTCATATTTTTTTTTTATCGCTTTATTTTAGTGTTTTAATGAAAATATTGAAAATCGGCAACGAGATCACTACGACATAAATAATTATTCAAGGTCAAAGTTCACAAAAAACGTTTTTTTGCAAATATCGCGCTTTCTATGGAGGCCAATTGAGGTTATTATGAAAATGAAAGATAATGAAATTCCGCACAAAAATGATCTCTTCCATTTTTTATGTACAACGAACGGTTTAGGCATTGTTGTAAAAAATAAATAAAATATTTTTCGTTCAAAATTTGATTATCTTTCATTTTCATAATAACCTTAGTTAATATAATATATACAAGAAAAAAATCCAATCAAAATTACTGTACTGTACAATAAAAATTTGTATAATGTGCTTACACATTATAGGTAGGTAATATTAGTTGACCCGCTAGTACCAAAATCAGAAATTTTTTTATTTATAAATATTTTTATTTTGCAGTTATTCGTAATAGAAATCACCTCAACGCAGTGATACTAAGAAACGTTCCCAAGGTAGACAGGACGTCATTTCCTTGCAGGCACATCGGCCTGTGTGTGTAATGCGGGCCTGTTGTTTTTTATTGAAAGACTAATGTAATACTATTGATCAGCATGCTTTAGAACTTCTATATCCAAAATTTAAAGACATTTTGATTTATTGTTTTTGAATTGGGTATTTTCCATTTTTTTAAAATTTAGTTTTGATGATATATATCAAGTGATGTTATTATTTTAACAATTACTGCATATTTAAACCAAGACAATAATTTCTTAAATAAAAATGAGAAATAAGAATACGCCCATCTAGACACAGATTTCAAATGATTTTATTTGGCGGGAAATAATTTAACCAATCATAGACAACTTTTGCTTAGACTGTAACTATCTTATATGAATGCCAAATTTTGTATTTACTTTACATTATTTTACCTATAGCACTTTTATTTTGCTCAATATCTTAAATATCAATAAATATTATATACATGTATTTAGAAGGAATTAAAATTTGTTATTATGTAGAAGTTATCTTAAAAATGTAAACAAAACTCACGGCGAGGATTATGTGGCAACATTTCTTGCATGCCGCCAGCTGTCTTTGGCCAGCTGTCACTTTTTGAAGTTCTTGTCACAATACAAGTGATAGAGATATATTGGTTAGATTTATTTGTTGTTTATGAAATCGAAAACAAATTCAAATGCTTTTTAGGAAAACTAACTCAGGCAATTGAAACTAACCTCCCAATGAAATCGAAACTGCAAAAACATTTTAGTTTTTCCAATGAGACGTGGTTCAATATTGAATTAAAAAATATGCGGGACAAATTAAATTTCCTTAGAGATGTTAATAAGCAAGATTCTACACTTATCTCCAATGAAACTGTCAAATCATTTAGAGAAAAATACAGGAATGAAATTTCCAAAGCAAAGAATGTGGCTAATGACAAATATATCAAGGACTCTGCTAATCCTCAAGCAGCCATGTGGAATATCATCAAAAACAATAACCCTAACCTAAACTCTGCACCCACTGACATCTTAAATGCGAACTCTTTTAATAACTTCTTCACAAATATTGCTGATAATATTGTAAACAATTTGCCAACACCTAATAGTCACTTTTCTGATTATCTTGAAACCATTCAACCTAATATAAGTTTTAAATTTAAAGAAGTATCATATAATGAGGTTAGAGATATAATTAACGAATTAAAAAATTCTAAAAGCAAAGATTCCTATGGCATAGACACCAGAATCATAAAAACCTTGAAAGATATAATTGTCTTTCCCCTGACGAATATAATAAATCAGTGCATTAGGGATAACATTTTTCCCTCAGCTCTGAAAATAGCTAAGGTTATACCCATTTATAAAAAAGGAGATAAGGACGACGCATCGAATTATAGACCTATTTCGCTATTACCCATCATAGCAAAAATTTTCGAAAAAATCCTAAAAAAACAACTCTCTCAGTACTTTGAACAACACTGTATTTTCCATAACTCCCAATATGGTTTTCGAAACAATCGGTCTACAACTTTAGCTATTAACAACTTAACTCAAATTGTGATAAATAACTTTGAAAATGGTAATTTTACTTATGGCTCATTATATTACCTCACAAAAGCATTTGACTGTGGTAATCATAATATCTTGATACAAAAGCTCAGTTATTACAATTTTGATGTTAACAGTATAAGTTTAATAAAGTCTTATCTTTCTGATAGACAACAATATGTTTCTTATAACATGAACACCTCTGAAAAGTCAGTAATCAAATTCGGAGTACCTCAAGGATCAGTACTGGGTCCGTTACTTTTTCTTATATATGTCAATGACTTAGCAAACTGTGATAAAAGTTCTGATATTATTTTATTTGCCGACGATACCACGGTCTTGAACAGTAACAATCAAATTGATACCTTGGCTGAAAATGTTGCAAACACCCAAATCAACCTTAAGCAGTGGTTTCTCGCAAACAGCTTGAACCTAAATATAGGCAAGACGCAAACGATTATTTTTTCTCTACGACATACTGACGATGATGATTCCAAGAAAAATGTATCTGTTAAGTTTCTTGGTGTAGATCTGGATCCAGTTTTAACCTGGGAGGTACATATTTCTAACCTTGCACAAAAACTATCTAAAAAAATTTTTCTAATACGAAATCTCTCCAGATCTGTCTCAGACAAAACCTTAATCACTGCCTATTATGGACTTTTCCATGCCAATATGACATACGCAATATTAAATTGGGGACATGCGTCTTGCAGTACTAAAATTTTCAGTCTCCAGCGCAAATGCATTCGAATTATAGCGCAACTTAAATATAGAGATGATTGGAGGAACCATTTTATAGATCTGAAAATTCTTACGCTACCATGTGTCTTTATTCTGGAATGTCTAATCTATATTAAATTAAACATCGACAAGTTCTCCACGCACTCCCAGAATCATGCATACCAAACTAGACACAGAAAAAACATTCAACAGAATTATTTACGCCTATCAAGGTCCAGAGATGTGCCATCTCTGGGTTACTATTGTATCAAATTTTATAATAAATTGCCTCAACAGATAAAGTCTCTAAACTTTACAGCCTACAAATCTAAAATAAAAAATTACTTAAGATCAAAGGCGTTCTATAATTTTGAAGAATACCTACAAAACGATTTTTTAGACATGCTCTCATAGTAATTTTAATGTGTCAAATATTTTTTTACATGTTTTTATTTTTACCTTGTGCTAGTTTTAGGTTATAATTAATGTATTGTTATATATATTTTACAAATTTTTAATTATTCTTGACTTGTAGTCTCTTACTTTCGTACGCTCCTACAGTAGCTATTACTTCTGACCTGTGTAAACATTTTTTTTGTGATAACACCAATAAACTATTATTATTATTATTATTATTATTATTATTATTATTATTATTATTATGTGGCGTTTGATTTTGTTATTTTATATTTTATCAATAAACTATTAAGAGGGAGTTGAATTTTGTGAAAGGAAATTCATCTAATTTGCCCAAAGTTGATTATGACATGATGGATTCTTTCTATAAACAAAATTTGGATTTTTGAATGGAGGGGATCAGAAATACTGGAAGCTTGCCACCAAGTTCTTCGAATATCCATATTTTTCGGAACAGTTACAAAAAATTTTCCGGAGCACTTATATTTGTGTTTCCACAACTTTTTAGAAAATACCTTTTAAATGACATCTACTATTTGTAAACTTACAGCAAATACCTCGATGAAAGAAACTGAAATGCTTCAAATCAACATGACAGCGACGTTAGAACACATCTGTCATTTGACTAGCCGTTGACATTGTTGTCATGTTTTGATAAATATGTTTTTAAAAATCTAATCGGCATTAAAAATTATTTAAAATATTTAATAATTCACACCTATTATTATTTTTTACATTAGAAAATTAAATTTCGTGGGTAGATATATTAAAATTGATTTAATAAATAAGCTTTATTCTCCAGTTTTCTTAAATTATCTTTTAGTAGAACTAGAGAAGGAATTTCAACTTGGCAACGCCATTCTATCAACAAATCCATACAGTCTACCTACGTCATCGGCCAAATTACCTACGTCACCAATTTAAAACACTTGTTGCTCCACTTATTTTAACTTCTGTTTTCTCAAAAAATTGATAATTATTTTCGCGGAAATCTGTATCGGAAGGCATGTTTGTACATATTCTATGATATTATTCAGTAGAAAAGAAATAGGAAAATACCCCATTACGGCCCCCTAAAATTTTATTGTTCAAATATTAAATAATTAATAACTTTTAAACGAATTGTATTTTGAAAAAAAGTTGTTCTTCATTTTCTCTTTAAATTCATTTTTTCTAAAACTCAGCGTCATCTATACTTTCAAATTTCATAGGCCAGGAATTTTCATTGAAAAATTACCAAACATTTTGAAGCACTAGCCTGTGAATTATTCGTGCATTAGGGATTGCCGAATTTGAAAGCATGGATGACAGTGGGTGATAAAGTGAAGAATGACTTTTTCGAAAAAAAATTCGTTTCTAAATTATAAATTATTTAATATTTAATATTTTTAGTAATTTTTCAATGAAAATTCGGCCTATGAAATTTGAAAGTGTAGATGACGCTGGGTTGTAGAAAAAGTGAATTTAACACTTTAACTGCCGCACCAAATTCAGTAGTTGGGTCCTCCAGACCAGGCGAATTTTTTATATCTTATATGTATAAACTAGATTGTGTATTCTAATACATACACGTGGCGCCTTAGACCCACCTAATGTGTATTCAATTGAATACTCATGGCAGTCAACATGTTAAATAAAAAATGAAGAATGCCTTTTTCGAAATACAATTCGTTTAAAAGTTATTAATTATTTAATGTTTGAAAAATATAATTTTAGGGGGCCGTAATTCGAAAATCATAAATCAAAATGTCTTTAAATTAAAAAATAACGGGCCCGCATTACACATATAGGCCCGCATGCCTGCAAGGAGGTGACGTCATATTACTAGCATCTGTCTGGGAACGTTTCTTAGCCTCGCTGCAGTGGGTCATTTCTATTACGAGTAACTGGCAAAATAAAAATCATTTCCAATTGAAATTGAAAAGGCTAATAAAAAAAAAAAAAATTAAAATTTTGTGGACATGCCTATTGTAAGCCATTGCTACATTTTCTGAATTTAAATACCACAAGTGATTTAGCATTTTATTAACAGCATTATTTGATACAGCAGGGTCAATTTTGTAATTAATTATCTATTTAAGGAATTCTAAATCATGATTTGGTGCTTTTACGACAAGCGGAGCAGTAAATTGTGTTTTAATATAGGTAGTAACAATAAAAATACATATCTGTTATACTAGAGGCTCTTTCATTGTTAGTTTAAATTCATCGCGAAATAAATTTTTTTTTATACAGTAAATGTTTTTGGTCTTTTTCAGGAGGAATTGGCTCAAGTTTTGGAAATGCTGGGTTTGAATGATGAAGCTCTCGTACAATATGACGAATTAGATGCTCTCTTTTCTCAGTTCGTGGTGAATGGAATCACGAGTGAGTGCGTTAACTGGTTAAGTAACTTTCAGAAACCCCTCGAAAAATGGCACGGCCTGAAATTGGGCCCTTCCAAATTGTTAAGCAATCCTTCCATTTTAGAATTAAGGGCTTACCTTTTCGCCAAACAAGCTCACATGTTGCTGCTCACGAATAAAGTGTGGGAGGTAGGTTTATCGTTTTGATATGCATTTATAGGAGACAGTAAGACTGACACTGAAGTAGTTTCTAAAAACACCGAAGCATTGATTGTTACGTCACCAAACATGTTAGCGTCATCAGGTTTAGGTTAGTTTTCCAGGTTTAAAGGGCTTTTTAACTTAGAACTCGGATATTTAAGTTAAATGATGGTTTAACGGCTATCTAGTATTTAAATTTTATTTATAATACACATTCTTGCCGCTAAAGCTCCTTTTAAGATAAATCTCCCTTTGAGGGCTGGTTTTTCAATGTGAGGTTAAGCACTTTATCATACAGATAAACTAACAGAAGTTTAGAATGTGAAGTTGCAATATTAAAATGTTTAATAGAAACCCAATCTAAAATCTAGTTAGTTTATCTGTATGATAAAGTGCTTAACCTCGCATTGAAAAACTGGCCCTGAATGTGTTGATAATACCAGCTGTTATTATCATAGAAATATAATTTGTAGGAAAATGTTAAAATTAGGCATAAATGAAATTGTACATTTATTTTCATTTAAATCTTCTTCTCCTTCAGAGATGTTCTCCTTTATAGAGAACACAGAACTCTCCATTGTCATGTGTAAATCGAGTCAGCTGAGTGCTCGTATGAATTCGACTAGAGTCACAGTTTATTGCGCTTGAAAGTGTAAAATCAACTTTTTAACTTTTCAACTTTAGTTGCTATAGCAAATTTGAAAATCTACATTAGTGAAATGCATAAAAAATTTGGTTGTTTTAGATTATAAATTATTTTTAAGAAAATAATAATATATGCCATTTGATTTATTATTTAAATAGTTACAAAAAAGTTTAAATGGATTTTTTAGTCCAAACGCAATTTAAAGGAATAAAATTGCAATTTCGATATTTGTAAAAACATACTTTTTTACAGAGATGGGTAAAGGAAACATTCCATTTGAAAGTTCCCGTAATGAAATTTTTATAAAAATGAATTTTCAATAAAACGATTTAAATATTCAAATGTTTCCAAAATTCCGGGAAAGTTTCCTTTCGGATAATTCAAATATTTTATTGAAAACTTTCATTTTTATGAAAATTTCGTTCTGAATTTTTTCAAAACTTCGTTCCGGAAACTCCCGAAAATTAAAAAAATTGGAAAATTGGAAAGTTTCCTTTACCTGTCTCTGCTTTTTTAATAACAAATAACCATAACTAATGAATTTTTTTTTAAAGCCTTATAGTCTAAGATTCGACCTCGTGATTACTACGTCCATCTGTTATTTAATCAAAATACAATTTTTATAGATAATTATTAATAGAGAAATACGGTTCTGCCGTGTTGCCTATCAAAATATGGCCGCAAGTACTTTTAAT
This sequence comes from Rutpela maculata, assembly GCA_936432065.2. Lineage (NCBI taxonomy): Eukaryota > Metazoa > Arthropoda > Insecta > Coleoptera > Cerambycidae > Rutpela > Rutpela maculata. The sequence continues at coordinate 359,592,459 of OW386285.2, forward strand.
TAAAATTTAATTAACTAATTTTTTTTAAACAATATCGTTCATTTATTTTGAAGATATATGATTCATTTCAAAGAGAGATATGTAAAGAACTTTAAAGGAGTTTTGGTTGTTGTTTCTCACTTGGCCGCAACCTGTTGCCAAACCAGGTGTAAACAGCTATAATAACTTCGTTAAATTTATATATTCATAATGTATTTTAATGAATTTTATATCAAATGAAAGCTAATTTTCATCTCTACATGATGGTATACGGTTGCTTATGTAAAAGTGCCCGCAAATAGGGATTGCTAACTGTTAAAGATACATAAGAGCGAGATAGAGTTAGCGCACCACACTATCCATCAGACAAGGTCGCACTAGCTAGTGTCATTTTTGTTGTAACCACGTTTTTGGAGCTCTTAATGCGCCACGTTGTTTTGTTTATAATCAAAATTACATGAAAGTAAAATTAACATTTAAAAAAAATGATGAAGAAGTGTTTTCTGTTATGCAATGAGAAGCAAAATGTGCTTGACTTTGGTGATGCATAATTTAAAAAGTGTTTTTTAATGATATTGTTTCGTCGAAAGAAAAATTATAATTAACAGTGGAATCTATTAAAAATTACGGTTATCACTTACAATGTTTCAGAAAAGTAACATTTTACTGCTTGCGCCGTAAGTTGAGCACCTTACCTATCGACGCATGTGCAATAGTTTTAAAACGATGGACAGCTGACACACTGCAAACTTGTATGATGGATGGTATTTTTAACAGTTAGCAACCCCTACTTGCGGGCACTTTTTCATAAGCAACCGTATACTATCATATAGAGATGAAAATTAGCCTTCATTTGATATAAAATTTATTAAGATACGTTATGAACGTATAAATTTAACGAAGTTATACCTGTTTACACCTGGTTGGCAAGAGGTTGCGGCCAAGTGAGAAGCGGCCACCAAAACTCTTAAGTTCTTTACATACCTCTGTTTGAAATGAATCCTATTATATCTTCAAAACAAATGAACGAATTTTTAAAAAAAAAATTATTAATTAAATTTTAATGGGCCTGTTACAGACAATTTTTTTTTTTCCATTATTTTTTTTTTATGGTATTCAATAGAATTCGATCATCTAGATAAGCTGTCAAAATTTCAGCTTCATAAGTATATCCAATCTTTAGATATTCAATGTTAAAGATTGGGTTTCAGTACAAAGCGCTTCGCCGATTCGTGACATCATTTTGCATAAACAAAAATTGAAAAACAGCATTGTTTCTGTCATAACTTTGTTTTTTGTGTTATAGAAATTGAAAAAAAAACATTTGAAAGTCTAATTAATAGTCTTTCATTTTTGTTCTTACCACTTTTGACGTAAGTGCCATAGTTTCTGAGATATTTAACATTTAAACTAAATACTTCGTCTTATAGGCATTCGACGCCACCTTTATTCTTCCATATCTCCGAAACCATTAACTCTACAGAAATTAGAAAAAAACACAAAATTCATCCTCAATTTAGTAGCTTTCTTATTTGTCTCTAGCATGTTTTCGTTCAGTGTAAGTAATACTTTTCGAGTTATTTGACGAATATTGTTTTAAAATACCTTTTTTAAGCTAAAATTCCAATTTTCAAGTCGTTATAACTTAAAGGCTATCAATTTTTATGAAAAGTTGCATAGAACCTTTTCTTCTTAAAATTTCATTTCATTTCACCTCCAATGTTTTTAATAATTAAATCTCGACTGTCGCCTGATCAGCATCTACAAAGTGACGTCAAGCGAAGCTCTGCCCCGTTTTCATGCGGTCCAACTTTGGTAATTTATTTAAGGGCTTAAACTTCCGAATAAAAACCTAAAAATTTGGAAATTGCCTTAAAAAGTGTTCTACTTTCGATTTCTAAAATAAAAAAAAAATGCTGAACGGGCCTATTAAAAGCACTTGCGGCCATATTTTGATAGGCAACCCGGCAGAACCGTATTTCTCTATTAATAATTATCTATGAAAATTGTATTTTGATTAAATAACAGATGGATGTAGTAATCACGCGGTCGGATCTCGTACTATTAGTTTTTAAGTTGAACATGAAAAACTCATGTTAAAATTAGAAGATACTAAATCATATCTCGGTCAAGTTGTATGTTTAATATTTTTTGAAAAAATTTGTAGTTTTAAAAATATTTGCAAAAAACCGTTTTCTAACCCCTTTGCTCCCTCCTTAAAAGTTTAACCAGCAGCCAATTTTTTGGTAGAGTTTTTTTTACATGTTTTATGAAACTCTAGACAATAGTTTTTTTACAATAAAATTTTAGTTCGCGTCAATTTTCCAGTCAAAGTCTAAGTACACGCTACTGGCAGCAAAGATAAATACGTTAAAATGTAAGGTAAAATTTAAAATTAGTGGATCACTCCACTGCGAAAGTAATGTTGTATTTTTCATAATTTATTTTTTAAATGAGACCTCAAAAAAGTGGGTCCGGTTCGGATTATTTTCTATTCCGCTTCCAGTCCTCGTTTTAAGTATTAAAGTAAACATTTCTTTGAAAAGAAAAATACCCAAAAAAAATGCGACTAAAGTGGTTATGCAGGGTAGCATAAATTGACATTGATATATTTTTTTAGATGGCCGCACGGTGCTTACCATTCCTCCACACGTGTACTAGAGAATTAGCTATATTAGAAATATCAGCGCCACCCGGAGCTGTCGCTTGCTGGTTGTTCTTGGCTAGCTTGGAGGTGCTGCAGACTTGTGATAAATTTAACCATGCTGATGAAGTGGAGGACTACTCATTGCATACCGCTAGTTTGTGGGAATACTCTAGTCAAAAGGTAATATCTTGCAGCTGTGAAACTATTAACTATAAAATTAATAGTTTAAGAATAAAGAATGGGCTTATTTAGCATTTTTTTTTTTAATTCATATTTCGAAAGTACATCTTGTAGTTGGTAAATGTGCAAAATATTAGATTTTTTCAACTGCTTCTCCCTCAAAATAAATAATGAAAATAGAGCGCGTGAAAACGCAGTGTGACGTCACACCACTCCTGGAGGTCAACCGCTTGCCTGTTCCTATATAGTTTCACACGGCACGCACGACGGACGTGCTAGTTTCTTTCATACCTTTTAAGTGTTCTGTATTTTGTTATTAATATGGATAAAAAAAGGGGTTATATAAATATTGTATAGTTCCAGACTGTAGAAGTTATAACGCCCTGTCTCTCTTGGGGTTATTTAAAATGAATTCTAAATAAATAAAAATACGAAATTAACAATAAACTAATTTATTAACAAAGTGGTAGAGCAAATGAGAATAACACTACAGGGTATGGGCGAATAAATTTGTGCTAACGAATAAAGAAGTACAAACAAATAATCAAACAAATTCACAGATATACGGAGAGACAGACATAATGGTATAAAATACAAAAGATAAATAGATAAAGCGTAATAAAGGGAGATTGGCCAATTCCGCAAGAAAAAAAACTATTAATAATAAATAAATGATTGTTCATTCACTTATCAGAATTATTTTCCGAGCAAATTATCCAAGAATGAGCAATTAAATATTTATTTAAGTTTAAATGCAAAAACAAGCTAGAAGACTTAACTAAAAGGTACAAATGGGAGTATTTATACAGCCACAAAAATTTACATAATTCCTCGAACGAAATACGTAAAGATAAATTTTAATATTAAACATATAGCACTCCAAAAGTAAATTTGAGTGTTTAGTCGAGATAAAAAATTAGCAAGTACAAATTAAGCTTGCCTGAAGTGTTCACGAAAACGTAAAGGTAACGAACACGCACTACACTGTGATCAACTTGATGAACTACTGGCTCAAATCTTCCACAAATTGATGACTCGTGCATAAACAGGAAAATATAAAGTTCAGATAGGTACTTACATAAGTTCACTTTGGACATTACCAATAAAACTGCAATCCTATTTAAAGTTGAAAACGTAGATTGAATGCACTATTATTTAGCCACTTTTAGGTGGATATTACACATATCAATACTTATTTCGAATGTACAACTCGCAAAAGCACACATAATCTGGCTGTCAAATTCCTTAACCAGCTTAAACGAAGGAAAGAGACTAAATAAATAATTAATTTATAATTTTTATGGTTTAACTAAACCATTTAAATTCTGGAACTTTTAATATCTTCACTCAAATTTGGTTAAAAGATTGACTGTGGGCTCGCTTAAAGCGGCCGTGGAAAGTGTCATGGTTGCCGCTTGGCTCGGTATTTATCTCTTCCCCCACTAGTAGTCGAAATACCTCACTCCTTAAACCCGCGAATTTAAACTATGGTTTCTCATTGGAGGAAAGGCATTATTTTCAAATGTTTACCAGTAAAGCCGAGAACTAGGCGACGGTTACGTTACCTTCTAGAACCTTACAGTAGCGGCGATAATTTATTTTTTAAGAGGTAACAAAATAGGTAATTTATGTACGGAAAATACGAAATAATGTAATTTAAGGGCTTTTATGACTATAAATAAAAATGACCGTTACAAAGTACATCAGTATCTACTCCCAATAAAATATTTATTTCATTACCAAGTATTAGGAATTTGTGGCAGCAAGCTATGCACAGGGAGAACTTTATTGGTAATAAAGGGAAAAAGTATTGTTGTGAAGATCAAGTCTAGTGTAATAGGTTATTATTAAAAATTGTACAATAATGAAATTTGTAGCTTGAAGAGGATATAGAAAATTATATAATACCTTTTATTTGCACATAACCAACAGTAATTTAGTCTGGCTGACTTAAAAATCAGATAAATTCTGTAGACTTTATTAAAGTAGATATCTATCTAGTTAACCTACCTCAGCACTTAAGTAATCTTTATTATTAAGTATTATTAAAATAAATAAATAAATAAAATATTCCACAACCATAAAAATGTGTACACAAGGCAAAATGTTGGAATCAGCCTTAACGTATCCATTTTCTAGAGAACACATATTTTTATGTATAAAAAAATAACAGAATCAAATAAGTTAAATAACGTAAAATAAAACCACACCCGCACAGTGTACAATGAAATCTCTTAAAATGAATATAACAGCATAACTCGTAGAACCAGTGGAGTGGTGTGACATCACAGATGCTCAATCCACGCCGTCGGCCGTTTCAAATATGTTACGAATTTGAAATCAAATATTAGGGTTAATATTAACGCTAGTGGCCTAATTTAAAAGGTAAGTACTTATGGAAAATGCAAAAATAAATTATAAAGTAAATATCACTAAATGAGGCCATTCTTGAATGCCGAAAATTATTCAAATTATCTAGTTTTAACAAGCTATATTTCAAATACTGATGAAGTGGCTTCTTCCGGTTGTTGCCGTGGTTGTCGAATTTACCTTGACGTTTTGCTGATCATGCTGTCAGCTTCTTCAGAAGGATTCTAAAGACTAAAATTGTTCTGCTCCTCTTTATATAGTTTGCTTGGCGCTGCTTCGCCTCGCTGCTCGTTCGATGTGATTCGCTGGTACTTGACAAAGCCAGTCTCCATGTGTTACTCAGTCAATACCCATCTTCTCTATTGAAGATTGAACCTGTCTTTCATAATTTTTAGTGATTCTCTAATTATCCTTGGGTAATAGCTCGTTTTTCTATCCAAAATATTTTGATGTTCTCGTAGTTAGTTTTATTGTTCTCATTCTGATGAACATGTTCTGTTCTGCCACTTCCGACTTATCTGTGTACCTTGTGTTTCTCTGGTGTTCCTTCATTCTGCACTGGATACCACGCCCTGTCTGTCTGATATATCACTTACATTCCAGAATTTTTTAGGCTATCTTAAGTTGGGTGCAACTGTGCGTGAGCACAGTTGCACCCAATTGTTTATCTGTTTTTAATATATAAAGGAGAACTCGAACGCTTGTAGCATGGCTAAATTCACAGATAACTGTAGAGTGTAGAGGTGCTTTTAAAAAATTAAAAGTGCTAATACTTCCTTGCATCTATATACTTCAATGTCTCCTTCACATAAAAATTAATCTCACCCTTTGCACTTCACACTCACATACCTAACAATGATAACATTAATCTCAACTATTCACGACTTGATAAAACTCGAAATGGAATTGGGTATTACGTTATCAAGTTGTATAACATGTTACCTGCAGAGGTTAGTAATCGAAACTGTATTAGATTTAATGTGATCAATAAGTTATTTTTATTAGGCAGTGATTTTTGCAGTATAAATTATCGTCCTATAACAGTCCTTAGCACTATACCTAAACTATTCGAAAGCTTAGTTACTGATTACTTAACCGCAAAGCTTCATAATGAGATCATTGATGAACAATTTGGATTTTTTGCTGGTAGCTCCACTGAACTCGGCCTGGTGACTTATGTTAGCTATCTGTCGGGGGCCTTGGAGAACGGTTATCGGGTTGATGCAATCTATACTGTTTTCCAAGGCGTTCGACAGGGTAAACCATAGTGTTTTACTAGTCAAGCTTGAATACTATGGTATAAGTGGCCCAATTATCGACTGGTTAAAAGATTATCTTAATGAGAGAAAACAGATTGTTCGTATCAAAAATGTTCTTTCTAATGAAATTTAAGTCACTTCCGGTGTGCCACAAGGGTCACATTTAGGACCATTGTTGCTTAACTTATTTATTAACACCAAAAACTGTTTTTCTTTTGGAAAAATTCTTCTATTTGCTGATGACTTCAGTGTTTTCTATAATCCGGTCTGAAAATGATGCCTTACATATGCAAGCTGATTTAGATACTCTTGGTAACTGGTGCTCGGTTAATGGTATGACATTAAATATTGAAGTGCCATACAATGAGATTTTACTGTAACAGGGACCCTACTATTTTTAATTATCAAATTAACGACAATCTTTTAGACGATGTACAAGTAATTAAAGATTTGGGTGTCTTACTTGACCCAACCCTTAATTTTCAGGCTCATATTTCTGCTGTAACTAACAAGGCATTAAAATTACTGGGATTTGTCAAACCCACAACTACCGATTTTTTCAACGTAACTTAAGATTTTATATTGCTCACTTGTGAGACCACACCTAGAGTATTGTTCCTCAGTCTGGTCACCACACTACAATATTTATGTACAAGAGATTGAGTCAGTTCAACATAACTTTTTGAAACATGTTGCCTTCAAGTTAAATATTTTTATTGATGACTATTCTGATCTTGAATCACTTTTAAACATTGACTCTCTTGATATACGCCGCCAACATAAAGACTTAATATTACTTTTTAATATAATTAATTCTAAATGTAACTGTACTGAATTATTATCCCAGATAAATTTCTACATTCCTCCTCGAAACACAAGACAAAATATTACTTTTTTTGTGCCCTTCTTCAGGACAAATTATGCATACAATGCTTGTTTACCACTTATACTTCGGTTAGCGAACCAGTTCGAAAATATTAATTTTTTCAGTGCAAATCTTAGAACTTTTAAACATAAACTTCATCAATCTAGTCATTAAATTATTACCACTCACTTTAGTATTAAGTTTTTATTAGTGTAAATTTTTATTAGTATTGATTCTGTTTTATCATTTATGTATATATTTTCCAATATACCATATATTTTTGCTATATGTTAATCTATCCTTGTCATTTTATTGTCACTCTTCTTTCATCATTATTACTCATTATCTGTAACTAAATGGGTTCACCGTTTATATGAGTAAATAAATAAATAAATAAATAAATGGATACTTAAACGCGGACTTAAACTAAATTTTCATTGTGTTATCGATTCTTGTTAATTTATTTATCTAGTTGTAGTAAATACTGTATAATAAGTAGTATATTAACACCAATAAATATTATTAATATTATTATTTAGGTGCGTAGTCTGGGAGAGCTGTGTGGGCTATTACCGGGTGACGTACCAAACTCGGAGCAACTGCACACTGTTGTGCTGTTGTCATCGGGTATGGGCGACAATCCTGGTACTCCAAATCATCCGTCGCCCACCGACAAACTTAAAGAGGCTTTGTGTTCGCAAGATGCTTTTAATAAAACGTATTTGGTGAGTATTACTGTTTTTTGGTATAATTAATTTTAAGTTCAAACTTCAGTAAACTGTGAACATCTAATTGATTATGGTTATTCTAACATTTGACAGTTGTACTAACTGAACTGAAGGAAATTGTGGGATATGGATCTTTTAAAAATGAATAAGCGACGTATTTTACACAAATTAGTGGTATATCACAAAATTGTTAAGTACAAAAGTCCTCTGTATTTATATAACAAAATTATCTTTCTTACCAATACACAATATCGCACACAATATTCAAATAAGATTTTAAAAAAAGAAGACACCGCCAAGACACTCAACTGCTTTGTTAATTTTCTTATAATGTCTATAAATTTCATGATTAATTTCATTTGAAGTAAAAAATTGTTCGATAATTGCATTTAAAAATTCTAGGAAAAAGTTCTTGCTACAGAATTATTTTGACACCTTATCGACCTCGTAATCCTTGCCACATCTCTTAATTTTAATTTTGTTCTATTATTAAAAATAGACATACTGAGTGGGGCATTTAAGTTGACAAACACAAATAACTTGAAAATACCTCTATTTTTTTTACAAATTCATATTCTGCACGAAAAAATAAACAAATTTTATTTCAACCATTGTTCTTTTTGCTCCATTGTTCGTAAGTAATTAATCATTGAATGTGGAAACGTAGAACCAGCACATCTCCAATTAGAAAATATGAAAGCTGAAAAATTTCAAATAATAAAAAAAAAATTTGGCAAAGTCAAGTTAGGTGTACTGAACCTCCTCATCCAATCCACCTACCAATTTCAATACTGCATGTGCATTTGTAGAAGAACTCACTACCGTGCATCTAGGTAACGTGACACTAATTTATTTTTACAAGGGCGCCAGCCATGTTCTGCCCCATTTCTTCCACTCCCAAGCGGGTTCGAGATATCATATACTTCAATATACGAGTAATAGGGCAAGGCTGCACTACCTCAGATTATTAACAACGCTCTCTTAGGATGTGATTTGAATTTGACGTGATTGGTATATTTTTATACCTCAATAATGGGTTTGACGCCTTTGGATTTTTATAATTTTTGCATAAAAAAATCCCTATCGAAGATTTATTTCCGACGGGATCAGAATTTGACGTGATTAGTATCTGTTTACCTACTAATAATGGTCTCTACATTTGAAATCTTTCTGGAGAAATCGCATAAAAAAATCTCTATCAAGCTCCCGTAAGGTGACCAGAACACTGAGTATTCACACTTAGGGAATTATGAGATTCCGATTAACTCAGTTGTTTAGGTCTTCCAAACGAAAACTCCAGGGCTTAAGACCAGTAACAAGTCCTTACATCAATAAAATGCAATTAGTTCAAAGAATACCATTTACTTTATAAGTATAAAACAATACAGTGATTTTCTGCAAAATGATATAATGTGAAAGAATCACGCCTCCCCAACTAAGGCAAATTACTTTTTAACCATATAAATGACAGCGTGCGCCAACAATCGATTTGGTAGAAAAAATTCATTTAACTTCCTCCGAATTTAATGCCTTTTAAAAAGAATTTAAAAATTTTGTATTTTTGGTAATTATGGCTGACTGAAAGTAATATAAAAATATTTTACTTAAAAAATTTTGGCTCGCTTATGAATAGCTTAAAGGTCCCATATTGTGATTACATCATTCACGGGACGGAGTTCGACTAATACATGAGTTTAATAATATTTGGTTAGTCTTACGACGTACTGATCCCCATGCAGGTTCAATATAGGAAAAATAACGACTTGCCTCCGAGCGACTTTTTGAGTCCTTTGTGCACAAGGCGGTTTTCTCTATAACTTTATTATTTGGAAAGCCCTGCATTTGACGGCCTTGTGCATTTTCACTGATTTTTTACCAATTTTTGATACATTGCATCGTTAAAATTTTATTGTCAGTCTTTAGAACAGGATATATAATTACTGTACCTCCATGGTTAATGTCTTTGGCCGGTGGAATAAAATAGTTAAATAAAAGAAAATAATAATTTCATAAAAATGTCTTCAAATTTTTTACTTAGTTGTGCCTCATGGCTTAATAAACTCATATTGTTCTTTTTGTTGTTGTTCCTTTTTTGTTCCTTTTGTGTTAGTTTATGACTCCGAAGTCTCTCAGACTCTTAAAAATGTCCTTAAATGAATTTTTTACCTAGGTCAATTCTAGAAGGTTCTACAACACATTCACTGCAAAACTTCATGAAAATTTACCATTACAAGCAGCACGATGTTTGTCCAGCACATTATGCAGACATTTTTCGTAAAATTTCTTATTTTCTAATTACAGAGATGTGCTACTACATCCAATGCAAAAAACAAAGTTGACCTTCGAATGACCGTTAGGTCCTCTAAAGTACTAAACATAACATGAACATTTTTTCTGAAACATTTTTCTTGAAAATATTTTATTTTCAAGTTATTCGCGTTTGCCAACTTAAATACCCCACTCGGTATATACAGGGTGCGAGGTGAGTCTGAATGTTATTCAAGACTACATGTACTAATTTCCAGGACTCTCGGAGTTGAACCCAATTCTACAGAGTGTTCTTCACGATTATTCAAACTTTTCATATGTAAACTGTCATAACTCAATTTTTTCAAATGGAACACAGTATATTTTTATTTAAAAGGTTTCAGCGATTATTTGCCCCATATACTGATATTTTCTTTGTATGATTTCAAGACAAGAAAAGTTGTCACTTTAAGGTATGTATGTATGTATGCACGACGCACGTAAGTAATTAACTGCCGAAACATTTTCACTTAATATATATATGAGTCGTCAAAAACTTGGAAAAGTCAGGGAATTTAAGTTTTAAAAATTGCTATGAACTCTGGTTGAGGAGATACTGACCATGCATACACCCTCTATATATATTTTTTACATTTATTTTAATTTAGTATGTAATCACGTTGGGTGTAAAAACAGTATAGTGAACTTGTGAACAATCTGAACTTTGCCTTTTATATTCTGTAAAGATACAATAAAGTTGTTTATTATTATTATTATCATTTTCCTAAGAAACTTTGAGTTGGCAGTCCATTTGTCAAGATCAAGATTCAAAGTCGTTTTATTTCAGGAGCTTGCCGAGCTAGCGATGGGCACCTACAAACACATAGGCCGCCTGAGATCCGCCAGGCTAGTCGGCAGGGAAGTGGCCTCGTTTTACATGCTGCTGGGTGAGACGCAGAAATCCGCCGCTTTCCTCGGCGACGCACTCAGGACATTCGAACAAGATGGGTGGCATGAACTAGCTGCCCAAACGCAAATTGAACTGGCAGAATGTTTCAAGAAGGCGAAGGATGTTAGAAAATTGATCGGCGCTAGCGCGTTTGTCTCGGCCGCAGTGGAAATAGATACCCTGATCCGTTGGACCTACTTCGACGAGATGCGCAAGTGTCTGGATTCCCTCGATAAACCTCTGGTAGTGCCTTTCAACGATATCGTAAAGATAGTCAGTGTCAGTTTAAAAAATGATAGTGTGATTATGCAGGATAGCAACATCAATGTGGAACTCGTAATCGACTCCAACTTCCCCAGGTAAAGTAAAGTAAATTTATTGATGCTATTGGATTATTGCACATGTCAAAAAAATAATTTTAAAATTACAGTCAAACATTAGAACAACTAGTACGTATTAAAAAAAAAAAACTGTCAATGTGCTTTACTTGTCTAATTAATATGTTATTTTAAAGAGAGTTGGTTTGACTCCAGTCCTAAACCATGCCTCCATGTTTTGCTAAATTGTTCATATAAAATTCGTCTATAATACATGAATTCACTTTTGACAAGTTGTCTGATACACATTTTGCAAAACCTTTCATATTTTCATAAAATTTACAGAAACAAACCAAGAGTAATCATTACTTACATATTGTAATTAAACTTTTGTAGGGGTAAATTGTGATGAAGGAAGATGCTACTGAATATATGGCTATTCGACCAGTAGTTCGGTATTCGATTAATCGGCAAAATCACTTCACTGCATCATAATTAGAATATTACGATTTTATTTTCTATCTATTGTCACCACATTTGTTACAGGGAAATAGTGTGTACAAATTTAGTAATCTCATTAGAAGCTGACAATAAGGAGCACAAGAAGACGAACGAGAAGTACAGTACAGGTAGAGTGTTGACCGGGAAAGACATGAAGTTGCAGGACCCTATGTTGCAAAGGCTGCGGATTAAGAGGAACCTTGACTATAAGCAGGATAAACAGTTGGCCACGGCGGGAATTGCATCCAAATTTACCGAGCTCAAGAGGAAGGACAGCACCGCGCCTCACGTTCAAAGTGATTTTAGTCACTGTCTTGAGGTTAGCAGCCTGGTAAGTAGTTTCAAATGTGTATTGCAAATCAAATCAAAGTATTTATTTATTACCTACGGGTCTAAGCCCATTTCCAAAATACAATTTAATAAAATAGAGCATAACAAAAATACAATAGCTACAATATACTAGGACTAGGAGGTTCAGCTTAGCGTTAAGGGTTAAAAGGAGAGTTTGTTAATTATTGCAATGAGAAGGATGTTGATTTGGTGAAAAGCAACTTAATTACTGAAATTATTAGCTAATCTAGAGCAGCTAGCACCAAACGAATTGAACCTGTAATTAGTTCTATGAGCTGGTTCGTAAAATGTATCAGCTGAGCGGGTAGCTCTTGATGGAACATGAATACCAAGTCTTTCCAGCAAATATGAACAGGAAACATTAGAATTAATTATGTTATATTATAATTTAATACAGGCCCGTCTGCATTCCCAAACTATTCGAAAGCATTGTTACTGATTCTTTGAAGCCACAAATTGACATCATCACTGACAATCAGTTTGGCTTTTGCTTGGGAGGATCCATTGAATTGAATTTGCTCTCTTATACTGACTTCCTGACTGCGTGCTCTGAAGAATGAATTTCAGCTTTACGCTATCTAAACAGACTTTGCGTCCTTCGATAGAGTCAACCACCGCTCTTTGCTAGCTAAGTTGAATTTGGTAGGAATAAATGATTCTGTTTAGTTAATTTTAGATAAAAAAAAAATTCAAGTCACAACAGGTGCACCACAAGGCTTTCATTTGGGACTCTTTCTCCTTAATATAGTCATCAATGGCATCAATGAGTGTTTTACTAATGGTAATTTTCTCTTATTTGCCAAAGATCTTAAATTGTTTTCTAAAATAATCCCCATTGAAGATAGGGTCATTGACCTTTTTTTTTAAAAATTTTATATTCAAGTACTTTATTAAATTTTATTTGACCCGTATTTTTTTATTTTACAATCAAGTCATTTTAATAATGAATTTAACTATTTAAATTAAGAAATTTTGAATTCGCGCCCATCACCACGTCAGATGTGAGAGCATGCGCAGTTAGATAAAGAAATAATAATCGACGGTCGTCATTAGCTTTGCTTATATATAGTCCAGTCACAAGAGTAAAAACATCTTATTGAGTGCTAATGAATGAATTTTGATGAAGTCTTGTGCAATGTGTTTGTAATCACGTTAATAAAAAAGTTGAAAAAAGATTATAGTAGGAAATGATCGGAAGAGGTAGAAAACGGGTTCCGTAACTTGTAGAATTAGGTCAAAAATGAAAAAGAAAACAATATATTTACCTTTTTTGGCCCAAAATAAGATGTTTTTTTGAAAAATGCGTATTTTTTGAGATATGGCCACTCAAAATTCCTAAAAGTGGGGAGGGGAAATGTACAAGCTTAAAAAAAAAATCTAAAAAAATTCAGGTGAATGTATCATCGAAATACAAGCCTTTTTGTTATATTTGCAACTTTTTTGTAAAGTGCGTTTTCACTGAGTTTTTCCGGAAAAACATGAAAAACTATCCCATTCTTTGAAATGTAATTTAAAAACTTGAAAACGTTCAGACGTGTGCAATGAGGCCTTCTAAACATTTTTTGTCTCTTGGAATTTTATTGAAATTTACTAATTTTCCGAGTTACAGGCAGTTTTTCACGATAAATAATGTACTACATTTTTGCACATTAAAAAATACGTTAAAATTCGAGAAATGAGCGTGATTTATATATTTATATATTATATTATTATAAAAAACCGCTGCCCAAGGAATCACTACTTCCACATCCAGATTTTCTATCCAAGTCACTCACAACGAAAACATTTTGGATGTGGAAATAATTGCTTATGGAACTTTAATAATATAATATTTGAAATCCTCTACCCCAAAAACCCATAAAACGATACCCCACATCGGTAGTGGGGTGGGGGTGGCAATAGGGGGTGGTAGATGGATGAAGTAAAAAAATATTTTGAGGTTTCTGGTTCTTGTACTCGCACTAAATCACAATTTTTTTTTCATCCCCTTTAATAATGGGGTGGGGGTGGTAATGGGCGTGGCTAATGCCAAATTTTTTTTTTGAGACCTTAGCTTCTCTTGTATATAGTAAATACCAATTTTATGGACTCTTACCTGCTTGATTTACCTATTTACCCCAAATTTACCCCAATTTACCCCCCCAACCCTTCGACGGAACAAGATGAAAATATAATCTTGTTCTAGATCTCGTTAAAGTACATATGTGTACCAAATTTCAAGTCAATATCTCAAACGGTTCCAGAGTAAACGTGCGCACAAAAAAAAGTTACAGACAGACAGACCGACAGACAGAAAATTTTTTTTCACTCAAACTTAAAATCTCGACGTTTCATGACATTCTAGCCTATTTGAACAATAAAAATTTTTAAAAATTTTTTTGTCGTTAACTATACTTCCACTGGATGTGGAAGTAAAAATATGAAACCTATATAGTTATACTATTTTTAAAGGTTCAATATAATTTTTAAATTGAAAATTTTAAAAAAGTTTTCAAAAATGTAGTAAGTACATTTATTTTGAAAAAGTTACAAAAAAATTTCAAGAGACAAAAAATATTTAGAAGCCCTCAATGCATGCATCTGAATTTTTTGAAATTTTTAAATTACATTTTTTAAAGCGCTACAATTTCAAAGAAAGGAGTAGTTTTTCATGTTTTTCTGGAAAAACTTGGTGAAAACGCACTTTACAAAAAAGTTGTAAATAAAGAAAAGTCTTGTATTTCGATGATACATTCACCTGAATTTTTTTGATTTTTTTTCAGCTCTTACATTTATTTCCTATCCCCCACTTTTAAGAATTTTAGAGTGGCCATATCTCGAAAAATACGCATTTTTCGAAAAAAATCACAAGAGTAAAAACATCTTATTTTGGGCCAAAAAAGGTAAATATTTCTTTTTCATTATTGACCTAATTCTACAAGTTACTTAAAAGGAGTGTAGAAAACACTTCCGATCATTTCCTACTCTAATCTTTCTTTCGACTTTTTTTATTAACGTCAGTACAAACACATTGCACAAGGTTTCATCAAAATCCATTCATTAGCACTCAAATTAAAGAGTTGGGTCATTTTAAAAATCTTGATTACGTAAGTCTCGAAAACGATCTTTCTATCAGTTCTCTTGAAATTCGCCGGAAACAGTAATATACCACATAGTTCAATATTTGTCTTATGATTGTATTTCGTTATACACTTTAACATGTTGACTGCCGGGTCAAATTTTGTGATTCGGTCCGGTGCACCAATTTTTTTAATTTCACTTATAATAAACTTATTTTTATTATCATCTCCTAATTGAATATATTTCAAAAATAACTCCAGTTTTTTCGCCGTTTACAAATTTCCTGTGCCGGAGCAATAAAGGAGCCATAGAAATTCACTGTAAGTGTACAGAATAGCAGAATTAATATACACATGGCAGTGAGCATGTTAAATTCAAGATGATTAGATATTTATAAAAATAGTTAGTCCCCTATGATATTTCGTCCTGCAAAAACTACTCACCTAAGTAAAGCCTGGTATAGTAAGACTATTAAGTTAGCAAAATATGCTACTAGTGGAGTTAAATCATCATGCTAAATTTCAGGTCGAAATGTTTATAACGACGCATAAGAAACAATAAGAAAACTGAAAATCGATCATCGATTGTTTGGTGCATCAACTCATAGAACGTTTTTTTTTTAGAAAGTAGGTTTTTTCACGTACTTTTCAGTGATGTTCAAATTATAGATGCAACATTATGTCAGTCCTGTCTTGTGTTGTTGCAGCCTTTGGTGATAACCCCCGGAATAAACTTAATAAGACTGAACAAACGAGCCAGCGATGTTGGAAAGTACTATTTAGGACAAGTGGCTATACACATAAAAAACCTGCACCTGCTTTCCGCAAACTTAACGCCTAGGCTAGCACTCGAAGTCAAGGAGGAAGGACCTTCGTTGAAGCTCTACAAGAGAGCAGCACCTTTATTGTCAGGGATAGAACAAATTATGAATTTAATATTAACCATAGGAAGTTACACAATTGAACCAGTAAGTAAACAAACTTTTAATTATTTACCATTTAGACAATATTTTGTGTGTCTCCGATGAGTCAGATTGATCAACGGGTGATATATGTAACATGATTGATTAGTATAAAGAGGGTGTAAAAAACACACAATAATTAGCTACGTTATAATTACTGCGTTATTACTACGTTACGTTAAATGAAACCCTGGATTCGTAACAAGCTTTGTATATTGAATAAATTAACAACTGATAAAAATGCAAAATGGTAAAAAGAAAGTTGACAACAACTAAACGTTAGTCTTTGCACATGTGATGCACTTTACGGTTATCACTTAAGTCCCGTTTTAAGTCTCTTCAGCCCTTGACCTGTTCTCTTCTTTGAATGCAACCCCGTTACACCCCGCCTACCATTATGCACAGGTCCGTCTCGTTAATTTCCGCCTTGTGACTTATTATTTTTAACGGGCCGGCAGAAGATGCAATTTCTAAGGGGTAGAGAAGTTGAATTGGACGTCGTAACTTCAACCCCCCGCAATCGACTTCGCAGGCTCTCGTTTTTCCATCACGCCCTGGAAACGTTTTGGTCACTCGTACGACCTTCCATGACAATCTTGGTGATTTCTGGTCATGTAACAGGACGATATCTCCTACGTTTATCGTTTTGGAACTAACACTCTTTAAGTAGTGTGCAGATCTCAGTTGTTGCAGATAGTCACTGCACCATCGCTTCCAGAATTTTTTCATAAGTGCCTCTCGATGCTTCCACTGAGACACTAGATAGTTATTCTTCGTAGTTCGACTAAAATCCATGGCCAATCCATTAGAACTATTTCCAAGCAGAAAATGAGATGGCGTTAAGATAAGAAGGTCACTGGTATCTCCATCTACATATGAAAGGGGCCTGGAATTTACGGTGGATTCTATTTCAGTTAAAATGGTTTCCATTTCTTCGAAATCTACTGAAGCCTTGCCTAAGGTAAATTTAATACCATATTTTACTGTCTGCACTAGTCGTTCCCACCAGCCACCCCACCAAGCAGCACGTTCAGCTATAAATCGCCACTCAATGCGGTGAGTTAATGCAATGTTTTGAAACTTGTTGGTCTGTAAAATTTTCATAAGTTCTTGTAACTCTAAGTTCGTGCGTTTAAAGGTTTTAGCGTTATCAGAATAAATTATCTGCGGGACTCTCCTTCTAGCTATAAATCGTCGCAGACCTCTTATGCAGCTTTCAGTTAGAAGGCTGGGCACAAGCTCCAAATGAACAGCTCGAACGACAGCACACGTGAATAACATGATGTAAGCCTTCTTCCTCTGATCATTTTCCGTTTTAATATACAATGGCCCGGCAAAATCTATCCCAGTAGTCTGGAAAGGACGAGATTCTACAATCCTTGCTTTTGGCAAAGGCGCTGTAAATTCTTGGCCACATTTTCCGTGTAATTTCTTACACTTCCCACATTTACCGATTAAAGACTTTATTTTTTGTCTTCCTTTCGCTATCCAAAATCGTTGTCTTACATCATTTAAAGTTCCGTTTACACCAGTATGTTGCTTATGTTCGTGGGACCTCCATATAATTAGATTCGTCAGTTCAGAATTTTTTGACAAGATGATCGGATGCTTTACGTTGTATGGCAAAACAGACTCTTGCAATCTTCCACCTAGTCTCAATATTCCATCTTGATCCAAAAACGGGTTAAGCATCAAAATAGATGATTTTGAGTCCAAAGTTTTCCCAGTTTTTAAATTGGCTATCTCTTGGTGATATGTTTGACCTTGGCTATACTTTATCCAGTATAACTCAGCTCCGTTCAATTCCTCTATCGTTAAGTTGCCAGTTTGCTTTGTCCTTGGATTTCGTAAATTAAATATAAATCTTTGTACATAAACGGTAATTCTGTACATTTTCTCTAAATTACTGTATTTTTGTAAAGGAAATATCGGTTCAGTTTTCTTGTCTTCGTTGACGGAATTCAAATTTAAGACACTGAAGACGTTGACCTCTTCGTCATAATATTCATCAGATGGTCAAAAATTGTCGTGTTGTAAGAGCCAATCAGGACCACTTTTCCACAATTTGGAATTAACTAAAATTTGAGATTTAACACCTCTTGTCAGTAGGTCAGCCGGATTCTCCTTCCCTGGACAATGCCTCCAAGTTCCTTTCGATAATTGCTGTATTTCGCTTACTCGGCTGGACACATACGGTTTCCATTTCATAGCTTCGCCTCTAATCCAATATAAGGCTATTTTTGAATCGGCCCAAAATTGTATTCTATCGAACGTTATCGGTATATTTGCAAGGATGTAAGACTGCAACCTTGCAGCACAGAGCGCAGCGGTTAGTTCCAATTTCGGTAGCGTTAAATCTCCCTTACCATCATTATTAATTGGAGCCACTCTGTTCTTTGCCATTAATATGTTTGCATTACACGAACTTTCTTTAAGAATTCTTACGTAGGCAACAGCTCCAAATGCTCTTTGACTGGCATCAGAGAATATGTGTAGTTCACATCGCTTATAATGTCCAAAAACACATCTTGGAATCGTTAATTCATTTAAAATCGCCAGTTCTGAACGCCATGTTTTCCACTCCTTAACTATATCGCTCGGTAATTCACTATCCCAGCTAAATTTTAATTTCCAAATATCTTGCATCAAAATTTTTGCCTTTACGACAAACGGTCCAAGAATTCCTAAAGGGTCGAAAATACTGGATATGATTCTTAACACTTGCCGTTTCGTTATAGGTCCATCGTCATTCATCAGTATAGAACTCAGATCCATAGCCAGTTCATCAGTCACCAAAATCCACTTTATGCCTAGAGCCTTTACTTTATTAACTTGGCAATTGAAATCATGCCTTAACTTCTCATCGTTAGAACACCACTTCCTGATATTCATATTCGCCTTATTTAATAATTCAACGGTTTCATTATAAAATCGACCCGCATGTTCGTCAGTTTGCAATGAAACAATCAAGTCGTCCACATAGAAAGATTTTCTCAAAATGTCAGCAGTTTCCTCAAACCCTGTTGACTGGTCAGTTAAATGTTTCTTTAGAGTAGCTGCCAACAAAAAGGGACTACAGGTTACACCAAACGTTACTCGTTTCATTCGGTACTCCTTGATATCGGGAAGGGCGTCGTTTTT
This sequence comes from Rutpela maculata, assembly GCA_936432065.2. NCBI lineage: Eukaryota > Metazoa > Arthropoda > Insecta > Coleoptera > Cerambycidae > Rutpela > Rutpela maculata. The sequence continues at coordinate 359,612,014 of OW386285.2, forward strand.
ATTTATTGGGTCTGCATACCATAGAAACTTATGAGAATTTCGTTCGTCTTCGTTTAATTCGATTTGCAGGAATACCTTTTCTATATCTGCCGTTAAACCTATTTTTCCTATTCTAAAATTCAACAAATTTTCTCCTGCATGCAGCTGTTCATTGAGAGACGGAAAACTCGGCGCATGCGCTGAGGCGTCAAATACAACACGCAGTTTGGTGGTATCTTTGTCATCTCGATAAACCGGTCTGTGAGGCATAAAATATGTTTTACTGTCGCTGTCGGTTACGGGCGCATCCTCTGCACAATCGTCCTCTAAATACTGACGTATCGCTTGGTCATATGCCTCAAATTTGGAACTCCGTATTAATTTATTCGTTAAACTCTTTAGTCGACATAGAGCTCCGTTATAATTACTGTCAAGATTGATATTTTCGGTTTTCCACGGTAATTGAACTTCATAACTCTCTCCGTTATGTCTTATTTTTTCGTTAATAAATTGTCTAGTAAAGTTATGTTGCACATCCTCGGTTATATCGATGCCGATTTTTTCCAAACTCCAGAAATTTTTCAAATCTATATTTTCTTCTTGGAATTGAACGTTCAGTGCCGTAGATATCGTTAAATCTACGTTAGAATTTTGGTCTTGCCCATGAATAGTCCAACCCAATTTAGTATTAATTGCTCTTAAATTTTCTGATATTTTCTTATATTCGCCGGTGACAATTTTCCAATAATTATCAGCGCCAATAAGCAAAGAAATTCCTTGAATTGGTTCCTCGATTAATCTTACATCAGCCAACTGATAATTTTGAATTCTAGGGTCATTGACCGGTGGTAGACTTAAAGAATCGAAACAGATTTCTGGAACTTCAACAGCAAATATTTCTATAGCTTTGTTACTATATTGTCCAGAAAGTCTTATCAACACCTTATTACAAAGCCTTGCCGGAGCCTGCTTAGTGCTACCAAAATGCGTTATTGCAATTTTATGCGTTCCTACGACTGGTAAATTTAAGCCTCGGAAAACGCACTCTTTTATAAACGTTAGTTGGCTTCCTCCGTCAATCACCATTCGTAAAAGAACTCGATTTTCATTTGATTTTACGTAACCTAGTGCGGTTTGTAAATAAACAGTATTCAGTTTATTGCTGCTAAAAAGGTTCACAGTCTGTTCAGGTACACTAACCGCTTGTAATTGTCTATCACGAATATAGTCCGGATCACATAAGTAACGTGCTTCCCGTTGCACTTCGCGCACTTTATGTCTTTTGTTTTGCAAAATTTAGAACTGTGGTTTTTTCCAGTACATCGAAAACATCGCGAATTTTGCTTTAAAATGTCTTTACATTGTAACAAGGTCTGTGAACTAATACAGTATATCGTTTTATGAGATGGAGACTTACAAAATAAACAATGTTCATTCACACTCGTTAATAAACCGGCTGCTTTTGAAATATTGTCTCTAGGTTTCAAAAATACTTTCTTCTTTTCGTTACGCCTCGTATAGTTCGTATTATTCGCGTTATCAAAATTTGACGAAACACTTTGTGCCTGTTCTAACGACTCACATTCTAATTTAATAAAGTCCAACAATGTACTTATTTGTCGCGCATAAATTGAACTGCTCTCCGTAGAATCAGCTGATGAAACCGATTCCGATCCTGCTAAAATTGTCTCTTTTTTGCAACATTTATTAAATTCTACGCGCATAATATAAGGAATTGTCTTTAAAATGATAGATTTCACCATCATGCTGTACTAGTCTGCAGGTACGCCTAGAGCAGAAAGAGATCTAATTGTAGCCGACGTTATATTAAATAATTGTCTTAAGGACACTGCATCATTACGATTTTTAATCGGCGTTAAGGACATTAATTGCTGCATATATTCATCAACAATACGTTCATTATTACCATATTCTTCTTTGAGCATCTTTATTGCATCACCATAACATGCTTGACTAGGCGTTAAACCACTTATCGTTATAGCAGCTTTCCCGATCAACAAAGTTTGTAAATAATTAAATTTATCCCGATCGTCTAATTCATCGTTTTCGTGAATGGAAGTGCGATACTGCTCTCAAAACGGCGTCCATGCTTTTAAATCGCCGTTAAATTGTATTAATTCTAGTTTAGGTAATCTCACCGACTTTTTATGCTGCTGCGATGCATTAACCTGTGATGGGGTAGAAGGACGGCGCTCCACCTCGGACGGGCCCGCTGATGATGATAACCAGGTTTCCAGACGAGCTACGGCGGCTACTGCTTGGTCCTCATATTCTAGCACCCTCACACACTCACTTTCCATTTGTTCCTCACTTACAGTCGGTAACACTTTCTCGATTACACTTCTCGGTTTTTGATCGGCGGCTTTAATCCGTTTAATTAACACGTTTACTTCATTTTTGTCTATAATCGGAGACTTGAATAGTTCGTTAGCGTTATTTATTAGTTTTGTCAACTGTACACGACACGTTTTTCTTAGCGTTAGGTCCATTTTGCTCGATTATTTAACAGTTCGCTATAAATTACATTCCCTGGTTTCGGCACCAAAATGTAAAAAACACACAATAATTAGCTACGTTATAATTACTGCGTTATTACTATGTTACGTTAAATGAAACCCTGGATTCGTAACAAGCTTTGTATATTGAATAAATTAACAACTGATAAAAATGCAAAATGGTAAAAAGAAAGTTGACAACAACTAAACGTTAGTCTTTGCACATGTGATGCACTTTACGGTTATCACTTAAGTCCCGTTTTAAGTCTCTTCAGCCCTTGACCTGTTCTCTTCTTTGAATGCAACCCCGTTGCACCCCGCCTACCATTATGCACAGGTCCGTCTCGTTAATTTCCGCCTTGTGACTTATTATTTTTAACAGAGGGGAAATGGGCATACTGGGCCCTTATACCTAATTTAGTACACCAAAAATATTTATTAGTATGTGTATAATATTTAGCTTATTTAGAAAATAGCTCAGGACTCAGAGGTTTTTCATTCATTGACTTTGATTTTGATACCACGCAGAGAGAAATTGTTTTTATTTACAAAACATTAACGTAGTATTGTTTTTTGAGAGACAAACACCTTACCTACATCTGTTACCATTCCCCAGCATACTTTATTATTTACAATACGGCTAAATACTGATGAATAATAAACAATAGATCGTCATCTTCCAAGGACAATTTGAACTGTAAAATGAAAAAAAAAAGCACCGTTTAATGGGGAACTTGCCCATTTTTTTTTTAATTTCATTAAAGTGTGTGTGTTTATGTATAAAAACACGCCACACCGAATATCAGCTCTTAAATCGCAGTACTTACATTGCAATAAATAATTAAAGTTGAGATCCTCGCCACTCCTCACGAAAAGCACTGTGACCTCAGATCGAGAGGGCTAGTCTCACTTGGTGTCCCACAGATGGCGAACTTTAGCCGAGCGGTACTTAATAAACTGGGCGGCAGTTGTCTTTGAGACGTCCGCATATTCGGTCATAAGTCTTTTGTTTTTTATGTTAGAGAAAAAATTAAAAAAGCGTCGGAAAGCGCTGTCTACAAATTTTTCGAAAAAAACGATAATTATCGAGATATTCAAGGAAATGTAGGAAATTACACGTTTTCCTATAGAGTGTATGTAAATCTTAAAAAAACAATTTTTCTCAGAAACGTTTGTTTCGAAGGGCCGAGATTAACGGAGCGTCAAAGTAGTACACGATATTAAGTGAACATCGTATATGAGATCGATTTCAGGCAATTACCGATTAATTACGGTGACAAAATGGAAAAATTTTACCAATAAAAAAAAAGTCCCAAATTCCGCCCTTCTAATTCCTTCATTCTCGTCGGAATTCAAAAAATAAAAAAAGGAGTTTTAGCAAATTTAATTCTATTTAAATTAGCTAGAGTAGGGTTTTGGCGTAGGAGCCAAGATTAAAAAGTTGCCAACTGTAGAAGCTCAAAATTTGCAATTTTTTGCCGTACATGGCCGACATTTCAGTAGTTATGTCCGAAACAAAACAAAAAAAAATCAAAATTCTGATGGCAGCAAAAGATTCGTAGTGGTAAATACTCATTTGACCTTATTTTTTATTTTGAGCTAACTCCCACCGTTTTGGAGATATTTGCGGAAAATAGCAAAAAACAGCTTACATTTCAGAGCCGAAAAAATTGCAAAAACATGCAATCTTGACACAATCATATTTTTCGAAAAACACCATTGAAATGGGCATACGATGTTGCGACGTAAAGAGGAAGTCTTCCAGATAAACCTGATCGTAAATTGCATGGCGAAATTCGAAAATTCGGCTCGGCATGAACGAATCAAAAGTAGCATTTTGACATGTCAGAATGTTGAAGATGTTTTTCCAATGAATACGTTTAAATATTAGGTTATGTTGTGTTGACTGCTAGTTGTTTTTGACAAATGCGCATGCGCATGCGGAATTATCAAAACCAAAGCAGAATCAGTGTCGCTTGACGCCGTCAGCTCCAAACACTAAAAATTCCGTCATCCGACTTTCTCCATCTGACGTCACGTCACGTTTCAGGAGTGGGTAAAATCGAACAGATTTTAATGGCTTGTATTTCTGGAATAAATTTTTTTTTACTTTTTTGTTGTCTATGGGGTTTTTAATGATGTTAGTTTACGATTTTGAGTATTTTAAATTAATTTTATTTTTTGGGCAAGCTCCATATTCTGTACAAACATAGTTAATGTTTATCCCATCAAGCCAAGTTTCTGAAAATTTAGCGGTCTGGGAAAACTGAACAATAATGTTGCCAATTGTCTTATGTTTGCAGAAGTTTAAATAAACTGTTTTAGAGCCAGTTGATCAGAGTTGAACCACTGTTTACAGTCAAAAGTCTGTTGTATGAAGGAAAATCAACCGTTTAAACCAGGTTCAGTAGTAAAATAATTGATCCCTGGAGTTCGATGGTTTAAACCAAGGTCAAACGTCATTCAGTAATCTAACCTCACAATTGATTGTTTGATATTTATATTTGCCTTGCCAAATAATTGAAAAAAAAATGGAACTTATAACTTTTTAGAATTAGCTGAATTAGTGGAACCTGAACTGCATAGAAAAATTACATCTTTAACAGTTTAACTCAACTTACCTTTGTTAATCAAGTTATCTCTTAATTTTTATATATCCCAAACTATTCTTACTTGTAGTCAGTATTCCAACACAAACATAAATTAGCTCCAAACACTAAAAATTTAGGTGGTCGATGCTCACGGTCATTAAACCCTACGGTTGTCTCAATCAGCAGCTTGAGGGCGAGAGAGACGCGCGGAGCGGGGAACCGAATTGTGACGTAGGTTGTAGACCGAACCAGGGCCGGCTCTAGACATTTTATTAGCCAGCACACGATTAATAGCAAAGATTTGATTAATAGAAGCTATATGTTTCGATTTTCTGTGATTGAATACTATATGCAATATAGGGATGTAGATAAATAGATACCGTTGTTATAATATCAGAACTCTTAAAACAACTATCTCAAATTAAAAATGAGCACATTCTAGTAGTATTAATAAATGTTTTTTTTTTTTGAATTTTATAACCTCACTTAGAATTTGCTGATTAGATAGAAGGTACTTAAAGAAATTAACTACATTTCTTTTTCAATTAAAATGAACATACATTAAAAAAATATGCTATAATCTCTGTATTTACCTTTGAATGAATATAAATATTGCAAAATCAAGTAATATCTAGGAACTTTGTACAGGAGCAGATAATACTTTTTACAAAAAAATGCTTGGAAAAGAATTTTCTAAACGGAGAGTGAAAACCTATTTACATAAAATATAAAATATACTAACACTAATCTAATATATAAAAAATCTCGTGTCACAGTGTTTGTTATCGAACTCCTCCGAAACGGCTTGACCGATTTTTATACCCCTAGGTGATAAGGGTGACCCTATCCAGAAATTTTATTTTTATTTTTTTGGACAAAAATTTATAATTTATATGGCAAAACGTTTGCTGGGTCAGCTAATAAATTTATATATTTATGAGTCGATAATAATTTGTTTCAGAAAATAAGTCTCTATTACCCTACCAAAAATAAAAGAGATCTCTTTCAATACAAAAACCAAATCACAATGTTCAAAAAAGTGTTATAATAAAATATTCAGTAAGTTAGCTTATATAGTATGGGGACAGTTACACTTTTAGTTGCTATATTCGTTTGAACTTGGTTTATCTATTTTTCATTCATATTAATGTAACTTATCCACAAAACAAATTCACACCATACTTCATTAGTGGTCCAACGCAAGGCAGCAGCATTTCAATGCTATACATGTTTAAAGCTGAGATTTTTTGTTCCTTATTGACATTACCGAATGACGGAAAATGATTTCCTACCATTTCATTGCAGACTGACGTGCTCCTGTCATTAACATAAATATAGAATTGAAAAATAGTCAAATGGCAAAAGTGTTTAAAAGTAATTTTTTTTTACAAGTAGCCTATTACTTAAAATTAACAAAACACTTATGCTGCCAGCCTTTCGACAGAAAATGGCTTTGGCAAGAGCAAAGAAAAAGTCCTGTCAGGCTGGTGCGCCTGTAGGGGTCGACTTTGTGGAAAGAATCCTAAATATAACACAAAAAAAAATAGAAAAATTATTTTAAACAGATCTTTCAAAAAAGAGTGTCGCTGGCTCCCATACTATTAGAGAGCTTCTGCTGCAAAAACTGAAAACTTGCCATTAGCAAAATCATATTACATATTAGAATAAGAGATTTTCAGTGACCACACAAATTTTAAACCTGTGAATTTTGTTTATTTTATCTGATTGTATACTAATTTTACATTTATATGACCGTGTACGTTCTTTAACTTTTATATAAAAATCTTTTCTATTTTAGTCTTATTTTTAAAATTGTTAGTCAATTTTATATACCCATTTTGAATTTTGTACTATGACACCCGCAACGCCCATTATAGGGTATGTGCTGCACTTGTATACATGAACCAATAAACATATCTCTCCCTCCCTCTCTCACACACATTTTATTTAATTATTCAATGATATTTTCTTAGTCAAATATTTTTTTATCTTTATTACACAACTGTAAACTATAATGTAGATAAATAATACGTTTTTATTAAAAAAAATTATAACTAATCAATACCAGACAGTGATTTTCAAATTTTCCTAGATAAAGTTGCACATATATTAAACATCATTGACTTAAGCAAATATTACAGTTTGGGAAATCTGGACATTCTCAAAGTCCTGGGACACGAGGCATCGCAATATCAAAGTCCCGGGACTTCGAGTCTTTCCAAAATAGAATTAGAATCGAGTTAATTTTTGGCAAGATGTATCAATAAAGTCACCATTTTAATAAAAATCATTTATTGAATATAAAATCAAATTCTAACATTTTTAACGGTAATTAAAGTCTAAACAATTCATATATATTTAATTCTCATACACAAATTTATTTTTTGGTATTAAAATCTTATAATTATAAAACATAAAAGAGACTTAGTGAAGTAATCATCAATAATCATCATTTAGTTTCTAGCCATTGGTCATATAAATAATAGGGAACGTGAGCTGGGTTTAGACCGTCGTGAGACAGATTAGTTTTACCCTGCTGATGATTCGTCGTTGCGATAGTAATCCTGCTCAGTACGAAAGGAACCGCACGTTCAGACCTTTGGTTCACGCACTCGCTCGAGTGGGCGGGCGGTGGTGCGAAGCTACCGTCCGTGGGATTATGCCTGAACACCTTTAAGGCCATATCCTTTTCTAAATTTATTGTGTATAGTAAGTTCGTACGTACGAGTATCAAGTAATTATTCGTTAAACTAACAGACAGAGTGTGGGAAGCCTGAGCTAATGAAGCTTATTATGACCTTTTGTTAATAAAATTATTACAAGTGTGTCTCGAGTCTCGACCCGCAAGTCCTGGGACCCAAACCATAGCAAATATATTGTGTTAAACAGGGACTTTAATATTCATTTCAATTCAAAAAATCACATGTCAGCAAATATTTGAAAAAATTTCAACAGTGAACTGCCTGGATAATATATTCATATATTTTTCCAACAAATTAGATTTTATTACCAGTGTTTTGGATCTTTATATCTCAGATCACTTAGCTATCAATATCAGAATTTCCATAAGAAAATGTGTACCTATGCCTCAAAATTACATACAACGACCCTTAACAAAAAAGGTATATCAAAAATGTTTCACCTAATAGAAAACCATGATTGGTCTTTCATCGATTGTCAATACTATAACTCAGACGCTAAATTCAACATATTTTTGCAAATCCAATTAGATGCTATGGACAAGGCCTTTCCAACAATAAACAAGATATGTGCAATAAAAGATTAAAATATTTCTTGGTTCAATGAAAACTTATGGCAAATGAGTGATTATTTAAAACTATAAACGATATTCAAAAAAAATTTCCAAATGCTTCACTGAAAAAACACATTAAAGAATTTAGGTATATCTACAGGAGAAATAAAAAAAAAAGAAATGGCATATACTAAACATACAAAACTCATATAACATGATAAAATCTGCATGGGAGGTGATAAACTCATTAGTAGTTACATAGAAACAAACCTGAATCCAAACGAGTTAAATGCTCATTTTGTAAATGTAGCTGAGAGCATTATATCTCGCAATAAAAATCCTGATTATTATTTAAATAAACTAGCTGTAAATCAAGCAAACCTACGGTTTAGTTTCAGAGAAGTTACATTTATTGAAGTGCGTGATACCATAAATAATCTAAAAAACAAGAACAAGATATATACTTGGGATGATTATCTTAGTTAAATTGGTCAGACTTAATCATTGTTCACTGACAAAATTAATAAACTATAGCATACGAGAAGGTATCTATCCTTCTTGTTTTAAATGCCTAAAAGTAGTGTCAGTTTTAAAAGGAGGAGACAAAAACGATCCCAACACCTATCGACCCATTACAGAAATACTTTGAAATAACAGTTCAAAGATTTATGAGTATTTCCTAAAATTACAATTGTATACTTACTTTGAGGAAAATAATTTACTCAGCGATAGCCAATTTGGCTTCAGAAAAGACCAATCTACTACCCTACTTGTCATGGAATTGCTGGAATACATATCGAAGGGCTTCGAGGGAGGACATTATGTGATAAGCACTTTCTGTGATCTCTCGAAGGCCTTCGATTGTGTCCATCCAGATATTCTCCTTGCTAAGCTAAACTTTTATGGATCAGATGAAAACAGTTAAGCCTATTAAACAGCTACCTTACAGTGCGAAACCAAGTAGTATCTTTTAAAAACTCACAATCAAATAGAGCACATATCAATCTTGGTGTTACATGGGGATCATTGTTAGGACCTATACTATTTATAATATATATTAAGACATATTTTCGTTGACATAAAAACAATATTGTATGCAGGTGATACTAAGTATTTCGACACTTACATAGATATCTGGTATAAATACACGGATCGAAGAGAATTTAAAAAATGGTTTGTTTGCAATAAACTTTCATTAAATAATACAAAAACTGCAAATATCACCTTTAGCCTCAAACATCAGGAGAATGTAAGTAATCCAGAAGTCAAATTCTTGGGCTATATTTGGATCCAAAATTAAATTTTGAAAACCACATTAATCATTTAGCAGCCAGGCTATCAAAAAATATATTTGTATTAAAAAACTTAAGTAAAATATTACCTAAAAATGTCTGCTTGGAGGCATACCATAGTCTCTTCCAGTCAGTCTGCTGTTACGCAATTATGGGATGGAGACATTCCTGCCATGCAGACAGAATTTTTGCTATGCAAAGAGCGGTCAGAATAATTTCTGGCTTAGGTTACAGAGAAGACTTAAGAAATATCTTTGTGGAACATAATATTTTAACAATACCGTATAAATACATTTTTGAATGATTGATACACGCGTTGAAAATGTAAACAAATATTCAGCAAACAGTAATTATCATGAATACAGTACTTGAATAAAAAATGTTATTCAAGTGGATTATTTTCGACCGGAAAAATCCTGAATGTCATCAAACTTATTTTTTAACAAACTTCCATCGTATATACAGTCATTACCATTTAATAAATACAAACATAACATCAAGAATATGCCCATAGTAAAAGCTTCTTATAGTGTAAATGAATTTCTGCATGTGATAACTTTTCTCTAAGCACAGTGTAAAAATATTTAAAAAAAAAATCTTTCAACTATTTCATGAGCTTCATTTTTTTGTTTTTTATGTGTATAGTTTGTCTAAATTTACTTTGTATCTTATTGTTTTATATGCTTTTATCGATTTTATACTACATTATATTAATTTAACTAGCTTTTATCAAACTAATAGTTATACTACAGAAATTTTTAAACATGTACTTTTGACTTGTGCAGTGATCTGAATTGTATCAAAAACACCAATAAACACTACTATTATATAATAAATAAGCATTCCTGTTTAAGACATTAATTTCTTCATTTTTTTCGCACCTTTCGTATGTGTTAAACTCTTAGCTTTTCGTTTTAGTGTTTGTTTCTCTTTTTTCTTATTATTTAAATATTTTATTCTAATAAATGTTCTTTGCAATAAATATGCTTTTATTACTTCAAATGGCACACCCGAAACTTTCTTTACTGCTACTCTTGACATTCTATGCACCAAATTGGCCCCTTTTCGAAAAGTAAGGTCTTTGTTGAATTTCAAAAATATTTTATTCAATATTTTGACCGCACTATACCACTTTTGTGATGGCTGAATCAATCCACCAAATGACAGATGGGAAATCCACTCTGGAACTGCATATGGGTGATCGCTTGTTAATTTATAAGTATGTGTACCTAAATCTGGATATTTGTCCTTAAATTTTTTGGCCACCCATCCTGCCAAATACTCTAGCCCGTCATTTTCTGACCAGATTTTAATGTCTTCCTTCTTACTTGATGATGTGCTAGGTTGTTCATTATCCGAGAGATGTTCGCTGGAAGAAATAGTTATCGAATCTGTAGAATCACCGTCTTTATTTTTTAGGATATCTTTTGGAATATCAATTGTATTTTTGAAAACGCTACTGACTATATATTCACTATCCTCCAACTCCACAGTATTCATTTTTTTTTGCACAACACCAGGATTCTTCCCAAGAATTATCATGCGAAGCCTATAAATGGCATCTAACGGAGATGGATGATCGTTAAATTCCACGGAGTTGTGAAAAAAAATTTTCTAATGCATCTTGATTTAACCTATGCGTAAGCAGATAAGAAATATCAAATTTAGTTTTTAAATCTTTAAAAAGATTCATCAACGAAGTAATTGACATCAGAACTCCCTTTTGAAAAATTTGGATAGATTCCTTATTAGTGCATCTCATAGTCGTCATTAAATCATACATGTCATTTAATATTTCATCTTGTTCTTCAATATTTACTCCATAGGGCTGCTTATTAGTTTTAACAGAAGCGGAAATTGTGTAAGAGTTCATAACATCAAACCATTTGTTTACTTTCTCTATAAAGTGACCTAAAAGCTTTGCCATTTCTTTAGCAGGACCCGGGAGATAATGCAACAGTAGTGGCAGTTGTATGGGACAAAACTTGAGCAGCTAAAGCCACATTTTGTCGCTGGCTACCTGAACATTCAAGGTGTAATTTCTGTAATTTATGACAAGAACTAACTTCCGTATCAGTTGAATTTACGAGATGATTAATTGGTTCAACAGTGATTTTACTTCCATTTTGTAAAACAAAACCGGTGTCAATTAGCCAGTTCCTTATGAGTTTCAAGAGATGAGGGGCATCCGCAAAAGTAGTTAAGTAAGGCCGATTCTGGACCAAACCCGTCAGTAGAGTAGCAATCAGAGTTCTGTGTGACGTCATCATTCCGGAAGCCCCGCGGGGGGGCGCAGGTGCTAGATGATAGATCCTATTATCTAGGTTGTAGTGTGAGGTGGGATCTTCTTAGATGATAGGTCCTAGGACCTAATGGGAGGGGGGAGATGGGAGATCCAATCCCTGAGCTTAGATAAGAAATTATATCTAAAAGGACGTGGCTAAGAGTATACAGGGTGTGTCTAAAATAAGATGGCTGCCGTTTATTGACTAATAGTATTGTATGTTTACGTTAGTGGGCATTAAGAAAATGGCTGCTGACGTCCATCATTGAGATTAAATAGACAAGTCTTATAATTATGAGATAAATATTCATTTACTTCTATATGTTAAGATTTGAATGTAAAACTGCGGTCAAATGCAGAGACGTTATCGGATTCCAGGAAATTGTTAATGTAAATAAATGCGACTGTCTACGGCTATATGTATATTTAAAACGTGATTAATTACCTTTAGATAACTACAGCGGCTAGATCAAAGGAAATATCAAGAGCCAATATAAACGCTTTTCAGACAAGTCTAGACTTGTTAGCCTGAGTTTTATATAAGATAAATATTCGTTCGCTTCTCTACGTTTAGATTTCAATTTAATAAGAATATAATGCAGAGCTGTTATCGGATTCCGAGAAATTGTTAATGTAAACAAATGAAATCATTTCTGATAGCCTACTAACATAAGATAGGTATACGGTAAAGATGCATGCGAAGAATTTTGTGTCTTACAATACATGGTTTCTTATGGGAATATGTAGCCACCCTGCAGCGATATAGCAATTTAACATTGTTTTATATGTAAAAGACGAACAGATTATGAAAATTCGGGGGCCTTTTAGAAATCGTTCACTGCAAAGTCACGTGACCCTCGACCGCCGAGTATAAAAGCAGCGTCATCTCCCCACCTCGATCATTAGCTGTTTATCTCTCGCGGTGAACGGTTGTCTAATTGAAACAGTATGTCGTCTACCGAGACCGTATCTAAACTCAGTACTGATATAATTAATTTAACTAAAAAATCATTGCTGCTCTTAAAGACTGATTATGAAATCGATCAACATATTTCGATAATTAATAGCAATATTAAACTAGTAGCCAAGGCAATTAAAATCAAAATTCATATCGATAATAAAGGTGAAAATATATTTAAATTGGAAAATAATTTAGCGCTTTTAAAATACTACCGAGAGCAATTGAAAAAATTAAAATTAAAAAATAAAATATTAGGCGGTTCCTTAAAGCCAGCAGCACGAAAATATTTAGTATATCAAGAGGTAGAATCTTGTTTTAAAAATCGTGTTAAGTCCGGTATAATAACTAACGTACAAATTAAAGAACCGGTATTATTTTTTAAAAAAGCGTTTAGGAGCTTCTCTATTCAAATTAAAAAATGTTTAAAAGATGGGCTAATTAAAGTAAATGTTATTTTTGAATGTAACTTCGTACAGCCTATTAATGGCACAGTGGAATTAAAAACATTTGCTACAAGGAACGCTGTGATAGACTTAAATACGAATTTAAAGGAATGGTATAAAGAAAATGTATCCGAACGGTTATTAAAACATCTAGAAGACTTTCAAGGAAAAGATTCAGGCTGGACCTTATCGGAAATTATCGGGCTAAGAGTAAATGTTAATAAATATTGTCCTATAACAGTGGGATTATCAACATACGCTGAAATGCCAAACTTTATAAAGGAAAAAAAGTGCGTTATTAACGTTAAAAATAATGACGAATATTGCTTCTTATGGTCGGTAGTTTCGGCATTATACCCCGCTAAAAATCATGTTGATAGAATTGTTTCATATCCTCATTTTAAGGAAGTTTTAAAATATGACGGCATCGAATTTCCGATGGAATTAAGAAATATTAAAAAATTCGAACGCTTAAATGATATTTCGATAAACGTATACACCGTAATTAAAAGGGAAGTTTTACCGTTATGTTTAAGTAAATACAGTTTTGAACGCGTCGTAAATTTATTAATGATTCCTACGAATTCTGCCGATAATTTTACTGAAGCTACGCAATATCATTTTGCTTGGATAAAGAATATGTCCCGATTATTATCTAAACAATTATCTTCACACGGACATGAAAAATTTATCTGCAACCGATGTCTTAATCATTTCTCTACTCAAGAACTTCTAGACCGACATTCAAATGATTGCAATTCGAAAACTAATACTTGCAAAATTGAATTACCCGGCGAGGATGAAAAGTTTTTAAAATTTAAAAATTACCGATATAAAGAAAGGGTACCGTTCGCTATTTATGCTGATTTCGAATGTATCTTAGAGGACTGTGATGCTAACACGAATCTAAATACTCAAAATTACCAGAAACATACGGCTTTTAGTGTCGCGTATTACTTAAAATGTTCGTACGATGACAGTCTATCACAATTTAAAATGTACCGAGGCGCCGACTGTCAGTACTGGTTTGTTAAAGAACTTGAAAAAATTTCAGACCGAGTTAATGTAATCATGTCCGACATAAAACCTATGGAATCGTTAAACGAGACACAAAAAAATGAATTCGATCTCGCGCAGGTCTGTCATATCTGTGAGAGGCCCTTCAAAGAGACGGACATTAAAGTAGCCGATCACAATCATTTAACTGGGTACTATAGGGGACCGGCGCATATGAGATGTAACATTAATTATCAAGATAGTCACGTGATTCCGGTTATATTTCATTGTTTATCAGGTTACGACGGCCACCTGATAATCAAACAGCTAGCAACGGCATTTGACGGACAAATTTCATTATTACCGATTAATAAGGAAAAATACATTTCTTTCACTAAACGAGTTAAAGATACGAAAATTAAACTGAGATTTATTGATTCGTTTAGGTTTATGGCAGACAAAATCGAAAAACTAGCTTCCTATCTCGACGATGAGCAGAAACGAATCACTAAATCGTACTGTAATAATGACGAACAATTTCAATTATTAACGCGGAAAGGTGTTTTTCCTTATGATTATTTAAATTCTTGGGAAAAATTAGACGAGACATCTCTACCGGCTAAAGAAGAATTTTACAGTAAACTGACTGACGAAAACATAACAGAGGACGATTATAACCACGCTATGAATATCTGGAATAAATTCGATATTAAGACATTAGGAGAATATTCCGATATATATTTAAAAACAGATGTATTACTGCTAGCTGATATATTTGAAAATTTCCGCGAGACATGCATACAGACGTACGGACTTGATGCTTTAAATTATTATACTGCTCCGGGACTGGCATTCGACGCGATGTTAAAAATAACTAAAGAAAATTTAGAGCTTCTCACAGACATTGATATGATACTGATGATTGAAAAAGGCGTGAGAGGCGGTGTAGCGCAGGTATCTAACAGATATTCGAAAGCTAACAACAAGTACATGGGGGATGCGTTTAATCCCGACGAAAGAGAGACTCACATCATGTACTTTGACATCAATAACATGTATGGAGCAGGGATGTCTGTTCCGCTACCTACAGGTGCTTTCGAGTGGGTACCCGTCGAACAATTTTATGCCTTAGATATTCCAAATTTATCGGACGAGTCAGACATCGGTTATATTTTGGAAGTAGATATCGAGTATCCACTTGAATTACATGAGCTACATAAGGATCTCCCGATGTGTCCAGAACATATGGTACCGCCCGGTTCAAAACATTCAAAATTAATGACCACTCTGTTAGATAAAACGCGATATGTAATGCATTATAGGACTTTAAAAAAATGTTTAGAACGCGGATTAAAACTCAAGACGGTACATAGAATTTTAAAATTTAAACAGTCACGGTGGCTAAAGAAATACATTGATTTAAATACGGATTTACGAAAACAGGCAAGTAACGAGTTTCAGAAAAATTTCTATAAGCTAATGAACAATGCGGTGTTCGGAAAGACAATGGAGAATGTCCGCAAGCACAAAGATGTTAAATTGGTAACTAAATGGGAGGGGAGATGGGGCGCCAAGTCTCTGCTCGCGAAACCGAACTTTCACAGTTCGACGGTCTTCGGCGAGGATATGATTATTATTGAAATGAATCGACTAAAAATTAAATTCGATAAGCCAATATATGTGGGGTTCGCCATTTTAGATCTTTCAAAAATTATTCTTTACGATTTTCATTATGATTATATTAAAAAAGAATTCGGTGAGCAAGCCAAACTACTTTACACGGACACAGACAGTTTAATTTACGAATTTAGCGACGTTGATATATACAAGTACATTAAAAAAGACATCCATCAGTTCGACACATCGGATTATCCTGTAGACAATGTCTACGGAATACCTCATGCAAATAAGAAGGTACTAGGCGTAATGAAAGACGAATGTCAAGGGCGCGTAATGACAGAATTCGTAGGACTCCGTGCAAAAATGTATAGTTATAAAGTGGAGGGTGTGTCGGTAAATAAAAAAATCAAGGGTCTCTCGCGTTCGGTAATCAGAAAAATTACATTTGAAGACTTTACGAATTGTCTATTTAATAAAGAAATTTTGACCAAAGAGCAGCGATTAATTCGATCAAAGAAACATGAAATATATACCATCAAACAGAATAAGGTGGCACTCAGTCCGTATGATGATAAAAGAATTATAAATTATATAAATACCGATACGAAACCTTGGGGATATAATTTCCAACAAGTCTCAGCTCGTCAGATGACGTCATCGACGCAGTGAAGCGCTTGGCAGTAGCCGTTCGGATTCATTTACTTTAGAGACTTTGATCGCGATGGACGGGTTAGAAAAAGAATTGCAGTACAAGCTTGTACTTATCACTCGCGACATATATGAGAGGTACATTCAAAATGCATTGAATCGGGGTAATTATCAATTAGTTCATAAAATTTTAGAAAAGATTGTTATACCGGACAAAGCTTTATACTGGATGGCTTTAAGAGATAGTTCTAATTTCGATTTAATGAAAAAAATATTTACGAAAAAACTTCAAAACGATATTTTTATTCAACAGTTGGAATATATTTTCCAAAGAGAATGTATTACTCACCTTACCGTGTATCGATTACGAGAAGTAATTAACAGACATTATCCCGCCGCGAATAATAGTTATTTTAGAATTTTTTTAGAAGAATTATTAACGTGTAATGATGATTATATGTCAATTGATTTTTATTCGAAATCGTACCCGGCTAAAAATATTTCTGATAATTATAAAAGTATTGATTGGTCGATTAATAAAGCATTTTGCGAGGCAGCTTACTTTACACAATACGAATTTCTTGAAATTTTGTTTCGAGTAATTGGTAGGAATAATATACATTTCAAATTAGATATTAATTTCAATGAAGAGCATAAGCAGCTAATAAAATGGTTGGAGGATAATATATCCAAAGGTCGCTCTGGGCAGCCGACTGGTTGGAGCTCTGGTCCAGACAGCGGGCACTGGCCATCGACTACCTTAGAAGATTATGTTAAGACGCTTGACATAGTTCATCTACATTTTTTGTAATTAGTATTAAAGTATTGTAATATAAATATTTTACATTTAATAAATTAAATTATTTATAAAATGTGTGTTTTTATTTCCTAATACCTATCCTGACATGATGATCATGAGAGAGGCAGGTGAGACAGCTTGAACAGCTCCAACAGCTCGAACAGCTCCAACAGGTGTAACAGGTACCGTACCTGTTACACCTGTTGGAGCTGTTCGAGCTGTTGGAGCTGTTCAAGCAGCCCATATACATATACATATACGTGTATTATATATGGGCTGTTTGAACAGCTCGAACAGCTCCAACAGCTCCAACAGGTGTAACAGGTACGGTACCTGTTACACCTGTTGGAGCTGTTGGAGCTGTTGGAGCTGTTCAAGCAGCCCATATACATATACATATACATGTAATATATAGGGTCAGTTTCAACAGCTCGAACAGCTCCAACAGCTCCAACAGCTCGAACAGGTGTAACAGGTACGGTACCTGTTACACCTGTTGGAGCTGTTGGAGCTGTTGGAGCTGTTCAAACAGCCCATATACATATACATATACGTGTATTATATAGGGTCAGTTTCAACAGCTCGAACAGCTCCAACAGCTCCAACAGCTCGAACAGGTGTAACAGGTACGGTACCTGTTACACCTGTTGGAGCTGTTGGAGCTGTTGGAGCTGTTGGAGCTGTTCAAGCAGCCCATATACATATACATATACGTGTATTATATATGGTCAGTTCCAACAGCTCGAACAGCTCCAACAGCTCCAACAGGTGTAACAGGTACGGTACCTGTTACACCTGTTGGAGCTGTTGGAGCTGTTCGAGCTGTTCAGACACTTAATAAGTATGAGATGCTATCAACTCATTGAAATAAAAAAAGATTATTAATAACATTTTTTATTAATATAAAAAAATACAATTAAAATTGTGTAGAATTAATAAAATAATAAAAACACTGGTCTGGCTATCCGGCGGGAGGGCAGATCGTATGTTAATTTAAAAAAGAAATTTATTGGTCTCGCCGGCTGACAGATCGACTTCTCCAAATCTCCGAAGAAATTCTGAGTTCAATGGAGTCTGTAACAATTTAAAAAAATATCTATAAGTATTGAGTTATACGAAACAGAAAAAATATTTTAAATACCTTTCATGATGTCGGCTAAGAGCATCAGCCGGGGCATCTCCTGTGGTGGTGGTGGTGGCGGCGGTTGCGTTACGGGGTCCTGGGGCTGAGGCAGCCCCAGGTACCTCCAGCCCTCCGGTGGGACTTGGCACATCGAACATTGGCATATATTGCCCGCTATCAGCTCTCTAAGCCCTGTTTGATTGTGCATCTTTGCAACGTCTAACCGATCACCGCGCTCTGACTCGAGGCGAGAGCTCTCCCCCCACTTCTCTCTCTCTCTGCCCCCCACCCCGCTCGTCATTCATACACGCACACATGTATACAGAAATAAAAGCCAGTATGGTTAGCATAAATTTGTTTATTCAAAATCCTTATCTTTATTTACAATATACCACTGATATATCGAGTAGACATTCTGCCTAGAGCAGCGTAAATGATTATTAATATGTTTATGACAATGATATTCTAAATTATTTAACATTAAACTATTCATATTATTACAATTATATAAGTCTATAATATTATTATTATTAGACAGATAATGCTGAAGCCATCGCTTCTTTTCCAGTCCCTTGACATAAACTTTTGCTTCTCTTCCAAGTACGTGGCTGTCGATGAAGTCCTGCAGGTCGCCGTACCGGAGATTATCATAAGGCGTGGACCATTGGAGACCGTGCACATGATCAGTTATCCAATTAATTTGCTTCTGAATATTGTGTGTAAGAAGCCCGTAACTAACAGTCGGTTTAATTATCCGATGTACACACGAGACATCGGTAATATTAAAAATTGAAATTTCTTTACATGTAAAAGCTAACTCCTTTTTATGCTGGAAGCCCTGCACGTCTATTATATACATATTAGTATGGACGAACTATACTGGTTAAAGGATTGTAATAAATCAATCTATCATGAATTATAAGACAATATGCAGCAGTGTCTTTCGGAATATTTTTATTAGTGCTAAATTCCAGCCTAATGTCCACTGCACTCGACTTTACAACCTCATTCTGACACGAACAGTCGATAACTACCAGAGGAGCTTTAGTTTTAAATTTATATTTAGTAAGCAGAGGTTCATTTTCTTTCTCATAATAAGATTTCTGAAATTGACAGAACATTTCATACAGAGTAGCACAGAAATTCTTCTCAAAATTAATATTCAAGTTATCATAGGGATATGATTCCGAATTTAAAAAAAGTTTAAAATTAGTCAACTCGCAGTGATCAAATTCACTCATACGTTTAGCGACTGCATTTTTACGACCCGTTTGAAGACCGAAAATAATATATCGCGGTGTCTCTAACTGAGATGAAGTTTTAATATTCCAAGTATGCGTCTGCGATTCCATCAGCATGGGGTATTCATGTAATTCCCAGCTTCTAAACGGTACAGGCAAATCGATATTCCTCTCTAGATATTTCATTAATTTTAATCGCTCAACGTCAGATACAGTCACGTGTGGTACACGCCATTGAACGATTTCCAATTCTACTTTAATCTTTTCATCGGCTACAAGATTTATGATTGCGTTTGTATCAATACTACTGCGAACGAGTACCAGCTCTTGACGGACATTTAAAATAATTCTTTCAAAGGTCTCTGCGAACCCCAGACATATTTTTAAAGGTATACATGCGTCAAAGTAACCGTTCTCGTCTGCAAAATTATCATCCACATCAGTCCACCCAGCATTTTCTAAGTGATTCGCGTCATTCGGAGTGAATGATGCATATCCCTTCATAACAGTCGCGAGGCCTGGATTTCTACTGCTGTCCACAATTTTACCGCTCACTTCGTATCGTATCTCGTCAAACAGATACAATAACCCCATTTTATCAAAGACCGCTGTGTTCGAAACCGTACCATCCTCTTTAAGTAACCGGCCCCGCATATACAGCGAACTAGCATACGGCGCAGTATACACATCCTGCTGCTGAATGGGTATACGAATTTCGTCGTTATTATTTAAATTTCTGATTGAATATGGTCCATGACTATGATTTTCAAAATTAGTTATCGCGGTTTCAAACGTAGGCTTCTCAAACACGTTTAAAATATTCGGATTCATATTAGCACTTTGTAACCGAGAGAGTAAAGAAAACGTCTATTTTTAGATGTTAACACCTTGAAGGTTACAGGTGAACTGTTTCGAGCGCGAGCAGGTGTTCCTTTTAAACTATTTCGGAAACTAAGACCCATTCTTCTTCAAGTGCAGTCTTACCGTGATGACCTCGCCACGGAAATTAACAAGATCACCGTCTTGATCGACTATCTTAATTGATATGCTATCTATATGCCTCTTATTAATCGGTAGGTAAATTGCATTAGCGGGACACTCTATTATTTTATAGCCGGGAGGCACGCTAGGAAAAAATTCATGAATAATGTGTACAGATCTATCATTCATGTAACTGCCCGTGATGAGATTACACTCCACGCATATAGCGTTTACTTTTTGAATTTTTGCCGGGAAATCAGATATATGTTTCTCGAGCGGTTTTAGACGACGAGATGTAAATCCTAACAAACTGCCAATACCGCCGGCCTTTTCAAAATTTATCATCTTATTGGATTTTATTTCCACTTTTAACGTATTTTTATTGGATACTATAGAAATATGACCATCGTTACCATGATTCAGAATAAAATGCTTTCTTACGCAATTATTTATATCTTCTATTTCATACGAGCCCTCCGGAATTTTTATAAACTTATCGTCTGTATCATAATATATATGATTATTTGTAGCGTCTATGTTCGGTATGGAGTTATACGCCTCGAAATTTATTAAAGCAAGCGAATATTCAGCGCCGTCTTCAAGGTCTATGGGTGGGGAAAAGTGCGCGGTTAAATTAGATGATTTGCCGGATAATGTAAACGTACAAGACATGTTGCGGCTTCAAGGTTAGCTCTGAGAATGAACGTGACTTAAAAGCATGACGCATTATATAGAAATTGTAAACACAGATGTCCACAATTTACTGTGTCATAAGACTGATACTGCTTGTGATTGTATTCAATAGAACAATTTAAATATTTTATTAATTCGAGAGGAGGCTGTAAATTACCAAAACTATCATAATAAACGGCTTTCGAACCGTTCTTAAAGTATGCAGTCCAATGAGTACCATTACCGCTATCACTATCCAAGTTCACAATGCCCGTCTCAATTTTATGTACGCGTTTAGGTAGTCGGTCTCGCATAAATATTCCTCGAAAATTAGGTATATTTAACATCTTAACATATTTTTTCAGATCCACGTCGGTGAGCGCTCGATTTGGTAATTTTACTAGTCACTTGCTGTTGGTGTTTTTATTCATGTATAGTCCAAGTCCCGTTCGATAGGGACGAAGATAGAGTCCCTTACCGAGGGCGATACTCTCCATAGCCTGATTGTGACGTTTAGATTCTTTAAGCTGGGAGGATGCCGCCTGAGAATCTCTTACAGCTTTCGCTATACCTGCAGATCCACCGGCTAGCGCTCCCAGAGCACTAAGTCCAGCAAATATTGGTATTAGCGGTAGAACGCCACCCGTCTTCGGTATAGGAATAACGCGAGCAGCCATCGGTGATATTTTTTTATCTTTTTTAATACGCTGTACTGCACGAGAGGCCTTTTTAATAGCATCTCCGACAGAGGGAGCTCCACGTACTAGTTTACGAATTTTATTGGATATTTTTTTAAACGTCATCGTACCGCCACATTTTCTTTTTTTACATCCCAAGCCTAATTTAACTTTAGCACTCATGATGCCTGCTACACCGGCTGCTGCCGCTCTTTCTCCGATGGACGAATCCCTAGCAAATACACGCTTCAGAGCACGTTTTGCCAATTCTTTATCGGCAATATGCCGTCCTTTCACATCATTGACTTTAGAATATTGTATGTCGTGGTCACGACACGCCTCATCTAGACCATTAATTCCGCGATCTCCTCGCGCCAGTCTTTTTTCTAATTTAGTACCCGGGCCGCAGAAACGATAGCCAGGGATATGGGCTTCGAAAGGTAATTTATTTATGAGAGCGTTTACAGCCATGTTACCTCTATCACATGTAATAGTAGACTGAGGTGTTACAGGTGATCGAAAGCTATTTATACTTAAACTCCTGGTGGAAATACCTCAGTGTCAATCATGCGTTTCATCAAGACAGGTAACAGTCTGAAAATCGATAATCTCGATTTCGACAGTCATGTGAAAAAAGATAGTAGACATGGTCCTCTGTTACCCGACAGCATCAGGTGTATCATATGCGGACCTTCAAATTGTGGGAAAACAAACATCGTGATAAGCCTGCTGACTCATCCACACGGCTTGCGTTTCAAGAATGTTTACGTCTACTCGAAATCTCTCTACCAGCCTAAATATGAATATCTTAGAAAAGTACTCGGCTCGATCGTGGGATATCATGAATTCAAGGATAGCGATGTAATAATGACGCCTGCGCAAGCTAAAATTAATTCCATTTTTATATTTGATGACGTAGCTTGCGACAATCAAAGTGTGATGCGTGACTACTTTAGCATGGGACGACATAAACAGATAGACAGCTTCTATCTCTGTCAGACCTATACCCGCATTCCAAAACATCTGATAAGAGACAATGCAAATTTACTGATATTATTCAAGCAGGCTGACATGAATCTTAGACATGTATATTCCGATCACGTTAATACCGATATGAGCTTTGAGGATTTCAAACATATGTGCTCGTTATGCTGGAAAGATAAATACGGATTCCTAGTGATAGATAAAGATAGCGATATTAAACATGGCCGATACAGAAAGGGGTTTGACGAGTATATATACCTGTGATTTTACTATCTCAATCAGTTGATAATTACACATGTTATCTGACGCACCTGTCGACATGGACATTACTAATAAAATTATCGAAGCTCGGAAAGCCGTAAAGCGCAAATTAGAGGCACTCAAAATGCACGATCTGCAAATCGAAAAGTCTTTTGCCCCAATCACCGCACCTTTACATTCAATAGCTAAACATATCAAGCTTGAGACGGACGAGAATTTAAACATTAAGAAAAAGTCTGAACCCCCAGAGGATGAAAAAAATATTAATATTACACCGTCACCGTCGATTGTCGACTCTGAAGAAGGCGACCAGTCAGATGAGAAGTATCTTGAGAAATTTAGCGATCTGCCTAAAACGTATATATCTGAGATGATGCATGATACTGAAAATACACATGATTTTCGATATGGTGTACGATATAATCCCGAAGAAGATAAATATTATATTGGAAATTCTGCCATTCAGTTTGACGGTGACAATTTAATAATAAATAATAAAGAGTATCAGGGCACTCGCGGTCTTTATGAATTACTATTTAAAAAACGTTCGCATCACTATAACTATGATGATAAGAAACAGTACATTGATATTGTAAAAAGGACTAGCGCACATAAGAGAAATTATGATTCTGAAAAGCAAAAGTCTGGTAGTAAGAGCTGGAAGTACCTGCATATTATTAAACCGATGCTTTACGCTCGCGAACCTCGGCAACGTGCTCCTGGTAAAGTAAAAGGCGGTGAATTAATGATGCAAGTCACCGATAATGCTATTGATTACGTATATTGGGACGATCCTAATGAACTCGTCGATCGTCTTAGGCTTTTGATAGCTTCACAGGAGGCAGGCAATTCAAGTCATACGAATGAAATAAATAGAATTTTAGAGGAACTATTAGAAAGTAAAATAATCGAACCGCTGGATTAATTTAACAGTACGTAAATTATTGTTGAACTGTAAACATGTCTGCTGTAAAAAGAGATATTGTTAATGAAATACATAAGCCGGCTAGAATTAACTTTAAGAGACGAAAAGTCGTAGTTAGAGGTTTAAATGAATTGCTTCAGGCTGACTTAGTCGAAATGATTCCATATGCTAATTACAATAAAAATTATAAATATATTCTCATTGTAATTGATGTTTTTTCAAAGTACGTATGGGCTGAACCAGTTAAATCTAAATCTGGCGTAAATGTTACTCGAGCTATGGAAAAAATATTAGTCGCAGATAAACGAATCCCCGTCAATTTACAGACTGATAATGGAACCGAATTTTATAATATTAATTTTCAAAAATTAATGAAAAAATATAAAATTAATCATTATTCTTCGTATAGCACTAAAAAATGTTCAGTAGTCGAACGCGTAAATAGGACTATAAAATCTATGATGTATAAAGAATTTAGTATAAATGGTTCTTTTCGGTGGTATAATTTACTTGCTGATATTATTAAGAAATATAATAATACTAGGCATCGTACCATCGGCATGAAACCTGTAGATGTAAATAAAAAGAATGAAAAAATACTCTTGAAATCCGTTTACAATTATCCTACAATTACATACTCGCAATTACCTAAATTTAAAATTAACGATCATGTGAGAATAAGCAAGTACAGAGGCGTGTTCGATAAAGGTTATACTCCTAATTGGTCTAATGAAATATTTACTATTTCAAAAATTAATTATACCAGCCCCATAACATACTTACTGACCGATGCACAGAAACAACCAATAGAAGGATGCTTCTATACTGAAGAACTGCAGAAGGTTAAACATTCAGACATGTATCTCGTTGAGAAAGTTTTAAGGAAGAAAGGAAATAAGGTTTTCGTTAAATGGCTTGGATTTGACAGTTCCCATAACAGTTGGATTGAAAAAAGTAGCATTGTTTAATTTTTATGCACTTATATTAATTATTATTATTATTATTATTATTATTATTATTATTATTATTGTCATTATTTTTATAGGTTATGTATTCCATGTACATATATAAGCTTTATTACTGTATTATGCGTTCAGATAAATAAAATATATTATAAAAATTAAATTATTTTTTTATTTTTCGTCTGGGGTGGCTTTATTTTTTAAGATTTAATTTTTTTGATTACATATTTGAATTCAGCATTAAAAAACACATAAAATGTAGCATGAACATTTTCGTTACAATAAACTTGAAAAATATGAATTTTTTCATTTTTTGTCTGGGCTGGCTTTATTTTTTAAGATTTAATTTTTTTGATTGCATATTTAAATTCGACATTAAAAAAGACATAAAATGTAGCATGAACATTTTCGTTACAATAAACTTGAAAAAAAATCTGAATTCTTCATTTAATTAGGAAATGGGTAATAATAGTCAACCATTTTTTAAATTAATTTATTAATACATATAAGAAAGAGGTTACATGTTTTGTGATATAATAACAGAATATTTATGTTCAAGTACTGGATTAATTATTTGAGCGTATCGTAATATTTTAATTTGAAAACGATCTCGATCGCGGGCGTCTTGCATCCAGTTACCACATCTAGCAGTTCTATGGGCATAGCTCCAATGGTAAATGTGATGAATTTTAACGTCCTCGCTGAACTGAACTGTTCTTGGACTTCTTCGGCTGGATACTGACATGTTGAAATGTACGTAAAACTTCAACGTACTTAACGTCTTCTCTGAGTAATTTTAAATTGTTCATAAATTGCTGTAACCTCTTCTTATATATTTCGGGATCCATCTTTAGGACTCGATGAATTCGATGTTAGTGGTCGTGCCTGCTAGCCCTCTATATACTAAGTACACTTCTTTTAGTATAATGGTTTGTTGTAGCGTTACCATATCATCATCAGAAATAATGCGTGAGTATCTGGCTGGTAGACTCACTTTACAATTTTCGAGGATTACTTGGACCTGGATACCATACGGTGAAAGTGCTTTATATATATCTAGCACTTTATATTTTCTATCGACTTCCAGCTCATAGATTTTCATGAACGGCGTGACATGAGCTTCAACATTAATTTTTGCGAAAGACATTGCTGCTGCTGCTTGTATATATATATATATATATATCGACTTTAAGATTGTGAATGAATGCAGCGATCTCAGGTCTTTACTTTTATGCTGTATTCCACCTCCACTTTTCGTATCGTGTAAGCAGAAAAATATGGGAAAAAATATGATGATTTCATTGTTTACATTATTTCTCTCCAAACCCTGAGACGCTCCTTATAATAGATCACGTGACTTATTAGTCATTGTATTATAACCGTCGGATGCTGTTATCTAAAGACAATTAATCACGTTTTAAATATACATATAGCCGTAGACAGTCGCATTTATTTACATTAACAATTTCCTGGAATCCGATAACGTCTCTGCATTTGGTCACAGTTTTAACATTCAAATATAAAATTTACGTATTGAAGTAGATGAATATTTATTTCATATATAAGACTTGTCTATTTAAACTCAATGATGGATGTCTGTAGCCATTTTTCTTAACCTCTAACGCCCTCTAACGTAAACATGCAATACTATTCGTCAATAACTATAAACAATAAACGGCAGCCATCTTATTTTTATTACTAGATACACCATATCACTAGTACACCTTATATACTTATTTTTATTACTAAATACACCCTGTATACTTCTTTTATTACTAGATACATCCTATATACTTCTTTTATTACTAGATACATCCTATATACTCTTAGCCACGCCCTCTTAGATATAATCTCTTATCTTTAGCTATAATCTAATATCTAAGCTCGGGGATTGGATCTCCCCCCTCCCATTAGGTCCTATCACCTATCATCTAAGAAGATCCCACCTCACACTACAACCTAGATAATAGGATCTATCATCTAGCACCTGCGCCCCCCCGCGGGGCTTCCGGAATGATGACGTCACACAGAACTCTGATTGCTACTCTACTGACGGGTTTGGTCCAGAATCGGCCTTACTTAACTACTCGCAAAATAATAAATTTTTTCTTTGGTCTTCGGATGCAGAAAAAAAGTATTTTTGATTGTGATGCCCAATTCCCCCCACATACCCACATTACCCCCTCCACAATCAGACACACAAGCCACGACGTTATAATGAATTTTGTGGAGTTCCTCAATTATGGATATCAAAATTTCTTTAGTCATTTTTGTGTCGAAACCAATAAAAACTGGCTGTTTAAATTTGCAAAACAGTCCCCTAACCATGACAATTTGCATTTGGGAATCTGGGCCCACAACTTCATCTTTAGCTTTATCGTATTCGTACATAGAATGTACTTTCACTTCATCGAATGCAAGTGCCACACATTTTTCCATTTCCGTTAGGCCATGTTGAGCAATTTCCATAATTCTTAATACATCGTTAAGAATCCCATCTCTCAAATTTAATTTTGCAGCCCATCTCTGAAGAGAAGATATTCCTGGCAATGGATATTTCTTTTTTTTCTCTCAAGTACACATAACAGCGTTTGCTAAAATATCGTATTGCAAACGCATTGGAGATGTCATCGGAGCTCCACACAATTTTCTTTTTAGTGCCCAAAACCAAGTCTATTTGTCCTTTACTTAAAAAGCGCCGCAAAGTATCTTCAAGTTTAGATCTGTATTTAAACTCGGTTAAATGTTGCGATTCAGTTTTCTTTAATGATGTCTCTAAGCGTTCAATTTTTCTTTTATATTCGTGTAGAATGTTAGTTTGCGTTTCCATTTGCATCTTCAAGTTTTCATATTTTTTTTCAAGTAGTGCATGTTCAACTTCAAGGGAATTGGTCACTGAAGGAACCGTAACGTTCTGCGATGTAGACATAAATGGAAGATTACTGTAGGATTCTATAGGTAACACATGATCAACTTCAAGGGAATTAGTCGCTGAAGGAACTGTAATATTCTGTGACGTGGACATAAATGGGAGATTACTGTAAGATTCTACAGGTAACACATGATCAACTTCAAGGAAATTAGTCGCTGAAGGAACTGTAATATTCTGTGATGTGGACATAAATGGAAGATTACTGTAAGATTCTACAGTTGGGGCTACACCTTGCTGTGATTTTTCTAATACTTCTATCAATAATTCTTCATCTCTTCTCCTAATGTAATGCATTTCTGTAGGTGATATTATATCACCCTCATCGGATTTTGGTAATTTTAAAGTTGGCACAGCCGTAATTTTTAATTTATTCTTTGAAGGTAAATTTAATAGTTCAGATGCAAGGTTTCTCTCATAATCTTCAAATTTGAAGTGGTCTGAACATATATGACACGTTTCAGGATTCCACTCTCCATCACGACGGCACTTTTGCACCCAAATTGCACAAAGGGCCTTATCTTTAGGAAAACGATGAAACGTAGTCTTTCTTCCAGCTTTTTTGCATTTTTGTAAGCTGTTATTGCAAGTTGCAACAGTACATCGCGTTTCTGGCATTATTTAACCCTACAATATAATTATAATTATATATGTGTCAAATTTCTTATTTTATTAAGTAATAATCATTATTTGTTAGTAATTTTTACTCACTCAATTAATAAATACTGATATAACGAATAGTATACACACTGGGACGACAGCAAACTAGTTTATTACTCCTGGAGTGTGAGAGTTGAGAGTACAACATAAAAATATTAAAAATAAACACACTGCCATTGTACACACGACAACTAGCGCCGGCTCTGGATCTACCTAGACTTTGGTTCTTGATCTGCAAATATTATGCTTATGTTGCTCGCACTCGCTCGCACTCTCAGATGTCTCGTATATAATTCTCCTTGTTCTCTTCATTTCAGCATTAAATAAGTAGAGTGATACGGTCATCAAGTTCAATTCATCGTAGAGAAAAAAATAAAATAAAAATTTAAATAAGAAAATTACAGAGACTTAAGTCTATGGAAAATTAATTGAATAATTAAATAAATAAAATGTGCAAGAGAGATGGATATATCTGATTTCCATGCAAATGATAAAGACAAATATACCGGGGCGGTCTACAACCTGCGTCACAATTCGGTTCCCCGCTCTGCGCGTCTCTCTCGCCCACAAGCTGCTGATTGAGACAACCGTTATAGTTTACTGATCGTGGTCGATGCTCACGTCAAAAGCCAATCAGAATTACAGTGAAAAACTGAAAGTCCCTATGTAAATTAGCAACTTTGGACTACCAACTGTTAAATGCAGTTAGTAAAATACTGGTCAGTTAACTAATCGCTGATTTTGGTTTATACAACACTTTTGCTTTGATCAACGGTCAGATCTTGAACTACAGGTCAACTGAACCAAGGGTCAGTGCTCGTTTATTCAACTGGCTCTAAGTGTCATTCAAGGTCACATGATTTCGCTGACAGCAGATGTTGAGTTCCTCAGAAACAACTCTATATTTTCTGACAGTATCCCAGGACTACTGCCAGAAACTGTAATAGTAGCATCATCAGCAAACATAGCAACATTACCCTGATGAAATTTGACAAATCGTTAACATACAGCATAAATAAAAGTGGGCTCAATACTGACCAATACCATGTGTAACATCTTTTTGACTAAGATACATGGTTCTCCAGTTTCACCTTGATCTTGCTATTAATCATATATGACTCAATACAGCTTAGTAGATTACCATCAATATTATACAATTCTTGTATCAGTAGTTTTACATCTACAATATTAAATGCTTGGGATAAATCGAACATTAGTTATACTGCATATCTTCCCTTATCAAATTCGGAATACACAAAATTTAACAAATAATGGTAAGATGCCGATTCTATTGACTTATTTGTTCTAAATTCATACTGAGCTGATAAGATTTTATTAGTGTCCAAAAAGATGAGATTAAGTTGTGAACAATTCTCTCAATGAATTTTGAAAAGGTACTCGATAATGATTTGAAGTTAATTGTCCGCATTAGTGGAATAATTTTTTTTTATGTAAACGTAAGACACTTGTAGCTTTTAGTGCATCAGGAATATACGCCTTCTTCAATGGATTTAATAATTAAAAAAGTCAATAGGGTTATCATTATATTTATAATTGATCTTATTAGTTTCATTGTAAAACCATCGAATCCAGACGAATTCATGTTTTTAATAGTGGTTTGAATGTTATTGGAGTGTATGTGGTAACGATAAATTTTCTCCAAAATGTTCAGCTAATTTAATACTAGATATCAGGCTAAAATAAGTGGCAAATTTTTCTGCTATGTTTTCAATATTTGACTCGATCAACCTTTGAACTTTTTGAATTTTGCCTTGATTAATCTGCATGTGCTTGCATTTTCAGAAGTCTAAGATAAAACTAACCGCTTCACCAGGCTTAACTCTCCAAGTAAAGCATGATGAGCCTTTGACGAGTACCCTGGAAATTGAGGTCGGTGAAAATTTCCCGTTCACCAGCACGAGGACGCCCCTCAGAGTACTGGCGGATATGCTGTCGAAGGATCCTCAGGTGACCATCCATTGCCCCTGGACGTCCAAGCCTATCGTGGTGGTGCTTAATTTCACGCCGCCTCTCACCGCCGTTTGGAGGTTGCATACTGTGCTGCATAGAAAGTTTGTGCAAGTGAGCATCACGGGACAGTGTGAGAAGGACTTGATTGTGGATCAGGCCACGTTGAAAGTTGGAGGGGTGTGCGATGTTGTGGGGAGGAACTGTGAATCTAGTCAAGTGAGTTGGTTATCGAAATTTATACACTCAAAAAACTTCTTAATTAAACTCCTGGACAAAATTAACACACCATAACATTATCAAAAACGTTCTGAGGCCATTCAAAACTACCTTTGTTTTTAAGGAGATAAGGTTACCAAAAATATGGCAAGATGATTGGGAAGGAGGAAGGTTTCATAAAAAGTGAGCGTTCTCCCAAGCAACAGAATATTTTTTTCTAAAAAGTGTGATGAGGTTAGGGTTTGCAATCCCAAAATCCCAAAACCGAAAATCCCGGGATCCTGGAAATATTTAGATACCGTAAATCCCGGGATCGTATTTGATATACTGGGATCTTTGGGATTGTAAAACAAGATGGAACAGTCTATCAATTATACAACATTTTAGTTACCTCCGGAATTGCGTTCAAAAGGCAATGATCGGCTTAAAAATGCCACTTTGATGCTGGATTCGGAATATAAACTTTGGTGATTTGGTTAAACTTTTGGAACCACATAAAGTCACAGTGAAGACACTGTGCTGACGTGATGCGAATTTATTTATCAGATATTTCTTTAAATTTCATGTTAAAGCAAATTATACAAGTTATACCTACTTGCACAATTCCAATGAGCAAGAATTAGACGCACTATTCCAGATTCCTAAAAAAATGTCATTAGGAAAATATTAGAGAATCTTATAAAACGTTTCTAAAAAATTCCACAGGTAATTGATGAAGAAGACTATGAAGAAGATAATATTCTCCTCACAGCACAGAAAAATCATTGGAAAACATTTTTAACAAAATGTTAGAAAACGCAATGCACCCAATTCGAATACACCCTGAAACTGATTTATTATCAAATTAAAAAAAAGAACTGAACACTTTTCGAAAATGAAGGCAACACTGATATGTACCTTCAGATGGCATATATGATCATCTGATAATGATGATGCCGCCAACTAATGTAGAATCTGAAAAAAATTATATGTAAAAAAAACTTTTTAAAAACAAATTTTTATTAGAGAATATTATTTAGGTATTATGCAAATCACAACTTCACACTTTTTTTTATTTACTATGAAAATACCTACTTTCTGTATATTGTTGCCCTAATCTGGGCGCGCTAATATAGGGCAACAATATACAGAACGTGGGTATTTTCATAGTAAATAAAAAAGTGTGTAAGTTGTGATTTGCATAATACCTAAATAATATTCTCTAATCATGATAAAAGCAAGTAAATAAAAAATAATCAATTGTAAAAACTTTTATTATTAATTAATTATCTTAAAAGCTTGTCGTGCGAGAAGTTCATAAAGGCAATAATTTTGTTTGACAGAGATTGTAAGTACCAAGTAAGTATTTTTTTTTTCAATTCATGCGACCAGCTTTTAAGACAATTTTATTTTTTCCATTTTAGTACACCCAAATAATAAGAGCTTGTTTTTAAAACGTTTTTTTACGTATGATTTTATTTTTAAATTTTTAAGTACGTCTTAATTATTGATTTTATATTCATTCCATCGCGTCGTCCTTACTTAAAAATACCGAATCCTCCGGCATTTCTTTGAATGCAACGTCTGAGTGTATACACTTTCCAATCAAATTATAACTTCAAAAACTAAAAAACACTCAAAATTTCATCTCAATTGAACGACATTAAGTGGTTCGAAATTGACTTGCAAGATTTGATTGACCTAAACATATTAACATACAAATGGGGCAAGTTAAATACAATCTTGTAAATACGTTTTCCATAACTGGTACCATTTGTACGAAAGTTAGATCTCAATTTGGAGTTAATACCCTGACCGAATTGCTTT
The DNA here is from genome assembly GCA_936432065.2 of Rutpela maculata. Lineage (NCBI taxonomy): Eukaryota > Metazoa > Arthropoda > Insecta > Coleoptera > Cerambycidae > Rutpela > Rutpela maculata. The sequence continues at coordinate 359,644,804 of OW386285.2, forward strand.
TTCTACGTTACGGGTTTAGTCAACACTCTCAGTAATAAACATTTGAGCAATTTTTGTTCATATAATCATGTATTCTTTATGTATCTACTTCTTACGCTATTATTTTTTTAATTCCTAATCCCGATCCCGAAATCTCGGGATTGTATTATGACTCTGGAATTGCAAACGCTAGATGAGATGGGGTGGGCGGAGTTTGCACACGTATTTTTTTGAATGGCCTTAAGGATAGTATTAACAAACTAATGACAAAATTAAAAGTTATAATTAATTCAGATACACATTCATGCTACTAATCAAGTTTTGGATCACGTCTCGTCAGTCTTTTAAGTGCATCCCAAAGGTGCTCCGCCAGATCAAAGCCAGGACTTTTTGATAACCATTACATTATTGGAGCGTTGAGAGTCCTAGCCAATCTAAAAGTTGGTGAGTCATTTTAAAAGAATAAAACTGCTGACTGCTGCAGCTCTCTTTATTTATGAATGCCTCTGTTTCGTCTTCAGACATATGAATGAATTTACAGAGAATATTCGAGATCAAAAATATGAAACAAGGCAAAGAAATGCTGTTTCTTACCCGATACATAACACCACAATTTTAGAAAAAGGCTGTTTTTACAAATGCTTGCAATTTTATAAAACGCTACCTACTAAGATAAAGGAAATAACTTCCATAAATATTTTCAAGACAAGAATTAAACGAATTTTGATATACGTAGAACCTTACACTTTAGAGGATGTGAATGAGGTGCACTTTCAGGCGATATGATAATCTTTTTTTGAACTAAGATCAGTATATTAATTAACCAAATGTATATAATTTCTTAATATTTTTACTAATTTTTAGACGTGTACCAAACAATATGCAATAAATTCTATACTATTCTATTCTATTATCGGAATAACGTCGATTCAGGTAGTTCGCATTTCTCTCTCCTCATGAGACGAAGCGTTGGTTTGCTTTCATAAAAAATTCTCACCTACAACAGGAGCAAAGGCAATTAGCAATTTGGCAGGATGTTATGCCCGCCAAATTGCTAATTTGTAAGCTGCCAAACCTTTTGTTTTATGTACTAACAATGCCATGGGAAATCCCAAACATGCTATCCGAATTCCTAATAAAGATAAATTATTATAAGTCAAAGAAATAAGATACAGTGGTATGTTAATTGTGACCAGGAGCATGTTTAATGTTTCCATTTATTTCTTCCAGTGTACAACACCATTTAAAATGTTTTTTCAGATTATTTCTAATGGTTTAAGCTACTCATATATGTGGGAATTATTGGTAAAAGGGGATGGCGAGTCTCCTGCAATCAGAGCCGAGTTTTCTGTGAGGTACAAATTGGATGAAAAAGACACCGACAATAAACTTTACCAGTACTTTTTTGACATAAGCGACTACCAGGTGAGAATTATTTTTTTTTAAATAAAAAAGTGATGTTTTTTGAGTACTGAATAAGTAATTGTTGATTTCCACCAACGTCCTTGTTCGTGGAATATTTCCAAAATAATATTCAGCTTTGGCGGCCCTATTACAAATAACGCTTTATGTATTGTACAAGGCAAGACATACAAGAGATGGCACAAGGCGATGAAATATTACTAATGTTTCATCATTTCATCTTTTCTATTGCTAGGGAATGTTTTATAAGAGTTTTCAATATAATATATTATATAAGAATATCTAAACAATGCGGAGCGCGGGGGCAAGTTCAAGTGATGCAATAGGCTCTCTGGCAGGCACGCTGATTCATTAAAAGTGTTTATATTAGAAGTAGTTTATGGATGTTTGGGTTAGAGACTTAAAAATGGGTCCCATTCACAACTAATAAAATATTATGTAGGATCGACAGTTAAGCTTGAGCATTAATAAAGTTTAGAGCAGTTTCTATTTCTGAATAAAAATATATTGTGAATTTAATTGAATTATTTAAACAATAACAAATATATGTAAGATTTTAAAAAAGTCCAACACTTAATGAAAACTGTATTAATAACAAAATAAAAAAATAGTACACGTTCAATAAAAGTTATTATAACATGCGTCCTATCTGAGAGTTGGTTACCGAGTGCCCCGCTCCCCTTGCCAGGTTTGCTTGGCTGTGTTGATGTCACCGAACGGGCCTTTTACTCAAACATATCCCATTGCTCTGGGCACCATTCGGATCCTGCCAATTTCTAACATATAAATATTTATAATTACCTAACAATAAGGCTGTCTCTGAAATGGGGTCATTCCGTATATTTTTTTTAATACATTGGATGGCATCTGCGGTTGGCTCCTTGTGAAACATTATTCAATATTTTGGATACAATTTAAGGAATGCTTTTTAAATGCTACTTTTTGAAGCATTTAAAAAGCATTCCTTAAATTGTGTCCAAAATATTTTTTTTAATTTTAAATTATGAAATTTTGGAAAAAATAATATACCTGTATTTTTTTATTTTCTCATATTACATTGTTGAACATAAAAAAAAAATAATGAAGTTTTCGCACGTCTGTCGTAGCTAAGTCCTAGCTTTCTCATTGGTTGTTATTTGTCGTCGATAAAGTGGACACCATAGATTAAAGACTTATATATTATATATAGATAGGCAACTCTCAGTATTTTTTCAAACTGTAAACATTACGTCGCAGGCAGTGCTGTATTCCCGCCTTTTTGATGCAGGCGGGAATTTTAAACGATTTTCAAACAAATTGCTTAGGCCATCATTAGACTATAAAAAAAGTTCTTTGACAAAGATCTTTTATAAAAGATATTTTATGAGATAAAATATCTATCAAATTACTCATAAAATATCTTTTATAAAAGATCTTTGTCAAATAACTTTTATAGTCTGGTGGGTTTAAAATTAAATAAGTCGTTTCGAAACTAGAAATTGATCATTTATTAACTTAACAGAAAATCATTACAATAAATGCATTAACATTTAAAAAGTAACTAACGTAAGTAAAATTATTACAAAAGTATTAAGATGTTGAAGCAGCTGCGTTGAAATAAGTAAAATGTTAAAGTAACTAATGTATCAAAATACCTGTAATATAATTAAATGATATACATTTTCACGTCCTTATTAAAATTTTTAAAAGTAGAAACATAATACGTAGAACCCATCAGTCTTTAAAATTCAATAATACCACAGTCGTTTTTAGTCAATTTCTTGGGAGCCACGTTCTTTACAAATCAATATGCATTTTCACGTCCTTGATACAATTTTTAGAAGTAGCAACACAACATGGACACTTCTGTACAATGAAATCCCGTTCACTTGAGAAATCAAGCAATCCAATTTTCACTAATATTAAGCGGTGTGAATCAGTCTTTTTGGAGTTTAGATTTTTTATTATCATATAGGTTATAAAAAACTGACATGATTGTGAAACATCATAAGTAATGTATTTGAATAATGTTAATCCAGAAAAAAAATACGTAGTTTTGTTTTGTTTTTTACTTTTTTACACCATTCATTGGGAATAATTTTGATTTATAACAAATGCAAAAATTGGCGTAGAAAAATTCACAGATACGACTGCACATAACTGCGATTGTATTTATTGTGTAAATAATGTAACCTAATATTTTGTGCAGATGTCCGTCATTACAAGACTGAAAAACTTTTTCATCGGTAAACACAACATTGTTCCAAAACTCCAACGGGGGGTGATAGACACAATTTAAACAAAACATAATGCGGGCTTGCCTCTGTTAATATGGTCTTCTTGGCACTTGTACAGTTTTTTATTTCCAATTTTCCTATCCTTCGGCTAGCTGTTGAACTCGATGCTGGTAAATTTGTCATGAACACAGCGTCTCCTACTGTTTTAAACGGATGTCGAATTTTCCTTCAAATAGCCAAGGAGTGCTTCATCTTGAACAAGATTTGAACTTCTCGATCAGCCTGAATCATCTTTTCTCTTTACGCTACCTTCCTTCTCCCACTTATTTTCTTCACACTCAACAGTACTTTTATTCAATTGATAATGGTTAGCATCTGCTCTGATAGACCATCTCTCTTCAATTTTAGAGAGAAATAAAATTTTTTCATGTTCAGTTAATTTTGGCATTGCGAAAATATGACACTGACGCTGACAAATAAATAAAGAATGATTTAATCAAGCGAAAAATGGGTGTACGGGATTTCATTGCACAGAAGTGTACAACCCATCAGTATTTCGTTTTTAGTCAATTTCTTGGGACTCACGTTCTTTGCAAATCAATAATACCCATGCATGTTTATGTCCTTGTTAGCATTTCTAGAAGTCACAACACTTAAAACCCTTTGCAGTTACAGTTTTTAATATTCAACAGAACAACATCGTTTCTAGTCAGTTTCATTGGAAATTCACGTTATTTACAAATAAGCAAACGGACTGCTGCATTATCGATTTAATAATTATTAGCTTAATGTCTAGAACACAAAGCACAGATATGTAAACAATAATGGAATAATGGTGTGACAACTGAGACAGTAGTAAAAGTCGGGCAAGATGCAGATTTGCGCAGCCGTCGTATGATTCAAGAATGCAAGTAGCTCACGAGCGACGTAATGGAAAACTAAACAATGTTTTGAAAAACAATGGGAGTGCGCACAGTCTGGTGGACACTGCAATATCCACTTTATCAGCTTAACTACTTAGCACTAATAATATAATGTAAACTTCTGTTGTTATGATCTAATTCTTAAAAATATATGATATTGTAAATATTTAACGAAACATTCCAAAACAATGAGAAATGACGAAGTGATGAAATACTAGTAATATTTTGTCGCCTTTTGTCATCTTGTCTGTCTTGCCTTGTTGCTCTGTACAGTACATTCGGTGAGCTTATCATATTTATGATAAACCCATCGAAACTGAATATTTTTGTGAAAATCTTGAATCACCGGCTTTATGTACACACTTTTTACATGTTTTTTAATCATGATCAGAGTTTTCATATTGTCTTCTCTGTTTATGTATTTTCAAATACCTGCATTCCGGTTTTAGAAGGCCATCAAAGTTGAATATTTTTGTGGAAATCTTGAATTATCAGCTTATTAGAGTACACACTTTTTACTTTACTGTCTGTTTAACTTTTTTTTGCGTAGTATAACTCTGAAGGGGTTGACTTGAAATTTGGTACACGTATGTATTATAACGAAATCTAAAACTATATTATATTTTGATCTTATTCAATTGAAAGGTTGGGAGGTAAATAAATAAAGCAAGTTATTCGCACGTTGACTGTGGCAACGGTCCTGGGAGACCGATGATGTATATGTTTTACTGACGGCATATTGAAAATTTGGCCACAACTAACGAAGCTCATAACTTTGCTCTCAGTTGAGATAAATCAATTTGGAAATTAGTCAATGATAGCTAATGGTCAACTTAATTATTTATCCCTGTATTTTTGTATCGAACTTCTGGGTCTGATGCCGTCATAAAATCATAAATATGATGTGAAGGACAGCCTGGATTTTGTCTACCATGTAGCAATAAATTTCATAGTTAGACAAAAACTATAAATTCAGAATGCAGTTTTCACTTTTTATTTGTTTTTAATGAAAAATATTATTTATAATTTAATTATTTTGCTAATTCAAAACACAAATTTAAAACAAAAGTTTTGTTTGTGTGTATTCAATAAATAGTTTATTCGCTAAAAAACAATGAAAAATTCAAATTTAATACTAAAAATGGCACCAGACCTTAGAGCCCGATACGGCTTCAAGGGAACTGTAATACAAATGTATATTAGAAATCCCTACCATAGGAATGCTCTAATATTTCAGCATTAAGCCGATAGATGGCAAAATCTTTGACCGAGTTTTTAGGTCTTCAAAGACCGATGATTGCAATTAAATCGCTACTCTCAAAATGATGCCCGCAGTCAACACTTAAGAGTTCATAAAATTGAGATTTAGTGTGTGTACTAGAAGCTAAGCTCTTGAAAAAATTTTTGACATTAGCCACCCCCACCCCAATATTAATTCTGATTTAGTGTGTGTACAAGCACCAATAGGCCAGTGGAATTAGCAAATATGCATATTGTAATTCGTTTCAGGACACCACGTGGATTAAACGATAGTTTTATTGATTACGAACATGACCCTGAATTTGGTCCACTTTTTGACCGCCGGAACATTTATTGTTGATAAATTCAAAAAAATCGACTTTTTTAAAGATAACTCAAAGACCTTTGACGATAGGTTTTTCAATTTGTAGATACTGTTAGAACTTTGAAAAGCGGTTAATTTCAGAGGCGTTTCGTTTAAAACGCTTGAAAATTTTTTTAAATAGTTGCAAAAAACCGCGAAAATTTTCGCAGTTTGCAAATATTTTTCATTCTTTAACAAAAGCACTTTAGTGCTTGAAACTTTGACAAAATGTCTTTTATCACCCCAAAGTTACCTCTAAAATTTCATCAAAAAATTTTAATTAGTTTAAAGAGATATTCAATTTGTTTATTAAAAACATGAATAATGTAAAATGCAAATTCACCCAGTTCCCGTTGTCGTAGAGGGTTGATCTGGACATCATTTTTTTTGTTGAGACTTAAACTTTATGTTTTCATTAATGGTAAATCAAATTTGCATTATTTTCAACTTCAAAATGGCGTTTGAAAAAGTGTCACATTTTGAGGTTAGGTTTTTTGCTAATAACTTTTAAACAAATGAAGATTTTGCAATATCGTTCTGAAATCTTTGTTGATGAGGTTTTTTCACACATTTTCAAAAAAAAAATGACTATGTAGCCTTACTAGAAGCCGAGATGATTTTTTTGTTTTTAATAAATTCGTAATTTGTTTATTAATAAACATTAACAGCTGAAACTTGGCGAACAACTAGTTTAATAGTCTATCTTTGTAATAGAGCTGGGTTTGGTGGAAAAAATTTAGTTTGCAACGATAACAATAATTAATTTTAAATCAGCGTCAGAACAGGAGTGAAAAGCATGAGTCACATCTGTAACACGTTCATAAAATTATCAAGACGAGTTCAAATCCGTCAACCAAAGATTTACCGTTTCTTCGATTTTGACCTTTTTTTTTTTAATTTGGGGTAGCGTGATGAAATAATAATATGTCATGTCGATTTTTTCCTAATTAAACAATAATTTGTTATAAACAATTATTTTTTGTTAAAAATTGTTTTACGAATTTATTAAAAAAAAAATCATCTCGGCTTCTAATAAGGCTAGTCATTTTTTTTTTTTTGAAAATGTGCAAAAAGATCGCAGCAACAAAGATATGAGAACGATATTGCAAAATCTTCATTTGTTTAAAAGTTATTAGGCAATCCAAACCACGTGACTTCCAACATGGCGCTGAGGGCAAACATCCGGCAATCCTTTATTTTCATTCGTTAAATGAGTTTTTTTTCGGTTGCCTTGGCTACGTTTCCGCGAGTTAATTAAAATAAACCCCATGTTTGCCCTCAGCGCCATATTGAAAAATAATTTTAACAGGTCGTTGGATTGCCTAATTAGCAAAAAACCTAACCTCAAAATGTGACACTTTTTCAAACGCCATTTTGAAGTTGAAAATAATGCAAATTTGATTTGCCATTAATGAAAACATAAGTCTAAGTAAGTTTAAGTCTCAACAAAAAAAAGGATGTCCAGATCAACCCTCTACGACAACGGGAACTGGGTGAATTTGCATTTTACATTATTTATGTTTTTAATAAACAAATTGAATATCTTTTAAACTAATTAAAATTTTTTTATGAAATTTTAGGGATAACTTTGGGGTAATAAAAGACATATTTCTTCAAAGTTTCAAGCACTAAAGTACTTTTATTAAAGATTGAAAAATATTTGCAAATTGCTAAAATTTTCGCGGTTTTTTGTAATTATTTAAACAAATTTTCAAGCGTTTCAAACGAAACATCTCTCAAATTAACCGTTTTTCAAAGTTCTAACAGTATACAAATTAAAAAACGTCAATGGTCTGAGTTATCTTTAAAAAAGTCGATTTTTTTGAATTTTTCAACAATAAATAGTTAAATAACCATGGTCTGGCGGTCAAAAAGTGGACCAAATTCAGGGTCATGTTCGTAATCAATAAAACTATCGTTTAATCCATGTGGCATCCTGAAACGAATTACAATAAATTTCAGTCTTTTTTTACTAATTCTACTGGACTACAATGACTTCAAACATTTTTTTGGCATCAGCTAACTCCTTTACCACCCTCCATTATTAAAGGGAGTGAAAAAATAAAATTGTGATTTTGTGTGTGTACAAGAACCAAAGACCTCATTTTTTTTTTTTTTTTTTTGGTATCGGCCAGCTCATTATAGTCATTGTTACTTTTCTATTTCGATTAGCTACTACATACCGATACTAATTAGCAGTGGCGGCTGGTGAAATTTCAATAATTTTTTTCTCGCCTGTGGCGCATGAGACCCATACGAAATATGGGAAATAATATCTAGAGAAGCACCCCTCTAACGACCCGTAAAAAATTTTGAAAAAGCAGTTTACGAAAAATTTTTTCAAAATTCGGTTGACCTCCCTAGGGACTCCTGTTTAAAATTATTTTTTTTTGTCATATACATTTCATTTTTCATAAAAATACAACAACAGGTTTTGGAGTTTATGAAAATATTTTCATTATTAACTAAAATACAAAGAACTGAAATTTTGTAATTTACAATGTAACAAATTATAAAATTTCAATTCGTTGTATTTCAGTTTATAATGAAAATATTTTCATGAACTTCAAAACCTATTGTTGTATTTTTATGAAAAGTAGAATGTATATGACAAAAAAAAATAATTTTAAACAGGAGTCCCTAAATCTAGGGGGTTCAACCGAATTTTGAAAAAATTTTTCGCAAACTGCTTTTTCAAAATTTTTTACGGGTCGTTAGAGGAGTGCTTCTCTAGATGTTATTTCCCATATTTCGTATGGGTCCCATGCGCCACAGGCAGAAAAAAATTATTGAAATTTCACCAGCCGTCACTGCTAATTAGTAAACCTTGTTATCTTGGTGCTAAGGCTTTCGCGGAGCTGGTGATCTGGCTGCTGGTTTCCGGGTCTTCTTCAGCGTAGACTTGGTTGAGTGCTTGACATTTCGACCATCTTGTCGTGGTCTTCTTCTGTAGCGAAGTGAGCTCTGCTGGACTGAGCTCCTCTATTTATACAGGTTATCAGGAGGCGTGTTGCGGATCATTGCTCATGCGTAATATTGACTTCCACGTTATTGGTGATTGTAGTCCGGTGTCATGGTTATAGTTATTCGGATGTTTATTTATTTCAATGGCTTCTCTGTATCTTCTTGGCTAATAATTCTTGGTGTTGGCTAATTTCTTTGTTTTGTCGAATTTTATCAAATGGCCGATTTCTTCTGAATGTTCGGCAACTGCTGATTTTGTAGAATTTCCCTTCTTTGTATTTCTAATGTGTTCTCTGAGTCTGGTGTTTATACGTCGTTTGGTCTCTCCAATGTAAACTTGTCCGCAGGAACATGGAATGCTATATACTCCTGGCGTTTCTAGTTCTTCTGGACCTTGGTATTTCGGAAAATGTTGCGCTACCTTCTGTTTCGCATTATATATTACTTTGACGTTCTTTTTCTCCAAAACTCTTCCGATTCTATCCGTACATCCTTGTATATATGGTAGGTAAACTGTTGCCGTGTATTTCTTTTCTTCTTTTTCTTCTTCTGTTCTGGTTGTATCTTGTCTCTTTATTGCGTTGTCAATGTCCTTCGGTTTGTATCCATTTTTCTGCAGTGATGTTTTTAAGGTCCGATATTCTTCTTGCAGATGTTCTGTCTCGCAAATTTGCTTTACTCTATGTACTAGTGTGTTAACGACGGCCTGTTTTTGTGCTGGGTGGTGAGATTTATAATCAGTCGTACATATTTAATCAGGATTCATGCTTTTACTCATAAACATAAATTTATTTTAGGTAATAGACTAACCAGACCAATATGGTATAAATTATAGAATGGGGTATTTACCTATTTTTTTTTTATGACATAATATCATAGAATATGTATAAACAAGCCTCCCGATACAGATTTCTGCGAAAATAATTATCAATTTTTTGAGAAAACAAAAGTTAAAATAAGTGGCGCAAAAAGCGATTTAAATTCGTGACGTAAGTAATCTGCCGATGATGTAGGTACTCTGTGTTAATTTGTTGATCGAATGGTTTTATACAAAACAGTGTGGTGTTGCCAAGTTGAAATCTCTTCTCTAGTTCTAGTAAAAATAATTGAAGGAAACAGGAGTATGAAGCTTATTTATTAAATCAATTTTAATATATTCATCCACAAAAATTAATTTTGTGATGTAAAAAATAAATTATTAAATATTTTAAATAATTTTTAATGCCGATTAGATTTTTAAAAACTTATTTAGCAATATATAGCAACAATGTCAATGGCTAGTCAAATGACAGATGTGTTCTAATGTCGTGTTGATTTGAAGCATTTCAATTTCTTTTATTGAGGTAAGTATTTGCTGTAATTTACAAATAATAGATAATGCCATTTAAAAGGTGTTTTATAAAACACAAATATAAGTGCTCCGGAATTTTTTTTTAACTGTTGAAAAATATGGATATTCGTAGAACTTGGTGGCAAGCTTCCAATATTTCTGATCCCATCCCTTCAAAAATACAAATTTTGTTTATGGAAAGAATCTGTCATGTCATAATCAACTTTGGGCAAATTGGATGAATCTCCTTTCACAAAATTCAACTCCATAGTTTATTGATAAAATATAAAATAACAAAATCAAACGCCACATAAACAAACAACAAATAACAAATAAATTTAACCAATGTGTCTTCTCACTTGTATTATGTCAAGAAGTGACAACTGACAGCACACAATCAAAGTTGGAAGAGAGCCGTTTTTATACAATGTTGCTACATAATCCTCGCCGTGTAATTTTGTTTACATTTTTAAGATAATAACAAACATAAATACCTTTTAATTCATTCTAAATATATGCATATATTTATCGATTTTCAAGATATTGAGCAAAATAGAAGTGTTGTAGGTAAAATAATGTAAAGTAAATACACAATTTGGCATTCATATAAGATAGCTACAGTCTAAGAGAAAGTTGTCTATTTATTATTGGTTAAATTATTTCCCTCCAAATAAAATCGTTTGAAATCTGTGTCTAGACGGGCGTATTCTTATTTCTCATTTTTATTTAAGAAATTATTGTTTTGGTTTAAATTGATTATGCAGTCATTGTTAAAATAATAACATTACTTGATATATATCACCAAAACTGAATTTTTAAAAAACTGAAAATACCCCATTGTGCCAATAACCTTTTGAAAAATATATCGTATACTGACACCTCCGACTTATTTATACCCACCTGTAGTAATAAAAGCTCATGATTTTTAAAAATAATGCTTGCTTATCTGACCAGTGGGAACAGGAGCATAGGAGGAGATGGAGGTTATTAATTGTTTAAAATTAAAAAAAAATGTTTTCTTAATTTTTATCACTTGTATCTTAGAAATCTTGTGAAATGTTATTTTCTATCATTATTTTCAGTTTATACATTTTACTAATATATACATTTCATAATATATCTTTTATATTTAATTATTGATTTTTTATTTGTAACTTATGGAAATAAATAATGATAATGAATTTCACACTTTATTGAAATAATAAATGACTTATAATTTTTTATTCAATGATTAATTTTGCTTAAAAACAATAGGGTTTTTCCTTGAGCTAACACTAACTTACTCTCAAAATTTTACTCTCCACAACGTGGATGTGGAAGTAAAAGTGTATTTTTAACTTAAAGAAAAATTTACACATCTATATCAGTTATAATTTTACCTACTAAATCTGCAATTAATTTACAATAAGTTTTTTTTTCATTTGCTGTTGCTCTGAGGCTATTAGTCATGAGGTTAGTCATGAATCATTAGTCATAACCAGCCCCCCCCCCATCAAATCATGGGCCCTGGTACCAAATTTACTGGCAGGTCCCTGCGCCTAATAATTGATGAGGGAAAATTTTTTTTTGTCAAAATCTCTGGCGGGCCCCTCGGAAGTCAGCGGGGGCCTAGTCATGACTAAAAATTTATTCGACTGATACCACTTCTGATTCAGAGACTAAAACTAATTTACGATTGATGATTAATGACTAAATTAGTCATGACTAATTTAGTCGGTCAATTTCAAACATGACTAAAAATGTAGTCGACCAACTACTTTACACCATATGATTCAATATTTCTACAAGAAGATAGACACATATTTAAATCTTCAACTGTTATCTTGATTTCATTGTATTGAAATGTCAAAAAATGATCCGATTGCATATATGTATCACTTATTACTTATATACAAAATAACTAATTTTTGAAGCATTAATGTTTAAATGAACGTTATTTCAAAATATGGTAAAAAATTAACATTTTTGTAATAATTAGTAACAAAAAATTCTGGTGTATTAATTTCTTGTCCTCAAGCGACTCCATTCAACTAATAATCTACGTAAATTGTTTATAAGTACACTTCAGATTCTCTTTATAATTACTTCATTAGTTTTCTAACTGCAAAAAATATTGGTAACTTTCGGCATATACTACACATATTTTATTTATATAATATAATGTAACCACCAAAGTTAAACTTCGGACAGAAGCCCATGCATATCAAAGACCTTCACGGAAATTCTAAGTGTCTGACGATGAAATTAATTCTCCGCTTATGTATCACACCAACAGTAGCTGAGAGAGCAGATGTAGATGGATATACGTATGTCGTTGCTCCCACATCAATTAGTAAATTGATGTGTTTGGGGACACGCGGGGTATGGAAAGGTACATGTGGTCTTTGCTTGCAGCTATAGACTCCTCTTAAACTTACTAAAGAAAGCTTAAAACTTAAAGCTTAAACTTACTAAAGTAAGTTTGACATCGAAGATACTGAAAACAATATGATTGTTATATTTTAGGTCTTTCATTCTTACAAAGTTTGGAAATTTGACGAGTTAATCATGTGCAATGATTTTTTACTACTTTTTAGTGACGCCAACCTAGTTTTTGCAATGACACTTTTTACCAAACTTTCTAATGTGAAATAGGTTAATTATCACATGCTGCAACTACATTTCGTAATTTATGTTGCAGACTCTCTATATTTTGGATGCTGACGTTGAACCTGCCAAAGGAAGCGAGTTTTGCAGAGTAGGCATCGTTTGCCACTTACATCTCTCGATGGCGAGCGCCTGTTCATCTCTTCAGACCAACAACAACATGAAATCGGTCATGTATGAGGTGCTGGCGGAACAAAGCGTGTGGGCAGTTTGTGGACGAACGGCCGGCGTTGTTTGCTTCGATTCCGAAGAAGAGCCTCAGACTGTGGTGTTGGATGTAATGCCACTCACAAGCGGGCATTTGCCGCTGCCCTTGGTCCGCATTTCCAAGTATATTCCAGCCGAATTCGGGACCTCAGGTGAGAATTCTGATATATTTATGAATTTTGTGCCCCATAGGCCTTCTTAGACCTAGGCATTATTTAGTATTTTTCAGAAATTGTCCTCAGACTTTTAACATTTGAAAACTCTGTAAATGCTTTAGTTTAGATAAAAATGAAAGAACAAAATGTTCTACTCAAAAAAAGCTCCTTACCGGTATTTTTGTATATGTAATGCTATTTGTGTAAAACCTTATGCTGTTCTCTAAGTCCTCGGTACAAATATTTATAAAAACTCACATTTGGTAACTCAAAAGAACCCTCATAATTTCTATAAAAATTATTAAACAGAAAAACAAAAACATTCTAAAAAGGAAGACTATGTCTCGATTGTATGTATTACTTTACAGTTTCGCTAGGCTAGCGCTTTTGACATAAGTGCCATAGTTTCTGAGATATTTAACACTAAATACTTCATCTTATGAACGTTCGGACGCCACATTTATACTTCCAAGTCTCCGAAACTATTAACTCTACAAAAACTAGAAAAAAACGAAATTCATCCTCAATTTAGTAGCTTTCCTATTTGTCTCTAGCATGTTTTCGCTCAGTCTAAAGGTAAAAACAGAAAGAAAGCTGTTAAACAAACACCGATTTTTAGCTCCTATAACCAGCGCCTACTTGCTATTCGAGGTGCACATAATGAACGCTTACCATAGGGTCACCAGATTTTTGTTAAATGAATGCTGGACACTTCTGCTAAGGGCGGATCTGGGCCTCCACCTTGGACTGAAAATAACAAAAAAATTTTTTTCGTCCAACAATTTTTTTGAATACCGGGGGGGGGAGAAATCCGAAAAAAAAATTTCTCCCCACAAAATGCGTCCAAAAATTTATACTATAACTTCACTATAATCTAAATCTGAACTGATGCTGGACACTTCTAATACTTTCCAGCGAAATTCCGAACATATGGCCAAAAAGCTGGACAATGCTCCAAAATTCCGGACAATCCAAATTCCGGACGTATGGTCACCCTAGCTTACCAGCAGCTCCAACCTGCCTGTTCATTTTGAGATGTCTGCGGGTAAACATGTCGAATTTCTCGTCTGATGATGATTTATTTTTGCTTGACAATGTATTTTTGAGACTGAATCGAAAACTACACGGAATACATCCAATAAACCATAAGGTCAGTTTTTGATGAATATTATCATCTATTTGGTGAATTAAAACGGCATGAAAATCGATTTTTTCAATATATGAGAATGACTCGAAACTTTCAATTATATTTTGGAAAAACTTCGTTTGTCAAAAATTTGGTGCAACTGGCATTTATCTATCTTGTCCCAGATTGCACGTCTTTTGAAAACCGATGCGATTAATATCTCAATATCAATATCCATACTTATTTAATTAATCAAACATATAAATAAACCACTAAAGGAATAACCAGCGCCTAGAACCAGCGACCAAGAACTGAAAATTCATTGCGATAAAATTGCCAGTGCCGGTTCGTACCGGCTACAAGTTCCAACCTGCTTTATTTGTGTGCGGTATCATTAGTAAACGTTATTTTTTATTGGCGCTGATGGGCGCCGGCTACCAGTATACAACCTGCTTCCTTTCTGTTCTTACCTTTAATACTTTTTGAATTATTTGATGAAAACCTATTTGCAATCCCAATTTACAAGTCCTTATAGCTTAAAGACTATCAATTTATGTGAAAAGTTGTATAGAACCTTTTCTTCTTAAAATTTGATTCTCTTTCAGCTCAAATGATTTTTTTTTTAGTTGCCACCCCCTGAAAAGGGGTGGCATCCAATCTCTATAAATTAGCAAGCCGCCGTATAATATAGAAACTTTTCTTTGATGCATTTACTATTATACTGCCAAAAATGAACGAAATCCGTTCAATATGACATTATTCCGAAGTTAAAACCTCTAGTTACTGTACTATACACCATTATTAGTAAATAAAAGTAGATCGACATCTACAAAAACAGTTACATTTATTAAAAATGTATAGGTACACAAAAATGAACACAACCAAAAATTTAAAATTCTAAGAAAAAAGTACTTGAAAATTTCGAGTACAGAGTACCATCCAAATAAAAGTACTCGCGGGTACTTTTTACTGAGTACTTTGGGTACTCAGTACAATTACGAGTACAATTTACTCGATTACTGCCCAGCTCTGATTTTAGTGTAGTTAATTATCATGTACACCAAATTTTATTCAGCCATTTTTTTACAGTTATAAAACACTAGTTCATGAATTTTTCCAGAACGTTTGGAGTGGTGAATTGAAAAATTCAATTTTCTCGATTTTTCACGTCTATTTTTTGCGTTCTACATGGAAAGCGCCATAGATTAATTATTACTATAAATAATTTTTAGCTATTTGAAGGGTGCATATTTTGCTCTTTTTTTTTTTGTCTCCCGAGCTCATTTTTTACTCGAGTTAAGACGATTTTAACACGTTTGCGACGACGATGTTTATGGTATAATTCATCAATAGCCGAGAATTTATTCTTATGATATTTCATTTACAATTGTATTAATTTATAATTGAATTAAACGGTGTACCACCGGTGGACCACGTCGTGAATGTGTTAAGCAAAAATATTAGACTTTACACTCATTGTATCTATTTTGTGCAGTTAAATATATATTGATTGATTGATTTTCCAGCGTGCGGTAGGCATTGCTGCCACTCCCAAGATATACCGCTGGGCTAGCTATGTCCTGGGTTCGATTTAGGTCATGCTTGTTGTTAGCAGGCACATGACGCATGGTACAGGAGTGTGGAATGGGCAGTGTAGGTGTTTGTGAAATGCGTTGCCGTATTGTGTCTTGATAAAAAAAGAGGAGCATCAACATTCCATGTCACGACACAATACGGCAACGCATTTCACAAACACCTACACTGCCCATCCCGCACTCCTGTACCATAATTCATGTGGTTTTCACTACTAATAACAAACATGACCCAAATCCAACCCAGCGTGGACGTAGCCAGTCCAGCTGTATATCTTGGGAGTGGCAGCAATGCCTACCGCACGCTGGTTAATTAATTAATCAATCAATTAATATATATATTTTACTGCACAAAATAGATACAATGAGTGTAAATTCCAATTTTTTTGCTTAAAATCATCATAACTCGAGTTAGAAAGTGAGCTAGGGAGACAAAAAAAAAAAAGCAAAATATGCGTCTTTCAAAGAGCTAAAAATTACTTTTAGTAATAAAATCGCAATATGTATTCATGTATAATGCAAAAAACCGCAAAAAAATTGTGAAAAATCGAGAAAATTGAATTTTTCAATATGGCGCACCATTCCAAACGTTCTGGAAAAATGTATGAAACTAGTGTTTTATAATTGTAAAAAAATGGCTAAATAAAATTTGGTGTACATGATAATTAACTACACTAAAATCACATTTAAAAGCCATAAATCTCTTTAACCCTTTCACTGCGGGAACCGGCTAATTACGTACGCGAGGATGGAGGCATACTTAAATGCGGGAACCGACCGAATCTGTCTGTGAATATGTTTATAATATGTACTGTCAATTTGGCACACACACAAAAAAAAAACTAAGATTTTATATATCACTGTTTTCTATTTTATGTTTTTGTAATAAATACTTCATTCTAAAACAAAATTTATTTAGAAATCTGTAAAATGTGACATTTTACAATATTTACAAGTAATATTTGCAACAATTTCGTCGACAACAAATTACCCATGTGTTTGGTGCGGGATCCTTTGTAAAATGTGACACTTTACAATATTTACATGTAAAATTTTGAATACAATTAAAGCGCACCAATGCGGGAGACGTACAAATCCGCAAAGCATTACGGTAGCTGCAATGAAAGGGTTAATGACCTTAAATGGCTCTGGAAAAAATTCCCTGAATGAGTTTTCCAATAGCCCACCTTCATGGAAAATTTCAGATTATTCGCTGTAGTTAGAAAAAAATAAAAATAAAAACAAAAAACACCTATGTACTGTGGAAAACCTAGTTTTGAGGTCAAAGTAACAGTTTTACCCGTTTTTTGTTTTAATCCAAGCGTAGGACATTTCACCTGTCTTAACCGGGGATACTCTTTCCATTCAATAAGTAGATTAATATTTAACATTACCTATTACATTTACACTATCTATAAGCCTATAATTTACTAGGCATATTTTATTGCTTGATAGAGAAGTATCTACATTATTTAGGTATTATGCAAGCGAAACTTTCATACTGATAAGGATTTACCTAATTTTTTAATTTATATTGATGTTCTACTTCTCAACATGCTAATATAATTAATATGAGGTGCAAAATCTTTTACCAACAAACACTTTAAAATACAAATATGTGTAGGTGCTAAGTGACAATAAAATGAATGTAGATACTAGGTAGCGCCGGTGCCATCTAGCAGCGGCGCACATAGTTGTCGCAATAGGGAAGATGCATGAAATTTTAAAATGCTTGAAAAAGTGATTTGCTCTTAATTTCCATTACGCAGAAAATGATTATAACAAAAGAAATTCAAAATAAAATTTATTTTCCGTAAAATTAATATTTAGATTATGCTGTAATTTGTAAACAAAACCACGTGACTGCAAACGGGTTTTTATTGGCGTGAAGTCAATGACGACATCCGACGTTAGTCGGATAATTTGTCCAAAGTAGACGCAGTGTCCTAACCTCTCGCTGACGTCTGTCTACGAATTAATTTTGGAGAATCTTGAATGTAAAATTACCATATTTGTTTTACATTTAGGCACAATGCAATATTTGTAATTCATGAATCATAATAATGTTGTTCGCTAGCTCATTAACCAAATAATAACACAATAACACCACAAACAAGAACTTGGTAAACTGACTGTAAACATTAAACAGTAAACTGACATTTGACAAACCCATCGAAATTGCTTTAGATATACGAAACTACAGAAGCATGTTTCTACGGAAAAAGAAACTTCCGTTCACTATTCCGTCCTTGTCTGGCAAGATCTGATTGGTTGAAGAAAACGTCTGATTGGCTTAACCGTCTGTACACAGACCGAGAAAAAGGATGGAATATAGTGCATGCAAGTTTCTCTCTCTGTGTCACTTTCTCTAGTCGAGTGCACCTTCCAGTTTGCTATTAATTTCGATGGACAAATCATAACGGGAAACGTCACAGTGAATGGCGCCAAATAACTGCCGTTTTGAAATATCCAAATTCCTCACCGATGAAATTATTTATTTTCTCACTGTATTAACATTCAAAAAATCATGCAACTTCTCTATTAAGTAACAAGAAAACATTTCTGCGTCAACAACTAAAAACTCAAAATATTTTTAATGTAGCGTCTCAAAGTGCAGCTATTATTAAAGATTCACGTATTCCAAAGTAAATTAAACCATTTTATAACAAATTCTAGAGCAGATATAAAATCGAAGGAGGGCAACTTCGGGTTCTTTAACATGGCGACCTGCTGGTTCCTTGATATTTATAGAGATATTTGTGAAGATCCATCCATTTTTTATAACTTTTTTGGTGTAAATTTGGACCTCACACTGAGTAAAAACCGGTTAAAAAAATTTTTTATGATTTCTTTTATAACATTTTCTGCTCTATTATATCTTGACTATTTTTTCGAATTTGAGATATTAGGGAAACTATTTGTTTTTGCCGTTACCCTAATTATGCAAACCTGACTGTATTATGTGTGCATTAAGCCCCAACTTGTTTTTTAAACACAAGTTTAGCATGGAAATATTTTTTTTTTAGACAAGCCAAATAAAGGAGATACTCACCCGAGGTTGGAGCCGTTTAGCCCGGGCCAAGTGTACAACAAAAGTAAAGGAAAGCAACTGCACGTAATTGCAGCGATAACCGAGGGTTTCCAATGATGATATTTCCAAAATACTTAATTATTTTCAGTTTACAGAAATTTTAGGGACGGTAATTTTGAGTATCATGTTTTTATTAATTTGTCAAGGAGTTTGACTGATTTTGTGCCAATTTATGTTACTTGCCGAACATATGTATTTTTTTATATATATATTATTTTATTTATGATTAACATCACACTGTGCAATACATCCAAATAAAAAAAAAATATAGTCGGACGTTAAACATAGAATTTACAGGTTTTGTTGTTCGAGGAGGATTATAAGTAAAAAGAGTTTATTTTTTCTATGTAAAGTGGATGTTTATTCTTACCTATGTATATTGTATATTATTGGTGTAAATATTTATTTCTTTATTTATAAGCGATATAAATAAATGTATATTTATTATTTGTTAAACTGTGATGGTTATTTCAACACTCCTACCAACTATCCTTCCTTATCATAATTTAGAGGATATATATGTTCTACTAGTATTTCAAAACTCCAGTGTGGCTGATTAGTATCAATGAGATCGAAATAGCACTTGGCTCGTAGAATAGAATAGAATGTTTATTGATCATTATATACATGCTATGGGACGAGTCGGTACATATAAGTACATAAAAAAAATATTAAAACACAAATATGTACATGTACTAGGTATAAAAGTAAAACATATAAAAGATCATAAAAGTATATACAAAATTCACAGAAATATTCAAAATCGTAATGTTAAGTTTTTGTTTTTTAAACATTTTTATCACTTGAACAGAATAACCACACATTTTTTAATATTGAAGGTAAGTGGTTATACAATTTCAAGCCTAAGATATTGTGGGTTCTTGTTGACATATTTAACTCTTTCACTGCTCAAGACGAATATACTCGCCAACAGGTTAACTGCTCCAGATGAGATAAAGTACCATACCAAATAATTCTTTTAGTTTGTATAGGTTATAATTTTTTCAAAATTATATGCTTTATTTTGACAAAATGTTATTTTTAAACTTTAAAAATACTCCTTCGAACTATACTGCTCCAGACGACTATACTCGCTAGCAGCAAAATAATTGCGCACAGCAATAGGGCCGTGCGCAGTGAGAGGGGTAAATGTTTGAATGGAATGTGAAAATTACATTTATCGCGAGTATTATGGAATGTATGGATTCATTTTTATCAAACTTATGTTGATTTTTATAAACATGTAGTAATTCTAGAATATGAATACTTGGTAAAGGGAGAATATTATACTGTCAGAAAAAGCTATGACACGAATGAATTTGAGGTACTTCCACCATACACCTTATAATGAACTTTTGTGCAACAAAAACGTTATGTGCATAACAGGAACTTCCCCATAGAGTGATACCATAGGATAATCTAGAATTTCTCCAAAATAAAACAGCAATAGACAGACATATCCAAGACTGTTTTCAATGTTCTAATCTGGAAACATTTAGAGTGTAAAGTATAGTAGGACCCATCAGTAATCCAGCGATATAAAAAAGCTGGCAAAAAACCGTAAAGGGTAACGACTGCATGTCTATTTACATAAAAGTCCATAAAAGTGTTCGGTTTCTTTTATTATCATCGCAAAAAATGGTCAAATATTTCCTAACAAGAATGTAGGCCACTCCCACTGAATATAATTGGTTGAACTTTTCTTTACCAGAATGATAGGTTGGAATAAACTATGTAGTTAACGTGGACCGGCGGGCGGACATTACCAAAAACGGTCGGTGTCCTTTACGCTTTCTTGCGAGCTTTTTTATATCGATGAATTATATGTGGGGCTTACTATACTAGTAAGTCTACTGCAGTGATTACTGAATGTCAGCGTATTATCGAAATCTATGCCAAAAAATGTCATACAGCCACCTTTTTCAATGGATTATAATTATGTATGAAATACCCTAATAGTTAATTTTTAAACAATTATTTAATTATTATTCCAAATAAAATTGAGAAACACGAAATTGAAAGATTTGGATATGATGGAAAATGGCAGCTGACGCTTTCTTACACACACAAGGAACAAGCAAAACAATAACACACACATGAAATGTGCAACGAAAAGAATGGTAGAATCAGAGCAGGTAACTGAGGGTAACACGCTCTAACATTTTTGCACCTATTCAAAATTTGTTTCTTTTATGCCGAAAGATATTGTATATTGAAAGTAGTTTTATCTACATTTACCTAGAGATAAATGAGATTTTAAATTATTTATGTCACAAAACTATATGAAAATAAAAATCATTTTCTGAAACACACATTTTGAACTATTTTTTGATCATATGAAATCTTCAACAAAATAAAATAATGCTATTGAAAATTTATACTTCAACCTCAATTTGCCTAAAAAAATGCTGTCAAATGTAAAACATGTTTACTTTATTTCAAAACATGAATAAATGTATCAACTTATTAATCCTACGAGGAATTTTCTTTGTGCCATTTTACTTGAGATATACAGGGTGAGCCACTTAACTCCCCAGGCTTGTAACTTTCTTATTTTTTAAGCGACGACCATGTTGAGCACATCAAATTGTAGATATTTTTAAGACATTTAAACGTGTACAGTGATTAAAAAAAAAAAAGAATAAGCTTAAAAAAGGAAACTTAATTTCCTTGAATATTTTTTTATCTCATCCTGTACATGAACTGCGTTAATGTTTTCTTATAAAGGTTTTAATTAGCTTCAATTTATGTTATTACGTCATATTCGAAATTCTTTTTGGTTTTAGAGAAAGGAATTAAAAACACTCCTTCTGATTCCAAACTGACTTTTTTTAAAATAACTGAATAACTGAAAAAACTCGATCCTATGTCTAGTCTCCGAGATACAGCTCAAGAAATGTACAAGAATGACCTCTTGTACAATAAAAAAATTTTTGATTTCATGATTTTTTTTCATATATTTTAAATTGTGATACGTTCTAATAGCTCTTGATAATATTTTTCACTAAATAGATTTGTTGTTTTAATAAAAATAGCATAGAAAAAAATTAAAGACTTACAAATATTAGCAAAGGCGTCGAGAAACCTATATAAACATAACAAGTGATAAAAATATTCGGTCAAATTGGCTAAAACATTTTTTGCATAAAATATGTGTCTTCCTGATTCTTTCGGAAATTCCTCCTTTGACTTCTAATACCCCATCAATAAATTAAAAGTTCGAGAAAATACAGAATTTTACAAAAATTTATGGCTGTATCTCGGAACCTAGACATAGGATCCAGTTGGGCCCATGAGAGTTTTTGATAAGAAAGTCGAAATCTACAACATATTAAATATTCAGCCAATTTGACTGAAACCTTTGTATTTTTATTTATTATTATTTTTTAATAACATAAATTGAAGCTAATTAAAACCTTTATAAGAAAACATTAACACATTTCATGTGCAAGGTGAGGTAAAAAAAATATTCAAAGAAATTAAGTTTCCTTTCTTAACAATTTTTTTTTTAAATCACTCTGTATGCATGCTTAAAGGCTTTAAAAATGTCTACAATTTGATGTGCCCAACATGGTCATCGAGTCAAAAATAAAAAAGTTACAAGTCTGGGGAGTTTCAAGTGGCGCACCCTGTATATAATGGGTAAACTTAAAAAGCCTAGAAATCCAAAATGAGTGTTTAACATTAAATTTTCAATAGTATGAAACTGTTAAGCAATAAATAAATTGAAAAGCTGAAACCTTATTAAAACGCTTCTTATTCTAATGGATGCTCGGTGCCCAGATACGCATAAAAATAAGTTCTGTGGGGTTTCGTTGTTACAAGCTGAATTTGATATAAAATTAATGATGATATACTGATGTTTCAAAATCTCAAAGCCGTCAAAAAATGTCCTACTCAAAAGGTCATTATAATAAAAAAAACGTGTTATTTCTTAGTGAATTAGGTGTTTTGATATTTCTACTTTTGAGTAATAGCAAATCCTTTTAACCATGAATAGAACTAGTCAAAATAAGTAGATTTTTGAACAGACCCACCTCGAGAAATCATGCCTGCTCCTCTGCCCCCCTCTGCCTATATATATATTTTTCTCAAAAACGGTAGAAGCTAGAGGAATGATCTTGGCGCCATTCGATAGAGTATAAAATTTTGCATAAGACCCTCCATTTGCTTTTTGCTGTTTTCTTTTTTTTAAGGCCCCACAGCAAAAAAAAGGGTGAGGAGCCTTCCAACGACACATGTTTGGCTATAACTCTAAAACGGCCCAATAAATCAAAATTCTACAAGATATAAAAAATAAAGACCATTATTTTTTTCTATCGATTGGTATATTATTTGTGTATGTTATTTGTTTATATAAAGCCGTCAGTGGCGTACAAAGAGAAAGATGCACATGTGCATAATGAATTTATTTAAAATAATTTATTATTGTTGTTAAAAAAAATAATAATGTAATAATTTTGAACAGGTACAATCAATATTTTCGCAGTTTTTTGGAACCAAATTGTAGAGGATAAAATTTTCGAAAAAAAAGTAAGTAAAAGTAAGAGTATAAATTTATCTTTCACAGTTTAGCTGAGAGCGGTGATCAAAGTTGTGCGCCAAAAACGTCTGACATACAGGCACTTATATAAATATATAGTTGCGAAGCTTATATTTAGAGAATTTCTCCGTCTACAACTCTGGTTCCATGAAACTTTGACACTCTGTTATTTATGGTTTTGACAGACTTTTTGCTTTTTTTATTTCATCACCACTTCCTGTATCGATCGAATCTGAAACTGGATTGTTACACTCAGTGTTCAATTATGATCATTGAAAAATTTTTTCAGCCACTGCCCTAATAACTATTGTTGAATGCATCTTGGGTTAAAGCAGATTTGCAACTACTTACCTTACCACACTAGCTTTTTTCTAGTTTAGTTGTTGAGCAGAAATGGAATAAGAAATTTGTTTTTGAATGGCACTAACATTGCTGGCCAAATAACACCATGTTGTTCTAGAAAAATGTGTGACTTCTGCAGTAAATTTAGATGTTTTACTTATATCAAATCAGTTGTACTGAGTCAGTTGCACTGTATCCCACTGGCATTTTTGGTTGGATTGTATTCGAGTTGATGGAGAAGATATTATTCTGGAACGGCCTTAATAGGGTATTCCCACAAATTTGCGTGATGTATGGATACTTATATTATTTAAAGAAAACATGTTATTTTATTTTTCTTAAACACACAGTAGAAGCCCATTAAAAAAATAAAAGAAATTTTCTTAATATGATGTACTGACTTATTTAAGTCATTTGATTGGTCGACCATCTCTTTGAGTAGATACCGTGATACATTCCCATCGATCTTACACCATTTCATGAATTAGGTGTTTTCACTTTATGCAAATTAGCTTTTTTGACATTAAAATTAAGTAGTTGATACATTAAAAGCATTTCCCAACATTTAAACAGCATGCTATTATCTATTAATTTAAAAGTTTAACAAATAAATAACATAAAATTTGAATAATTGAACAGGTATATAAAAGTACCATGGTTTCCGGTGACATCATCGGTTACGTTAATATAACTAGCATAACTTCAAATTTTAAGTTTATTCTCATTTTTAATGCTCGTATCCACACTTTTCGCTTGGCGCCAGATGGCTTCATTTAAATCATGCAAATTATGTTTCAATATTGTTAATTAATAAAAATAGGTTGGTAATTATAGGCTGGATTTTGAACCTACAAAAATACCTTATTTTATTAGGGCAAAGTATTTAAAACTACACCACATTACATCACTGAACAATATTTTAAGTTGAAAGTACGGGAAGCAAACCAAGTGGAAATTTTAATAATAGCAACATAATAACCGGAAATTAGGCTACGCCTACCTAATCAGGCCCCCACATCAAATCATGGGCCCCGGTACCAAATTCACTGGCGGACCCCCGCGCCTAATAATTGATGAGTGGAGGATGGAGGGAGAAATGTGAAAACATTTTTTGACATCTCTGGCGGGCTCCCGCGCTTAATAATTGATGAGCAGGGGGGAGAAATTTGAAAAGAAATTTCATCAAGATCTCTGGTGCTTAATAATTGATGAGTGAGGGAAGAAATGTGAAAAAAAAATTGGTCCAGGTCTCATAATGAGGATATTGTCGCCGCTCCTCTAACTGCTCTATATAATGATTGGATCGCTGAAGGTGTCTATCCAGATATATTTAAAATTGCCCGCCTTATACCAATATTTAAAAAAGACATTAGACAACTACCGCCCCATATCAATCCTCCCCATTTTTGGTAAAATATTTGAAATTATTCTGACACAAAGATTGTCAAGTTATCTGGAACATAAATCACTTCTCAGCCCCTATTAATATGATTTCCGCTCTGGACAACCACACAGGCCATCGTATAGATCGTGAGTGACATAGTCAAGGTTCTTGAGGAAGGGCATCATACGGCTATTACTCTGTGTGATCTTTCCAAGGCCTTTGATTGTGTCTGTCACGATAAACGGATCGATAAAATGCAGTTATATGGAATTAGAGAATTCTTATTTGCTAAAGCGTCAGCAATGTGTAGTCATAGGAAATAACATGTCAGATATTCTAGATATTAATCATGATGTACCCCAGGGCTCTGACCTGGGGCCACTGTTATTTCTGATCTATATTAATGACTTCACAATTTATGTTGCCTAGCAAATCAACTTTGTTTGCTGATGATACCACTCTCCTGTGCTCTGACTGCAACATTGCCAATTTGTTCCAACTCAGCTCTGACATAGAACTCCAGGCAAAAACCTGGTTCACCTTAAATAAACTAACACTTAATCAAGAAAAAACTCAGACTTATAATATCAACCAACAAAAATGTATCCAAAAGTGAGCACATTAAACTCCTAGGTATATATCTAGACGATAACCTTATGGTAAACCATATTGATCAATTAAATAGAAAGCTTTCAAGCACGATCTTCCTCCTCAGGAAATTAATAGGCATTCTCGAATTCGACGTCTTAAAAACACTTATTTTTCCCTTTTCCACTCTAGACTTTCCTACGCAGTGGTCTTATGGGGTAACTCCTCCCACGCATTAAAAGTTTTCTGATAACAAAAGAAAGCTATAAGAATACTCGTTAGTGCTAAGTTTACGGAACACTGTCAACCTATTTTCATTAAACTGGGCATTATGCCCCTCCCTTCACTGTTTTTTTAATATAGTCTTGTAAAGATCCAGAAAGTGCGTCCAGTCTCTCTATCCAGTCTGATTACCATCAGCACAACACACGTGCCGCTGGACTTATTATTAAAGTACCTCGCTACAGGTTAACTCTAAGCACTAAAAATTCCCCCAACCTAAATTTGTATAATCATTTACCATGTCATAAAGAAACTAAACTCACTCCCTTTAAAAATAATGTAAAAAATTTCATTCTAAAGTACTGTTTTTACTCGGTTGACGAATTTTTTAGGACACCCTATGGTGGCAATCCACACTCGAGTTTTTAAATCCTTATATTTACAGAATGCTCTGATACTCTACAAATTTTTGCATTTTATACTTATTCATATCTGTGTATATTGATGTGAAATGTTATATCTGTTTTTGTTTTATAAACTTGTTGATATTATGTACCTGAAGTTTCGAACGTTCACTTGAAAGAATTTCATATGAAAATTTCCAATGAATCGACTTAGGCGTGCGATATTTCTGGTAATATTATAGTATCGTTGCAAGCAAATATTACCAGAAAAGTGGTACGCCCTCGGGTACGCCTAAGTCGATTTGTAGTTTCTATTAATATTTCCTTTTCATTTGAAATACATTCAGGTGAGCGTTCAAAACTTCAGGTACATTTGATATTATAATTTGCTGTATTGTTTCGCTCGTTTACTTTTTCATTGTAGGTATTTGTCAGCCGTGGCTTGTGAAATTTAGATTGGCCATATCTTAGTATTGAGTCATGGGACCCAAGCCATATTACTAAATAAAGAAATATAAAAGTAATTATTGAATTATACTGCCACATGCTACTTACTGTACAAACACATCAGCCGACTGCGGTCCTGAAATCAAAACCGTTAGACTGTTAAGTCACTCCTACCGCTACGTAAGATGCCGACATCCAACGACCGACATCGGAATATCTGTTTCCTGCCCTATTTATTCATCTCTCCCTGCAGAACGTCAGAAACTTTCTCACTATAAAGAATTTTTCAATATACAGTCGCTTTCACGGAAATCGACTGCACCTAAAAAGTCAATTGGCCGTTTTTCCAACTTTATTTTATAGTGTAAAGAATACTTTTATAAAACAAGGTTATGATAAAAAGTCACTTCACATGTCATATTAAAATTAATAGATCATTTTCGGTCACGTGACTTTGATGCAGCTGTCTGGAGGGCACAAGAAACCTCATCCAATAACAGGCAATGCAAATGTAGAGATGAGTTGCTATTTAACAAAACCTGTTATTTTCTAACTGCTATTTGTAAATAGCATTAACAAACTGTTAGTTCTGTTTGAAAATAACAGACAGCAGTAGCCAAGATACCAATATACTATTTTCGGTTGACGTCACGCTGTCGTTGGGGCCATTTAAATGAGGTTTTGTATACCCTTCAGACAGCTGTGTCAAATTCACGTGATCGAAAAATTTGCATACTACAAACTGCGCACTGCGATATGCAAATGCCACTTGCCAGTACTTCTCAGCGATATGTTATTTTTAAACTGATATTTCAAAACAGTAGAAGCAGTTTAAACTTGTTATTAAAAAATAACAGCTTGTGCCCATCTCTAGAAAACAAAATAATTAGTTGTGTGCCCTCCACGCCGACAGCGTGACGTCAACTGAAAATGATCTGTTAAGTTTTGGCATTTATATGACAAATTAATTTGACAATAAACAACAGCAAAGTGTCACATGTCATCAAGAAAAGACACATTTACCCAGCCAAAAATTAGGTGTATTCGATTTTCGTGCAAACAGGTGTACAACATATAGTGATGAAATAAAGACTATCTATCTATCTAATTAATGAGCGAATATTGTGGTCTAACCTAAAGTTGCCAGGCATCGGTACTATGGTACCTACTGACATTAAAACTACTTATATCCAAAGTTATTCCCATCTTGCCCCCCCCCCCCCCCCTCCCTCATTGTTCAAAAAATGTTTTTCATTCCCCTTTCCCGTCCACTTTCGAAAAGAAAAATTTTCTGTAATTTTTATTGAAAAGCCCTGGAAAACTGGGAAAAGTCAACCTGATGAATAATATCACTACACTACATTCTTTCGAGGCACTTGTCCCCAGTGGCGGCTGGTGAAATTTCAATATTTTTTTCTCATCTGTGGCACATGGGACCCATACGAAATATGGGAAATAACATCTAGAGAAGCACTTCTCCAAGGACCCTCAAAAATTTTGAAAAAGCAGTTTGCGAAAAAATATTTTAAAATTCGGTTGCCCTCTCTGGCCCTAGGGACTTCTGCTTAATTTATTATTTTTTTGTCATATACATTTGACTTTTCATAAAAATACAATAGGTTTTGGAGTTTATGAAAATATTTTCATTATTAACTGAAATACAATGATCTGAAATTTTGTAATTTACAATTTAACAAATTACAACATTTCAGTTCGTTGGATCTCAGTTAATAATGAAAATATTTTCATAAACTCAAAAACCTATTGTACTTTTATGAAGTCAAATGTATATGACTAAAAAAAAAAAAAATTAAACAGGAGTCCCTAGGGCCAGGGAGGGCAATCGAATTTTAATTTTTTTTTTCGCAAACTGCTTTATCAAGTGCTTCTCTAGATGTTATTTCCCATATTTCGTATGACGAGAAAAAAAATATTGAAATTTCACCAGCCGCCGTTTCACCGGTATTAATTAAATATCAAATATATATAACACGTTAATATATATATATATATGTGAGGCGGAAAGCAAAAAGGGACCTCTTGTCGGCAATTTCCGATTTTTAGTTATTGATATTAAATGAATTAAGCTCTAATTCCGAACGATTTGGTGCAAAAATCATGTCTCTATGATTTTTTTTGTTTAAGTTACTAGTGCGTTTATGAAGAGGGACCTCTTGTCGGTCCCATGTTATTTCTCCATAAGTGACAGGAGGTACCTTTTCCAGGGCTGAACAATACTGAACATTGACTGCTTTATCGATTATTTTAAGTGTTTCATTCAATTATATCGGTTTTGTAATCGATTACAACTTGTAAAGGACAAAATCCGAAAATCGATCATATTGACCCAAACCACTAATTTCAACTGTACTGAAAAATTAACATCGCCGACAAGAGGTCCCTTTTTGCTTTCCGCCTCACATATATCAATTCGTGAAGAATTTTTTGCGTTTAAATCCAAAACAAATGTGATCAATTTAGCACAGTTTTAACAGTTATGCACAAATTTAAGGAGCGTTTTGAAGCACATCTGTCTTCTAATTAATGCAAAACTTGGCTACTTTTTTTTTTAAATGGAGGCATATCACTAGCTATATAAATGTAACTGAACATTATGCGAAAACTGAAAGTATGCAAATTCGATTACTTTCTATATCCTACTGTTACTGATACCGTTTCCTTTCTCAGTTCTACTAAAATAGGCGAATATTGGCAATGATGTTTTCAACAAATAAATTTGAAATTTCTCCTCGAATGCATCAAATCCCCACTCCTACCTGGCTTGAGTAAAACCAATCAAATTTGATTTTTATTATTCCTCAATTGGTCAATGATGCTGCTTTTGCTGAACAGTCTCCGTGAAAATACTGAAAAAACATCACCAGCTATAAATCTGGTGGTGGTACAGGATGAAGGAACCTTTTCCATTTCAACGCAATGTAATTAAAACGAAGGAATTTTTATGTAAAACAATTATTAATTAAATTCGAGATATTTTATAATATGCATTATTTATAACAAAAAAAATTATGAAATTGATAAGTAAGTACATTAAAAATTGTGCTAGATCGTTACTGGCTTGTTAAAATTCAACTAAAACTTACATGGCATAACAGATACAAGGCAGAACAGAAATCTGCGAGTTCCATAATCACATTAATATTATTTATTCGCTATTTCATATAAACTGTGCAACTTACTCCAAATCAACCAAAAAAAAAATAAAACAGATAAATAAAAATATACTTATTTATGAGGTAAAAGATCGCAAACATAAAATAAAAATGCATAAAAAAATCTATGCATCAAAATAAAGCATAATTAATTAAATATAATATAGACCTCTACTAAAATATATATATGTATATATAATTCGGACTATGTACACAGAGCTAACCTATTTTTTCTCCTAAATTAGAGGAATATCTACTTTATCTATCACTGGGTCATGATACACCTTAACTATGACAGAACGAGGTGCTGCGTTGTCAATTCTAATGCACCCGCATTTCTCTTTTAGCCTGGCTGGCTGTTAAAATACGGCTATTTCAAAATTGAGTACAGAACTCGAGGTTTATTGACACCATCAGAAATCTAAGCGTTCATTCATGGCAGTCAGCAAAACGGAAAAATCGTCCCCCATTTTATGATTTGAATGAATTAAAAATATATTTTTCAAAGTACAAATAGAACTGTTGATTAATAGTTATTTGTGTATTAAGAGCGCAAAGTAGGTCATTACCGGTTGAGAGGCCATTGTCTCTTGAAATCGAGAATGACACTTTCGCTTGATTTACACACAAAATTTGCCCTTCAACATCAAACATTAATCATAAAAATGCAGTTTCCAATATTTTGACGACATTGCGTCAGTCATTGTTGGTATTCATCAACTAGTTGTCAGTTTGTTTTGATTTTCAAAATTTCTATAGCTGTGAAAATTGACAACTAAATAAAGTCGTTCGCCAATTCAGTAGAGTTTCTTAGTTTTGTGCAAAGAAAAGTCCTATTATTTTCGTGAATGTTTATCAGAGAAATGATGAAAAGTACAGAATGAGAATGATTTTCCAAACTCACCACCAGATGTGGCTGAGCAAATGTATATTGCAACTTTAAATGGTTTACTAGAGAAATCAAGACATAAGTACGAAACTCAGTAGAGGAAGTTTGTTACTTGGTATCCAGACAAAAATGTGACAAATTATATGGAAAATGTATTGCTCGTTTATTTCGTAGGAAGTTTACATCATTTAAATCTCCCACCATGTGGTCGATATTTTCAATGTTGAATGCCACTCTTCGGATAAAAAAAAACCCATAGATATCGGCCAATACAAATCGTTGCCATTTTGAAAAGGAAATTAGTAGGATAGAAGGAAAAAAAATTCAGAATTTTGGAGGAACCACATTTGTCAGCAGGCCCCAGATGAACAATTTCTTATGAAGGTAACTTAAGCATTTTTAAAACAATACAAGGTATTTTTGTAAAAATTTATTGTTTCAGGTTACACTTATGGGAGTCTGTGGAGCATGCCATAGATGATATTAAAGTTACGGAAAGTATCCTCATTGTAAAAGTTACAGACACAAAAATCAGCCAGCGAACTTTTATCATCGACAATAAGGATTTTTTGACCTATTACGCAAATATGTGGCGTTATGATCAACGAAAGTAACTTGTCGCTTAGTTTTGTACTAAGAAATGGAAAGTGTACTTATCAAGTATTGGATATGAACACTGGAAAAAATACCCATTAAAATTGCAAATATTTAAAATTACCTGACCTTTTTACTAGTCATTGTTTTCAGAGATCCTTCACTATTATTTTGGCGAAATCAGGGGTAGATTTAGTGGGCCTTAAACGCCATGAAAGAAAATTGCAATCGCAAAGATATTTTATGAGAGAAGTAGTAGTGACAATAAACTGCTTCACAAATAGTAGAACCCGAACTCATTCATAGAGAAACACCAGAATTTCATGTCGCATTTTCGTCAGAAGATGAAAATGTTGTTCTTGCTATTTTCAGTAATTTAAAAACCCACTAAGGAATTACCATGGACAATCTGACAAATTGTACCTCAACATTCAATATAAAAAACGTTAAGTTCGAGTTGTCAAAAGGAATCACAAAACATCACTTTTCATGAATGTTGTAGAAACAATATATTTTTTTGTCATCTAATAAACATTTAACGCAAGTAAATCCTAGAGTACAACACAAAATTTTTAATTTTACTCCAAAAAAGAAAGATCAAATTGTTTGGAACCACATGCAAATTTTGACACGTTAGGGTGATCCTTTCAAGGGAAAAAATAAAAATACTGCAATATATACTACAGTTTTGAGGTAATTAGACATTGCAGCAACAAATCTGGATCTCTCTATATTTGAAAATATAAAAAAATTAATGTTATGCCAACGCCGCTGACTGATGACGTCAAATCGATGACTGGTTTTTTCGGTCGGTCTACCGAATTAGTTCCAAATAAAATTTATTTGCCGAATTTTAGTTGAAACATGAGCTTGGATAGAATTGACATTCCGAGCATCGTCTGACGGGTGAAGAAATTATTAAAATAGTCTACAAGAAAATTTGTGTAAACTTAAAGTAATTCATTAAAAAAACCATCACGCCTGACATTCTATGGAGTCGATAAAGATAATACATTTCCCCTCAGGTATTTACCAATTCTACGAGGTAATCCATGTTTTCTTTCACATTAAATTTCACGACTTAGTCGTTCCCAGATAATACCATCTTGGTTGACAAAACGGGCATCCCCATGGAGCCTTCGTGGAAATTATTTCAATGTTGGCATTATTACAATAAAGGTTCCAGCTTTTTCATAACTCACCTAACCTGTGACGCCATTATTACTGGTCAAACCACAACTTGAATCTATAAATTTTGTACTAGCTTTCATAAACACTGATATATATATTCTGAAAGTTAGGAACATCTGAAGATGATTATGATTAAAGTAATCGTTTCCATTATCTCCTGATTCTGCGAACTTAGTTGGTGACACGTGAGTGAGTGTCTTGGCGTTTGTGAAAGCTTTGGTATCAGTATCACACATCCCATTTTATGGCCTTTCGTAATCTTTATAAATTTTTTTAAACCATTTAATACAAAGAAACTTCAACTCGAAAGAAATCACCGAACAGTTTGGATTCATCTGGATTTTACTCATACAAGCAACGAGAATTGCTATGGAGTAAAACCATTAATTCACTCAATATACAGACGATGTTATTTTACTACCTGAGGAGCCTTTGTATTATTTTTGTTCAAAACTACAAAACCTTCGTAAAACTTTAAAAGCTGAAATTCCGTTTGTTTATTAACAAAACTTATTTAGGTATAATTGTTAAAATTTCAAGTCCTGCAAGTGTTTCACAGCCATAATGTTAATTAAACCGAAAAAAAAAAAAAAATGACAACATCCACCGAACAAACTCAATATTATGTATATTTAAAATGGAAAAAATTATGTGAATACACACAAATTTTCTTGTAGCTAAAATACACTTTCAAAAATTAAAATCTAGCAAGGCTACCGACAATACGCTTCCAACATTTCCAAAAATAGTTTGTTCATTGGGACTAAGTCTTGTTGGTGGACATCTGACCAAAATCTCCTCACAATCTGGTCTGCTTGTCTTAAAGCTGGCATGCATAGCAGCAGCTGCTGGATTTGGTTTAGAACTCCAGTGGGCCTGTGGAAAAATTTGTCGCGTTACCTCTATCATCTTTATTATTAATAAAGTCGACATTTTAAATGATCATTATTTTAAATACAATGAGCATTGGCTTTGAACATTATAATAAATATTTTCTTAATTAATAATCAGATCAAGCATTTAAGAAAATTAATTGCCAATAAATTAATTTATTGCTGAAAAAACAATAAAAGATATACAGGGTGATTTACCACGACATGCGGAAAATAAAATGGTGTACTAGTCTTCTATGTGGGAAAGTCCCTGCAAAATTTTAGAGAGGTACCTAATTTTCGTTGCATTAAAACTTGCAAAGATACGCTACTGTTACTTGTCAGTATAGGGCAATGAACTTACTTGGGAAAGAATTTGGAGATGTTTAGATTTCCTTAATTGGCATAAAAAGTTAAGTTGGAGCGTGCGGTCAAAGTGCCGCGTTTTTTGCTTTCGGTCGAACAATCAGGACACCGGCAGGTACAAACTAAGGCCAAAGTTTGGTGTTTCTATGTTATCGACGAGTTTAAGTAATATCTCTTGTATCTACTTATTGCAGAGTTCATTAGCATAGGGTCAATGTATTTTTGACTTATTTTGCTATTTTTGTAGTGTGATTTAATTAAAACTAAAACGTCACTTCTACCCTCTGCAGCTTTGCTGTCAATCCCAAGTCTGATAAAGGGGGAGAGGAAGCGATATGGTTGTACCGCATTACGTTAGATTGGTTAAAGTCATAGGTAGATCACCCTGTACTAATTACATTATCTGAAAATCTTTGATATTATTTAATATTTAAGTTTCCAATGTAAACATAGCCTTTTTTCTTCTTTTTTTTTACTATATACAGTTTGTATAATTAGTACAACTTTACAAATGACATATGGGTATAACAAAGATGGCTGAAGGACCTTGGTCGATAGCCTTTTGATATATAAGAACCTTAAAACAACTCAGTTTGAATTTACCCATAATTTATGAAATCAGCTGTTCTCGGTTTAAAAGCGATATATATTTTATACAAGAAATACTTTGATATTACTGTAACCTTATTATATTCTTTTTGTATAACTCTTTCAGGGGCAAGAAAATGATAAAAAAATATCCCTAGAGGGGCAGAAAAGTTTTATTTGAAATTTATTTAAGAAAAGGAATTATCAGTACTTCTACTATTTAAACATAATGTTTGCTAGTATTTTTTTCTTTTTTAAATATGGAATTACGTAATTATAGCTAATTAAAAGGTGGTTCATAATTTGGACCACCGCACAAATGAGGTAATTTATAATATATAGTTATTATAAATCCGGTTATTAATTAAAAGTTCATTTTTTCTTGTGAAAGTCTTCGAAGCAATTCTTTTTTTTTTCCTAAGCACAATGGCACTCTGCAAGACGAACACATCCAATTTGTCCGAACAGGTCCTTTTTTGGTACTGCAATGTCCACATCTTCGTCTCGTAGTTCGCTTAGGTTGATGTGCAGATTGTTCTTGACGCACAGAAAAGTCTTCATTTCCGACTGATTAGTTGGTAAATACTTGCCCAACACTTGCTGGTAATATAAATTTGTTTGAAATACAAGATTGTCCACTAACTCGTCGGTAAAAAATAGTTGAAATAATTTGTATGGAGTTGGATCGTCAATATTTTTTATAAAATCTAGTATTCCAGCATATGAATTAAAACAAGGAAGTTGGGTGATCTTTTGGGTTTTTGACCATTCCCTTGGTGGATTTTTGGCAGCCAATATGGAAAGTGGTGTATCATCCACAGAATCGAAACCGTCATTATCAGTATCTATCTTATCATCTTCTTCTACAATTTCTATCGCACTCTCCTGATTATCCAGCTCGTTTTCTAAATCAATGTCATCATCCATCCTCAGCAGTTAGAACCCTTATCAGATGGTATTTCAGTTACATCATCGAAACATCTCTCTATCTCTTCATAAAATTCCTTTTCTGTCATACCCACAAGTTTGAAAGGCAACGACATCATTAAAACTGAAAGAAATGCGAATAATTCGTTTACTATATAAATCTTTCAAACTATGTTACCGGAAATAATATATAGAACAATGAAGATATCAATTTTCGGTACCTATAAATTTCATAATAAAAATCAAAAGAAATCAAAACAGTGTTGCAAGCGGGCGGTGGTCCAAATTATAAACCACCTTTAAAAAATGCACACGTAATTTATTAACGACAAATGTACGTACATTCTTATGTACAAATCATATTTAAACTATAAATAAACTAAGTTAACAATATGATTTTTAAAAAATGCAAAAATAACTTACCTTTTTATAAATTCAAAATACTAAATAAACTCACGTGGCGCAAACACATTTTAAAATGTTCAGTTATGTTATACATTAACTTCCCGCTTTAAAATTCCCTTCGTAGTTCATCTACTACCCACTAGAGAGCTTGTATGCGCACGATTTTGTTATACTGCCAGTACTATCGCTACTATGAAATCCAATTTAGGTGGTTTAAAATTTGGACCACCGCCCCGATATGATGTGTCATTTGGTGGTTCAAATTTTGAACCACCGCTCCTGAAAGGGATAATTAACACAAAAAACCTTTTTCTTATGGAAAACCTAAAGTACCTGGAAAATTCAGGGAATTTTAAAAACCGTAAAAACATGGAAATGTCAGGGATTTTTGAGTCACTATTATGGAAAACATAAACAAATTACGAACTCTCACTGTTGTTTTAAATTGTTTTTAAATTTTTTGTTTAAATTCAAGAAAATATATATTACAAAAACTTGGCGGCTAGGCAATTATAATTTATCTAAAACTGCGTTTAATATAATAATAATATAGGCCGGCAAAAAAAGGGGAGCAGCGCTTTTGATCAGAACCATCTTATCCTATGTTTTTTAACATGCTGAAACCGATTCTGATGTTTAAAAAAAATCAGCTGTTGTCTACCACCTCTTTTATCCCCTAAAAAGGGCAAAAAGAAGGTCTTGTTCTAAGGTTCTGATCTAACTTTTCTGAAGTATTTTGACGCACTGAAGCATGGTGTTTACCAAATCCGGACGTGGAAATTCCCGACTTTTTCCCGGACTTTTTCCCCGATTTTCCAGGTTTTTTCCAAGCTTCAATATAACAGACTAGTACAAACAATAAAGAAAAAGTAATTAACGAGAAGCAGATTTTTCTAATTATCTCAGTCACAGCTCCAAAAGTATAAGAAAAAAGAAAGCATTAATTTAAAAAATAAAAGTTTCATATCGTATGCTTTATTGTCTACAATAAAATATTAAACAGTAAATAAAAACATTTATCAAATTCACCTCAGATCGGTGAAAACTTGTAAACAAAAGTATCGTACTCATCATAAACGTAACTTATTATAAAAAATTAGTACATAAGTATACTTAAGGTCTTTATATCATCAAGACAAAAATTTAAAATAGTGCAAATATTAAAAACAGTGTATTTACACATCCAAACAAAAGAGATCCAAAGTGTTTACTTGCGAATTGTTCTTAACTGTTCTTCGATGGCTGCAACTTCTTTTTGTGACTCAGAAATATCTTCCTCTTTTTGCTTTCAAGTTCTTTAGCCATTACTTGAGCTTTTAGTCCAGTCAATAAATGGTTTCTAGAGGGAAATGCCGAGATAACAATTTTTGACTTGAGGGCTGTGTTTGGACTATTTAGGAGGTAAACATACCAAAAGTCCCCAAACGTAGGGGGTGGGGGGGATGCAGGGGGGCACGAAGAAGGTCCCGGTTTTTGGTTTTTCGCTCATATCTCGAAAACGGTTAGCGCTAATCAAAAAGTGGCTATATGCAAAATTAGAGCTGACTAAATTTTCTACAATAATGTTTCTATTAATTTTTTTCGTATCTGTTATGGTTCAGTAATGAATTGTAAATCTTTTGACTGTATTCTAACTTTATTATAAATTTATTATAAATTGAATATAAATTTTAATAATCATCGTAGAAAAAATTTCTTGTACAGATATCCACTTCACAGCAGAGTGAACTCAAATATCGAATAAAAAATGTCTTTGCGTCTGTAAGTGTGTTTGTGCGTGTATATGTATGTGTGCGTGTATACTAGGGTGGCCCTTAGTTTTCAACTTTCTAAAAGTTTAACTCCCACCCCCCTATCTTGTTCCAATAAACAAAAAAATGATCTGTGCAAAATTTTAGCTCAATCGGACAACTGTTAGGTGACCCTCATCGACCATGAAGTTTTGAAATATTCGCCTGGAAAGTCATTTTTTCAGAAAAACATTTTTTTTTTTTAGTTATTTTATTTGTAATCATTTTTGTAAGCACTAGTAATGGAAATTAATGCGAGTTTTCATTAATTTAATTAGCATTAGCGATTAGCAAATTTAATCTAAACGACTGCCAAACATTAGTGTTGCACTGGGATGGAAAGCTGCTCCCAGGACTCACAGGTGTTGAAAAGATTGATAGACTGGCAATAATAGTAACTTTACAAGGCAAGGAGCAATTGTTGGTAGTCTCTGAAAACCAAACATCTTCAGGAGAAAATCAAGTTATGGCTGTTTACCAAGCAGTGGAGAAGTGGGGTATAAACAACAAAATTCAGGCACTTTGCTGTGATACGACAGCAAGCAACACAGGTCGAGTAAATGGTGCCTGTACAAATTTAGAGAAATTGTTCAACCGTGACCTGTTGTACCTCTCATGCCGTCATCACATTTTTGAGTTAGTTTTGAGGAGCTGTTTCAACTCACTCATACTTCTGGTCCAGTCATTGCGCTTTTCGAAAGATTTTAAACGTTTACATAACTGGTAGTAATGAAGTGCCTGATGATGTCCTCTCTACCATTCATGGATTTCTTGAACAACACCTTTCTACGCAGAAACAACAGCTAGATAATTACCGAGAATTGTTGGAGTTAACGATGATCTTTCTTGACGGTATTCCAAAGAACGGGATATCGTTCCGTATGCCAGGAGCTGTAAGTCATGCTAGGTGGATGTAAAAGGCAATTTATGCATTCAAGATATACATGTTTAAAGATCAGTTTCAGTTATCTCACAGAGAGAAGAATTCTTTAAGAAGAGTATGTATTTTTCTTGCTCGAGTGTATGTTCGAGTCTGGGTTCTGTCATCAGAAGCAATTAAAGCACCTTATCATGATTTGCTATTCACGCGTCAATTGATAAATTATCAGGATATTGACACAGAATTCGGCAAGGCTGCTGCAAAAAAAATTTCCAACCATCTCTGGTACTTAGTTACCGAAACTGTGGCATTATTCTTATTTGATGAAAATTTACCAACAGCGGTTAAGGCAAATATGGCTCAAGTTATGCTGGAAGCAGACAAAGATGAAAAAGAGGAAGAAGAGAAAAATGAACTGAAGAGGTACATTCTGCATTAAAATGATTTTTCTTCCTTTACAACGATTGAGTTTTCGTCTTTTGTAGCTCCTGGTACAAAAGCTCTCTTCACGAGATTTTCTATCTGCACCGATTTCCTCAACAAAGACCCTTCAACATGGAAGGATGATCCTGGTTATAAAAGTGGAATTGAAAAACTTGAGAAGACAGTTTTTGTGAATGACGTTGCAGAAAGAGGTGTCAAACTCATTCAAGACTACAATAACATTCTTACAAAAGATGAGACTGAGAAACAATTTGTTTTACAGATCGTTGCCGCAAACCATAAAAAATATCTAATTTCTACTAAATCTCTCTTAGGAAAAAATAATGTTCAATGTTCGTTAGTTCACATTATGTTTTGATTCTATAGAAATTATTGTTGTAAATAAAAACGCGTTTCGCCTATAGAAGTTGTGTGCGTTATTAAGAAAAGCTAATATTTCTTAAATATTTCATGTTATTTCAGGAATTTTTTTAATTAACTTTTGGGAAATTTTATTCAGAATCTTTTTAAATAATTGCTCGGGTTGTCTGGATGTGTCTACATAAATTTCTCTAAGAAGAAAAAAGAAAATGGTCGAAATAGGGAAGAATATACCGCTTTTCAACGGAATTAATCATAGCGTATATTATGTTCCAACTAAAAGGCGTTTGAGGGTCGCCTAGCAGTTGTCCGATTGAGTTGAAGTTTTGCACAGTCCGTTTTCTTGTTGATTGGAACAGGATTGGGGGGTGGGAGCAGCACAATTTTAACTTTTGGAAAATTACCTATAGTTAAGGGCCACCCTAGTGTATACCGTTTCTTGTAAATACGATAACTTCTGTTAAACTTAAAATATTTAAATACAATTTGGAGCATATGTAAAACAGCATATTACAATAATCCCTATTGAAATTGAGCCATATCTGTAATACATGGTGATAACCAGAGACCTACAGACCTACAAACTCTCACATAATAATAATCTTATTAAAAATACTATGTTCCATATTTCCAATAAATTTATAATAAAGTTAGAATACAGTCAAAAGATTTGCAATTCATTACGGAACCATAACAGATATGAAAAAAATTAATAGAAACATTATTGTAGAAAATTTAGTCAGATTTAATTTTGCATATAGTGAACGTTCATTGACAGGGCTATTTACGTTTTTTTGCTGCTGCTTTCTGTTCCAATGCGAGTCAATTTCTTCGATCGTCTAGGGCTCGCTTCCATCTACTATTGGCGTTTCGCACGGAAAGAAGCATTTGTTTCGTTACACCGAGAGCAAAAATACCACCAGCAGCCATTACTGAATCATAAACAAGACGCTGAGCCACGATAGAATCTTCCTTTAAATTTTCTACAAGAATGTCACCGTTGATCGAAAACCCTTTTTCGAGAGTAGCATTACCATGAGACAAAGTAAGGAATAGCTTGACAACTTTTCTAAGATTGTCAGTCTCTGAGTTATTGCTCAAAAGAGACATCCAGAAATCATCCAATCTTTCTTCCTTGGAGTAAGCTTTCAGTTCACTGATAACTCCATCTTG
This sequence comes from Rutpela maculata, assembly GCA_936432065.2. Lineage (NCBI taxonomy): Eukaryota > Metazoa > Arthropoda > Insecta > Coleoptera > Cerambycidae > Rutpela > Rutpela maculata. Next base: position 359,685,640 of record OW386285.2, read on the forward strand.
AGGGGTCTATACTCTCTATCAGCATGCTGAATTACATTGGTATTAAGCAAGTTAGCATTCAAAAGAATATCGAAAGCCATAGTTAGTTGCTCTCCTATTGTGTCTTTTGAAAATGCTACCTTGTAGGGATTCAAAACCATGAGTGCCTTAGGGTATTTGAGGGGACATCTTTCTAATATTTTAAAAACCAAGAACTGGAGACAGGTCCGACATTCTTGACGGAACATCAGCACATCCTTATCCATTTCCGTAAAGCAGCCTGGGTGACGTACCCAAGATCTCTATTTCACACTTTTCAAATTTATATACAAGTTCTTAGACTTTTTCAAGACATCCACCTTATGCAAAGGAGTAGAAGACAATACGTCAGCTTTTACAAACTTCTCCATGCAAGTCTTCAGGATGTGCAAGAGACCATCATCAAGAAAGGGGGCCAAAGGTGTAATCTGATTGAAATTCTCTCAAAAATGGTTCCAGATCTTCAGCAAGCGATTGGAAAAATGCAAGTTTTGCTGGTAAAAGATTATCCTGTTTAACTTTTGTGACTATTTTGAAACTATTACGTGATGGCTCATCATCAGTGCCACGAACAGAACTCACGTGCTGTTTTAAGTGGGGTAATAACGACTGAGCTCTCTTTGCTATATTAATATTTTCAAGCCAACAAACAGCGAACAATTTCATTGGAAACTCTGAAGATCCAGTCACTGCAGTGAATAAACCAGGACGAACAGGGCTGTCTTTAAATAAATAGTAGAAAGTTATTCTTGATAAAAAGTTTTGCATGGCCTAAAACCCAAAATGAAATAATCAGATATCAATTTTTTCCAGTCGTATGCCAGGTTTGTCGAAAAATGTAAATTTTGCTCAAGAGTAAAGTACCTTTATTTATTACAATATCGATAATCGTTATTAAGAAAAGTTGATCCTAATTGATAACTATGGTCAGATATCCAATATAATCCATCTACCACGAAGAAACGATGTTTAATAATTTTGGAGTATAATATCTGCTTTTTCATGGTAGATGGATAATATTGGATATATGACCGTAGTTTTCAATTAGGATCAACTTTTCTTAATAACGATTGTCGATATTGTAATAAATAAAGGTACTTTATTCTTGAGCAAAGTTTACATTTTTCCACAAACCTCGTATACGACTGTAAAAAATTGATATCTGATTATTTCATTTTGGGTTCTAGGCCATGCAAAACTTTTTCTCATAAAACCAATAATAAAAAAGTTTCCCATATGGTGCCGACTTAGTTGGACACACTGTATATTCTCATATTACTGGGTAATAAAAACAAACATATGAGGAAATACAGTGTAGTATAAGCTACCCCGTATCTTGCGACTGAAAATATACCTATAGTTATTAGCCGACGTTTGCAGTTCCCGATTACTTTTTGAAATTCCCGTCTTTTTCCCGGTTGGACTAAATCCCTGTCATTTTCCCGGTTTTCCCGATTTTCCCGGTTGGTAGACACCCTGTGAAGCCAATTTTGGACAAAAAAAATTATCGTGTCAGTTTGACTCTAAAACACCCTTTTATCTCCTAGGGGTGGCAGAGGGAAACTGACACTATAGAAAACTTTTTTGCTCAAAATAAGCTCAGCACATCAAAATACTTCAGAAAAGTTTGATCAGAACCTTAGGACAAGACTTTTTTATGTCCCTTTAGGGTATTAATGTATTTTTTTTTATCCCAAATTGGCTTCAGCACGTCAAAATACTTCAGAAAAGTTTGATCAAAACCTTAGGACAAGACTTTTTTGTCCCTTAGTATAATTCTTTTTTATCCAAAATTGGCTTCAGCTTGTCAAAATACTTCAGAAAAGTTACATCAGAACCTTAGTACAAGACCTTTTTTTTTACCTTTTTAGGGGATGAAACGGGTGGTAGACAAAAATTGATGCGATAGATTTTTTTTTTAATATCAGAATCGGTTTCAGCATGCCAAAAAACATAGGATAAGATGGTTCTGGTCAAAAGTGCAGCCCATTTTTTTTGTCGACCAGTATAATTATTGTTGTGTCATTGAAAAATATTTTTTGTATCATGGAAAACCTGGAAAATTTAGGGAATTTTTCCAGCTACGTAAAGTCTGAACCCTGTAATATATTTTATTGTCCATATTACACCACCTTCAAGTTGTAGAGGCCTGAACATAATATCTCAAAACATCATTTAAGTTTTATTTTTGGGATATTCTTAGGTCGAATTTAAATCCACATTTTTTGAGAAAAAAAATAGATATCGATATGCGGTTTTCAGGATTTAAGAGATAATTTATTTGTGAAACAGCGAGTTTTGTCTGATTCTTTTATTTTGAAGCACGGTATTATCTACAGAGTGTGAAAGAAAGGTGTATTTTTTTTTACCAAACTTTATAACTTCCACACAAAATATGTTATATTTTTTTGATGCACTCTTTTTTAGTCAGTGGTTTATTGGGAAAAAAGCAATTTCTCAAATGTTCTGTTATTTTATGAGATACCGAATATTAAAGTAATTTCTACAGGATACCGGAACAATTGATTCACTTAATAATAATTGATATTTTAATGCACGAATATTAACACTAAAAAAGTTTTATTGTAATGTGCAAAAATTTTATATATTTTGTACAACTATTTATTACAAAGCGTTTAAATATATAAGTTTATTTATGGTGAGGTATGTCACATTTTAATATGCAAAACAATAATTTTAATTTTAATGCTCAAAGTATTTATAATAATGCGCGCTTCATCATACCCAATAATAAATATTAATTTCTATTACCTTAAAATGCCGATGGCATCTGAAAGAGCTGCTAAAATGGTATCCCGAAATTTCTTCAGTGATTGATATTCGTCTAGTCGTACATCAGAATTTGTGAGGACAAGAGCTTTGAGGAGGTAATATTCTTCCTTGAGAATGGACAAACTGTCTAACCTCTGAACCACATGACAACACTAAAAAAAAAATGTATATGTAATTAATATACATTTATATGGAGTATCATTGAACACAGTTACAAAATTTTTGCAGGCACGATTATTACAAATTTTCAAAAATAAAAATGATTCATGATCTTCTTTGATATCAGTGGCGGATCTAACCGGGCGGCCAATGAGCAAATGTCACCTGGGCCCCTGTGCAAAAGGGCCCTCAGGGCCCTTATACAGGTTATGAATGAATGCTTTATTATAATAATAATTAGTTCTCTTGGGTTAATATACATTTTCATGGAGCATCTTTGGCACAGTTGCAAAAATTTACAAGACCAAATTTTCAGAAGTAAAAAAAAATCACACCTAATTTCTTGATTACTCATTGTGATAATAATTTGTTCTGATAGGTTAAGAAACATTTTCATGCAACATCTTTGAGTACAGTTGCAAAAATTTTACAAGGATTACTAAAAGTGTGCGTATTTTAACTGTTTAAAAAAGGACTCAAAAAAATTGTGGGATGCAGCCAAGAAACTTAATGTAACTCAGTTACCAAATTTCCAATTGCCTACAAATTTAAGGAACCCGAATTTGTTTAATGATTATTTTATTTCCGCCTCAAACTTGCCTTCAACATTAAGCGACAATACTCTAAACTATTATGAAAATAATATTCATCCAAATTTTGAGAGTGAACTAGAATTTAATTTAATAGTGTCATTATTGAGAATAATTAACTCCATAAAAACTAATGCTAGTGGGGTGGATGGTCTCTCAATAGTTGATATTAAAATGTGCATATCGTACTGTGTTCCGCATATACTGCATATAATAAACCAAGTAATAATTCAAAAAAATTTTCCTGCATTATGGAAACACGCATTGGTTAAACCTATTGCCAAAAACAATAATCCCACTGATTTTTCTGATTTTAGGCTAATCAGCTTGCTATCTGTTATATATCTAAAATATTAGAGAGACATATTTATAACCAAATCATTGAGTTCTTAAATAAAAATAAATTAGTTTCAAACATACAATCGGGATTTCGAAAAAATCATTCCACATCAACAGCGTTAACACATTTAGTTGAAGATTTTCTTAGAAACATTGATGGTGGAAAATGTATATGTTTGGTACTGATAGATTTTTCAAAGGCCTTTGATACCTTAGACCATTCTATGCTATTGGCAAAACTTCATTATCTTGGTTTTTCTAAATTTGCGACAGATTTCATGAGTAATTACTTAAATGGGAGAACACGAACTGTGGTTATAGATGATGATGGTACTCGAAATGTGTCACGTTTGCAAAACTTAAATACAGGTGTTCCTCAAGGTTCAATCTTGGGACCACTGTTGTTTACCTTGTACGTTTCCGATATTTCAGATGTAGTCGCCAGTTGTCAACTACATCAGTATGCAGATGACTCGCAAATATACAAATCTTTTAATTTCCCAAGAGTGGCGAGATGTTTTAACTCGAATAAACCAGGACTTAAAAAAAATTTCTGAGTATTCTTCTAACCAAAATTTAAAACTAAACCCTGAAAAATCGAAAGTAATGCTAATAGGTCGCATTAAAAAAATTATCAGAAGTTTCATTTGATGTTAATTTAAATAATAAAGTCCTTCCTGTTGTAAATGATACAACGTTGGTTGGTTGGTTAGACTCAACGTTAGGCTTTGAAAACCATATTTTATTCAAATTGAAATTGAAATTCGCTTACAGTCGATTGAAAAAATTATACAGTTTTGCGAAAGACATATCTAGAGAGTGTAAATCAAAATGTTGTGATTCCCTCATATTATCTTTAGTTGATTATGGTGATGTTGTATATGGAAAGTTATTATCAGCGACAGCAAAAAAGAAAATTAAAAAACTTCAAAATTCATGTATGCATTATATTTACACTATCCCATATAGACAACATATATCACCACATCTAAATAAACATAGCATATTAAACATGGAAAATCGCAGACGTTTACACATGCTCACACTTATATGGCGAATAATTCATAATGACGAACCTCAGTACTTAAGAAATAAGTTAACTTCACGAGATCACTTGCATAATACAAGATACATACAAAATTTTTTGGTGCCTCAGCATAAAACTGCGATTTTTCAAAGTTCATTTACGTGTTTTGCATCTCATCTTTGGAACAAACTTCCAAATGAATGTAAACAATATAAATCAAAACAAAGATTTATTAAAGTTGTCAAAAATTACATTTTAGCTGATCAGAGGCAGGAGACTTGATGCTGCGTTGTGGATGCGCATATATTTCTTTTTTTTCCGATATAATTTTATCTACTTTTAACCTTTTTGCTTCGCTTCGTGGAGTCTGCCCGTTCCTCTTGTCTGCTCGCATGTCTGAGTGCTGCTGTTGTTATTATTGTTGTCATTATTATAAAATATAACTTTGTTAGATTACAATTCATTACTGAATATTAAAAAATAAAATAATTATTTTTTATAATCTTACATTTAGGTTATTTGTATTTGGGCAAATGGAAGAAGAGCTCTACAGTTCAATTTGTACCATTTTTACTTTGAGTAAAATAAATGTATTATTATTATTATTATTATTCTCCGAAATTAAAAAAAAAACAAACAAAAAAATTCGCACAATCTATTTTCTTGGTTATTCATTAATATAATAATTTGTTCCCATGGGTGGTTAATATATATTTTCATGGAGCATCTCTGAGCAGAGTTTTAAAATTTTAACAGGGACTAATTTTTCTAAGTTTTTAAAAAATTCATATGATCTATTTTCTTGGTTAAACATTAATATAATAGTTTGTTCTCATAGGTCAATATACATTTTCATAGAGCATCTCTGAGCACCGTTACAATTTTACTAAGGCCAATTTTTCAAAATTTTGAAAAATATATTTTTTTCAAGTTTCACACAATCTATTTTCTTGGTTAATTATTAACATAATAATTTGTTCCCATGTTTACATTTCGCTCGGGTGCAGAACATAAAAAAAAAGTGAAAAAATTTTTTTTCATCCATTTTTTCAAAATTTTGAAATTAAATCAAGCTAGGAAAAAATAAAAAATACAGATGAATAGATCACGTATTTATAAACAAAAAACGTGCTAACAAAATTTATTGTTAAAGCCACGGTTTTCCCAGAAAAAAATAGTCAAGTGTAACGTTATAACTCGGAGCGAGATCCATGCGTGCACGCGCTTGAATACGCATGACTGTGACACTGACGCACTGAATTACATGTCACTAAATCAGAATTTGTTCAATCCATGAGTGTTGGTTCATTTAAAACATGGAAATTGTAGCTTTATGATGCTTTTTTGTTTCAAACAATACAAGCAAAGGATGGATGGGGAAAATATGCATATATATATTATTACGCCCGAACTCAATACTCGCAATAAAAAATATAGAAAAAAAATAAAAGCTCTTCAAAAAAATTCTTTCTTCATTGAGAACTGTTAAAAAATATGTACACTTCATGATTACTATGGTTTATTAAGTTGTAGTAACGTGGATTCAAAAAAAGTACATCTCAAATCGTTTTAATTTAATTGCTTGATGATTTTCTTGATAAATATGTATATTGGAGGCTGTAACTTGCTGAGAAATTGACCCATTGGAAAAAATAAAATATCACTATTTCGGAAAAAATGTATACTTTTCGAATGTTCGAACACAAATTCGTTTACTTTTATGCATTTTTTCGAAAGTATGATTAATCATATCATAAGAAACTGCGATTGTCACGATCTTATACTTATAACTATGAAAATATCTGATTGTTTTGAATATAAATTCTGGAACTTTAGCTGAAATGTGGATAGATGTATCTGTAATAAATACAATACAGTAAAGGCACGTAAAAATTCATGCGAGCGATTCAGCAGCTATGTGTGGTGTCTGTGTATGCGTTCATAATTATATATTTTCCCTCCAGACTCACTATTTATCCTCTTAGTCACTAAAAAAATGTTAAAAATGTGTAATCAGAAAGAGAAAAAAGCTTTATTTTACTTGTTAGAACTGCTAAGAATTTTTAGAGGTTCCGTAGTATGCATTTAACTGTGCGCGCTTGGCCGAGCAGAGTGACAAAGTTACTTCATTATTTTTTTCCGGGAAAACCGTAGCTTTAGCGATAAATTTTATTAGCTCAGAAACATGAGGTCTACCCACCCGTATTTTTTGTTTTTTTTTCTAGCCTGATTTAATCTAAAAATTTTGAAAAAATTGGTAAAAAAAATTTTTTTTCATTTTTTTTTTTATGTTCTGGATCCGAGCGGAATGTAAACTTTTCAGGAATTATTCTATACACTTTCACGAACTTATTAAAAAAAAATTATTCGGTTTGCAACTTTTTGTGGGTTTCACTATAAAACGATCTCTGTCATCTGGGCTAAAAGGGGCTAATTTTTTAAAATTTTGAAATATTTAAAAAAATTCACAATCAATTTTCTTGGTTAATAATTGATATAATAATTTGTTCACCTATTTTAATGGAGCATCTCTCAGCATGGTTACAAACATTTTACAAGGGTTAATTTTTCTAAATTTTTAAAAATAAAAAAAAATTAAATATTTCACAAATTTTCAATTTATATTTTCTTGGTTAATAATTAATATAATAATTTGTTCTCACGGGTGGTTAGCACAAATTTTCAAGGAGCATCTTTGAACATAGTTACAAAAATCTTATAGGGGCACACGATTTATTTTCTTGGTTAAAAATTAATATAATAATTTGTTCTCATGAATGGTTAATACTCATTTTAATGGAGCACCTCTGAGCGCAGTTACAAAAATTTTACAAGGGCTAATTTTTCTAAATTTTAAAAAATAAAAAGAAAATGTAAAACAATTTAAAAACTTTCTAAATAATTACTATTGTAAGAGTTTGTTTCAATGTATTTCAACCTTTTTTCAAAAGCTAACATTTTAAATTTGACATGTATACTGGACTTAATTATGAGAATAGTAGGTTACGTTTACAAACTGATGATTGGTAGGTAAGTAAATTACTTATCTTTTATAAAACCTATTACTTATTTATTTATTTAGGATACAACTATCCAGACAGATAAACATCCAATTATAGCATAGGAGAAAACAACAATGTTACAGAAATGTATACAATAAATACATACATGCTTAAACAACATTTACGTAGAATAAATTTAAGTTTAGATACAATACAATTTTTAATCGATGTACAAAATATATCAACATCATCTTCCCACATAACACTTTGTACTTAGTATGTACAAGTACATACTAAGTACAAACTGTGTTATGTGGATTGTAATGTCCATAGTTTGAGCACATCGAATGCAAAGGTGAATATTTGAGTAAATTTATGTGAGGCATATTTAGATAAAAGGAACATGTAATTTAACATAACTGCTTAATTCAGGGCAATCTCTCTGATTGTTTATAATTTTATGTAAGAATACAACCAAGAAATAGCCACGGCGGGACTCCAAATCATGTATATGATATCTGTTCAATAAATTACTTTAAGGCATCCTCTTGCAGAGTAAATACCATCATTTTTATACCAACGATATTTACAGAAAGTTCTTTGCGTTTTCTCAATGCAAGTTTATGTATCGCGTATTCTGGACTCTAGATTATGGAAATATATTTTAACTTTGACCTGACAAATGCGTTAAACAGCAATATCAGAGTATTATTGTCTACAAATTCTTTGGTATTTCTAATTATAAAACCTAAAGGTACGAACATGCCGAAGATGCCTAGCAGTTCAGTGAGTAGTTCACCACCGCAGCCGCTAACTCTATGAAAATGTATATTAGCATCAATTTGTAAAACAAACCCGTACATTTAAATGGGACCACATATACCGATGATGCTAGCCTGCTAGTTCACCACTGCAGTCGCTAACTCGATGCTATCAATTTATAAAACAAACATGTACATTTAAATGGGACAGGAAATGTACAGGTTTGTTTTGCAGGGCACTAGTACAACAAGAGTCACATAAGTAAAAGCCATATTAATGTGTAGATGCAACTTACTTTTGTCACACCATGTATAAATTTGTTGCAAATCTTTTTGTAAGGTGAGGCAATCATCTAAGTTATTAATAGCAGAATAAAGCTTACAGTCGTCAGCATACAGCAGAGTGCTATCTTTGAACTCATCGCTAATGTCATTTACAAGTATTAAGAAAAATGGGAGTACAAGAACAGATTCCTGTGGAACACCAGACGTAGCCGTTATTTCGTCAGACTTGAAACCACGGTACTGTAAGGGAAGTTTCATGTCAGACAGGTAAGAATAAAAAAGTTAATAAATTTTTCCGTAAGGCCAATGTTAAACAGTTTTTGTAACAAAATATCATGATCAAGTGCGTCGAAGGCTTTAGAAAAGTTGGTATATATGACATCAACTTGAACCCCTCCATCCATCGTCTCTGCTATAAATTAAGTTAAGCAAGCTAAATTTGTAACTGTCGCCGTACCAGCAAGAAATCCATGCTGATTAAAACAAATTTGGGATTTAACATGAAAATATAGGATATTATAGAGAACACTCAAATAATTACATAAAATTACTTGCCCTGTAATTGGTTCTTTTGTACTGTTGGACAAATGTATTGAATAAATAAAATGACAATTGGTCTATAGTTCTCAACAGCCGATTTAATTATTGCCTGATCATGCAAAACCATAATAAGCATTGCGGTCGGTGCTCTACTCATTTTAGACGATATTGGAGATTTTGATGTCTCGATATTAATAATTTTAAATCGACAATGATCAAGCACTTACTACCCTTAATATTGAAATACCTTATGAACCAGTGTTTAAAAAGGTGTCATAATGTCATGTCTTGTGTAAAACATATTAATTTTTCCTTATTGCATAAATAGGAACCATTAATTCTGCATCTTTGCGCACACCTAAGGATTACTAATCATAACTATACCTTAGCTAGGAAAGGAAGATAGTGATGAATTGAACTGTCAATAGTGTCAAGTGCCACATGCCATTGAGTGACGTTGATTTGATCAGCTTTTGTCAAAATTATTTTGAATTACACCCCCTCCAAATTTAAATTGCAATAGGATCTGTTTTACGCACTGATCACGTGCAATTATTACTATCCTCCTTTCCCGGCTAAGGTGTAATCTAAGCTAGTTTCTTACCGTCTGATACAATTCTATCGCTCCGCAATCCCTAGATTGCTTCTCATCTAAAGTAAAATCGGTGGCGAACTTCAACCGTGACAAACCCATAAGTGGCATACTCCGAAATGCCAATGTGAGAGTAAGTATTTCTGCCCATGTGCTTTGCAACAGACGCATCTGGTCGTTTAATAGTAGATCCGTGAAGCCGGGTATCTGTTTGGCCCAACCGATGATCCCCACCAGTTCTCTATCGTACAGGTCACTAAGTATTGAGAGGGTCCGATGCTTTGAGTCTTCCAACGTCGTGTTGATATCTAAGCAGTCGGGCTCACAAGCTGCCAACACTTCTAACATTTTTATATCTGAAATTGTTTAGGTATGAATATCATCAGAAAACTAAGAGAATTATCATTGCCCGCCAAAGATGAAGACGAGCTTGAAACACAGTAAAAAGAACAGCTGAAATTCGGTACATGATATTTTCAAAGTAAAAATTCTAAGGGTAGTTATTTACTGTCACGAGGATTTTCGCAACGCGTTCAACATATACGTCCTAAAATTACACCTTTATTACAAGAATACTGCTTAATGAAGTAAAAAAAAACACATTTTTGAAATGACCGCGTTAAAAGAGAATTTTTCAAAAAAATTTTGATTTTGAAATTAAAAACCATGTTATGCACTAAATAGTACAGAGTTAGCTTCATTTTGCATTCCTTTTTTTTATCTATTAATTAGGAAACTGTCAAAATTCATGAACTTACTACTCTCTTTTAAAATCAATAACCAAAGATGATACTCACTATTATTAAATTAAAATGAATATAATAAGTACTAAAAATGTAACCCAATAGGAATTAAACATTTTGATACATTTTTGAAGATAAAGCAATATTTTAAGTAAAACTGAGTTTATCTAAGAAGTATTTTTTTTATATCATTCAGAAGTACCTGTTTAAAAAATAAACCTAAGCATCTGACCTGACAGCTTACACCTTCTTTGAAATGATTTTTTAAAAATATTTTACGTTCATTCTGACGGCGATATGATGGTTTCTATAAAGTTGCGTCTATGAAATATCAAATTTTCTAGCTTCCCGCGCAAAAGCATATTCGTAAAATCAGAGTGCAATTTCACTTCATTCTACGAAAAAAAAAATATACCATTTTTTTCTTAAAAATCCTGTTAAAAAAATTTTTTTTTTGTTAGATCAATACTTCTCGAGATATTTAACACGTTCGCTGTGACCTGACCTGGCCTGATCTGACAGTACCCTGGTGCTAACCCGGTATTTTACTTTCTTAAATGATGATATTCCAGAAAATGCTTCTATAGCTGACAGATAACAAGTTCCTATACAAAGAAGGGTTCAAAGGGCAATGACGCATATATAAGTCACGCGCATTAAGCACTATAATTATAAAAATAAATAAAAACAACAGTACTGAGCTACGACTGAAGCATACGGTTCAGATGACACATCTATAATTCACGTGCACACGGCGGCTATAGCTCATGACTCATTAATGAGTCGTGCACAGTGAACGTGTTAAGAGAAACAGAATTTTCAAAATTCAAACTCATTCTTTTCAATGAAGCGCCCCCTATAGATATAAATATTTTAAATTTTTAATAACATACTTTGAATGTACCTTATGCCAAATTTCAGCCATTCTTTTTTTACAGGCTAAAACTGGACTATCACTTGAAGAGACATTAAAAATAAAAATTTAAGATGATAATATATAAAATGATTACCTTCTAAAAGTAACATGGGCCTCTGCGCAGAAACGACTTGTACTTGATATGGACTGTCTGGATTTCTCCTATATTTCTGCCTTCCGCCCCTAACCCTATCTAATCGTACGCCCTCTTTCAGCATTCCTGACCTGAGACACTTCCGAAACCTGCAAGCCTGACATGCTTTTCTTCTCCTTTTGTTTATTTCACATTCTCCAGATGCTGGACACGTGTATTCAATATTACCTGCAAAAATAAAAGTTTTTAAAACTACATCTAAGAAATGCACACAAATACACACTTTCATGTGATTATATGTTTATAGTTTTTTATTTAATTTTATTTAACAAATCTACATAAAAGGAATTTTCTAGAGCATAATGGTAAAAGCACTGGTAGGAACTTGATAAATTGTTTCGCCTCTAAGGCGAGTAGTGAAACTGAAGTAATTGAAATAGAAAAGATAAAAAATTTATATCTCATAAGAAGTTCCAATGTGACAAAATAATAAATGGTGGTGTGTTGTGAAAACTTACCTTGTATTGTCCTTTTAAAAAATGCTTTACATGCTTCACAGGAAGCTACACCGTAATGAAAACCTGAGGCAACATCACCACAAACAAGACATAATCTTCTAGGTGAATCTTCTTCTTTCATTTCACCCTACAAAAAAAGGTTTTAGTTACCATTTTTTACAAATTTCTCAGTCTTATATCCGCCTATATCGCATAATTAGGAATCAATCACCAACAGTGTTTACTAAATAATTATTATTTTATTTGATATATACCATAACTAATAATATCGCCATAATATGTCACTATTTTAAAAGTTGCAATATTTGAAATTGTCATTTAATGACGATCACAAAATTGTGATTTGGTAAAAGCAATCTTAAGAAAGTAAATATCCCAATTTGATAAAAAAAAAAACAGGAAACTGTAAAATTACCAGTAGAACTTACAGGCATTTTAGCTTTTTGTTATTTTGACTGATTAGGGCTTTCTTTTTAACAATTTTTAAGGAGAATATTGAAAAATCAAAAAGCAAGCTATCTTCTGCACCACAATATAACCAAATCACAACATTCGAATGACTCTTAGCAATGGGGAACAATCCAAGTCAGTTCTTAATATATCCGACAGATGGCACCATGCGTACTCGGTTTAGTCATTCTGAACCTGTCATATAATATAATATAACCTAGAACGTTCATTCTTAGGAAATAAATGTTGGAACACTTTTGTACACAGCAACATGTTTTCATTTTATAGTACAGTACCTAGTGGTAAAAAATATGCAAAACTTCGGAATAATGTCATATTGAACGGATTTTGTTCATTTTTGGCAGTATAATAGTAAATGTTTCACAGAAAAGTTTCCAAAACTGTGCGTGGGCTTGCTAATTTATAGGGGGTGGATGCCACCCCTTCTCAGGGGGTGGCACTTAAAAAATATATATATTTATTGGAACTGAAAAAGAATCAAATTTTAAGAAGAAAATAAGGTTCTATGCAATTTTTCACATATATACATTGATAGTTTTTAAGTTATCACGACTTCGAAATTGCGATTTCAGCTTAAAAAAAGGTATTTCCAAAAGGCTTTCGTCAAGTATCTCGAAAAGTATTGCTTTATCGAAAAAATGTTAAAGACTAATAACAATTGATGTAGGATTAATCATTTCGGAGATATTTAAGTTTATATTTGGCATCCAAGTGTTTATAAGATACCGTAAACCGGGGTAACTTGATTACGATTTCGGGATATTCCTTGTTGCCCCTAATTTGTTAATTTAATTTAACGAATTCTGATTGTAAAAAACATTACTTTGGGCCTAAAGGAGAAGAATCTGATAGTGCAAAAATGTCAAGTTGCTCTAGTTTTTGAAAAAAAAATTTTTATAGGTCATTTTCCAAGTTACCTCTTTTTGGGGCTACTTGAAAAATGCTTGATTTCGTCTCTATTTTTCAAGTTAAACACTTCTAGGATAACTTGAAAAGTAAATAATAAAAAATACGAGGTACCCTTCAAAAATCACTTTAAACGCATTATTTTTAAGGAAATTATAAGGAATTATGTGTTTTAGTAAAATCAAACAAAGTAAAATAAAAACTTTTATTTAAATAAACAACAGGGTAAATAAATAACATTTCTGAATAAAAACTAAAAGGATACCTATTCTAAAAATAGATAAAAATATGTACCTACCTACCTACCTATTTTACAAGTTACCCCTGAAATGTACCCAAAAAATAAAATGATACGACCCTGGTCTCACAGAATTCTTTACAAGAAAGTTTTGTTAATACATTCATAACTATATAATAAGCACACCAAAAAAAATATTGGCATGCTTTGACTTTCATACACACATCTGCACAGTCAAAAGTATTCAAGCAACAGAAAAAACATGTTTTCTTTATCTGTTTTTTAGAATTATTTACAACAACACAAATGGCCTGTGAACACCAATGAGTATGAAATCGACTAATATGTACCATCAGCTGATTAACTACCAAATATTTTAATTCCACTACTAACGGATAGATGTCAGCACAATTTAATGTGTCATTATGCACACATTTATCAAGTTGCCCTGACTTTTCAAGTTACCCCGTTTTACGGTAATTATTTAGAGTGAGAGTTAAATATCTCAGAGACTGTGACACCTATGTCAAGAATGCTAATAGGTAGAATAATAGGTTGTTAATTAAGCTTTCAACGGTGTTTTAATTTGTTTAAAAAGTCGCCATTTTGTTACTGTAATTAGCCAGTAAATAAAAAAAAGGGAATTTCAAACACTGTTATTCATTAATATATAGCATGACATAGATGCTAAAATTTTTTCGTTGGTATTCAGCACTTTCTTTAGAAAAAATTACAGTTTAAACTATAATAGTGCAGGCAAATCCAGTTTTGAGTATGAACTATCTGGGGACAGCTATTTCTTTATCGAAATGGATAGCTTTATTGATGTAGAATGAGGATATAAAAGTCCCGAAAACTCCCAATGTGAGCTAAAGCCACCATTTAGAAAAAATGGCCGCCAGAACCGTTTCTTTTAGAAGCACATATCTCAGTAACCATTGCTCCGTTTTTAGATTTCTTTTTTTTGTTCTCTTCCCCATTTTATGTACAATCGAAAGTGTTATTACATCTTTGGGCATAAAATAGAAGATAACTGAAGAAAATAAGACTTGAGTTCTTGGAAATATACAAGGTGTCCAGTTAGTGCTTCCTCGGAAGATTGTGCAAAAACGGGTAACTTTATAAAAGAACTTTTTTAACAAAACTTTCAATGTTTTATCTCTACTACAAGGTAAAATTATTTTCAATTATACAAGGTGTCACAAAAAGGAGTTACACAAAAATGTATAATTTTTTTAATAGAATACCCTCTAATTTTTTCGCGCAAGTTAAGCCTCTTAGGGTCCTGAATTACACCTCAAAATTTTTTGCCAATTGGATGCAGAGTTGCCAAGTTATAATTTTTTTCCTGTTTTTTTTTGGCAAATTACAAAAATTTTTTTGACTACCATATCTCCGCGATTTATTAATTGTTTTCTCTAAAAATGTAGGGTGTTATTCGATAATGATGCATATTTATGAAAAACATTTTTGAAATAAATTATTATTATACCGGGTGTCCAAAATATTTGTTTACATTTCTTGTTATTTAATTATTATTTTTCTCAAATTTTTTAAATGGAATGCCTATATTTTTTTACATGGATGAATAAAGCATAAAATTCCCCACATTCTAATATTATACACTTAATTTTTATTTCAAACCGTTTTTGATGTGCTTTTTATTTTAGCATTAAAATCTAGTATGGCTTTGGTCTTTTGTTTTGCGTTTGTTTTTCACTCTATGACATTTCTCTAATGTGTTTAAGATTATCGTGATTAAGCAAGAATGTATGGTCAAAAATATCCCTATAGAAGATGTCCTGATGTGAGGTCTAGAAAATTTGAAAGAACGTTTTGAACCTACTGGAAATTTTGCATATGAAAAGAAGGCGAGACGACGAAATGTATTGTAATGAAGAAAATGAGCTGGCTATAACTTTAGCGGTAATCGAAAATCCTACGACAAGTGTTCGGGAGTTAAGTAGGGATTTAGAGATCAGTGAATCTAGTGTTTCCCTATGTCTTCGTAAAAATAAGTTTCACCCCTATCGAGCTCAGCTGCATCAAGAGCTTTGGGATGTGGATTTAAATCGTAGATTAAATTTTTGCCAGTGGGCTCAAAACCAAATAGGAGAAAATAAAGAATTTTTCAAATTTGTATTGTTCACGGATGAATCAACGTTTCATCGCAACGGGTTTGTGAATATGCACAATTTCCATTATTATGCCAGAGAAAATCCTCATGTTGCACAGAAAAATCAGAACCAGAGTTTAAATGTAAGGAGAGGAATTGTACATGATTATGTTATTCATCCTCGCTTTTTTGAGAGAAATGTGAATGGAGCAGTCTTTTACATTTTACGCAAAATACGTTTCCACACATAATCGAGCATACTCCTGATTACATTACAAATAATATGTGATTACGTCTTGAAGGTGCACTAACACATTTTAGTAGAAATGTTCGTCAGGCCATTAGTAATCAGTTTCCTGAAAGGTGGATAGGAAGAGGAGGTCCAATATTTTAATAAACTGTTAATTAATATCTAATTTATTGTTTTATTAAACTATGTTAGGTCTCATTACATGGCCGCCAAAGTCACCCGACCTGACTTCAGTGGGTTTTTTCTTTGTGATTTGTGAAGTCAGACGTTTATAAAGTAGAACCAACAACTCGAGAATATATGATGGAAAGGATTCGTCGGTGTTTCAATCGTATAAATGTTGATATGTTACACTGTGTAAGGCGCTCATTTATCAAGAGACCTCAGTGTTACCTGAATCAAGATGGTAGACATTTTGAGCTGTTGTTAGGTTAGTTTCAATATCGTGAAAAAAAATTATTGCTCAAGAACCGTTCATAAAAGAAAGTATACGATATCAAAATGTGAGAAATTGTAAGCGTTACTTATCCATTTAAAAAAATTATAGGCATTCCATTAACAAAAAAATGAAAAAAATGTAAAACAAAATATACATTTTAATGCTAAAATAAAGAGCACCTTAATTTAAGCAAAAATTATTTGATATAATCACATCTCAAAAAACGTTTGAAATAGAAATAAAGAGATATTAAAATGTGAGTAATAGTATGTTTTATTCATTCATGTAAAAAAAGTATACCTAGGCATTCCATTTAAAAAAAAAATGAGAAAAACAATAATTAAATATCAAGAAATGTACATATTTTGAACACCCGATATACTAAAGATTTATTTCAAAAATGTTTTTCAGTAAATACCTACATCATTATCAAACAACATCCCACATTTTTAGAAATAACGATTAATAAATCGCGGAGATATGCCAGTCAAAAATTTTTGTAAACTGCCCAAAAAAAAACAGAAAAAAATAACTTGGCAAAATATTTTAGGGTGTAATACAGGGCCCTTGAAGGCTTAACTGGCGTTAAGGAAATACAGGCTGTTCTATTTTAAAAAATTATACTTTCTTGTGTGACTCGTTTTTGTAACACCTTGTATAATTGAAAATAATTTTAAGTTGTAGTAGAGATGAAACATTGAAAGTTTTGTTAAGAAAGTTTTTTTATAAAGTTAGCCGTTTTGCACAATCTTCCGAGAGAACACTGACTGGACACCCTTTATACCTTAATGTACATTATTAAAAATGATTACAATTTTATATATAAATAACTATTACTCCGTTAATATTTGAGTTAGTAACATCGGCCAAAAAACAAATGAAAGCTAATTGTGTGCTCTAGAACTTTTATTAAAATTATTTTTTCAAAAATTGACTAGGAATTTCAGTAGAAACGTCTCGAGTTTACAAAAGTTTAAATTTCCATAATATTTAAATTATTTTTTAATTTCCTAAGTTTATCGTTTAATTTATCGTAAAATATGTAATCATACTTTCTGTAAAATGTGAACTGAGGAATGGAATAAAAAAAAGAAATCTAAAATCGGAGCAACGGTTACTAAGATATATGATTTTAAAGAAAATGTCTCTGGCGGTCATTTTTTCTAAATGGCGGCTTTAGCTCACGTCGGGATTTTTTGCGACTTTATGTACTTATCCTACATCAATAGAGCTATCCATTGCGATAAACAAATAACTGTCCATGCCAAACCCATTTTACACTGAGATTTGCTTGGTCTATAAAGGTATTTTCGATAAAACGTAATTTTTTTTTTCCTTTTCCAAATATCTCAATAAATATTAGTTTTATCGAAAAATAAAGCTCATAAACTGATAATGAATTTCGATTTTTTATTTATCTACATAGATTTAATAGTTTCGGAGATATGAAAGTTTACAAATGGCGTTTATGAGACGAAAAATGCAGTTTAAATGTTAAATATCTCAGAAATTGTGACACCTACGTCACGCATGCTAAGAAATGAAATTAAAGACAATTAATTGCGCTTTCAAATTATTTTTTACTAGTTTCTGTAGCATAAGAGATAAAGAAGTTATGATAGAAAATTGTGCGTATTTATATTTTTTTATTTAAAAAGGTCGCCATTTTGTTACTCTAATTAACTAATAATTTAAAAAAAATAATCTCAAATACAGTTTTTCATTAAAATGTAGCATTACCTAGATGCTCAAATTTTTTTGCTCATTTAAAGCACTTGCTTTAAAAAAAATGAATTTTAAACTTTAAAGGTAATTTCGAAACACTTGGATGCAAAATATAAACTTAAATATCTCCGAAATTATTAATCCTACATCAATAAACAAAAAATATAATTAATTCCCAGTTTGTACTTTGTGTAATTGGTCTGTAAAGTAATACTTTACGAAACACTTGACGAAAGCCGTTTGGAAATATTTTTTTTTAAGCTAAAATCTCAATTTTGAAGTTGTTATAACTTAAAAACTATCAATTTATGTAAAAAATTGCATAGAACCTTTTTTTCTTAAAATTTGATTCTTTTTCGGTTTCAATAAATATATATATATTTTTTAAGTGCCCCCCCCTATAAATTAGCAAGCCCCCGTACAATATAGAAACTTTTCTGTGAGGCGTTTACTATTGTAATATGTTGCAACCCCTTAAAAATTAAGGTTATGTTGGTTACTAAAAAGTAGTAGTATTTGCACCTACTCGAGAAACCTACCAGAAGTTAGTTCTGGTGACATCTGGAATTATCTAGAGAATGGTGGCGTCATCACGGAAAAATCGAGATCTGTCATTTTTAGGTATAAAAGACCGACCGCATTCTCAGCGAGTAGTTCAGAAAGTTCAGAAAGTATAGAAAGTGAGGTTAAGAGTTCAAAGAGAAACAAAGTGATAAACATTGTGATTTTTAGTCAGTAAAGTGTATTTAAAT
The DNA here is from genome assembly GCA_936432065.2 of Rutpela maculata. Classification (NCBI taxonomy): domain Eukaryota; kingdom Metazoa; phylum Arthropoda; class Insecta; order Coleoptera; family Cerambycidae; genus Rutpela; species Rutpela maculata. The sequence goes on from OW386285.2 coordinate 359,704,914, forward strand.
TAACAATAGTATTGTGAAGTATCCAGTAAATATTTAATAAAGTGTGTTAGTGGACAATCTCTTGTTATAATTTTTGGAACCCAAGGATTTTGCAAGGGGTAGTTTCCTAAGGGTGGAAACACGCCACAAATTGGTGTCAGAAGCGGAATTTTATAACAAGAGGAGCTCTGAAGTTGTGCTGGAGTGTTCGAGTTAGCACAGAGGACTCATTTACTGGACATTGTTCGAGGGTTATTTTCGAACAGGAAAATAGTGTTAAGTGCATTTTTGAGACATTGTAGAACATTTTATTAGGACATTAGTGTGATAATTAAATCCTTTGAACTGAGAAGTGATAGAGACACTGAAAAAGACTCATTTAGTGCGTGAAAATTTCTAGAACTTTTCTATTTGGACATTAGTGGAGATTATTAAATTCTTTGAACTGGATAGTGACAAAAGACTCTGGATAAGACTTTTTCGTGCTATTTCGAGATTTGTCTGGGAAGTTCCATTACCGATATTGACGTGACAGTTAAATTTATTTTATTTTAATTTCATCGTATGCCCGTAACAACAAGAAGTATGGCATCCGATAAACAAATACAGGACTTATTCGAACAATTCCAAAAAATGATGGCACAGCAGCGCCAGGAGGAGGAAAAACGGCGTCAAGAAGAAAAAGTCGAACAAGAAAAGCGACGTCAGGAAGAAAAAGAAGAACAAATAAAACAACGTCAAGAAGAAAGGAACAAATTAAAGAAAATGATGGAAGATCAGGAAATAAGACGTCAGAAAGAAAAAGAGGATGAAGAAACAAGACGTCAGAAAGAAAAAGAGGATGAAGAAACAAGACGTCAGAAAGAAAAAGAGGATGAAGAAACAAGACGCCAAGAAGAAAAAGCCGAATTGAGAGAAATTATGGAAGACCTGAAGATACGACAGCAAGAGGAGAAAGAAGAACAAGAAAAACGCCAGGAAGAATTAAGGAAAATTCTGAATGAACAAATGAAAATACAACAGGACGCTATCATTTCCACTACTGAGGAACTAAAGAAAGAAATCAAAGATGATATGGGTAGCGTAAAGTCTGAAGTTTCTGAAGTCAAGACGGAAGTCAGTCATGTAAAAGAGGAAGTGAGTGACATCAGAGGAAAAATGAGCGAGTTCGAAGGAGAAGTGGAGCGACTTAAACGACAATTAAGAGAGAAAGGAGGCCAGCTAGTAACATCATCGGGTCCTCGATTAAAACCTCCCTCCTTTGACGGCCAAAGCTCATGGACGACGTACAAGAGACAATTCGAGGCAGCAGCATCGGCGAATAACTGGGATAACGAGGAAAAGGCTATGGCATTAGTTCTGGCGTTAAGGGGCCAGGCCTCAGAATTACTTCAGACTATCCCAGTGGAGAAACAAAGGGACTTCAAAGTCTTGGAAGCTGCATTGGACTTGAGGTATGGCGATCAACACCTTGTCCAATTATACCAGGCTCAGCTGAAATCCCGGATGCAAAAAGCTGGGGAAAGTTTACAAGAATTTGAAGCTGCGATAGAGAGACTGGCACACCTGGCGTATCCAAGTGCACCTAAAGAATTCCAGGAACAATTAGCCGTGGGGGCCTTTTTAGATGGTATAAGGGACGAAGAGGTCAGGCGAGTCCTGAGACTGACGAGACACCAAAGTAGTAGCGAAGCTTTGGTGCGTGCACTCGAAGTAGAAGCCGCTTACAGGGATACTCCAAGGTCGAGAGTGCGAGCTGTGACTCTCGAGAATCGCAACCAGAAATGAACCAGAACCCCTTGCTGACTGAGATGCAGAAAATATTCACCAAATTATGCGATAAATTGGATGGCCTCGGAAAGCAGAGAAAACAACAAAATAAAGGGAAGCTGAGCGGAGGTATTAAATGTTACAACTGCGGCAAGGTAGGACACATGAAGCGAGACTGTCGACAACAGAATTCGGAGAGTCGAGTAAATGCTGTGAATGTTGAAGAGAAGCAGGAAAACAGTACCAGGGGGGTTGTTCTGGCTAGGGAAAGCAGTGCCCCCAGAGAAATTAAGATTTCCCAGCTTCGAAGAATCGCAAGCAGTCTGTTGTTGCATGGATATGTGAACGGAAGAAAATGTTTGTTTACCATCGACACAGGTACTACGTCATCAATAGTACGGCCAGGATTTATATCGGGCATAAAGATTACCAAGAGGCAAAATGAAGAAGTGATCGTCCGGACAGCTACGGGGGACAGGGCTACGGTTCATGGAGAAGTAGACCTGGGTTTGCAGATTGGACAATTAAGGTTCGACCACAGGGTCATCGTGGCTGACATCACGGATGACTTCATTTTGGGACTGGACATTATGGAACAGTATGGATTTATTGTTGACGTAGGAAAGCGAATGTTAAGGATTGGGAACAAACAATTTATTCTGTCAAAAGTGAACGACCAATGCGAGAAAACCAGGCTGTTGACAACGCAGGCAGTCAAAACTCCTGCATTATACAGAAAACCAGACAAGGAAGATTGCAAGCGCTACCCTCAGGTGAAAAAATTGCCGAACATGGTTAAAGTCAACACTGTCAAGGTCGATCTTCCAGACAGTTGGTCAAAGAAAACTCTGAGGCAAGAGCAATTGCGCGATGTAGAAATCGGACCCATGTTGAGAGCAAAGGAAGGGGGAACGCGACCAGTATGGAAGGATGTTTCCAACAAAGAAGTGGGGCTGAAGGCTTTATGGTCACAATGGGATTCACTTACGGTCGTAGATGGGCTTTTGAGGAGAGCATGGGAAAGCCCAGATGGGAAGCAGGTTGCCATGCGTCTAGTGATTCCCAGGTGTCGTGTACCAGAAGTACTCCAGGAAGCACATAATGAAACATCTAGCAGACACTTCGGCATAAACAAGACATTGAGTAGAGCACGGGAACAGTTCTATTGGGTTAATAGTCGCCAGGATGTGGAGGCCTGGTGTCGCAAGTGTAAAAATTGTGCTGCCCGTGGAAAACCATTTTCGATGAGCAACTACAGAAATGGAAGCCGAGAACAGCCGAAGAATGATCGAGAGCAGATGAACAGAACTAGTAACCGCTTGAAGGCTCGTTATGATCAGAATGCCAGTACAGGGGGATTCAAGGTGGGGGATCTGGTTTGGCTGTACAACCCACAGCGGAAGGAATGGAGATCCCCAAAACTTCAACCTCCTTGGGATGGACCGTATACTGTTATTACCCGAATTAATGATGTCGTCTATCGTATTCAACGAAACAAAAAGTCCAAGATGAAGATCGTACACTTGGATAGACTGGTGAAGTATGTGAAAGAGGCTGAATTGCCTGACCGGGACGTTCAGGCTTAAGGAGGGGGCAGTGTAATATGTTGCAACCCCTTAAAAATTAAGGTTATGTTGGTTACTAAAAAGTAGTCGTATTTGCACCTACTCGAGAAACCTACCAGAAGTTAGTTCTGGTGACTTCTGGAATTATCTAGAGAATGGTGGCGTCATCACGGAAAAATCGAGATCTGTCATTTTTAGGTATAAAAGACCGACCGCATTCTCAGCGAGTAGTTCAGAAAGTTCAGAAAGTATAAAAAGTGAGGTTAAGAGTTCAAAGAGAAACAAAGTGATAAACATTGTGATTTTTAGTCAGTAAAGTGTATTTAAATTAACAATAGTATTGTGAAGTATCCAGTAAATATTTAATAAAGTGTGTTAGTGGACAATCTCTTGTTATAATTTTTGGAACCCACGGATTTTGCAAGGGGTAGTTTTCTAAGGGTGGAAACACGCCACACTATTATACTCCCAAAAATGAACAAAATCCGTTCAATATGGCATTATTCCGAAGTTAAAACCTCTAGTTACTGTACTGTTATATGTTTTTCTAATTAACTTTGTTTATTCAAAGAGATACTGTTCGTATTGACATTGGATATAACATAACCCCCACAGTGCGAACAACCCTGTACGGCTGCTGCACTCTGGCGGAGATAATAAAAAGAAACGTTCCCCATTAGCATAAGAGCTGGTAGCCAAAATGTATGTTCATAAGCACCATTTTTAGACTGGTGACATGTTACCATATCCACAACATTCTGGTCTCTGGATGATATATGTCTGCCAGCTGCATTGAGCAGCAGCATCAGATCAAAAAAGCAAAATAATGTCCAAAAATCAATCAGTATTAAGCAATTTTTAGTGAACTTTTTTAAAAAAGTGGGTTCAATATTTTTTGGAAATTTTTAAAATATTTTTATTGATATTTTTTTTACTAATGTCAGTTTATTACAAGCAAATACATATTTTATTACTCTATAAACAAAACAGTATAATGATATTTTTCCCCCTATCACTACGAAGTCATTTCCGTCCTATCACAGTCATAAACCTAATATTTTTTAAAGAGAAATGCTCCTTCACACCCTTTGCAAGTAAATAAATGGAAAACCACCTACTCACATCAAAAAAGCAAATTCCGAAACAAACAGAAATTATTCATCGATTTGCATGCTGAATTTATACATTTTATTATGTAGTCTAGACCTCATTTGTCTTTCATCATTTTGATATATGTCTGAATTTTTCTCTATGCAACACGAATATGGGAAGTTACCATTTGCAACCGAACACAACAAAACAAGAGAGCAATTTCAAAGTGTTTTGATTGATGACAACAAAAACATTTACAGTGCATTATGTATGCTCTATTCACGTTTGTTTTGAATTACTGCTGCTTGTATTTACTTTAAAAACGACCAATTTAAAAGTTTACTCATTAAAAATATATGCAAATAATTAAAAAAAAAAAAACGAAAAAAAACGATATTTTATCAAAAAATGTATTGAAACTGCAATAACTCAAACAAACAATCGAGAGGCAAACCGCGAAGGAAATCTGGTGTAGACTCAGAAGGAAATCCGAGGAAATTTTAGGCAATCCGAGGAAATCTTAAGGAAATCCGAAGAAATCTTAGGCAATCCCACGAAATCTTTTGCTTTTCGGATTTCTCCCTCCGCTCTTCAAAAATTTTTTTGAACAAAATTCGATCCGAGGAAATCTTAAGGAAATCCGAGGAAATCACGAGGAAATCTGTGTAATCTTCGTCAAAGAGGAAATCTGGTGTACAAAATTTTGGGCGCAAACAATTTAAATTATAACATTACGAAAAAATTTTGCACTTATTACAATACACACTTTAAAATGAGAAGGCTGTCAAAATGGTAACATATATGAAACAAAATGAAGCGAAGTTGTAGAGAATTAAATTCTCTACAAAAAAATCACTAAAAGCATATGTCTATCTTTTATAGAATGTGCAAGGCAAGCTTGCAAAATGTGGCATCGTACAGTTTCATGGAATTTAAACGTGCATATTGCCAAAACAATACGTATATATCGCTGATTACTTTTTTATATAAAATATAATCCTCTACTACTATGTTTCTAGTTTTTTTCATAGTTCTTACCATTTTGGCAGCGTCATTTTAATGTGGATATTGCTTTATATGTATATTAGGTATATATCTACATGGGCAGTTCTACAAAGCATGGTCGATTCATGATATTAGTGACTTACTGATCAAAAATTGGTTCCAGCTACAACCCGTGTCCAATATTCGCTTAGATGAGTCTTACCTTGTTATAATAAAAAACTTGAGCTAAATTACGACAAAAATAAAATATTGGCAGTTTTTACTCCTAAAACTCAAGACCGTCACGCGTAACTCCATACAGGCATACAGTTTGACACTTGTTTTGGCTGAAATTTTGTTACCAGAGAAATGGTTAGTGTCCATCTCTGCTATAATTATTACAAAATATCCAAAATTTGTTGGCAAAATACAACTTTCATGTTTTAAAGTCTAGGATTTAATATATAAACTATTAAAGTCGCGTAACTTGGTTAATACTCACGACCGTCACAGCGCTCATTATTAGTTAATAAGTTGAATGCTAGGACTACCGGCGACTCAGAAACACATCAAAATTTACTTTTCGTTGTGAAATCATGTGAGATACAATAACCAAGTGCTGTTTCCCAAAACATTTTGAATTTCCAGTAATTTATATGGTAAGTCGAATATATGGCCCTGTGCTTTCTTTCATGACCGTCACGTTGTGTATTTTAGCATTTATCAACTTATTAATATCCAAATACGTTTTTATTTTGAGGTATCCAGTACACTGTCTTCTCATAACCTTACTTTAATAATAGCTTAGGATGAATATAATTCTTAGTCATTTTTGTCTAGCGGCCCTCACGACCGTCACATGGCACAAATTAGAGTATGATGGTATTGAGACTCTAGTGATGGTCATGAGAAATTTCATTGGCATTATTCTCCTTCACTCTTGTAACTTTTGAATGGTTGAATGGATTTTTTTCAAATTTGGTGTAGTGATATGGGATGAAATTTCCAATTATATGATGTAAAACCCAACTTCTGACTTCCGGTTTCGAGGCAAATGATGTGAAAATCAAATTTTTTAAATGGGACAACTTGTATATTTTTTCATATTTGGTTCCTACTAGCCATCAAATATTATTTTTATCTTCAAAAATTTGGCACAACCTCAGCCAGCAATTACACGACCGTTTTACGAATTTCACAACCATCTCATGCCACTCACGACCGTCACGCGTAACTCCCAGTACCTCATTCACAGTTTATCTCATTAGGACCATTGTCCTTTAAATTATGAACAAAACTGGTTGTCGGTAACATTTAGACACAAAAAGGTAATTTGAGTCAATACAGTTAACTAAATTCCGAAAGTATTAGGCTCAAATATGAAAGAAACAGATACTTCTAGTTACATCACTTTTTATTTTATTCGTGGGTATTATTACGACCAAAATTTTCTCTAATATCTTGTAGGACATATTTTTCACTTCAAAACTTTTTCATAATCCATTTAGCATATTTATATTAATACACAGCACAAATATAAATGTGACGGTCGTGTGTTTTGTTATACGTTTCACTAAGGAAAAACAGCTATAACATTTTAGTCACGGGAAAAATGCTGGTGCCACAAGGCATACCTGAAAAGTAGACACTTTAACCATTTCAAAAATATATGCCATCAATAGATTCCTGACATTTTATTTTTTAACATTGTCAATGTGAAATCGACTATGCTTTGTAGAACTGCCCACATATTGATAGCCATATTGGAGCCACCATTTTGAATTTTGCACATATTGGAGGTATGCCTTACCCCCATACCAAATTTCAAGCTCCTAGCTCATCGAGAAGTACCCAAACAATTCACCGGACACATAAATTTAGGTAAAAACTTTGTTACACTCTGTCTTATTTAGAAAAGTAGAGTGTAACCATGTATGTGCTTATGTCTGTGAATTGTTTGGATACTTCCCGATGAGTTAGGAGTTTAAAATTTGGCATGAAGATAGGAACCTTCACGACTCCCAAAAAATACAAAAACTTAAAAAAAATCAAAATGGCTGCATCAATATGGCGTTCAAAATTTGAGTCAACCTATGATTTTTAACAATCTTCGTAGTGGAGCACAGGCATCTTGTTAGCCCCACTTAAAGAATAAAAAAATAATAATAACAAATATAGACTTCGAAAAGGAGACCTTCCGATAAGATTCCGGTACGGAAATTTTTTAAAAATTTTATTTTTTTTTTAAATTGCAGCTGTTGAAAAATTGGTAAATTTAGCATATACGATTTTCGACTTAGACTTTTATTTCGAATTTCATGAAAACGATAAATAAATTATCATTATTATAAAAAACCAGACATTACACTGAAAGTATACCGTGTGTGTAGTCGCGGGCTAGGCATGGGGAGTAGAATTACAACATCGCGTGTGCCAACTGGCTGAAATGAAATAACAGAGCTGGAATCTTCCACCGATGGACGAATTTACGGCTGCCGGTGTTGTCACATTTCTCGCGCTACGTGAATGTACATGCCTAATGGGAAATTACACGCACGGTATTATTCAAGCTTTAATGTCAATTCTACAAAATGTTGACATCTTATTTATTAACTACATTAACGCCATTTGAAGTTTAATGTATGAGAGGCAGAAATGGATTTTTTTTAAATTTATGTCTTTCAAAAGGCTGTAATTCACAAAATGATTTTTAAATTTTTTTTTTGACTTCATACATATTGTAACTTAGTGTTTTCGGAGTACAATCCTATAATATGAAGTCGTTTAATAAAAAAATATAAGAATGACAGCTGTTTAACTAAGATAAGCGACAAACTTCATATCACGTAAATTTTTCTATTGATAATTAATAATTTGAAAATGCTTTTTAGAAATAGTATATCAGTTTATTAGGAGTAAAAGTGATACTTTTGTGACGAGTCTGTAGGTTTGCCGGGTGGACGAAGTGAATCCGGCAATTACAGACGAGTCACAATAAGTGGCTTTTACTCCGAATAAAACATGCTATTTTTTCTCCAAATGTCGATTAGCAAAATAAAGATAAAAAATCTCGAATTTCACCACCAAAAACGCATTGTGTTAATATCGCATGGCTGGCGTATTAATGCAATGCTATGGATATTACTATACTATAGTACTTCCTCCAAATGACAATTTAGATCCATATTTAAATTTTAACTATAATAACTTGCCAAATACCGACTTTGAATTTACTGAAGTTACCCATAGCGAAATAAGAGACATATTATAAAAAACTTTATAATATATCCTCTAACAAAATTGATAAACGAATGTCTCTTAAAGGGTATATTCCCATGCATGTTAAAAGAAGCAGTAGTTACGCCCATTTTTAAGAGTGGTGATATGGATGACCTCACAAACTACCGGCCCATATCAATTCTTCCAGTTTTTTCAAAAATACTGGAAAAATGCATGTATAATAGATTAATTGCATATTTTGAAACAAATGGTCTTTTTCTTGAATGTCAACATGGCTTTCGAAAGAACCGCAGCACTAATAGTGCCATATTGGCCTTTGTTAATAATGTCCTCGACGCATATGAAAATCTCGAATTTAATGATACAATATTCCTAGACCTTAGTAAGGCTTTTGATTGTGTTTCGCATGAAATTTTAATTGAAAAGTTACTAAAATATAAAATCAGTGTAAATAGTATAAAACTATTAAAATCATATTTATACAATTGCAGTCAAATTGTCAAATTCAATAACATAATGTCATGTAAAGAAATTTTAAAGACAGGTGTGCCTCAGGGTTCTATATTAGGACCCTTACTCTTTTTGATTTATATTAACGATATGCCCATGTCAAAAAAATTTCTCGCATATATTTTGTATGCAGACGATACCACAATTTCCATTAGATCCGATAATTTATATGACGTTGAAGTAAAAAAAAAGCGAAATACACTCAAAAACTGAACAATGGCTTAGTTCTAATAATTTGATTTGTAATAAAACCAAATCACAAGGTATGATGTTCACGTTACGCAATTTCGAAATTTCTACTGATGTAATATCTAGCGTAAAATTTTTAGGTGTTTATTTGGATTCTCATTTGAGATGGAATATACACATTGATAATATCTGTCAAAAACTGAGTAGTAGAACTTTCGTTATTCGTAACTTATCAGGAACTGTGTCCACAGATACATTGAGGTCAGCCTACTTTGCATTGTGTCATTCAATCATGAGTTATGCTATAATAGTCTGGGGAGATGCTGCGGACTTTGATAAGGTATTTGCTATTCAGAGAAAATTAATCCGAATTATAGCATGTTTAGGATATACAGAGGATTGTAAAAATGCTTTTATTGAATTTGGCATATTAACATTACCTTCGCTATATGTCTTGGAATGTTTAACATATATTAAAACAAATATAAATAACTACCCTACTTATGTGAACCAACATGACCATAATACAAGAACTAAGGATAACATTATTACCCCATATTATAGATTAAGTAAGTCACAAAACGGACCAAATTATCTAGCAATTCAAATGTTTAATAAATTACCATCATACATAAAAAACATCGATAATCTAAAAAAATTTCGAAACGTAATAAAAGATTTTCTCATAGGAAAGGCATTCTACCATTACAGGGAATTTTTGGAATGTGATATTTTGACAATGAATGTATGTTAGTGTTCATGTTCGTTTGTAAAATATTGTTATATACACACTGTTTGTCAACAATATATGTTTATTTGTTGTTTAGTCTTTATATTTGTTTGTGATATGTAATTTATGAAATTACCTAACCTACTTTAATTGACTTGTGTAAGTACTTTTGTACATTAACACCAATAAATTATTATTATTATTATTATTACTTTTTCTGCTGCTCACAGCATCAGAAAAAGTACTTTTACCTCCGTTGTTAATGGCAACGCATAGTCTAAAAAGTCAAACTTTAATGTAGCGAAATGAAAAAATAAAATTAACAAAATTATTTACAAAAATCCATATTTGTTCACCTAATCTGTTAAATAAAAAAAAATTCACAAAGATTAACTCAGTAAACTTTTCGGATTATCATTTTTACTATTTTTGACAATATCCTCTCAAATTTTTCAACGAGTTCAGAGAATTTTCGAAACAAAAATCTAAATGCATTAGACTAAAATGTATTTTCCAAAATATTTGAAAACATTATTTCTAAACGAATATTAAAATTCACTCAAAAATATAAGATTATAACTTGTGCTCAGCATGGTTTTATGTCGGAAAAATCAACCGAATCTGCTTGTATCCAATGCCTAGATTTTATCCACAGAGAAATTGATAGAGGCAATTTAGTTGTAGGACTTTTTTTTGATCTAAGCATTGCATTTGATAGCGTAGATCCTAATCTACGCTGCCAAGCTCTAGAGAAAGCTGGTATCAGGGGCAACATATCGCGCCTCATATTATCATATGTACCAATAGAAAAATAATAGTTACTGCTAATGACTTAAATTCTGATCCTTACAACATTGGTCTTGGAGTTGTACAGGGTTCAATTATAGGACCGCTCCTATTCTTACTTTTTGTTAATAATCTTCCAAATAATATCACTTGGGGAGAAATTATAATGTTTGCCGACGATACGGCTATATTGGTGACTGCACCTAACCCTACAGAAGCACAGCAACAAATTAATATGATGAGAGATTTCATAACGTAATCAATAATTCTAACATCCCTCTTTCTGAGAGCGTCAGCGTTTGGACAACTTGTGTAACCAGCTTAAGTCTTCTTACTGTCATTTTAAATTTAAAAGACAGTTTTGATGAACAAACCATCAGTACCTATTTCAGCCTCTGTTATCCACAAATCTCATATAATATTGTACTATGGGGGAAAACATATGGTGGAAATCGAGTCCATATAATGCAAAAAAGAATAATCAGACTAATGTTCAATATTCCCGGCAAGGAATCATGTCGTCAATTTTTTGTCAAATAGAAAATAATTACTGTACCCTGCATATATATCTATAAAACAATCCTAGACACAAAGACAAATTTAGCTACTCTTACAAGTACTTCTGAACAACATCGTTAACCCACTAGACAGGCATCTGCTTAAAAACTGTCCTCATAGTACGACTCTCTATGAGAGATCGCCTACTTATTCTGGCATCTCTTTGTACAACAAGTTGCCAAAGCAAATAACTGATACTACCAACTTTAATAGCTTTAAATTTAAATTAAGCTTCCTGCAACACAATTGCTTTTACAATGTCCACGAACACATTAATTTTACCACCTTGTCAAACTGTACCTGTGTATTATATTAATACCTACATATTAATTGTACGTGTATTTATCAAGTATATTATTGAATGTGTATTTACCCAGTATACTATTGTATACTCAATTTTTTGATTGTGTGAATTTATTATTAATTTATTATAAGTTTTGACATATGTAGAATGTATATAATATGTATCTCCAGGACTATAAAATGTTTCTATGTGTATATATCTTTCAAATGACGACTCCAATCCATTTGTGTGGCTTGATGGATAATAAACTATTATTTTTATTATTGTTATTAAAAGGCGAAAAATAATTACACAGAGGACACAACAACTTTTGGAACTAGTCTTCTGAAAACAATTTAAAAAAGACTATAAGTTTGAACACTTACTTCGATGTGTCCCATCCCTGAGTCTGTATGAGGTTGTGTCGTTGAGGAGCAATACTGTCGTTCTGGGCTGCTAGGAGATCGAATTTTTCTTTCATAACTATTTTCCTGATAATCGGCCTGTAACAAATGGATAATAATATATGACAGTGTTTTACAAATAAGTCCAAATATATTGCCTTGTATATAACTTGAACTGATTCAGATTTAAAAATTGAAATATAGTTAAGGAATAGTGAAATTTTACAAACGATTTTTTTTAGATATGCCTTTGTTGATATTAAAAGTGACAAAGAAGGTTTATATAATAGGACCAATAAAATCTTCACTCCATCCCAATCTCTCGAAACCGGTCATACAATCAAAATAAAACTGTAGGAAATAAATAAGACTTTTATACAAACTTTCCTTGTCATTACCACGAATTTCTAAATGGGCGTGAAAAAAAAATTGTGGTGTGGCTAGAGTATGTATGTATTATACATACTAGTGAATGAGGTATGGCATTGTAGGAGACATGTAAGGGTACTTTTATTCTACAGAAATCACATGGCTCAATGGTGACTTTGGTGGCAATATTGGATTATCTGGAACAGGTTTCATTTCTATTTTGTTATTAAACTAACAAATGTTTTTTAACTTTTTTTATGCAAAAACATGATATTTTTAGCTCATTTTGATCAGTTTTTAAAATCCCAATGCATAGGAGATGTTTGTGTATTTAGAAATCGTGTGAAGATTTGGAAATGGTTGTCTCTGAACAGTCCCAGCCTTTCTGTAGAATGACATGCTGGTGAAAAGTGTAAAACCTAAAATCAATTTTTTTTTGGTGACAGAATAATGATCATTTTATAGTGAAACCCACAAAAAGTTGCTGAATAATTTTTTTTTAATGAGTTCGTGAAAGTGTATAGAATAATATCCTGAAAAGTTTACATTCCGCTCGGATGCAGAACATAAAAAAAAAAGTGAAAAAAAAAAAATTGTTATCAATTTTTTGAAAATTTTTAAATTAGTCAGGTTAGAAAAAAACAAAAAATACAGGTGGGTAGATCACGTGTTTCTTAAAAAAAAAGTCCTAATAAAATTTATCGCCAAAGCCACGGTTTTCCCGTGAATAGTGAAGTAACTTTGTCACTCTGGTCGGCCAAGCGCACGGTTAAATGCATCCTATGGAACCTCTAAAAATTCTTAGCAGTTCTAACAAGTAAAATAAAGCTTTTTGCTCTTTCTGATTACACATTTTGAACATTTTTCTTAGTGACTAAAAGGATAAATAGTGAATCTGGAGGGAAAATATATAATTATGAAAGCATACACAGACACCACACATAGCCACTGAATCGCTCGCATGAATTTTTACGTGCCTTTACTGTATTTATTACAGATACACCTATCCACATTTCAGCTACATCCATTGAATTCCTTATACATTTGTTAATGTATTGGAAATTTATATTCAAAACAATCAAAGATATTTTCATAGTTATAAGGATAAGATCGTGACAATCGCAATTTCTTATCATGATATGATTAATCATATTTTCGAAAAAATGCATAAAAGTAAACGAATTTGTGTTTGAACATTCGAAAAGTATACATTTTTTCTGAAATAGTGATATTATATTTTTTCCAATGGGTCAATTTCTTGGCAAGTTACAGCTTTCCAATATATATATTTATCAAGAAAATCATGAAGCAATTAAATTAAAATGGTTTGAGATGTACTTTTTTTTTGAATCCACGCTACTACAAATTAATAAACCATAATAATCATGAAGTGTACATACTTTTTAACAGTTCTCAATGAAGAAAGAATTTTTTTGAAGGGCTTTTATTTTTTTCTATATTTTTTATTGCGACGATTGAGTTCGGGCATAATAATATATATAAGCATATTTTTCCCATCCATTCTTTGCTTATATTGTTTGAAACAAAGAAGCATCAGAAAGTTACAATTTCCATCTTTTAAATGAACCAACACTCATATAGATTGAACAAATTCTGATTTAGTGACATGTAATTCAGTGCGTCGGTGTCACAGTCATGCGTATTCAAGCGCGTGCACGCATGGATCTCGCTCAGAGTTATAACGTTACACTTGACTATTTTTTTCCGGGAAAACCGTGGCTTTAACGATAAATTTTGTTAGGACATTTTTTGTTCATAAATACATGAATCTATCCATCTATATTTTTTTTCTAACTTGATTTAATTTCAAAATTTTGAAAAAATTGAAAAAAAAATTTTTCTTCACTTTTTTTTATGTTCTGCACCCGAGCGAAATGTAAACTTTTCAGGATATTATTCTACACACTTTCACGAACTCATTAAAAAAAAGTTTACACAGTTTGCAACTTTTTGTGGGTAAATACCTTCGTCGACTGGGCTAATAGCCTTATAAATTTTCCTATGGAAGGACTTCTTGTCCTGCTTTTGAAATATTGTGATAAGGAGGATCCCAAGTTGGAAGTAGCTGTGAAAAATAGAATGGTGGACGATTGTTGCTACTCGTGGATTATATGGTAACATCATTATTTAATCTAAGATGTCTCTATTATCATGGTTGGTTACAAAATTTGCTCTGAACATTTACTTCAACATAAATATTAGACCTAGAACAAATTTTGGACCTACCATAGTATACAACAATAATGTCATTGCCACACTTGTATAAAAATATTATTCTTGTATGGTGTAACAAGGGCGGATTCAGAAGGGGGGGGGGGGGGCACTAACATTTTACGTAAAACTAACAATTTTTTTGTAATGTAGAGAATTGGCAGATATATTTCAGTTGTGGCCATACCCGTACCTTCGTAGGGTGTAGAGTGGGAGTGTATGCAATCTATTATGTGGCGGCAGTGTTGTGGTTGTAATGTAATTAAATATTAACTACCGCCGAACGATCAATAATTATATCGACATTTTCAATATTCAATAATAAATAATATTATATCCTATTCTTCTCGGGGCCCTCGGGGGGGCAATTGCCCATGGTGCCCCATCTTATACACAGCCCATTAGTAATTTAACTGCATTAGTCAATTATCTTCTAATTATTTATTTAGGAGGCAAAGACAACAAAGAAAGTTTTCACTAGGGTTTGGAAAATACTATTTAATGCTAATTGTATAATATCTGGAATGTGGTTTACAAGGACGAAATCTGCCGTAGAAGATGAGACATGAGACTGATCAAACTTCCATACACGATTAAAATGAAACTGATGATGAAGAAAATTTGCTGTAATAATATAAAAGTATTTTTCTAATGTATTTAAGTTACAAATAAAATGCCTTTTAAATTAATAAGAAATTACGATAATTTATAAACTACTTAGCTTATTTACTAATTATTAATAAATTGAATTCTGTTAATTTTCTTTTTTTCTAAAAATTCGATATTTATTATTATTATACAGGGTGCCCCACTCTCGACAACCGAAAGCAATGTTTGAATTCTGTAGGAAGTATCCACTAGAATATATAAATCAAGATTGGTAGAGTATAAGGTGGCCTCGTAACTCACGAACCCCACCAAAAAATGTCATTAGCCAATGAGCAGCTGGTGTGAAAATATTGTAAGAATTTGTGTAATGTTAATAATTAAGCAAAGATCTCGTAACTGGAACGAGCTCGCAATGACCTGTCTGAGGTAGGGAGTAATTTATTTTGAGTCACCGTTTTGCATGGTGGTAATCAGGATAAGTTGTAGAATATAACACTACAGGTCATAGTATACTTCTGGCCAGTATGGACCGTCCTAGAAAGAGATAACTGTACTGCTACTGCGCGTTCGAAGAACAAGGATAGTCTGACTTTTCATCCCCGCACTCACTTCTCGCCTAAAAGCTGAATACGAGAGAACCTCATACTCTACAAATCTTGTATATAAATGACTTTAGTTTTGAGTAAAAATGGTTATTTTACACATTGAGGTATAGATGGCGTTACGATGCAGATAAATTGTTCGATCCTAGGAACGTTGAAATGAGGGAGAGATGGAAAATCATATTCTAAGCAACTTTTTTAATATGAACAATTTTCGAAAAATCACTGGTTTTCGAGATATTTGAACTTCAACGTAATTTTCCAAGTAACTTATAAAATTTTTTTTTTTCCATGGCTACAACTTACAGTGTAAAATTTACACAATAAACAGAAATGCCAAAATCTTTAATTTCCAAATAGCAGTTGCAGCCCCACCTTTGTTTTACTTGAAAAAAAGTTATTTTGTGTTTTGAAATAAATATGTTTCATTACCATCTAAATCAGCCTGATTCACTACGAAAAATGTCACAAAAATCTTCTAAAATATATTTTTAAAAAGTTATGACGATTTGTATATTAAAAAAATTATATTGAAGTTCAAATATCTCGAAAACCAGTGATTTTTCGAAAATGGGCAAGTATACAATTTTTTTCTACGTATGAAAACAGTTGACCCGTACTTTTTATTTTATTTTTTTAATAATGCCTTATAGTAAAAAAAAATTATGAAGTTTAAACTGTGTTTAAACGGTTAGATATTGCCGCCATTTTTCACCAGATGCTAATTTGTGCTTGAACAGAGAAACGAGTGCTGCGTTGCCATATTTCGATAAATATTGTAAGATATTCTGTACTGCTATACGTAATCCTCTGTAATATTACAATTCTGTATTAGCAAGTTATCAGTTAGTCTTAAAAATATATAAAATATTTACTTGCTGGGTATTTGAGACAGTGTTAAAAATTAATATTAAAATTTATTTCAGACAGTGCAGTAGTGCACATTCTTTTTTAGAAATGTGGCAACGTAGCTGGTTACTGTCAAATGTAAAATGTCCCTGTTTTAGAGGTTATTACGCTATTACGTCACGAGATATCCGGCAAATTACATTATTTTAAATCCACTCTAATTTCAAGCATATTCATTTTACAATAAAACCAATAGTTGGTAAAATTACCTTGAAATTATATTTACAACATATTGGAGAGACATACTATAATGTTATATTATTAATATTGTCGTTTTTGTTATTGTCTACTAGCCCATTGTTCCTATCATAAAAGTTGCTCACGTTGTAACGTCCCATCACTTGCACCTCATTTCAACGTATAGGATCAAATAATTTCTTTCAGTCGCAACGCCATTTATACCTACCTCAATTTGTAAAATGACCGTTTTTACTCAAACTGATATCATTTACATATTCTAGTGGACACCTTCTACAAAATTAAAATATTTCTTTTATTTACTGAGAAAATGGCACCGGGAGTTTTAAGTAGGACACCCTGTGTATACAGGGTGTACCGTAAATAATGGATAATCCTGAAAATGGTAATAGGTCAGGTCATAACCTATCAGAATATCACAACTTGACCTTATTGAAAACCCTACGGTTTTCGAGATATGGGCCCTTTTTGGAAATTTTGAAAATTTCTACTCCAGAGTAGTATTTTGCATGCCACTGCCACAAGGTAAGGATTTTTTCATTCTGTTCTTTGGTGAGTATTCTAGAACAGTTGTGTTATCAAACGTGTATAGAAGTTTTTAGATAACGACGGCGGTATTCTAAAAAAAAATTATATCCTCAATTTCAGTTTCACCCAGATTCCGTTTGCTGACTTTGACCTTTGATGATGTAAAGAAAAGTGCCAAGCAAAACTTGCCACTTATCTTAAAAACTAGCCCACTTATTATTATATTCTAAAATGTTTAAAAATTCTGATCCTTCTTGTTAGAAAAAAAGATATAGCTGTTTGAATAGTGGAGCAGCTAAATTTATCAATTTAAAATTTTTAACAAGTAAGCCTTGTTTTTAATTGCATGTGACGCATGTCATTTTGTACATCTGGTATTACTGATTCAGACTTTGTCTGTTTGTCGATAATAACGAATTAGCATTTCTTTGGACTTATTGGAACTTGTTGAGAACAACAATGCCTCCTATACAGTATACACAACATGGGTATGCTAATATGCATACTATTTACAGCGAATGTCGAAGCAATGCTAGTGCATCTTCTGTGCGTTATTGAGAAAGGTACCCGAACGCACGCCATCCTAACTATCGTGTATTTATTAGAGTGCATAATGCATACTGCGAGGGAAGGATTTCTAGTCTCCGTGATATTGGTGGTGCCAGTGAAGGAAGACCTCGTCAAGATTTCGACGAAGTGCTTGATGAAATTAACAACGATCCATCTACTTCTGTGCGTACCATATCATGACGCACTGGCGTATCTAAAACAACGGTGCACAGTTATTATTGACAAACAAAGTCTGAATCGGTAACCAGACGTACAAAATGACATGCGTCACGTGCATTCAAAAACAAGGCTAACTTGTTAAAAATTTTAAATTGGTAAATTTTGTTCCTCCACTGTTCAAACAGCTATATCTTTTTTTCTAACAAGAAGAATCAGAATTTTTAAACATTTTAGAATATAATAATAAGTGGGCAAGTTTTTAAGATAAGTGGCAAGTTTTGCTTGGTACTTTTCTTTACACCATCAAAGGTCAAAATCAGCAAACGGAATCTTGGTGGAACCGAAATTGAAGAAATAATTTTTTTTTAGAATACCGCCGTCGTTATCTAAAAACTTCTATACACGTTTGATAGCACAACTGTTCTAGAATACTCACCAAAAAAAGAGAATGAAAAAATCCTTACCTTGTGGCAGTGACATGCAAAATACTACTCTAGAGTAGAAATTTTCAAAATTTCAAAAAAGTGCCTATATCTCGAAAACCGTAGGGTTTTCAATAAGGTCAAGTTGTGATATTCTGATAGGTTATGGCATGGCCTAGAATTCACAAACTCAGGGTCTTTTTTGGGAAACCAAATAAAGGATTTAAGAAAAAAATCTAGTCCTGAGCTACTCCCCTACACCCTCTATGTTGAAACATACTGATACTCCAGGCGATTTAGACTTTTGCTGCCAAATTCGTGCCGTACCAAATTTTTTTTTATTGTGTTTATTTGGACGTCTTGAATAACACGTGGTAGTTACGCCAAGATACACCTGGAGGATTTCTTGAAAATCGCGTTGGAAGGTCGCAGAAACCGTGGATTCGCGATTAACTCAGTTTTTATGGCTCAAACGGGAACACCTATTATAAAAGTTGTACATCTGTAAATTCTCTAACTTAAAGGTGCTATACATTTTTTTCGTACGCCTAACCGTTTTGGAGATAAGACGCGGACTAAGTGAAAAATGCATTTAGTTCTGCCAAACCTCTTTCACACCACATATTTCACAATTATCTTGCTTTCTATGTCTCAGAATGAAAATTAAATATTGCTGTTATAGAACTCGCTGATCTTTATTCTCTACCAGAATGTCTTATAGATTTTATTTACATTTATTTACAGCGAATAAGTCAAAAAATGCATTTGTTTCCGCACCATCCTAGAGGTAGAATATTAGTACGCATTTTTTTAAATGATTCCCCAGGAGGCCTAATCCATGCCGGATCTTAAATTAGTCAATATTTCCGACTCCTTCGGTATCTGAAACGTTATCGTCCAATGACAAATCGTTGTCATTACTTTCATTCTGATAAGATTCTACGTCGTCTACTTCATCATTCACAGCAACTATAGGTGCGGTATTCAAGCAGAAATGACCGTGGCAATGGCCAAAAGCTGTTGAACAATTCAGTCCTACTTTCCTGCAATTCTCGAATTGAACAATACGTCTGGTGCAAAAAATTTAATTTAACAATACGTCTGGTGCTGGTGGTAACTACATTGGTACTGGCTGCAAAATGTCATTCTTCCTAATCCAGCCCCACTGCTCAGGATCGATGTCTTTTCCCAACCAGTTTGAACTTGAACACTCTACACAAATGCTGCTGAGCTGCTGAAGATGTTGGAGGAAGTGATGCATTTTTCACTCAGTCCGCGTCGTATCTCCAAAATGGTTAGCCTTATGAAAAAAATAAGGTAGGTCTTTAAGGTAGAGAGTTTACAGATGTACAACTTTTATAATAGGCGTTGTTCCAGTTTGAGCCATAAAAACTGAGTTAATTGCGAATCCGCGGTTTCCGCGACCTTCCGACGCGATTTTCAAGAAATCCTCCAGGTGTATCGTGGCGTAACTACCAAGTGTTGTTCAAGACGTCGAAATAAACACAATTAAAAAAAAAAATTCGTATGGCACGAATTTAGCACAGAGGTCAATTTTACAACTAAAACGCCTAGATTATGACTAGACTATTATGTGCTTAAATACATCCCCATGAGCTATAAACTTTCACAAAATTTTACATTAGCTTACTAAATACCTACTACAATACCCTCTTTCAAAAGCTGCTCTACTTAAAAGGAGCTTGTTTCATCTACATCTACATATAAGTAGATGTCAATAATTTACCTTGACAGAGGATCTTAAACAATTAATAATTGGTTCACTCACAACAGTCGTCGTTGTGGGAGAATACATATTACTGTTTGAAGGTGAGCACTCGGTGAAGCCGTCCATTTCTTTTTTGATGTGAGGCACACATCCCGTGGAGACCTCCCCCGCTACAGTAGTGTCCGTCATCATCGACACCTGCAACAAAAACAAATTCAAATGTAAATTCTACTAAAGAAATCGCGTATGATTAGAAATCATCGCCCTGTATATTTTTTATGTACCTATTTGGATTTAGTAATCGAGGAGACTAGTACGTCGCTATATTGAGAAAAACACAGCGAATCGGGAGATTAACTACAGCAAATGCTACCAAAGTCATTTGCCTTCGATATATCTGCTCTATTTTCTACAAATGATAGAATTTATTATATAAAATAGCTTAATTTACCTTGGAATATATGAATCTTTAATAATATCCGTACTCTGAGATGCTACATTAAAAATATTTCGAGTTTTTTAAAGTGCATTATGGGTAAATCGGCAAATGTTCTTCTTATTACCTAGCCGCGGAACTCAGAACGCTGCCGCTAGATGGCGTAGTGCTGCTACCTACTCTCTACATTCATATTATTATTATTTAGCATTTGCACATATTTGTATATTGTTCACTGTTCAGTACAGTTTTTATTTAATATGGTTTTTAATGCGATAGATACGTAGGCCACGGATAGATTCTGCATTAATTTGTATTTTAAAAGTGTTTGTTAGTAAAAGCTTTGTTACCCATTGTTATTAATTATATCAGCATGTTCAGATGCAAAAAGCAATAAGAAATATATGTCTGAACAAAGATAGGCTTATAAATGACATGCATGTAATAGGTGTCAAACGTCAATCTGTGATATCAATCAGTCAACCTTAGTCAAAAGGACCACACAATTATCAAATTGTGATTACAGGGCGAGTCGGGAGGAAAGTGTTTTACTCCGTGGTGTATACTACCAATTTCTGTATATTACTAAAAAAACCCAATAGTTGTAATTCGATTTCTATTTATTATTTCTTAAATGTTTAAAAACAAAAAATCACAAAGTTAAATTATAGAAGTTTAATCTAGCTAGAATAAATGTCTCCATGGACTTTCAGATATTTTCTGGCTCGTTTACGAAGAGAGCATGTTGCTGTCCTGAGTTCAAATTGACATTCCCTTATGTGAGTTGCAGCATTCAAAATACGAAGAATTAATGCATTGCGACTGTCCCTTTTGATTTAAACATTTTACTTTTTAACCATCCCCACAAACAGAAATTTAACTGTGTGAGATCTGGAGAACATGCCAGCCAACTAATAGGACCACCGCGATTAATCCATCGTCCTGGAAAAGAGCTATTTAAATGCTGTGTGACCAGATAAGCAGAATATGGAAGAGCTCCATCATGATGATAATGTAAAGCATTTCTTGTTTAAAGGAACATCATCTAATAATGCTTGTAAATCATATTGCAAAAATAATAGGTAATTTTCTGCTAATAGGCGATTCTCAAAAACGAAAGTACCAATAAAGTAATTATCATGTGGATTTTCATCAGATCATCGATTAGAGTTACAGGTATTGTTGATGTCATCACGAGTGAATGTAGCTTCATCACTAGCCTACTTGATTAAACCTATAAGAGCGATACGAGCTGTTCACAAAAGATTTTTGTTATTACACTTTTAAGATTCAAAACAAATAAATATCATAAAAATTCAAAAACAAATAAAGATCGGATTACAACTTTTGGGTGTTTCAGCCATACACATATTAAATGTGTAGTATATACTTTCAGAGTTTTGGCACTTTTCTATCGACTCACCCTGTATTTACAGTACATAATACTAACTTAATATCCCATTTTTATGCTTCTAGAAAGTTTTAACTTTGAATCGCAATATCTCAAGTTGTATTAGTCGAATGAAGTACAACTTATGCTCATTTTTTATAAATAGAGAAGAAAAAAGATTCTACCATTTTCACGATATATTACATTGTTTTCGAGTTACAACACTAACAGTTAAGAAAATTACCCGGTTTGTCATATTTAATTGCTTTCCTCCTTGAATTGGTTTCTGAAAATCTAGGTGTCACTTTATTTATGTCTATATAATACACCTGAAACCCCATCGTTATCAAACATTTCCTATTTCATTTGATTTAAGGCCTCCCAGAACTGGCCTATAAGAATAAAGTTATGCCATTCATCGATAGATGGCGCGACATTCTAAGATTATAGAACTTACAATTAGTTTTTAGAAATGTAAATAACTAATCCTTTTATTTCAATTCGGTACTAAACACTATTAAGAAAAAATAGAAAGTAAAATTTTAGTTTGAAATCTGCACAGTATTGTTAAAATAAATTGTTTATTTTGAAATGCAGTAAAACTAAAATCTACAAGACAATTGTTTAAAAAGAAAAAAACATCGCGATGCTATGAAATTGAGAGATGATGAAGCTCATGAAGCAGTTTTTAATTTAATGGGGAAACTTTTAAAAAATTGTTTAAAAAAATTAAATTATTTTTTGGAAAAGTACATAAAAAAAAGTACATGAAAAACTATAATCTGAAGAAAAATAAATGTTGCTGTACACTTGATGCACTTAAACAATAGACGATTCAATTTTTGACTTTGCTAGTGTTTTTTAGAAGTTGTTATAAACATGTCAAACTTTGGCCCGATTTAGCTCTATTCGATGCATATTATTTTCCAAAAGCTTCGTTAAAATATATCAGTACAGTCGAGTTGATTCTTTCGGCCATTTTTGGTGTTTTCTATTTTTTTCTAAGATGGCGGATTGACATATACATATCGGACAGGTCTATGTTTTTTAAGAATTTTATTTAAAATAAGCCAGTATTTTTAAAATTCCTATCCGATTACTAGTACAAGATATATTAAGCAGATAAGTTGAAAATCCGTGAAAGCGCTACAAAAAGTGACGCACAGGGATTTTTTGGGCGCAAATATTTTTTTCGTAATCAGGTCATAATACATAAGAATCAACAATAAAATTTTAGATGGAATGTTGTCGCCGAAAAAAAATCAATTCCACTGCACTATATGCATTATTGTTATCATCGATTATTTAAAAATGCCACTCTCAATTATTTTTCTTGTTGCAACTTAAAAAATTTATAAAAAATGTGTCGACCAAGGCAATTTTATTTATTTATTTATTATACTTTTCGCAAAAACGAAGAGTGTACCTATTGCATTTGATCAGCACATTTCTAAAACAGTAAATATTGCTCGTAGAGAAAAAATTATATCATTATGTTAGTAAACGAATTCTGAACAACTTTCAAAATGTCCGTCTCTCCATCCGTCACGTTTCTTGTAAGCACGATAACTTAAGAAAGAAGAGTCCGATTGCACTGAAATTTGGAAATTAAGTTGGCGTTAGCTAGAGGAAGAACCCTATTGTTTTTGAAAAAAAATCCAACTAATCATATTCAAAATTAAATCACTATTTAATTTGTCAACTATTTAATTTGGTTAACTAATGGGAAGTTTTCTTGTTTCTAAAATGTTATTACATTGATTGTTATAATGTGAGTACTATTCAGATTAGTTATCCAAGCGATATTATTTAGTATACCAACAGATTTGGCAGTTCTTTACCTTTTTGCATGAAAATGCATATCCTTGCAGTTGTAAACGTCAAAGATGCTGTACTTAGTGTACTTACATACAATGAGATTTGAACACAGCTCCTTTTTGCTACCAGTCATGTATTCGGAGATTTCCGACAAGCAATCACAACATTTTGTTGTAGGTTACTTCATACAAACAAGATTAAACAGGTGTTTAATTGGGATCAGTTGATCTCTGCTAAATTGCAATTGTAACTAGCAACACAACGAATCATCGAAACACCTAGGTCAGTTGGCCACCCACCCTCCCAACTGGGATTCTGGCTGAGCTAAAAAGAACACAACAAAACCTACGATAGTTGTCGTGACAATCATATAAACTTTTGTGATTGTAACTGTAATCATGTCACTACTGGGACATTTTCCCGAGCTTGTAATAGACTTTATGTATGTCGACTATTAATATTTCAGGATAAACGACTATTGTCGAGATAAACAATCATTTTGGTGTTTGCATAGCTGACCTGATGAATTTACAGAAGTAAATATCCCAACAAATGAATGTGTTCCATTATTTTACTATGTGGCAATTCTTCCAACGAATATTTTCAATATTTTTATGTAAAATCTGACAGTGCCCCAACGAATATCTAATTTATACAAGAAAATATGAGAATTGTTATAAAATAAAATGTTTTTTGTCTTTTTCTTCGATATATTATTTTCTCATTCTTGAGCGAGATCAAATAAAAAGTGCAGACAAATTAAAGGGTACCAAAGTAGAAATAATTAAGTGAGTGTTTTTCAAAATTAAGACAAATACTTAAATGAAATCAGTAAACAGAAACAAGTAATAGCAAACTTTATAAAGGAACCTGTTTAATAAAATTACTATTACAACAAAAATTTGAGCCTGTTCTCAAAAATCTAGACGATCACGTAAACTGCCAATTTTTGTCTCAATCAAAAGAGAAAGATAAATAATACGAGGGAGTACGGGCTGTTTCACTATTTTCCTTATTTTGCAACAAATAGATTAAAAAAAAGGACAGATGTAGTTTCCTTAACATCGCCGAGCGCTCGCCAAACCAAACGGAGACTTGAATACGAACGACCGTGAGCCGCTGTTTGCGTAGCGCGTTCATTTCACAGCAGCTGATGCACCGAGCCGGGGGGGAAGGAAGGAGCAACAGCGTTGGCCTTGCACTTGAACCAACTACGGAATAACAAAAAAAAAACACTTACATAGTCAAGGCTGACTAGTTCCAGTGTTTACTTCTTGACCAGTCGCAAAATGTGATGCACAACTGCATTTAATCGGTTTACGTTTGCTTTTTTGCACGATTAAAACTGTTATTCGGGTTTTTTGTAAACATTAGTCGACATCTCAGGCTTTATTTGCACGCTGCCAAATAACTGTGCGGCAGACTGTTTATTTTTTTTGATCGCCTGAGGGGAAAGTATATAAAAATAGTATAGTTTTATTAGGATAAAAGTGATACCTACTTTTGTGACGAGTCTGTAGGTTTGCAGGACGAACGAAGTGAATCCGGCAATTACAGACGAGTTACAAGTGGCTTTTACTCCGAATAAAACATGCTATCTTTTCTTCAAACGTCGATTAACTATAAAAAAAATGAAGATAAAAATCTCGAATTTCACTACCAAAAACGCACTGTGTTATAGTCCGGTAAACTCTGAGGTGGCGTATGTATGAGTTGGTAACACGACGTACGATTTGATATGCGATGCGCATAAAGCTATCGCATTGACATAGAGATAAACTAGTTGCGTATGTCTTATTCCCTTAGTTTATATGTTTATATATATGATGAAGCTACCTTTGGACACGCCAGCTTGGAGTTTACACGACTATAATATCGCATTGGCCGGCGTATTAAATAAAATACGCGTTACTTTTTCTGCCGCTCACACCCTAGTAGCACAACATATTAGGTGAATATAGGTACAATATATTGCATACTGGGCCAATATATGTCAGATTTAGCCAATATTGTACCAATATGCTTATCCGCTGTATTTTCAATATATTAATCCAATATATATCCAATATTTTACAAACATTGGTAAACCAGATTCAAATTAACAATATTTAACCAACATTGGCGCAATATGTAGAAACTAATATTGATTTCCAAATATTGGGTAAATATGCTTTATTATTTTTGTTTACTTATTTATTGACAAATTAGCATTGATATAATGAGTTTTCAACCTTAATATATGATGTGCTGTAATGTTGCTATGACTTCTCGGTTTAGAGGCAAGCAAACTTGACTCTGGCCCCGTATTCGATTCCAGGTCGTGGCACTAGGAGTTTTTCTGAAGAAGAAATTAATCTCAGAATACTCGAATATTGGATGTGGATCCCTTGTCTCCAAATGTGTAGCTCTTTTCGCACAAGGCTCTTCCGGAGCCTTCAGGGATAAAGGGAGTCGTGGTATGTTATTATTTATAAATACCCCCTCAAACGGTTTTAATCAACTGATAGCTCAAGGTTAAGTAGCCTGTATAACTAATATACAAAATGCTGTTAGTCTTGTTAGTTTCTATAAAAACAATGAATGCATATTATTATATTAATACATGATCTACATTTTTAATTTTAAATTTACCGCCAATAGTAAATTCAGAAACAGTGACATATTCGAGTTTCGGCCATGTTGCCGTATGCCGGCCAGTTGTTGGTGCTTCACAAATTCGTTAATTTTCTTAATGAAATACAGTGTGCAGCTTGTGACAACTACAATAATTGAATAGGTAAGTGTGCATGCTCCCATTCCAATAATAATTAATAGTAAACATAGTTTAGTTTTTGGTAATTTTCTACATTCCTGACTTCCTTGTTTCCTTTCTGCCATGTTTAATGTAGAATGTGGCACAGTGGGTTTATAATATCCAGAATACTTTTGCAGTCATGCCTATTTAGGCACTACAATATTTACAACTAATTACCTGTACCTTATATTCGTCTAAATACCTATATGCGTAATTATTTTATAAATACAAATTGTATATTGGGCTAATATTTTCCCAAGGTTAGCAAATCAGATTCAATATTAACATTATTTAACCTATATTGGCGTAATATATAGAAACTAATATTAAACACTAAGGCAGTATGATATTTAGTAAGTTTTTTTAATATTTCAGCATTTTTTCTCAAAAATATCAACGGTCCTGGATGCGGCGATGTAAACATCATCAAACGTGAGAATCAAAAAATCAACTCACAACATATTTAAAAACATGACTTTTAGTACAGTGAATGAAGGTAAAAATCAACTATTACCTCCGATTTCGGTGAACCTCCATCGATTTGCATGAAAATTTGGGATTGAGTATATTTTACCCTCAACTTCAAAAGTGACATATGCTCGACTTGCGCTTTTTGCATTTTAGGGGTGATATCCACCCCTTTTGTTAAAAATGGGAAAAAAATGCAGATTTAAGCATTCTGACGTAAGTAATCTCGTTTAATTAGATAAAATGATTAATTAATTTTTCAACCCTTTTAGCAACCACCACTTAAATCGAAAATCATGAAAAAATCATTTTTTGTATTTCTGAAATATGAAATCGCATATTAACATTACACAAACGGTTTGTTTAATGTTTATGATATAATTTTTGGTTGAGTGTGAAATTTCAACCGTTAAAAACCACCCCCTTAATGCAGAATCATTGAAAAAATTGGTTTCAAGAAACTTTAATCATTTGAATAATACATTACTGAATTGAAATCTCATTTACTGAGTATTAAAGTAATTATTTATTTATTGCGAAATTTTCCACCCTTAAAAACTACCACTTGTCATAAAAATAATGGAAATTTTTTTTTATCAGCTTTAATAGCTTTAATTATTTAGAATCTTTTTTATTACTTATGATAAACTTTATTAATATATTTCAAACTTTATTAATATTATTCTTTCCACATTCCCCAAACTACCCTTCGTGCACAAATTGATGAAAAAGCATAATTTAACGTTGGAAACAATTTTTTCAGTGCTTATGTGACTTATAAAAATTTAATTTATTAATTAAGAGAAAAATGTATTAAAATAAATATTAAAATATATGAAAAGTTTATTCATTTTTTATTTAAATAATGTTTCATAAATTAATCAAATATTAATAGTACATTAAATTTTTTTTTTTATGTTTTCAAGCAGATGTTCAGAATTCCTTTCGCTTTTTCTATCTTCAAAAGAAACATACACACACTCACACATGTATATTTTGTGAGCATGTACCTATCGACACGTCTACTTCTTACTATCTATCTTTTTTCCTATATATGCATACAAAATCTCTGCTCAAAAAATTTTTCCAAAAAAATGTTATTGGTTTTTTTACAATAACTCCGTTAATTTTTATGATATCAGGTTCATCCAAAAACCATTTGAAAGCTAATTTCAAGGGCTATGAGATCGTATTTAATTTAATCTTTTAAAACCCTTATTTTTTAAAAGATAAAAGGTTAAAGGGCCCCGGTTACATGGTTCTCGCAGTAAAATTTAGGCCTTAAACGTTTCTATCTCGGTTATTTTTTATCCTACAAAAATAAAAAAAAAACTAAAATATTTGTTAAAAAAAAAAACTCAAATTTCGTTCTCTATTATTTTTTACGTATATCGAGTATTTTTGGAGTTATTATCAAAAGAAAATGAAATTTACGAAAATTTGAAAAATTCTGATTTTTTTAAATCATATTTTTTTTTCTAAAATATGCATTCTAAACCGGTCAAAATTTTTAAAGTCATTACTTATGCTAAAATAAAGAAAGTCTTATAGGGATTACTATAAATTTTAATTTTTGTGGAAATGGCGTAGGTTTTATTTTTCACTTTTTCCTAAAAAATTCGAAAGGGTCCTCTTATTTTCATCATAACTTGCTTAATTTTGATGCTATCAACTTCTTCTACAGCTCATTTGATAGGTATTTCTGAGTACTTTGAAAAGTGTTCAGTAAGTATATTTTATAAAATGCATCGTTTTCCCGTTATTTAAGCTTGAATACTTAGATTTGAGTACTCGCCGAAAAAAAATATACATTCAATTACCTATAGCTCACTTTGAATTCATATTAAAAGGTTTTTTAAGGAAGGAATTTATTCGTTTTTTTATTAGCTTCAATTTTGGTAATGACAACTTTTTTGTAAAAACTTAAAGTATTGATTTATTTTAATAACTTTATATAACAAATTTTGCTTAGAATTGGTCCCTCTATCGATTCCTGGGGTTATTTTTTATAAAATAATTTCCACCCCCGAGAAGGGGTGGCATCCACCCCCAGGGTAAAAGCGCAAGTTGGCACTATGTCACTTTTGTTTCTTGAGGTATCCTCTAACTACTCACAAATTTTCATGAAAATCGATGGAGGTTCAACGAAATCGGAGGTGAAAAGCTTCAGTGACTGTACTATTTTACCACAGGCGAAGAACTAATGAGTGTAAATCAGCAATTAACAAAAAGTAGGAAAACACGAAAAAAATGGTAAGGGGACTTATTATTATATACATGTTATTAAAATACAGGGAACATTCTAGATTTAAATTCTATATTTGAGGGGAGAGGGCAGCCACACAAAAGCTATGAATGCCCAACTAGAGATGGGCGCGTGAGTCGATTTTGACTCACGCTCACGCACGCTCACGACTTTAAACCTTTAGCTCACGCACACTCACGCACGACTGATATATGTTAAGGCAAACTCACGCACGCTCACGCACGGGATCTTTTGACTCACGCACGCTCACGCACGGGATCTTTTGACTCACGAAATCTTCCGTGATTTGGTACCTTAAATGTACACGCTCACGCCGTGACACGGTGAAATTCACGTCACGTGCCCATCTCTGGACCAGAGTGACCAGACCAGGCCAGGAGGGCTAGGCGACTGGCGAATGCAGTAGAGAGAGATAGCAATTATGCAGTTTGATTTGAATGTTGCGTCATTCATCCTGTCTCCTGTCCTTTTCCCTCCCTTCTCGCGCTCGTGTTCCGTCTTCCGTCTATCGCTTCGCTTCTTATTCTTGTCACGACACGACAGGTTGAAGTTTTAAAGCAGAGATGGGGCGTCGTGTCACGGCGTGAATATTATCTCACGCACGCTCACGCACGGGATCTTTTGACTCACGCACACTCACGAAATCTTCCGTGATTTGGTAGCTTAAATGTACACGCTCACGCCGTGACACGGTGAAATTCACGTCACGTGCCCATCTCTATGCCCAACTAATGAAAAAGGAAGTACCTAGCTATATTCTTTTCACGAGAAGTATACAAAAGAAGAAATCAGTGTGAAAGCCAAATTTTTTGACGTAGTGTCTAGCAAGTACAAGATTAAACTAGTGGGTTTGCTACAGTCAACTGATTTTCACTGTTGTAGAGGTAGTTCATAGCCGATTCAAAGAAATCACAGATGTCCAAATAAAACGAGCAATATTAGCATACTTAGCTGGATCATCAGATAAAGATGGGGAAGTAAGTTTCGCAAATCCACATGAAATCGTGCCCCCCCCTCAAGAAAAGAAATAGAAGAACGAGAATAAAATAATAATTACGCTTTTCTTTTATTGATTTTGTTTAATTTTCGAAGAAACTGATTTGAATTTTATTTCTAAGTTTTATATTTTATGTAATTCTCATAATTAAATTTTTATTTGTTTGCGTTTTTGTTCATCTTCATATAAATATTCTTTTTTAAATTTTCAGATTCTGATTACGACATCCTTTCCAATTCCAACTGATGCAGGCTCCTCTGTGCTACACGATGTGTCCGAATTTCTGACGGGAACTCATGCAGTAGGAATTCAAATGCCAGAAATTCAGACATATTGTGTAGCTATATGGCGCCTAAGTTGGTATCCAATATAGCACCTATATGTTAGTATCCAATATATCACCTATATTTTAGTATCCAATATGACACCTATATTAGTATCTAATATGAAACCAATGTTGGTATCCTATATGATGCCAAGATTGGTATCCAATATGACGTCAATCTTGATATCTAATATTACGCCAATATTTTATTGCAATATTGGGCCTTTATTGTCAAAATCTGTCGCTCAGTATATTGGCCCAATAGGTTGGTGCCTATATTGGCCCAATCAAGTTGTGCTACAGGGGCAGCATCAGAAATAGTTATTTATGTACTAAGGGTCGTAAAGTGCACTTTTTTTGGTCAAGAATAAAGAATACAGCAAGCCGAGGCCCGTATGGCCGAAGTTTGCAAGTATTCGAGACCAAAAAATCGCACTATATGACCCGCGGTGCATATTATATTTTTCATCATACCCATAAAAAAAAAAAACTTGAGAAAACTAGTGGAAAACTATAATTATTTGAGTCAGATTTCAAATTGGCTAAGCAAATAGTAAAGGTGGCGATGCTTGGAATATCCGTGGCAACCGTCAATAAAATACATTTAGGACGCGGCTTCTATGGGTCGCGTGCGCCGACGTCACAGATTTTGAGACCTTAGGAAAAACAAACAGCTGTCATTGAGAAATTCGCCGATTAAATGTGTTTCTTTAAAGTGAATTTTGCAGTGTTTGTGCCATTTAAGAACTTGTTGGATTATTTAACATCTACAACTATGCTTAATACTGTCATATAAACAATTTTGTTCGTCAGGATGACGGTTAGTTCGTATTTTGCAGAATTGTTTCCTGATGTAGAGGTTAGGTATACGGCTGCCATCGAATTAAATCCTTATATTTTGAGAAAAAAATACTTTAGTACAAATATTGATGTATTTCCAAATGTTACACATAGAGATGTTGCAAATTACTTGATTTTTGAAAGAATTACGTAGACAGAAGGACGAATTCAAGGCATTGAGAAGTCTTGAAGCTGTTTGTGGTTAGGTGAAAGAAGTACTCTGCAAGAAATTTGCAGGATAAAAGCTTGTTACAACGGTAAGAATTAGTTATCAACCATTTTTTTCATATATGCTTGCCTAAGTAAATGTTTTATAAATAATTACTAATGCAGAAATTAATTTTTCAGGATATGAACTCTTAGGCATCATGAATAAAAGCCATCGACTCCTTGGACTATTGCAGATTCAGATGGTTCCTTAATGCTCACTGAGATTGTGTTGTCAGCCTAGACAAAACATTTTCACCACTTAACAGGAAATCTTTCCTTTTAGTTTTTTAGCAATGAACATGGCTATACATGGTTGAAGATTAACCGCTGTAAATTTTGTGAAAAAGACACTTTATAAAATAAACAATGAAAGATTGACGTACCTACTGTAAACTGTTTGAAGTATGTAATAAGATGTACACAATTTCTTCCAGCGGTTAACCCCTCGTCTATACCTTATATACCTTATAGATTGGACTACGCAAACCGTTGTAATTTTTGTAAATTTTTTATTATAATATATTATATAAAACGTTTAACATGTATTTTACTATTTTATGTAGGTCAATTGTTAATTATGACTTGTATTCTCTTAAATATACTCTCCCTCCGTGCAGTTCATGCTTCGCCAACTAAAATTTAAATAAGAAATAGTTATTAAAAATAGAGACAAACCAATATAAAATGTTAATTTTCTTTACCATGGATTGTTTATTGCTTGTTTGAGCAGCAGTTATTACTATCACAATCATTCTTAAGCATTAACTTAAAGCATTTCTTTTAAATGCCTGGAATTGTTTAACCTAACTTCTTCTGGCTGTAAATCGACGTTATTTTACAAAAACTGATGTTGTCTCGGATTGCAACACTTCCACAATTTATAATACAATAAAAACTAGCCATTTTGTATGATATAATATCGATAAAAACTCTAGGATTACGAAAAATTTAATTCTGAGGTTCAGTCAGTCGCCATTTGACAGCTAATGACAGCGGTTTGTTTTTCCTAAGGTCTGGGACCTGTGACGTCACGCGCACGCGACCCATTTAAATGACAACTCGGGGTACTGTCAAAATAAATTAAATCATATTATTACAATAGCTTTGAACATTTCTGAAAATAATGTCGGATATAGAAGACAGAGCAAGTAAGCTTGTCTGGATTTACTCCCAAAAAAGATAAAACATTTATTTAATACTTGTTATGTAAAAGAGAAAATTTCCCCAAATTTACTTTATTTCCCTAGGGACATAATGGAAAATAACGGACCCGTTGCCAATGGCAATAAGTACTTGGTACATAAAGCGTCACTTACGATAGACAAAATAATGGAATTAGAGTATACTTACGTGGGAGGTATGACGAAAAATGAGTTAAGAAATGTCTGTCATGGTTTTCTGACGTTTGA
This sequence comes from Rutpela maculata, assembly GCA_936432065.2. Classification (NCBI taxonomy): domain Eukaryota; kingdom Metazoa; phylum Arthropoda; class Insecta; order Coleoptera; family Cerambycidae; genus Rutpela; species Rutpela maculata. The sequence goes on from OW386285.2 coordinate 359,738,284, forward strand.
AGAAAAACATTTTTTTTAAACCGCCTTCAAAAAATATCTCTAAAAAGTAAGAAATAATATTTCACTTGGTTTTACAAATATCTGTCTACCTATTAGTGGAAAGTAGCAAGGAACTGTATCTTCTTACCTAATATCAGTTTGAAATCGATGCAAAACTTCAAATTGATATTAGGCAACAAAGTAATAAGGTACAGTGCCTTCATTGCCGGTTTATAAACTTGTGTGCCCTTAGGCACTAAAATTTTTGGCGCCCCTTTAATGGCTAAAAAAAAAATAGCGCCGAAGGCGATAGTTAGTGCCGCAATCAAATTCGTCGGAGGCGAAAAGTTTTGACTGGTAAACAAAATGGCGCCGTAGGCGAAAATTTTTTGCGGCACCACTTTGAATAGTTTGTTAAAAAATGATTTCTTTGGGATTTTTGTGGCTCTTTAATTTTAGTTTTATTATCTTAAGACGAACCTGAATCAACCTACATTTGTTTAAAAGTAAATACAGATGAAAAACTCATTTTTGTTATATTTTATTGAAAAACATAAGTATGGTACAAAAAAAACAGCAAAACAAAAAAGACTTGGAAAAAAGAGTTCAACAAAAACTATACTACTAAAAAAGCCAACAAATAATAAAAAATATTTAAAAACAAACAAATCTAGGTTCTAGAAATATATTATTAAATAAAACGAAACACACAAAACAACACAAATTTGTCTTTGCAGACTTAAAAAATCTTTTTTCTTGCTTTCTCAGATGCACACTGATCTATTAGACTAGTTCACAAGTTCAAAGCCGTGTTAATGCTCGATAAAGCTCGTAAAAATATGAGTGAGTTCTTATTGGATTCGGAATGACGTCTAGAAAAATGTGCAAAAATTTCAAACCCGTACATAAACAATTGCAAAAGTTATAAACAAATGAAGATTGAAAAAATAATGAGTTTCGTTTTTTTTGCAAATAACTCGAAAATTATTAATATTTAAGAAATTTTGAGGAAAGATTCTTAAAAAGGAAGTAACTTCCTATAAAAAAGTCCTAATTCCCGAAACTCTATCTCTGATATTAATAATTTTAATTTAATGTTGAAAATAGAGCTAGGCACGGCGAACACTAAGCCGTTACGATGCTCCGAAACCGGCCGTAATAAGTAAAAATATTTTTTTATGTTATTAAATATTAATTTAAAAATTTAAAAAATATATGGTATTATTTAGACACTTAAAGAAACAATTTCCCTTTGGAAAAAAATATTTCACCGATTTTTCATAAAATGAGCCTATTGTTAATTAACAAATTTTTTTAGAGTTTGCGTTTATATTTCAAATCGGATAATTTTAAACAAAAGCCACTAAAATTATTTCGCTTCATGGAGACCTTATGTCAACTATACTTTATGGGATTATGACATTGCGATGTTTTTAATTGTTATAGTCTATTAGTTATTAATTATTTAACCTAACAAAAAACTAAAAAATGAAAAAGTGAGGAAAATTTTTTTTTATTAATTTTAATTATTATTACTGTTATTCAAAAATACTATAAAATTACATAAATTTAAAATTTTTATTGCTATTTATTTAAATAATTTTTATAAACAAATAGATAAATTACGTATTTTTGAAAAAAGTTTTTGCCATTATATTAGTTATAAAATATTATGGTTAAAATTTTTTTTTTAAATTGTTTATAATAATTTTTTTCCTTTTTTCATTATTTAAACAAATTATTAAGAACAAATTTTACTCTTAAAATTTATTATTTGCAATTCTCTACAAGGTGGAAAAAAGAAAAAAAATTTGTTGGTAATTTATTTGTTTATTTAATAAACAATTTGTTATTAACAATCGCCGAATGTTTATATTTTTTATTAGATAGAAAAAAAAAAATAACAAAAACAACCGTAGGCATACAAAAACATGTAAAAAACATTCTTAATATTTTTTATAGAATTTTATATTTAATTTTTTTTGACATGTTATGTATTGTTTTTGTTATTTTTTTTTCTATCTAAAAAGAATATAAACACATTCAGCGATTGTTAATAACAAATTGTATATTAAATAAATTTACCAAAAATTTTTTTTTTCTTTTTTCCACCTTGTAAAGAATTAATAAATTTTAAGAATAAAATTTGTTCTTAATAATTTGTTTGAATAATGAAAAAAGGAAGAAAATGATTACAAACAATTAAAAAAATTTTTTAAGAAAAAAATAATTTATTAATCATATTTCATAACAAATATAACGGCAAAATTTTTTTTTCAAAAATACGAAATTTATCTGTTTGTTTATAAAATTTATTTAAACAAATAGCAATAAAAATTTAAAGTTTACGTAATTTTATAGTATTTTTGAATATAAAAACAGTCATAATAATTAAAATTAATAAAAAAAAATTTTCAACCTCACTCTTTCATTTTTTAGTTTTTTTGTTAGGTTAAATAATTAATAACTAATTAAATAGACTATAACAATTAAAAACATCGCAGTGTCATAATCCCACAAAGTATAGTTGACATAAGGTCTCCACGAAGCGAAATAATTTTAGTGGCTTTTGTTTAACAATTATCCGACTTGAAATATAAACGCACTCTAAAAAAATTTATTAATTAACAATAGGCTCATTTTATGAAAAGTCGGTGAAACATTTTTTTTCCAACGGGATATTGTTTCTTTAAGTGTCTAAATAATACCATAATTTTTAAAAATTTTTAAATTAATATTTAATAACATAAAGAAATATTTTTACTTATACTGCCAGTTTCAGAGCATTGTAACGGCTTAGTGTTCGCCGCGCGAAGCTCTATTTTTAACATTAAATTAAAATTATTAATATTAGAGATAGAGTTTCGGGAGTTGGGACTTTTTTTATTGGAAATTTCTTCCTCTTTGAGAAGCTTTCTTTAAAATTTCTTAAATATTAATAGTTTTCTAGTTATTTGCAAAAAACGAAACTCGTTATTTTTCCAATTTTCATTTGTTTATAACTTTTGGAATTGTTTATTTGCGGGTTTGATACTTTTGCACATATTTCTAGACGTCATTTCGAATCCAATGAGCAGTCACTCATATTTTTACAAGCTTTATCAAATATTAACACGGCTTTGAACTTGTGAGCTAGTCTATATTATGCTGTTGGAGTTTATTGTATCTAACAGTGTAGGAGGGCTAATTCACTTAGTCTTTTGTTTTCTAACGAATTTCTTAAATAATTTTTTACATATTTTAATGTTGAAAAAGATCTCTCCCCTGTACAGTTCGTAACTGTCAAACTTATAAATATTCGTAAAGTGACTTCTATGTTAGGAAATGTAGAGGTAAGACCCTTAGATCTAATAAATGTTAGCATTTCTCCAATCCAAAATCTAATTAAATCCGTCATTATCATTGTCCATTTGATGTTTGCTGTTCGCTTTTATGATGAATTAAGAATTAACGCTAAATAATAGGTAGGTATTACAGGCGTCTCTACATTTTGTTTTAGATTTAAAAATTTCGTTTTTTTTCCCAGAATTATTGTTATTGAGGATCGCCTTCGGCGCCCCTAGGCACGTGCCTAGCGTGCCTAGTGGGTAAACCGGCACTGAGTGCCTTGCTATTTTCCACTAACAGGTATTTGTAAAACTGGGTGAAATTTTATTTCTTACTTTTTAGAGATAAGTATTTTTTGAAGGCGATTTTAAAACATTTCTTTTTTTCAACCTTTATAGTAGTTTCTTTTATTTAGTTAACTAGTTATAAGAAATCATTCGGTAAACGTGTTGAATCCCAATTTTTACCGTTATACGTTAATTTTGAGATGTACATAAACAAAGGGAAACACTATTTTTTTAACAGATGTTATTTGTTTTTACCCGACTTCATAAAATTAAAAAAAGTAAGGTTCTCAATTCGACCCGTATTTATGTTTTTTTATATATCTGTTCAATGATTACTCTGGCGTAACTTAAATGATTTCTATCAAACCTATTGCAAACTGAAGGCTACAGTCCGGCGGTGGTCCCACACTAAATTTATCAAGCTACATCTGGGTAAGGGGAACAAAAATCGGAAACAATTTTTTATATTACGAGCATAATCGAAGATATGGCGGAGTCGCCGGTGATTTCAATTAAAATCTTAATTCTCGATTTATAATAATAATTTTTCAGAAACAACAGACTATTATTATAACTTTCTAGCATGTCATATACCATTTCGCAACGAAAGAGAGCCTTGCATGGATGCGAATCAGCTGAAGAATGTTTTCTACAACAGTATGAATTGAGACTTATAGAGAAACATGCCCGTTCAACAATTTATATTTACAAACAAATTATACAGCACGCTTTCGCCCAGGTCGTTGTTTTCAATGCTGTTGATGATGACAAAGAAGGAAACTGCATTACAAACCTGATAGATATTTACGCCGACGAACAAATATTTCATTGTATTATGGTTTTTGAGATGTAATAAGCAGATTTACATGAAACCTGGTACATGCGGATTTCAGTATTCGGCGACAGGTAGCATGATGACGAATTCAATATGACAAACATAATTGAAAAGTCTTCGTAATCTTTGCATTTCTATAAAGGATCTTTCGTCATGCGGTTCATTTATGATCTGGCTAGATTCTAAATCCGATAGAGCCAATCCACATAAATTTTTAACTCGGCTCAGAGCGACATAGACTTGTCCTTTTGCGAAAATCTTCTTTCCCCAATCAATTGCGGCTTTATCTAACGTGATACCTTGCAATTTATGAACTGATACCACCCAACTTAGGATTACAGGTAGCATTCTGCGCTCAACATCGACGTATTATGGCGAGATCTGGAGCTAGATTATATTTTGATCTTATTCCGTTGAAGGGTTGGAGGTTAAATGGGTAAGCAAGCAAGTAAGAGTCCATAAAAGGATTTAGTGTATGTACGAGAAGTCAAGGTCTCAATTTTTTTTGGCATCGGCCACCCCCATCTCATTATTAAAGGGGGTGAAAAAAAGAAATAAAATTGTGATTTAGTATGTGTACAAGAACCAAAGGCCTTAACTTTCGTTTTGACATCAGTCACCCCTACTACCACCTCATTACCATCTCCATTTCATTATTAAAGAGGGTATAAAAATGAAATTGCGATTTAGTGTGTGCGAGAACCAAATGCCTAATAATTTTATTTTAGCACCAGCCTCCCCACTACCACCCTCACCGGAAATTTTGATGTGGAAGTAGTGATTCCTTAGGCAGCGGTTTTCCATTTCACACCAAGACAGTGTACAGATTTTCTCACAATAGTTTCCTTCACTATGTAGAAGTTAACTAAATAAATGAAGCTACCAAAAAGGTTGAAAATTTTTTTTTTAAATCGCCTTAAAAAAATATCTGTAAAAAGTAATAAATAAAATTTCACTCGGTTTTACAAATATCTGTCAACCTGTTAGTGGAAAGTAGCAAGGAACTATACCTTATAGTACACGGAAATTAGCAAAAATAGAAGAAAAAAATTATAATAAGCTGATATTTTCTGAATCGACAGTTGATACGGGTAGGAATACAGGATCAAAAAGTTCCCATGCCTAACTGGTGAGCTTCATCCCTTTTTCATAATGACACCGTGATGGTTTCTCAATAATATTTTGGAAATGTGATGTTCTACAACAAAACTAGAGGTATTGAAAAATATTGAGAATTAAATTTTCTATAAAACATGTCTTATAGGTCGTTTGCAGATTATTAAGGGTGTTTACGTTAATCGACGGCAAACTTGGGGGTAGGTAACAAAAACGCTTTTGGATGGAAACATAATATTTATCCAGCCTTGTAATATTCTGTTTTGTAGCATTCGGTTTCAACAACTTTTTATAAACTATATAGAATTGAATTAAACTAACTCATATTAACCCTACAGTTTACGATTTAATAACATAAAAACCGCTGCCCAAGGAATCACTACTTCCACATCCAGATTCTCTAGCCAAGTCACTCATATCGAAAAAACTTTGTATGTGGAAATAATTGTTTATGGAACTTTAATAATATAATATTTGAAATTCTCTACCCCAAAAACCCATAAAACGATACCCCACATCGGTAGTGGGGTGGGGGTGGTGATAGGGGGGTGGTAGTGGGGGTGGATGAAGTAAACAAATATTTTGAGGTTTCTGGTTCTTGTACATACACTAAATCACAATATTTTTTCATCCCCTTTAATAATGGGGTGGATTTTTTTCTTCTATTCCACATAAATTTGCCTAACCGTGTACTATTAGTATCTAATATCAATTTGAAATTGGTGCAAAACGTATTTTTGAAATTAGATATTTTTGCACCGACTTCAAATTAATATTAGGTAATAAAGTAATAATCACCCCCTTTAATAATGGGGTGGGGGTGGCCGAGGCCAGATTCATGATCAGCAATCTCTAAAACCCCTAAGTAACAATGTTTAACAATTTGTGCATTTGTGCATGTCAATTAAAAAAAATATTATGGCCGCCATATTAGATTCGCCATTTTGGATGACGATATTACGTAATTTAGATTTCAGATTCTCGATCAGAAACCCTTAAAAGTCCTAAGTAACAATTTTTAATAATTTGTGCATGTACATTTCATTTAAAAAAATATTATGGCCGCCATATTGGATCCGCTATCATGGTTTTTTGAATCGCAAAATTCGGGGATCAGAAATGAGATTAGAAACCAAAAAAAAACCCCAAGTAACAATTTTGTATAATTTTAAACAATCTTTAAATAAAATTTTAATTTACTTTCAAAATTTATGTCCGCGATATTGGATTAGCCATCTTTAATTTTGAAATTTCAAAATTTGGACTCGATAGAATTAAAGGCAATTTTATAACGAATAGCTTAAAAAAAAATTTAAGTTTCATTAATTCCAGGCTTGGGAATTATCGTCTGTCCAAAAAGTGAGCTATTTGCCCCACTGTGCACCGTAGGGCCATGCAGTCTATACAGTTCGCGATAGGTTTGATAAAAATCGCTTAAGCTAAGCCAGAGTAATCATTAAACAGAAAAAAAAAACATACATACGGGTAGAATTGAGAACCTCTTCCTTTTTAAATTTTATAAAGTCGGTTAAAAACATATAACTTCTGTTAAATAAATAGTGTTTCCTTTTGTTTATCTACATCGCAAAATTAACGTGTAATAGCAAAAATTCGTTTTTTTTATTAAATCACACCGCGTTGGGATTCAACACGTTTACCGAATGATTTCTTATAAGTAATATATTTTTTACAGTAAGACTATTTTTTATAGGATTTCACAAATAGCAGAAAGAATGTAGGAAAAATGAAAAGAGAATCTATCTAAGAAAATATTAATTTCAAATCTTTGCATTCCTTCGATAATCTACTTCTGGTTATGCTAGAAATTAAGAAACTCCCGAAAGTATTTATTTACAAAATAACTATCTAGTCGGAAATCTCGAGTGCCAACTTCGATTGTAGGGTGTGCAATCGAAGATATAGTTTTGGAAAAATTTGTACGTTATCTGGAATGACCTTGCGGATCTAAATGTGAAGAGCGCCAACCTGGCCGCGACTGCAAAAAGGCGTACACATTTTTTTCAAAAATTTTTGTATTACTGAAAATTGATTAATTTTATTTTCTCACCGCATTTACAAGCTCGTTTTTTAACATTTCTTAATAATTTTCAAACCAATGGAAAGAAAGCTTGTTCTTTCTAGATTCAGTTGCACCCAGTTATTCTCGAAATTGTTGTGAATAAATGCTACAGAAATTGTTTAAACAAAGTGTGCCAGAATGGTGTAGTGTAAATTTCAGCATCGATGCATTTTAAAAACTATTGCAGATAGATGCATGCTTCCACGATATGATATGAAATCTGCAGAAAATAATTTACAGATTTTTTTAGAAGTATTTTAAACAACAAGTTTCGAAAACGAATGTTTTCACACGAGTGAAAGAGTTCTTTTCACAAGTCGCATGTTTTCAAATGTGTTGTTTACAATATTTCTTCTACGACTGCAAGGAAAACAAACAATTTCATACGTAAACAGATATTATTTATTTCACAAAACATTAAAAATTAAAATTTAATGTAAAATTGGAGGAGTTAAACAAGTCGTTGCTATGAACCTGAATAGGTTAGCCTACTAAAAAATACAAATAAAAGGTGTCAGTTCTGTTTTCGACAGGACTGTGTGAAAAACAACTGTTTTTTGGATTTTACACACGTCGCACAGAATCTGACACTTGGCTATGATCCAAAATAGGTTCAGGTTTATAGAAAAATTATTTAATAAAATCATTTCCTAAAAAGAGGTGGTTATATATTGTTGAATTTTTGAATTATTCTTTTTTTCTGATTTCAAAAATATGACATATGATAGTCCTATCTTTAACCGTTTTCGAGTTGAACATTGAAAATCGTATTTAAGCAATTAAAGGGAAATTACAATTATTACAGTAGTCTATGAAAATGACAAGTATTCTGTTATTATATGAAACGCTGACAGATTTAATAACAGAATACTTGTCATTTTCACAGACTACTTTAATAATTGTAATTTCCGTTCGTATAATAAATAGCTTAAATACGATTTTCAATGTTCATTAACTCGAAAACGGTTAAAGATAGGACTATTATGTCATATCTTTGAAATCAGAAAAAAAAGAATAATTCCAAAATTCAACAATACACATTTTAAAAAATATTATTGCCTCAATTTCTGCACGCCACTGTGCTTCCATTAATTTATTAAAGGGGTTAAGTTACAGCCCTACAACTTATGTCCGAAGCTTTTTTTTTATCTCCAATAATAACGATAATAAAGGATGGCCTAAATATAATGAATAACCCTGTACAAAATATATACATTCATCCCCTTTTCAGCTCCACAGTAAATGAAGATGACTACTTTGTTGACGAGATGATCGAGGTGACATCTTAATGTTTTTGTTCCTGTGTAGCATCCTCAAAAACGGGGGGGGGGGGGGGGGCGGTAGCTTTGCCCGGGGGTATGCAGGGAACGCACTCTCACCTCTTTGGACGGTTGTTATTGGCTATTTACGGGGGTGGGTCACCCCGGGGAGGAATTCCACCATCACCACGGTATTCAGCATCCTCGAAAACGGAGGATCACCAAGTAAGAGCCCCTCAAACAATTATAATACGCGTTAACCCTCGTTTGGGGATGGCTTTTGGCCGTTTGCGGGGGTGAGTCATCCTAACGAGAAATTCTGCCACCACCACGGTGTGTTCAGCATCCTCGAAAACGGGGGGGAGAACTAATCTTGTTGCATCAGACAATAGGTTGGTTTTCGCCCGACTACAATCCACTATAACCCCCTAAATGTATCTAGTACGATTATATTATAATTCATATGTTATATGACAAAAATAACTAAATGTAAATAAACATTATAGTTTTTGCCGAATTAATGAATATTTATTATTTAATTGTTGAAGAGTAGTAAGCTCTGCGCAATTTTTTTTTTCAAATAAGTTAATTTCTTTCGGTATAACTGCTTTGATTATTTTAATCATCTCCCGATGATTTTCATCTTGCTTGGCGAAATAATAGGATTTGTTCCTTTAGGTAACGTTAACTTAATATCCAAATTTACTGTATGTATTTACAATACAATCAAATTTTTTATCTCTACGAGCGATATTTATGGTCTTAAAAATATGCCAATCAAATGCAATATACTCTTCATTTTCGTATTTGCGAAAAGTATAATAAATAACCTAATATGATGCATCGTATGACAGCTTAACAGAAACCAATCTAAGCATGCGTGTACTCTCGCTTAATACGAAACAGACTATAGAGATAGAAAACAAAAGTAAGAGAATTCAGGTACTGTGATGGTCGTAAAATATGTTCTAAGTAAACGCAAGGCAATATTTATGAGGTAAAACAGAGGTCTTAAAAAACGTATAATACAGTCTAAATCAGTCTGTAATACATTTTTTTGGGCTTCCGATACCAATAACAAACAGCCTTTTCAAATGCGGTTTCTCTGAAATCATTAATAATGAATTGCTTATTGCAATCAATGCAGTTAAAAAAGTTTTGCTATTATCGATCAATCAAAAAATACTCCGCTCTTTATGGTCACACTGTCTAGACGAAATTCAAGGTCCTGCTACCAGGTGAACCATTTGTTCACCTGTGAAAAGCATAAAACCCCAAAACGTGGCTTTTGTAATGGCTTTTTTAAATAGCTCCTTGCTGTGCAATGGATAAATGTGACCCTTTCTATACTGGGTGTCCTGCTTGTCGGCATGATAAGATTTTGTGAGAGCTGGTATATTCGTCAAGAAAAAAAATGGATTTTCAATTTAGCTTCTCAAAAACTGAAAATTAGGGTAGAAAATGTGTATGCGAAATTCACTCAAATTGATAAACACATGATTATTTAATTTTGGCCAGTCTCTAAGTCACAAAAATTTCTGAAATTCAGAAATAATTCAAACAAAAGGTTTCCTACCTTGAATTGGTTCATTGGGTAGCCATTCAAATATTCTCAATTTATTCCACTCGAACGAGGCCAGGTCACGAAAATATGTCGACATACAAAGTAGACTCTTTTGCTCACATTTGGAAGCGCAAAGTTGAGGTTTGCCGATAAGCTGCGAATAGTGTCACTTTGCCGCTCGTCTCCCATGACAACGAGCGGCAAAGTACTTTTACGCTCGCTCGAGTGCACCTGTCCTTACACAGGTTTGGCTGGAACATTGGCAATGTATTTTTATAAAATAAAAATGCCCAAAATTGTTTTTAATATAAGGAGAGTTGATGTAAGAGTAATAATTGATTACCTAATTTATTTATAAGAAAAATACGAACTTTATAATAGTTAATAAAACTTAAACAAATTTACAGCAATTGTGTTTTGTTCGTTTGTTTATTTTGATCACGTATGTAAGGCATACTCATATGTTGAAAAATTCAACTTAACTATTCCTTTTATTTTGTTATTTTCAAATTATTGTAGATAAAATTATGTGTGTAATTCAAGCGCAAAGTGTCACCGTCTCTTTAAAGTGTTTGGTTCCTCAGTATTTAAAATTCCGTTACTATTATCATCATCATTATTGAAATGTTGAAATTCAATTTCCATTGGCTGGTCATGGTTCTCTGCTTCAATATTAACATTAGTAAATACACGATTCTCGATAACTTCCGCAGATTATTGGGCAGTAAACTTCAGTTTTCAAACGACTGCAAGCGGCTAGCGCCAAAACGGTCAGGGGGGAGGTCTGACTCACATAAAATATTTACCAAAACATAACAACAATGCCAACATGTTATATCCCAGGCCCCATACATGTAGCTATCTCCTAGACTATGCCGGTCGCCTTGATTTAAAAATCATGCGTATATTTAACTCTCTTGGAATAGATTTTTACATCGCGTTTTTTTAATGAAGGACTTACTTATTTTGAAATTAATTCTGAATCAAAGATATAAACAACCAACATGTTATATTCCAGGCCCCATACATGTAGCTATCTCCTAGACTATGCCGGTCGCCTTGATTTAAAAATCATGGGTATATTTAATTCTCTTGGAATAGATTTTTACATCGCGTTTTTTTAATGAAGGACTTACTTATTTTGAAATTAATTCTGAATCAAAGATATAAACAATAATAAATCAAATTAATTAATAACAAATATTCCCAGAGAATAAAAATGATTCGAAACACGATTTGCTAAATTTTACAAATAGAGATAAAATTTATATATAAACGTAAAGGCCGCTCATTAGCAAACGCTAGAGTAAATAATGCTTAAAATTATCAAAAAAGTGCTTACACATGTTGGCAAAGTTCAATGTTATTATTTAAATTACCTCGTTATTAAAATTTTCCCTGAGTGTACTTTCAACTGTCGAACAAACTGAAACAACAAAGGGGTCGTGTGGTAGTTTGTTGAACTTCAATTCGTTGTATCTCAGTAATGAAAATATTTTCATAAACTCAAAAACGGGTTGTTGTATTTTTATGAAAAGTCAAATGTATATGATAAAAAAAAATAATAAACAGGAGTCCCTAGACCAGAGGAGGCTACCGAATTTAAAAAAAAAATTTTCGCAAACTGCTTTTTCAAAATTTTTTAGAGAAGTGCTTCTCTAGATGTTATTTCCGGTCCCATGCGCCACGGACGAGAAAAAAATATTGAAATTTCACCAACCGCCACTGCTGAAAAGTAGTTGAATATAAAACAGACGAAAACTCGTCAAATGAGCAGTACGCTCCATTCGGCAGAATATCTTTGATTTTAAAATCAATTTTTTTCCCCCGGTAACTGCTTGATGTCTGGTGGTAACTTATTAAAAAAATTTGGACCATAATTTATTAAATTCTGGCTTTTAACCAATCTGGTGTAGTTTAAACAAACTTGATCTCTGTGTCTGGTATCATGATCCTGTATTTCTCTGTGTGAAACATTTGTCTAGATTTTGTTTAACATACATGAGAGCGGTAAGGATATAATAACTAGGAACTGTTATAATATTCAGCTCTACAAATGTTTGCTTTACATCTTGCCTAAATGTTAATCGTGTCATTATCCTCATAACGCGTCTCTGTAGTGAGAATATTCTATATTCTAAATGAGAGGAGTGTCCCCAGATAAGAATAGCATAAGAGAATACACTTTGAAATAAAGAGAAATAAACTGTTTTTATAACATTTTCAGGCAATTCTGTCATTAAATTTCTTATCATATATACAGTGGGTAATCAACATGTTGATAGATGGGGATCATGATTACTCCTAAAATTTTACATTTTCGGGATTGTCGAACTGATCTAAGCACCGGATTGAAAAAAACATAAATTGTGTCTTTGAATTATTAAAATATAATTTATTTGATCTGAACCAGAGAGCTGCATATCCTGCAATAAATTGTTTGCATTGCTATTTACATTAATCATGGTGGTGTCATCAGCAAACAATACGAGTGAAGTGTCATATATATGATTAGGTATATCATTGACATATATTATAAATAATAGAGGCCCACGTACGGAACCTTGAGGAACTCCGATTTGATCTCCGCCTGTAAGATATGATTTTATGAAATTTACGGCAGAAGTGTTTAGCCCATATTTTTTAAGTTTATTAACCAGGATATCATGCTCCAGCAAAGTTTTTATTTTCAAACGCAATTTTATTTTCAATTTGAAAATGCCAAAGTTGAATATTTTTGTGGAAATCTTGAGCCATCCGCTTTATCTACACAGTGTTTATGTGTTTTTTTTAATCATAATATGTGGAGAACTTTTATATTTTCGTCTCCATGTGTATTTTCGATTACTTGCATTTCTATTTTAAGAAAAACGGGCTGCCCAAGTTGAATATTATTGTTGTTATCTTGAGTCATCGGCTTTATAATACATACTTTTTAGTTGTTCTTTAGACATAATATATTCAGAACTTTTCGATTTTCCTCTCCATATGTATATATTCGATTACCCGCGTACCGAGTTTAAAAATCAAGGGTTGCCAAAGTTGAATATTTTTGTAGAGATCTTGAGCCATCGACTTTATGTACAGACTCTTTCGCTGTTTTTTAATCATATGTTCAGAGCTTTTATATTTTCTTCTCCATATGTATATTTTCGTTTATCTACATCTCCATTTTAAGAAAAAGAGGCTTAGAAGTCCTGTATGAATTTTCTTGGAATTTTCGTAAATTGTTTGAATTATAAGATTCAAAATATTGTTTAATATATTGATTTTTTTATTAAAAAAAAAAATCAGAATTGCACAATTTTTTAAACGATAAACTTTTAAATTGGTCATTTCTAGAGTACATTGCAAAGGGTTTCATTCAAATCCCTTAAGTTCTAAGCGTTTCCGCAATATCACATCTTTTTCGTCTAAATGCACTGAACTATATTCATTTTCTATTATTTATTTGAAAAATTTTAATCTTGAAAAAAATAATGTTTGTTATAAAATTGTTTATGACGAAGTAGTTTTCACAAACACCAAAACACTTGAACGCTATAATCAACGCGTTTCGTCAACCATGTTGGTATCATCTGGTGACGACTAAAAACTATTTTAAAAAGTTTATTGTTAAAAAAGTTATTAATCATTTTAATGATGGTTGGCGAATACACGTCGACTGTAGAATTCGAGTATAGTTAAAATTGTTTATAACAATTATAATCGTAAACTGCAAGAACAAAATGCTACATTATTATTTACCAAATCAATTGCTTGAAAAATATTCGCAGGAAAATATGTTTCTTTATTTTATATTACGAATGTATTGATAAGTACACTTTATGGACGTATGCGGAGAAAATATGATTGGTTAAAATTAGCAAAATACGTTTGCAAGCTCTACTTTTATCGTTTTTAGTAGTAAAAATCCTATTTAATTCTATAATTATGCTTTTATCAGAAAAACAGCGGAATACAATATTTTGCACGAGTAAACAAATTTGGTCTGGAGTAAATAACATTATATTTTATTATGTAATAATTTATTTTACATAAACAGATAGCTCCTTACACGAACGCGTTTACTAGCATTACTATAATGGGAGGAAAAACAGTTGCACGTAAAAATACTCTTACTCCATTATTATTTTTGGACGAATATATCCAAATGATTAAGGAAATATTTGATTGTGATTCTACATACGGTTATCAAAATCATGGTCTATGCCAAAACTCATTTCACGCCCTAGTGCTCTTAATGTATATCTACCGGGTCATCGAAAATTCTTAAAAATGACGTAAGCACTAACTTCTATTTCATCATATTATGTATTTTTCCCTAATATAGAGTGGGAATTCGATAAGCTGCTCCCCTTACAATTGTATACAATTCATGCATCCGTACCAGCACTTTTTCGAGGTCCTGAAAGTACTCCAGTATTAAAAAAAAAAAAAATTGAACCACCTTCAAAAAAGATCACTAAAAATCTATACATATAATAAATCTGTAATGTTGGCGTGTCTGTACATTGAAAATATTTGCAAAAATCTGATCTGGGGGGATGTAAGATGAGTAATAAAATACATTAAGATAATTTTTGGAATTTGTTTGAACGCGCATCACGCAGAAACTCCTGAACCAATTTGAACAGGGTTTTCACAGATTTTATCTAAGTTTGGAGTAACATTTAGTTATTTCATCGAAATCGACCTACTCTAAGCCAAGTTTTATGAAAATCGGTTTAGTAAAACCGAAGATACAGCTTAATCTCTACAATAGGCGTATTTGCACGGAATTAACTTTAATAATTAAACTTCTGTAATATTCAATAACATTCAAGAACATTCGAGAGCATTCTGTCAAGCCAGATTTTCAATTTGTGTCCCTAACTTTTCAAAATTTTTGAAGAAAATTCAAACTGCTTTGGAAAATTTTGAAAAATCGGGCAGAAATCGAAAACCTGGCTTGACAGATTGATTGACTGATTGAGAGGCAATTAAAAAACGAAGATTAAAAAAAAATCCGATTGCTTAAGTATTAAGACCTGCAAACTGATTTGAAAAAAAAGGTCATTTTGGGGCCACTGTGCGTCGCCCAGTTAACTGAACCTCATTATCTAATATTGATATTGAAGTCGGTTAGAAATACGTTTGAATTCATTATGTGTTCACTGTTAATGTTGTAGAACCTCCCAGAATTGACGAAAGCGAAGCCAAAATAAAAATTCGACTTAGGCAAAAATTTCATTTAAGGACATTTTCAAGAGTCTGAGAGACTTCAGAGCCACATACTAGTCCAAAAGGACCATTAGGAGTTCGATAGGATATTAGAAACAACCGGGTAAAAGTTCGAAGAAACACCGAATTTTTACTTAGGAAAATATATTTTGGTCCAGGATATGAGAGTGAAAGTATATAGTGGTCATGGAAAGATGAATCACATACTTTTTAAAAGGTACGCCAAAAAGGTACTTTGAAAATATTTAAAATATTTTCAACTTTAATTCCTCCGCCGAAGACATTGACCATGGAGGTACAGTCATTATATACCTTATCCTAAAGACTGACAATACAATTTTACCAAGGCAATGAATCAAAAAGGCAAAAATCGACAAATTTGGCAAAGCGGCGTAGCGCGTATAAGCAAAAATTGGCAAAAAATCAATGAAACTGGACAAGACCGGTTTCTCGCATAAAACGAGTTTAGATTCACCCAGCAACTCGTAATTTGGTCGAGTGCGTTGAGTGGTCAATACAAAGCGATGGTAGGAAAGCCAACTGCAGGGCTTTCCGAACAATAAAGTTATAGAGACTCAAAAATCCATTTTGCCCAAAAGTCGTTCGGAAGTGAGTCGCTGTCATTTTTCCTATATGGAACACCTACATAAGGGCAAGTAAGTCGTGGACTGACCGAACGTTATCAAACTTATGTAGTAAGTAAGTCCTCTTGAACGTCGTTTTAGTACGAGAAATTTCACGTTACGAGAACTTTAAGGCTAGGTAGATTCTAGTGAAACTAAGTTTTTTTAGTAAAACCTTTTTATGTTATTTTCAGTCAGCCGTAATTACCATAATTACAAAAGTCATATAAATTATTAAAAAGGCTTATATTCAATTCTGGGAAGGTTGCGTGACTCTTTTCTACCAAATCGATTGTTAGCATACGCTCTCACTTGTATGGTTTAAAAGTCATTTGCCCTAGTTGGGGAGGAATGATTCTTTCACAAAATACTGTATTGTTTCATATTTATTAAATAAATGGTATTCTTTGAACTAATTGCATTTTATTGATGTAAGGACTTGTTGCTAGTCTTAATCCCTGGAGTTTTCGTTTGGAAGACCTAAATAACTGAGTTAATCGGAATCTCATGATTCCTTAAGTTTGATACTCAGTGTTCTGGTCACCTTACAGAAATCTTCGATAGGGACTTTTTTTTATGCAAAAATTACAATACAAAGACGCAAAAGCCCTTATTGTCAGTGAATAATTGAAATCACGCGTTGAGAGAGCGTCGTTGATAATCTGAGGTAGTGCAGCCTTGACCCATTACTCGTCTATCGAAGCATATCTCGAACCCGCCTGGGAGTGGAAGAACGGGGCAGAACGCGACTGGCGCCCTTCTAAATATAAACTGGTGTCGCGTCAATTTGACGCCTGGTAGTGTGTTCTTCTACATTAACACCGACTTCAATGTCGACATTCGGTAACATGGTTCAATGAACTGGGCGACGACGGTGAAATTTTATTTCACAATTTTTATTGATCTTTCTTGAAGGCGGTTCAATTTTCTTTCACCCTTTTTAGTGATCCCTTTATTTAGCTTCTACACAGTAAACTAACACATCCATAATTTCGAATTTTTAAACTTAGAAGAATATTCAGCATTATTTATTGGCGTGCGATATTAGTGCCAGCAAACTGTAGTTATCACAGACATCTGTCGCTCCCTTTTTATGTAGTGGCACGAAGATTGAGGTCCTCCAATAATCGGACCAGGCTCCCGTTTCCCAAATTCCTTGGCATAGTCAGGATTTTCACTCTATCTTCATCAAATGACTTAAGCGCTTCGGCCGTGATATTATCGACCCCAGCTGCTTTGCCGGCTTATAGTTTTTGTATAGCTGCATGTTCTGCATCCGAGCGAAATGTAAACTTTATATTATATTATTCTAGACACTTTCACGACCTCATTAAAAAAATATATTAATTTTGCAAGTTTCTGTAGGTAAATACCTTCAGCGAATGGGCTATATCATAATTTGTGATTTTGCCAAAGCACTCGAAATGTTACTATACAATTCTATTTATTGCCATGTTCATAACTACCCGTGTCCCAGCATGGCTTTGTAAAATGTAATGTCGATCCACAACAACAAACTAGAGATGGGCGCGTGAGTCGATTTTGACTCACGCTCACGCACGCTCACGACTAAACCTTTAGCTCACGCACACTCACGCACGACTGATATATGTTAAGGCAAACTCACGCACGCTCACGCACGGGATCTTTTGACTCACGCACACTCACGAAATCTTCCGTGATTTGGTACCTTAAATGTACACGCTCAC
The DNA here is from genome assembly GCA_936432065.2 of Rutpela maculata. Taxonomy (NCBI): domain Eukaryota; kingdom Metazoa; phylum Arthropoda; class Insecta; order Coleoptera; family Cerambycidae; genus Rutpela; species Rutpela maculata. The sequence continues at coordinate 359,756,286 of OW386285.2, forward strand.
GCCGTGACACGGCGTGACACGGTGAAATTCACGTCACGTGCCCATCTCTACAACAAACCTTGTTTATATTACGCAGTTCATCGCTGAACCTATCGATTCAGATGTGCAGACTGATGGCATTTATAAAGACTTTTCTAAAGCCTCGATAGGCTTGACCATTTTATTCCATTTAACAAACTACGAAGCTTTAGCTATCTATCAAATTGTTCATAATTTGTGGCATTTATTGAGTTTCAACCTTATGACTCCTTTGCTCCGTCTGATGTTCCACAAGGATCCATTCTTGGACCTCTGTTATTTATAATGTTTATTAATGATATTACCAAAGTATTAGATGTTAACTGTCTGCTCTATCCTGATGACGTAAAAATATTTTCTACTATCGAATGCCATAAAGATTGTATGCGCCCTCAAATAATTCAAAGATAGATTGTCCGAATGGTGCAATTCAAACAACCTTTATTTAAATGTGTCAAGTAATGTTGTTTTACAAAAAATTCTTTAGTAAGGTTTGACTATCAACATGGAGATATGATTTTAGCAAGACCTGATACATTTCGCGACCCGATGTTACACCTTACTTTCCTTTGCTAATCACATAGAAATCATTGTGAGTGAATGTAATAAGACGGATTTATCGAGTGCAGTGGTCATAACTTCTCAGATACCGATACCTTAATTATTTCATTTATAAGATCAAAACTGGAATATGCATCAGTCGTTTGGTGTTCCGGGTACAATGTGCACATCGACTGTCTAGAATGAGAACAAAGAAAATTTCTAAAACTGCTGTGGTTCAAATTCGAAGGCTTTTATCCTCCAATAGACTCTCTTGAGCTATTACAACAATTTAACATATCTTTGCTTCTTGACAGGTGTGTATATCTTTCTGAAATGCTACTTTACAAAGTCATTAACAATATGGTCCCACTATTTTAGAGATTAATTATCACATCCCGCGTATATTTTCCAGACCGTCATAGCATTTATCTACCATAACCACGCACGAGTATCTCCTTTTTACATTATGTGCAACAATTATGACAAGAGCTGCCATAACTTTCATATTCAGTTGCAATCTAAATAGTCTCAAAGCTATTATCAAACATTAACCTAATTATGATATTTTACTTAGTATAGTTTTAATCTCCACGTATCACACTTTAAGCCTCCTGTCTTGTACTTGGGTTTTTGTTAACCTGTAGGACAATGTACTTCACGGTGGTATTGAATTGACTACCATGATGGGTGAAACTTTACGCATGTCAGTGCAGGTGGATATCCTCCTTGTGGAACCTGGTAGTTGACGGTCTACTAAAGATACTTACAAACCAAGGATTCAAAGCCAAAGGATATGCTGATGATATAGTCATCATGGAAAGTTCAACAACATAGTCACGGATCGTCTACAAAGACTCTAAATATGGTAGAAAAATGAAGTAATCAAAAACCAATATTATTGCATTTACTCGAGGAAACGACTGCGAGACTTCATACACAGGTACAGATGTTGGAGGAAGTAGACCAACCAATAAGACAAGAAGCATTTCAAGAAATGGAGATATTTTCAGATTACAATGTAAATGTAAATTATTAGGTGATAATTTAGTTTAAATATGAATAATATATCATTTCGATATTGCATTATTTTTCATGCACAAGAAGTAAATTTAAGTTTATTTAGTTGCACGTTGTTTTCTGTATCTCATGAGTATTTCAAGTTGCAACTTATAACGTAATAATTTCCGTTCGCAAGTAAATTACTCTTTAAGCACACGCTCAATTCTCTGGGCGCGGAACGGTATTGACGGATACACAATAAAATTCTTTCTGGTATAGGCTATATTTCGTCGATTCCATTTAACGATTAACTTCTTAATTAACTAATTAAATTCGTCCGTCTCTTTCTGGACGCATTTTTACGAACCTCACTTTTTATTCACGATGCTCCCTTTGTCGTGTCGTTGTATTTTGCAATTTTGTTGAAATGTCAAAAAATGCCACTTTCATTCGTTCGTGCGGAGTCGAATTTTCGATTTGTCCTACGCAATTTACGATGCTGATCAACTGGAACTCTTCCTCTTCCCATCGCGACATCGTTCGGTCGTCCCGCTGGTGTATTTCGAAAAATATGAACATTTTAAGATTGCATGTTTTCGCACTTTTTTCGGGTACTTTTTTTTTCGCCGTTTTTCGTCTATATCTCGGAAACGGCTGCAGCTAGCTCAAAAATACATTTTCATAAGGGTCCAGATAATTTCTTGAGGAATCACCCAGTTCCATCAAAATTGTCCTAAATACTTTCGTTTCGGAGACATCGATCCAAATGTGTGGCGATGCACGACTGAAAATGGTACATTTTTCGCTTAAAACCTCCATAACTTCTAAACGGTGGCTCCTAGGCCAAAAAACTTCGCCCTAACGAATTTGTACAGAATTAAATTATCTCAAAGGTTTTTTTTTTAATTGTTGTACTCCAAAAATTAACGAGCTAAGAGCGGTCAAAGTGGAGGCTCTTTTATTTTTTATTTTTTTTCATCCTGGCCGTGCCTACGTCATAGCGAAATATCGATTTTCTGAAACGTCCAATCAGATTCGTCCACTGCTGTCAATCTGCGAGGCGATAAAAAGTCATATACAGGGCGATTTGTCTAAATTGACATTTGTTTCCTGCTTTTTTGCGATGCAGATTGAAACAAAGGACAACTGTATAAACCGTCGATCTGCATAAGCGCCCTCAATTTTACTTGCCAAATGGTAACGCTACCGTTCAATAGATGACACTAGCCACGGCCGACTCTAGTAACAGAGTCGGCCGTGCACTAGCCGGTAAATTTCGATCGATAATAATGACATTTGTTTTACCCTATAAGTAAAGTGTGATGTACAGAGTGATATTTCTTAAAGTGGCAGAGCCTCCAAGTGATTTCGCTGATAACTCGGGAACGGTTGTAGATATCGAATTGAAATTTGAAACGTAGGTGGAAATGTTGTAGGTGGAAATGTTGTAGGTGGAAATGTTGTAGGCGGACGGAATACAAGTGAATTAAAAATACACCTACGTCTACGTGACGTCACAAAGAAGAAAAATTCTTACAAAAAAGGAACAGGTAGAGATATCAACTTCATATTTGAGACGTAGGTGGAACTATTGAAGAAAAACAAAATTCAAGTGAATCAAAAATACACCTACGTCACAAAAAATAAAAATTCTTACAATAGACGAACGGATATAGATATCGACTTGATATTTGAAACGTAGGTGGAACTATTGAAGAAAAAACCAATCCGAGTAATTCAACACACCTACGTCACAAAAATAATTTTCGGAGAAATGTCACTTTTCAGAAAAATGTAAAATTTTCGGAAAAATTACAAATTTTCGAAAAAATGTAACTTTTCACAAAATTGTCAAAAATTCGGGAAAATGTCAAATTTTCGGGCAAATGCCACTTTTTAGAAAAATACCAAATTTTCGGATAAATGTCACTTTTCAGAACAATGTCAAGTTTTCGGAAAAATATCAGATATTCGGAGAAATGTCAAATTTTTTAAAAAGATTTCACTTTTCAGAAAAATGTCAAATTTTCGGAAAATGTCTAATTTTCAGAAAGATGACAAATTTTTATGAAACTTTTGAAGAGACGGAATCCGGAAAAATTTAAAATTTTCAAAAAATGTCAAACTTTCAGAAAAATGTCAAATTGTCATAAAAATGTCAAATTTTCAAAAATGGTCAAATTTTTTTAAAAATGTAAAATTTCTAAAAAATGTCAAATTTTCTAAAAAAATCAAATAAACATTCAGAAATATATAAAATTTTTCAAAAAATGAAAAATTTTCAAAAAGTATAATTTTTTTAAAAAATTAAAAAATTCAAAAATGTCAAATTTCTAAAAATGTCAAATTTTCCAAAAAGTCCAATTTTCAAAAAATTTTAAAAACGGATTTAAAAAAAATCAAATTTTCGGAAAAATGTCAACTTTTCAAAAATGTCAATTTTTCAAGAAATTTCAAATATACGAAAAAAAGTATTTTCATAACTTTTCATAAATTGATTGAAACGTTAAATTGAGTGCGAAGCAGTCAAAATTGAGCGCAAAGCGCTCATTTCAGTGCGAAGCAGTCATGCCCTCCGCTAGGAGCTAGAACGGGCTTTAGCCCATTCTAGTATTTTCTTTAAAACGCCAAAATAAATCGATTTCAAAAAAAAATGAAGGATATATTTTGTTAGATCAGAAGCCATATTTTTGTCAAACATGACTGGAGTATAAGTAATAAGCATAATAAGAACGTTTTGTAAATGTTTGCAATCATAGTATATTTTAGTGCATACCAAAATGCGCGATACGTGGACTTATAAACTCAAAACGGTAGCGGAAACAACGGAGCGCTGTACAAAAATAATCATATCTTTTACACAATAAAGCAATGCAGATAATTATTTTCATATTGTATGCATCTACCTGCAATAAAAAATACCTCAATGCTGAAATTTACACTGCCCTATTCTGGTGAGCTTTCTTTAAATAATTTCTGTAGTATTTCTTAACAATTTCGAGAACAACTGGGCAGCATCTAAATCTAGAAAGAATAAGCTTCCCATTGGTTTGAAAAAATCATTAATAGTACAAAAATTAGCCTGTAAATGCGGTAGGAACATAAAATCAATTAATTTTCAGCAAAATAAAAATTTTCGAAAAAAAATTGTGTATTTTCTCCAACAAACGTCATGTCCAGAAAATCATTTGAACCTGTTTAATAAAACTTTGTATTATTCCTTTACCTGCTATCGTTTGTCACATCGCACTGAGTATTTTTTAAATGTTCAGCACAACACGGACTTTTCACGGCAACATTAAAAAAAAAAAGTTTTACGTAACATCACACGGCACTCACGACTGTCGAGTACCCGACCTGCACCGTATCGTTTTACATCTTGATAACGAATGAGATGACGCACAAAGTAAATTTCAGATTATTCGCACATTACGCTAGAGGTAGATCCTTGTCAACATGTCAACCAGATTAAAAAATATTTAGGTGGAAAAATGATCTGCGTTTCTGGGAATTCTTTTTGGCTTTAGTTTAACGAACATTTTCACAAACATCAAATTCACTGAATTGATAATTTTATTCCATTGCTCTCATTGCTCTGCCTATTTGGGAGTAAAGGCAAAAAATCTCGAGGCATACCGTGGCGTGCAGACAGGCGTTCCTCGTGAAACAAAATTATACACGGTCCTTTCATAAATGTTCACAGGACACGTGACCTGATCTTTTTATAATAATTTATAATATTCATTAACAATTATGGAGCAAATTAATTTGAGGAAAAATATTGAAATAGTTCGTCTTGTTGGTGATAATGCTCGTTCGATAAGAGAAGTAACTAGATATATACCAAAAAGAGCATATGAAATCGCGCCTATCTAGTTAAATCAATCTGAAAAGAATAGTCATACAACTTTATTTGTTTTCGTAAACAAATAGTAGTTTAATAATCATATCTTCTTGTAACAAATTAAATAGTACAATGACATTTTTTTATGTTCACTAACCATTTTCAATTTGGTCTACAATTAAATAGTACAGCGACTTTGTTTTTTGTTCACCAACTAATTTTTAGGTTGATCTACACTTTATTGTATGATGAAGTTTTTTTTGGTTAGCCAAAATCTCAGTATTGAGACATCAGACCACCCAAACCAAAGATTAGAGATCGTTTATAAGATCCATCCAAATATATCGATGATCCCTGAGAGAATTTGAACATTGCAATCATGTTATTAATTTTCTATAAATTCATAAGAGTATAAGATAATGCATGATTGATTATTGTCAGTGATTTGTATGTTGCGTCATCTGGGAATAATTTCTCTAATAGACTACGTGGTAAGCAAGCAAATTTTATGGTAATTCTTTTAGAGCTTCTAGAAGACGACAATAATATTGGTTTGTCTACCAAGAACAATAATACAGCGAACTAATACTGGGTTAGAATTACAATTTGATAATAGTTAAAAATAAAATATACTATTATCTAGTTTAATTTGACAGAATTCAACAAAATAATAGTCAGACGAACAAAATAATAGTCTTATTCACCTATTTTTTAAGTTAATGTTTGTTTTGTTGTACGATAACTTTTTATTAATTAAAATAACAATCACCTCTTGTTTAAAAATACCATCAATATAGTTTGGTTTAACAAAATTAACGATATTGTTAGTTAACCATTTTTTTTGTTGAATTTACTATTTCTTTGAGTGTAATGACCAATTTTGGAATACTTTCATAATAATCAAAAATTCTACTTATGAGGCGCTAGTCTAGATTTAAATATTTGAGAAAGTACTAGAAAATGAATTACAAAAAAACATGTGAAACCATTTAAGCTTTAGGTGCTCCGCACATGGAGCTACTCATTAGAAACGGTAACTGGTTTGTGACGGAAATATAAACTGATCAGTAACTAGTTAGTAACCGGACTCCGCACACGAAGCTACTGTATCTGCCACAAAATTCACATTCAATTGCTCGTTCATCTTGAAATCATCCAAAAGACACTTCTTGTAAACACACAAAAAACTCTGTAATTACTTCCCAAAACTCGGATACTGAAGTGACTGCACGCAGAATTTCTTAAAACTGATCACAAACCGATTACCAACTAGTTACTAACTAGTAGCGCCATGTTCGGCACTCGATAGAACGTCGTAGGAAGTGACTATCGAGTGATTGGTTACTAACTGCAGTCACCAATCAGTTTCTTTCGAGTAGCCCCGTGTGCGGATGGCCTTAAGCCTACATTTTTTTACACTTTGGAGAAAGGAGATGAAGAAAGAATAATATTTTGTTTATAGGCTCAAGGGATTTCCTCAACAATATCAAATTTCTTTAAAAAAATCTGTTCACTGACGAAGTTACTTTTACCACTAACGGAGTGATTTCATCTAAAAAATCTTCATTACTAGTGACCCTGAAGTAGAAGGCAGACACAAAGTAAACGCATGGTGTGGGATAGTCTATGGCAAGATTATTGGTTTCTTTTTCTTTGAAGGCAACTTAATCACATTTCAATTTTTTGAAGTCTTAGTTTAAAATTTCAATTAGATGAGTGTTCTGTGCATATGCAGTAGTAATAAGAGAGGGGTTATATTTAAGGACTTTGTCCTTTGCGGTACAATTAAAGAAAGTGTACAAATCAATCAAATCAAATCAAGACTAGAGATGATTGATGAAAAATGCATTCGCAGAAATTACCCTTACAAAATTACAGTCATTGCCTCGTAGTTTCTCCCACTAATGATTATTTTATAGTTATGCGACTTCTACTTAGCTTTTCCTGTTCATGGGGACAATTTTCTTGATGTTAATTAATTTCTGACGTTTCACCACTATTTTCTTTTTGTCTAATTTTTCTCTAGATTGTCAGATTGACAATAGGATCATTCTGTGAAATTTCCACACCAACTTCTCATAAAATGGCGTGGTGTTCTTTATTGAATTTAATTTTTGTACGGCAAACTACTAATCAAATTGGGACACTCAGTGTGTCAGTAGATACGACACAATGCAACAGCAAATTGTCACCTTCCAATAAAAACCGAACGCCACGTAAACGAGGGAAATTTCCGCTCGTACAAGTTCCACGGCTAAAAATATTTTTTTGTTATGATTACGAACAGCCCATCTTTACATGTTGCTAATGCACGGGAACGTCAGTCGGCTTGGCAACCGGATTATTCAAGATCAAGGCCAGCATAAATGCAGCGCGCCTTGGCCTTGCTCGCATCGCATCGGTGCATCGGCGTGCCCAACTTCAAATCCTCGTTTCTCGCGTTTGGGGAACATCTGTTCGAGCATTTTTATGGAGTTGGCTCGGCGACAGGACCAACCGTCATCAGGGCATGGCGGTATCGAATACGGCGGGCCACAACGGGCCTCGACAAAATTGTTGTTGCGCCCAGCAGAGGCGTCTTTAGGGGCAAATTTTCTTCACACAATCGAGGTCTGAACAAGTGTAATACTACATGGTGGCTCAAAGCGCCCGCTCTCTTGAGAATTGATTCAAGAAGTAACACTAAAAAAGAATTCGATGGGAACATCAGTCCCCTAGACTTCCACCTATTAGTCGAGCCAATGAATTAATTTTCAGCAACAGCTCCGATTTTAATCATTTTTTAAAAATGTGTATTTTGTAATATTATTCAAAATTAGAATCATCCCAAGTGGCGCAAATAATTATTTATATTGTTTAAACAATAATAATAACAATATTTACAGGAAAAAATATTACAAAAATTTTTTCTTGTGATATTTATAAAACACTAAGTTGTTTTTATTGAAAATTTAAGTTCAAAAATGTTTCTCGCAGTCGAGGTTGATAATTATTTATATTGTTTAAAAACTTTTACAGGAAAAATCTATTTTTTTATGTTCTTTCACGATATTCATGAAAAAGTGAATTTAGTCCAGTGTTTGACGGTTTTTCGCTCAGAATTCTTTCGAATAAAACCGATTGACGCGAAATTTGGACTGTAATTAGGAAATGGCTCAAGGAACAAGTTATATAGTGCCGATGTGAGCTTATACCATGGGGATGGAAATTATTACGTTCAAAGTAACCGCAGAAATCGATAGAGGAATGAATTCTAATCAATAAATGTTGTATGAAATTTTTTCGATGAGTCAATACTTTTTGAAATATTCGTGATTGAAAATGTTGATTTTTCATCTAAAAAATGCATGTTTTAGAACGATTTTTCACGAGTAACTTGAAAACTTTACGTTTTACCAAAAAAATTATTATAAGCAAAAATGTAGCTTATAAAATAACAAATCGACTAGTTTTTTTCTATTTCTGTATAGATGCAATACGAACCGAGTTATGGCTCGTTGAAGGTGACTTTTTGTTCGCCGAAAACTGAATTCGAACCTTTCAACGCTAAATAACGGAAAAACGGAAAATTGTTTAAGGAAAACATAAAACACAGTTTTTTAAAAGTACTTGAAAAGACCTTTAAAATGAGCTTTGGTAAAAGTCGTTAGCATAAACACTAACGGAGGTATGATGAAAATAAAATAGTTGTCTCTTTTTTCGGAGAAAAAATCAGCAATGAAACCTATGGCTTCACCGCAAGGATTGAAATTGAACGTAATCCATTTACAATATACTTTATTTAAGTACTAACAATAAATTCTAGAAGTTTGACCGGTTTGGGATGCCTAGATTTGAAAAAAAGTTTGATTCGAATTTGAAACGATTTTTGAAATTTCTTCATAATAATTCCAAAACTAAAGAAGATACCTACTTAAAAATCCTAGAGTACAAAAATTAAGTTTTTTTTTACTGAAAATTTAGTTTCTTTTTTATTTCTCTAGTATAAAAATTAATTGAGATATCAGTTATAAGTCTGCATTTGAGTGCGAGGACCACCTCCTCCTCAAAAATCTCAAAAAACAAAGGGTTCAAGTTCAAGGAAGTTCAACTTTACACGCCTTGTAGCCCTTAAAATTCCCTGTAAAATGATTTTTGGAGTGATTGAATAGCTTAAAAATTAAAAAAGGTATCGCTAGTGCTTGAAATTTTATCGGTAAAATATTTTCGAAAGCGTTGTTGCCTGGTAATATAAAGAGTGCAAATTAACAGTTTATTATCTGATTAAATCCCGACCGCTTTAGCGGGAGGGATTTAATCTTTGATAATAAACTGTCAATTTGCATGAGTTATATTAACCTTATGGCAACTTAGCTTGAGAAAAAATTTATAGATAAAATTTAGAAGCACGAGTGGTATTTGTGGAGAATATTTCACGAATAAATAATTCATTATGCATCTTCAATATTATGTTCAGTAATTAATTGCCTTCAGACGTTTCCTTGTTACTTTTTAGAGATTACTCACCTTCATCTTCAATTTCATAATTTACGTCACATAAAAATGCATTTCCAAAGCGACTCATCTAATAAAAAACAAAGTAGGTTTAAATTATGACAATCAAAACCATACGCTAAACCATAGGTACTGTAACTTATAAGACTAGTCATCACAACAAAGCATCTTCGACCAATCACATTACGGGTATGACCACACAAATTGCATATTACCAATCTATCGCTTTTACGTTCTAAGGCTACCGGCTCAGATGGTATGGTACCGCCATCTAGTAACGCTAGCTTAATTTAACTGGCCTAAACAGTGAATTGAATTATTATATTAAAGTGTTTATTAATATATATTTATGTATTTAATCCTTGTTTCTAATTTGAGAAGTTTAATAGTTAAGTTAAGGTTTACTTGTTTAAGTAGAGAGACTTTAAGTACAACGAATTATAATGTATATAGTGATACTGCAGAGTTTTGATTTTCCAAATAAGTGTTAGCTGCTTTGTGATGATTCGATGATTGATGAATTACCATACGTAAGTACCTACATTTGTGTATTTATCATGAAATAACTGATTTGTCTGCTTCGTAGATATTTATATTTAATTTTAGTTGTGAAAATTATTTTGTAATTACGTTAGGTATTAAGCCATTGAAAGCTGTGTATAACTTGTCCCGAACCTATATAAGTTCTACACAGCATTGGCTTTTTAGGTTATTAATACAATATTACAATTTACAATTTACGTTAACAATTAGTAATAAGCTAGAGAAGATATTTATAGATAACATTTAAAAGCACGATTTGTCCTATTTGCCGAAAACATTCCACGACACAAAACGTCAAAAAATTTTCGCAATATTTACCGCTGCAGCGACCTAAAAAATTAGAGCGATACATTTTGCATGTTGGTACTGTCAAAAGCCGATCTAGCTTGAATTGTGACGTTTGATTGGTGCAATGTTGTGAAAAAACGGGCTCTCATTGGCTATAGCGTTAATGAGTGAAATAATCGTTGAAAAACCAATCGCATTTTTTCGGTGAAATTTTCGGAGCATGTAAATTGTTTTGAAGTGGATCATCCAGAGTGCGAAATTAATCCTTTTTTAGCATTGTTTCACTAGATGTGATGCAACGTCCGCGTTCAACAATAAAGGCAAACACAATTTTTCAATCTTAACAAAACCGATTTAAGAGATCAGGTGAAGATATTTTATAATAGTACTTCAGAGCTGCAAGAAATTTTAGAAGACGGCAGGTACTGCACAATATTACTGTACTATTCATAAAAACAACTCAATGTTTTATAAATATCGCGAAAAAAAATGTTTTTAATATTTTTTCCTGTAAATATTGTTATTATTGTTTAAACAATATAAATAATTATTCGCGCCATTGGAATGTTTCTGACTTTAAATAATATTAAAAAACACACATTTGAAAAAAATTATCAAAATCGGAGCTGTTGCTGAGAATTGAGAGATTTTGACGATTTTTAGGCTTCATTGTCTCGACCTCGGACTCGACTATATAGTTTAATAAATAGACATAAAAATGGCCTTGCAAAGGCATAAGGAAAGTTTATACTTGGCATAGTTGCGAGTTAGTAGTTGAATAAAACTGCTTTTTTCAAAGATCGTTTTTTTTTTTGGGGGGGGGGGATTTTTAAATGGAAATGCAGGCTGTATGTTATCATGAAGTTACAATTTTTTATAGAAATATACTTCCATGCCGAGCTGCAAAGATGATATGAAAAAGTGTGTTCTGAGATAAAGCCGACCATTTAATTATCCATTATCCAGTGAGCCCCGTTTATTTTTCAATACTATATCATCTAAACACGTTTTTAATGTTTCTGCGACCAACTGCATTTATCTAAAAAATGATCTCATGACGGGTACTGCTTTACCTGATACACTTGAGATCTTATGTCCTCTAGAAGTCTAGAACAACCGTACTGTGATAATGAATTAATTTCAAAAGAAAAACCGCTACATAAGGAATCACTACTTCCACATCCAAATTTCCTGTGGGGGTGGCTGATGCCAAAAACGTTGAGGCTTTTGATTCTTGTACACACAGTAAATCACATTTTTATTTTTTTTTATCTTTAATAATGGGGTGGGGGTGGCTGATGTCGAAACAAATTTTAAGGCCTTTGGTTCTTGTACGTACACTACATCACAATTTCATTTTGTCACTCCCTTTAATAATGGGGTGGAGATGATAATGAGGATGTGTGATGCCAAACAAATTCTGAGCCTTGGCTTCTCGTACATACAACCCAATTTTATCGAGTCTTGCTTGCTTGACTTACTTGGCTTTTTAGAGATGGTCTCCCATGCATTAATTTTTCCTGGTACTTGAAAAAAATCTTCGATGGCATTCGTTTCAGTTTGATGGGAATAGATTTGTGAGTATATTTTTAAAGGACCCCAATTTATTTAAACAATAATTACAAAAAAATATTGAAATTTCGAGGATGGTGTTAAATATTAGCTGTCCAATAGAGACAAAAAAATTGCCGATTTTTTATTTATATTTTTTTGGTTGCTTTACATGATGGTATCCTTGATTTTTCTTAAACATACTTTTTTCAATTTACACAGCATTTAAAAATGTTTTTGTTTGAGACTGACAAATGAAACTGATCGATTTTAAAAAATAATGTTTTAATATTTGACAGCGAGAAACTCGAAACGTTTTTTTTAGATTATCTAAAAATTGTTATGAACAATTCATAACAAACGTATTCTTCAAAAATATTTTTCGGCATTCTATGGAGCTTAACAATACAAAATCAGGCAGTCAATTTTTCTTCTTGAAAAAAATTATTTATTGTTGGAAGGACCCCGCCCATTTCTTATGGGACGTTGCCCCTGGTGAAATTGGCTGAATTTTTAATATATTTCAACTTTCTGATCAAAAGCTCTCAAGGGCCCAACTCGGTCGAGAAATGTACAATTAAAAAAATTTCGAATTCATGATTTTTTTCGTACTGTTATGTGTTTCAAAATGTAGAAAAATCTAGAAGAGTACAGACATCCTTTAGAACATTCTAGAATGTGCTGGAATGTAGTGGAAAGATCCAGAACACATAACCTAGGGTATATATAAAGGAATGACAAGCTGTGTGGGGGGACAGTTCAGTTAGTACAGTTCTAATGGTCAGGTGAATAAGCAGAAAGTGATCAAGGAACTGAAGTACTGAATTGTAGTACACAGTGTAATACAAGTAAAGTAATTAATTGGTTGTAATTAGTAAGTTAATAAATTAATGTTTAGTGTTACCCTGGTGTTATAATTTTCGGATCCACGATACAGGGTGTTTACAAAAAGGGTGTAACAATTGGTGTCAGAAGCGGAATTATAACAGAAGATTTTTGGACTGTTCGAGAAGGTTTCTACAGTGTTCCTCTCGGGAATTAGTGGTGACACGGACAATTGACTTACGGGGGGACATTGTTTAAGGACCATTTTTGGACTCAAAACTGTGAACAGTGCGTTTTCGGGAAAGTGACAGAGACTGAAAAAGACTTATTTGTGATAGTTTGCGAAAATTTCTAGAACATTCTATTCGCAATCTAGCGTAGATAATCGTATTCTTTGAACTGGAAAGTGATAGAGACACTGAAAAGACTCATTTGTGTTAGTGTGCGAAAATTAGAACTTTTCTATTTGGACATTAGAGGAGACTATTAAATTCTCTCAACTGGATAGTAACAAAAGACTCTAGATAAGACTTTTTTGGTGCTGTTTCGAGATCTTTCTGGGAAGTTCCATTGCCGATATTGACGTGACAGTTAAATTTATTTTATTTTGACATTATCTAATGCCCATAACAACCAGAAGCATGGCAGGAGAGAAACAAATGCAGGGACTACTTGCGGAATTTAAGAAGATGATGGATCAGCAGCGCTAAGAGCATGAAGAAAGAAGACGTCAAGAGGAAGAGAAGCGACGTCAAGAAGAAAGAGACGAATTGAAGAAAATTATGGAAGACCTGGAAATAAGACGCCTAGAAGAAAAAGAACAAGAAAGAAGACATCGAGAAGAGAAAGAAGAACAAGAAAAACGACGTCAAGAGGAAAAAGAGGAACAAGAAAGGCGACGTCAAGAGGAAAAAGAGGAACAAGAAAAGCGACGTCAAGAGGAAAAAGACGAACAAGAAAGGCGACGTCAAGAAGAAAAAGAGGATCAAGAAAGAAGGTGTCAAGAAGAAAAAGAAAAGCAAGAAAGAAGACGTCAAGAGGAAAAAGAGGAACAAGAAAGATGCCGGGAAGAACTGAGGAAAATCCTGAGCGAACAAATGAAAATCCAGCAAGACGCTATGAATTCAATCACTAACAAAATCAAGGAAGACATGGGAGTTGTAAAGGCTGAAGTATGTAAGGTCGAAGGAAAAGTAGACAAGGTAGAAGAGAAAGTAGGTGTGGTCAAGACGGAAGTCAGTCAAGTCAAAGGGGAAGTAAGTGACATCAGAGAAAGGATGAGTGAGGTCGAAGGAGAAGTGGAGCGCCTTTAACGACAATTGAGAAAGAAAGGAGGCCAGCTAGTAGCATCATCAGGTCCTTGCCTCGTTTAAAACCTCCCTCATTTGACGGCCAAAGCTCATGAACAACGTACAAGAGACAATTTAAAGCAGCTGCATCTTCAAATAACTGGGATAATGAGGAAAAGGCTATAGCATTAGTTCTAGCGCTAAGGGGCTAAGCCTCAGAATTACTTCGGACTATAATACAGTAAAAAAAAAATAATTCCCGGCAAGCTGATTTTTTCAGGGTCGATGGAGAGGTGTCTCCCGAGTATCCGACCAAAAAGTCACAGTGCACACCCCTTGAGGGGTGTTGCAATAGGGGTGATTTTCCAGCTTGTACATAGTAATATTCTCTACAACTTTGCCTAATAACATTTTTTTGTAACTTTGGTTTTTGACGGTCCAGCACCCATTATATGGGAAAACATTCACCATATTTATTTACTATGGTTCAGGAAATATGCAAACAAAAGGCTGAATAGCTGGGTTTTGCAGGGTTGATTGAGAACTGTCTCCTGAGTCTCCAAAAAAAAAAAAAAAAATTGGTTGGAGATTCAGGAGACAGCTCTCACAATCAACCCTACAAAAACCAACTATTCAGCCTTTTGTTTGTATATTTCCTGAACCATAATAAATAAATATGGTGAATGTTTTCCCAGATAATGGGCGCTGGACCGTCAAAAATCAAAGTTACAAAAAAATTTTATTAGGCAAAGTTGTAGAGAATATTACTATGCACAAGCTGGAAAATTTCAAAAAAAACAAAAAATAAGAAACCACCCCTATTGCAACACCCCCCAAGGGGTGTGCACTGTGACTTTTTGGTCGGATATTCGGGAGACATCCCTCCATCGACCCTGAAAAAATCAGCTTGCCGGGAGAAATTTTTTTGAAAAATGATATCTTTATTGGACTGGACCAGTGGAGAAAAAGAGAGACTTCAAGATTTTGGAAACTGTATTGGACTTAAGATATGCAACCACCATCTTGCCCAAGTATACCAGGCTCAGCTAAAATCAAGGACGCAAAAGACTGGGGAAAGCTTACAAGAATTTGAAGCTGCGATAGAGAGACTGGCACACTTGGCATATCCAAGTGCTCCAAGAGAATTTCAGGAGCAATTAGCAGTGGGGGCCTTTTTAGATGGTATAAGGGACGAAGAGGTCAGGCTTGTTCTTAGGTTAACTCGACATCAAAGTATCAGCAAGGCTTTGGTGCGTGCCCTTGAAGTAGAGGCTGCCTTTAAAGTCACCCCGCGGTCAGAAGAGCGTGCTGTGACAGTCGAAGAGGCACATTCAGATAAAAAGAATCTGGACACTAAGGACGTGCTTGAAATGTTCAGTAAATTATTGAACAAACTGGATTCTCTGGGGAAACAGAACAAACAAGAAGGTGGAAGTATCCGATGCTATCAGTGCGGCAAATTAGGGCGCATTAAGCGAGACTGTCGATAGCGAAGCCCCGAAGAGGTAAATGCCGCAGTTGTCGAAGAATCATATTGGGACAAAAAGAACCTGGACACTATGGAAGTACATGCAATGTTCAGTAAATTACTGGCCAAAGTGGATTCTCTGGTAACACAGATTAAGCAACAAAGCGGTGGAAGGCCAAGCCAAGGTGGGGGTATTCGATGTTATAGCTGCGGAAAACGGCCGTGTTAGACGAGATTGTCGACAGTGGAACCCTGAGAGGGTACAGGCCACTGGGGCGGTGCCGGCTAGAGAAAGCGATGCCCCAGGAGAAATAAAGGTTTGCCAGCTGCGAATAATTCCGAGTAGTCTACCATGCTGTGTAAACGAAAGAAAAGAGTTTCCAGAGCAACTGGACGATACAGAGATTGGACCTATATTACGAGAAAGAGACAAAGGAACCCGACCAGAATGGATGGATGTCTCAAACAAAGTAGGATTGAAGGTTTTGTGGTCGCAATGGGATTCACTTAGAAGAGTATTAGACGGGCTGTTGAGGAGAGCATGGGAAAGCCCGGATGGGACGCAGGTTGCCATACGTCTAGTGATTCTCTGGTGTCGTGTACCAGAAGTACTCCAGGAAGCGCATAATGAAACGTCCGGCGGATACCTTGGCATAAACAAGACCCTGAGTAAAGTACGAGAACGGTTCTATTGGGTTAATAGTCAACAAGATGTGGAGGCCTGGTGTCACAAATGCAAGAGTTGTGCTGCCAATAAGGAACCACTTTCCGTAACCAACTATGCGAATGAAAGTTGAGAACAGCCGAAGAATGACCGAGAGCAGATGACCGAATGAAGGCTCATTATGATTGGAATGCCAGTACAGGGGGATTCAAGGTGGGGGATCTGGTTCGGCTGTACAACCCACAGCGGAAAAAATGGAGATCCCGAAGCTTCAACCGCCTTGGGAAGGACCGTACTCTGTCATTACCCCAATCAATGACGTTGTGTACCGAATTCAAAGAAGTAAAAAGTCGAAGATGAAAATCGTACACTTGGATAGACTGGAGAAGTACGTGAAAGAGACTGAATTGCCTGACCGGGACGCTCAGGCTTAAGGAGGGGGCAGTGTTATGTGTTTCAACCCTCCAGAGTAGAAAAATCTAGAAGAGTACAGACATCCTTTAGAACATTCTAGAATGTGCTGGAATGTAGTGGAAAGATCCAGAACACATAACCTAGGGTATATATATAAAGGAATGACAAGCTGTGTGGTGGGAGAGTTCAGTTAGTACAGTTCTAATGGTCAGGTGAATAAGCAGAAAGTGATCAAGGGACTGAAGTAGTGAATTGTCGTACACAGTGTAATACAAGTAAAGTAATTAATTGGTTGTAATTAGTAAGTTAATAAATTAGTGTTTAGTGTTACCCTGGTGTTATAATTTCCGAACCCACGATACGGGGTGTTTACAAAAAGGGTGTAAACACGTAACAATAACTTTTATACTGTAATACGTTCTAATAATATGTTGCACTAAAAATATGTTGTTTTAATAAAAATAGCGTAGAAAAAATTAAAGTTTGAAAAATGTTGGCGAAGACGCCGGGAAATCTATATAAAAATAACAAGTGAAGAAAATATTCGGTCAAATTGGCTAAAACATTTTTTACATAAAATATGTGTCTTCCCGTTCAAAAAACTTTAATTGAAAAACTTTCGGAAATTGCTCCTTTGACCTCTACTCTCCATCAATAAATTAAAAGTTCGACAAAAGATACAGAATTTTTACTTTATTTTTTTATTTATAAAATATAAACAATTAATAAGTTTCTGGTTTTTATATGCTCATTCAGATAGTTTAGTTTTTTCTGAAAACGCTACCATACATTTAAATTATGCAAATAATATTTAACTATTTTTTAAATATCATTAAAACATTTTTTTTAACGCTTGTAACTCCATTATTATGTATAATACAAAAGTTATTCGTATATTTTTCTGTACTTTCTTTTTCAACACGTCACTTCCAGCACATTTTATTTACATTCATTTTTTGTGGCTCCAATTATCTTTGGTTATACTGTACATGGCTCCAACTGGTTACCGGTCGGCGATAAAAATAACAACATTCGAAATAAAATAATGATGTAACAAGTGTTTCACAAGAAAATAAGTATACAACAGGTGCATTGTTTATAAACAATAAATAGTAAGAAACATACAATTAGGAAAGAAAACAAGAAAGAAAAAGATATTAAAATGGCATATATCTCACGAATAAATGTATATAATATTATTACCGTATGTTGGGAGTTTATTAAAAAATAATAATAACTAGATGTAACTATTATACTCTTCAACTTATTGATGATTGTTGAACATTTCACAATCTTCCGAAAATAAATAATAAATAAATTCGGTATAAAAATGAATAGATAAAGAATTCAAACGTATTTTTAACTGATCTCAATATCGATATTAGCTAATAAGAATCAATTATTAACTGGGCGATGATGAAATTTTATTTCATAATTTTTTTCGACCTTTTTGAAGGCAGTTCAATTTTTTTTTCAAAAATTTTTACAAGTGGTACAAGTTCTAATTTTTTAAGATTAGACTACAATTTTACAGATCTTTCTTATAATGTAGCATTGCAAGTTAGAAAAAGCTCACATTTAAATAATTACGAAATTTTCGATCCGTCAGTTATCTCACAAAAATTATAGACGGGATTTCCAATTAATAAATTAATATCGGCGCTACGACCAGGATGTAGAAAAATACAATGCTATTGTAATTTTGCGAAATTTTACACAACTAAAGAAATTAAAAGTTATGTAAACATTTTTTTTCTTATTTAAGCAAAGATGATGAGAATTAATGTCAGTAAGAAAAGACCCCGCTCTATCCTTATGAGAAATTGGCTATCAGTGGAGTTATCTAATTTTTTTTAGGTTGTAGATTTTTGCTTTCAGAACAAAAGGTACAACTTTCAAAAATGAAGAATTTTTGAGTTACAGTTTGTCAAAACTAGACAATTTACATAATTTATACAGGGTGTTTCACAACTTGTCCAAAATTTTAACCACAACCTATACACTTTGAAATAAAACCGCTGCCCAAGAAATAACCTACTTCCACATCCCAATTTTCTATCCAAGATATTGGTAACGGTTCCAACGTAATCGTACGCACAAAAAAAAAGTTACAGACAGACAGAATTTTTTCTTCTCAACCTTAAAATCTCGACGTTTCGTGACATTCTAAGCCTATTTGAACAATTAAAATTTTTTATTTTTTTTTTTGCATTACTATACCTCCACTGGATGTGGAAGTAAATGAGAAAGGTCCAACAGAAAACGAGAAAAACTGTTGAAGTTACAATATTATTGAAAATGATAAAAATGGTTAAATTTATATCATCTGGTATCGGGTAAAGTGTATTAAAATAAACAATGCAATAAATAGTTCGGAATCACTTCCACCATCGTTTGGGATTGTCGATGAAAGGCTAATTCGACCGTTCATATTGCCGAATTGGATGGACGGTCTTCGATATTTGCAATTTCTTCGTAACGATCCGTCTTTCTTGAGACGTGACTTTGAAGGACCGATTGCGGTTGTGGTTTTTACACGATAGTGCGCCACCTCGTGATTGTTAGAGATTTCTTGAACCATGTACAAGGAAAATGTTGAATCGAACGGAGCGGACCTGCAGCTTGGCCTCCGCGGTCCCCAGATCTAAATCAAAAGCGAGTATAAGTCTCTCTCTCTTGGACAGCATTCCACTGCGTTCCAGACAGAAATTCTGGCTATACTCGAGTGTGTATGCAAGAATGCCAAACGGCGATATATGAACCAGCAGATCTCAATTGCATCAGACATCCAGGCGGCACTAAAGGCACTAGTCTCTAACAAGGTTTCTTCTAGACTGGTTTAGGACTACCACGAAGAGCTCAAAATTCTGGGTGAGCGGAACAGAGTAAGACCACACGCCAGGACATACCATTATAGAGGACAATGCAAAAGCTGACGAACTTGCTAGACATGGAGCACCTAATATATTCCATGGCCCAGAACCCGCGCTGGCCATCACAAAAAAGGCTCAGCCAGAAGGGTGATCAAAGACTGGGTCGAGAATAAACACAACCACTACATGAGAAATATTCCAGGAAATCGACATGGGAAAACACTTATCAATGGACCATGCTCAAAACAAACTGAAGACTGCTGACTGCTCACAAAGCTGCTGACTGCTCACAAAGAACAGGATCCAGTTGAGAACTGTAACAAGTCTTCCGACGCGACATTTTTCCGTTAAGAAGTACCTGCATTTAATCGGAAAGTTTGCTGGCGACCTTAATTGCAGATGCGGTAAGGTACCAGAAACTGTGGAACATATTATATACGACTACGAGGCGTTCGACCGCAGACCAAAAATATAGGCAACCAATCAAAAAATTAAAACAATTGGTAACAATGGCAAATGGAAATCCTTAGATTCAGTAGGACATTCTGCGTTAAGAGGCGCTTACAATATACGGCGCAACTGGCGCAAGATATTCCGCGGATAAAAACGCTGACTTGAATCATATGGGCGTGTTCAATTTCGGATGAGCGTTTGGTCGAAACGAACCGTCGGTGAAGATATTTAAGAACGCGATTGGAAAGGGAGGGTTTAGATCCACATATCCTAGAATTCCGGGTTTAAAACATGACAAAACTAAACAATGAACTAACAGGTCACATGTCTTTCAGTTATTAATGAAGACTCGGTACTATATCATTTGGATATTAAATTTGGTAGTTATTAGATTTCAGATTCAATTTCAATAACAAATAAATGTACTTTCTGATTTTGTAGACAAATTCTATTACTTGGTGTAAAAGTATCAAGAATAAAATTTAAGTATATTTAGATAATGTTTTAGTAAATATAAATTTTCCTCCAACCAAAAATTGATTTTTGGCTAGCTATACGATCGTATACTGAGCCATTGTGCTGCGCGGCGTATTGATGCTTTCGAGATGTGGGTCTGGAAACGTTTGCTACACATTCCCTGGACAGCCTATTGTACTAACAACTCGATTTTACAAAAAATACGTCGGCTCTAGTTCGGGGAAAACCAGATAGCATGAGGAGAAGAGAACGCACGTTGGGCAATGTGCCTAACAAGCAACGGCGACAGATGGCGTGACACCGTCAGATGTATAGTTGAAGTAATCTTAATAGTGAGCCGTTGAGGGGCGAGAGGGCAACTAGATCTCCACTTTTACATTAAGTGAGAGAGAAGATAGCGGCCATTCGATGTCGGCTATCTGACGTGGCTTGTGGGAGTATACATTTGAGTGTGTTGTTTAATCCAGGACCGCAATTAAACACACCGCAGTCGAGCTTATACTGTCGGGGTGAAGATATAATTCGATAATTACTTTATATTTCTTTATTTAGTGATGTGTTTTTGAAAATCATTTTAGTAAGTTTTGTTACCAATTTATAGCAGTGCTTTGAGGATATTGTAATGTATTATTATAAAAAGTAAACGAGCGAACAATATAATTAAATCCGGCTCTGCGTTCTACACCCCTTGCCTCTCAACGTCGCTCATAAATGCGATTGCTTCAACTATACTATACAGTAAGCGAATCAGCTAGAACTAGAGTATTTCATGGATCACAAAATGTCTAACTGCACGTTGTAAGAAGCAGTAATCTCCCATTTTTATGGGCAAGGAGGTTAAAATACATCTTCATGCCCTCTGGGAGGCGAGAGGAAGACGCACACAGAGAGAGCGAGGGAATAAATGTAACAAAAAGTATGAATGGAAAATTAAGACATTAGTATTCTATGAGATAATTACGTAATTAATCTGGTGTTGGGTGTTGTATATTGTGCGCAATGTAAAGACAAGATAAAAGCATCAAAATAACCGAAACTCAGAGTTTTTCAAAGTCTAAATGCTAAAAATACAGTAAGACCAATAAAAATAAACTTATCTGGCGTCACTAAAAAAAAGCACAAAGTAACCTCTCACTTGAGTCGTATTGATTTTAATTAAACCTTGGACAGGTAATTTTTATTTTTAGTTTTCCTCACATTTCCATCGACCGTCCTTGACGAAGGGCAAATCCGTTATAGCTTCACATCAGTCGAATGTATCGATAAATATTTGTCGGGATTTGTTTAGGCTAAAAAAAATCCATAGTGCACAATCTGATCTAAATCTATGTAGAATAAATACACCTACGTATCAAAACAATTTGGTTAATGCGCAGCGATGTTATGTTATTGTTATGAAGTCATCTGACCTACCGCAATCACCAATTTCGTGTCTAGGATCCTAAAAAAAAGCAACCGACGGATTTAGAATATTTGTCGGGCTTGCAGCAAATAAAAATACGTTTGTCTGCAATCGCTTTAAGGTTCGCTATTTGTTATTTGTCGCATCGCCTGCTAATTTATTTATGGGCGTGGGAAAATTACTAGCTTTCGTTGTGTAATTTTAGCATGGAGGTTCGTCGATAGCATAGAGGGGTATTAGTTTTCTTTAACAGTTTAATGGCATTTAACACCAATGAATTAGGGAGAAGTTGACTTTGAGCTTTGGTAAACACTGTGTCAGATATTTATTTTCTTAATATACCATAAGGGCCGGTTGTACCATACAGCGATCAAGATCAGTTCAGCTGAACTGAAGTTCAGCCGCTGATCGCAGTTCAACAGCCATTATGTTGTAAACTCTTGCTAAAGTCAGTTGGAAAATCATAAAGAAGGGCCGACGTTTGATCTGCGTCGCTGTCAAAGTACCGCTGCGGTAAAGATCAACGTCGCTTTCTCAGTTGATATTATACTACACTACAGACCACCGAACCAATCAACAAACCAACCTTCTCAGTATACTTTGAAAATTGCCGTAAAAGTGAGCTGGTCTGCTGAAATTCCAGCGTCCTCAAAGCGTACCGACAATGTTGGCTCCAGCAGACCAGCTCACTTTTACGAGTTCGCATGGCAATCTTCAAAGTGTACCGAGAAGGTCGGTTGGTTGGTTGGTTGGATCGTCTGTAGACCTTTAATCAACCTTTTTTAAATCTCGTTCAGCTGAACTAAGTAAAATTGAATTTATCTGCTATTCCCAGTTCTGCATACTGTCAAAATCTCTCACAAATGTGAATCTCACAATTTCTTTTTATATATGGCGAGCATTAGTGTATGATTTATGTTAATTATATTCTTAAAAATTTAAATAATTACAGTTTTGTATCGTATTATCTTTTATAATGTGCTTTTGAACATAGAAACACCTACATGCTCATTTAATAATTCGGTTTATGTTTAAAAAATTTAAGCAAATTAAAATAACTGATTATTGGCGTAGTGTTTGGCTTTTGGTTAGAGCTTGAGGAGAGGTGCTGACACAAAATGGAGAATTCTCTGTTCTGTGGTGCTGGTGGCAATGAAAACAAATCAAAAGAACCCAACATTTCCAAGTTCATCCAATTTTAGCACAGATGAGGTGGAAGTTGTGATCATTTTGATCAATAAGCATAAAATAAAAATGTTATCGACTTAGGGTGTATACCAGTGCACAATTTCGAAATTCCCTGACTTCCAGGTTTACTAGGACTTTAAATACAAATTTCAGAAAATTTTTCTGCTCGAAAATGAAAATTAATTAGTGGAGGAGGAGAAATGAAAATGGAAAAAATATTTTGACAAGTGGGGGGGGGGGGGGTCGCAAGATGGGAACAACTTTAGATATAAGTAGTTTTTAATAAATTTTCCCTGAATTTTTTTCATAAATTTAAAAATTCCCTGACTTTTCCCTGACCAAAACAAATTCCCGAACTCTTCCAGGTTTTCCCTGTTTTCCAGAAAGTATACACCCTGTCGATTGTAAAAGCAGTTATGCTCTTACACCGAAAGAAACAATCGCGTCATGGAAATTTGCGAGATAATTTAATTGTAATAGTGGCCGTTCTATATATTTTTCTTCTGTTCAACATTATTGTTTGCACTAATTCAACGAAATCTTCATCATACATTAGATCGTTGAAATGCTCCATGTCTGATAAAAATAAGCAGAAAATCAATCACTACGAAATAATATTTACAATTTTTGGTTATTTGGTTTACCCGCATGAACTAGCTTGAACTGTTGAATGTCGTTAGTACAACCAATTTTTATTTTCTAATGCTGATCAACGCTGAACTACGAGTTCAAGAGGATGGTATAACCGGGCCTAAGTCTTGAAAAAATAGTACTCCTACTTTCGAATAAGTACCGTAAAAATTTGTTCACGTGGAATGGGCGAATAGTTGTTGGAGCTCAGACGGCTGAAGAGCGCTCATGAAAGTAGAATTATTGTCAGTTTTAGATAGTTTATGAATTTTATGGATTTTTATATGGTGCATCGCACCCACAGCTCGATTCTAGAAGAAATACATTTCCCCCCAAAGCGAGTCTCCAGCATCATGTTCATACGTTCATATTTAGCTATTTGTTGATGTTGCTACATAAAAAAACAATTTAATTGTATTGTTATAGTTTTTGCGGTTTTCAGGTCTTAGATATCATCTTAGATAATTTCCTTATCTTGTTTGTGACGAGATTTTCAACGAAAAAGGTTTCATTTTTTTTTTGGAGAACACGCTGATTTTTTAAATATAAACGCTAAGTCATGATATATGTGGCCGAGATAAGGCATGTGTATTTTTACCGGAAAATTAGTTATGCATTATAATTTGAGATTTTGCATTTGTTTGATGTAATTCTAAATACCAGATCTTTATTGTATGGCCTATTTATTATAGTTCTTGCAAACTCTTTCAAGAATTCTTATACCAGTTATAGTCAGCAAAGGAGTTCTGTTCCAAATTCCTTCGAGATGATCGCTAATTTTAAGATGTACAATGTTTGCACTTGTTAAAAAAATTAGTTTTTTCCGCCATTTTAAGACTATAGTGTTTATTAGCTACTTAATCTATTTGAAACAAAGAAAACAATTGCTGAAGTAAGCTATCTTTAAATTATTTCTCAGTTAAAGAAGCTTGACAATTTTAAAGATAAACTACTACAATTCGATGCCCTTGTGACATCTCGAGATAATAGTTTTAGTGAATAATATTTTTTGAGATAATAAAAGCAGTATTATCTTATACCCTAGCCAAAGTTAATACTAAAAAATAAAGAAAATATCAATATTCTGATACAGGCCAATTTTTATTAAGTAATTTTCAAATTTTGAAGTTCCTTAAAGATTTTATTTAAGTTGTGTTGAAATTTAAGAGTATATTAGTGAGGGAAATCTCCCAGCAATCACTGCAGAGCCTTTACAAGCGTCTCTTGTGATTATTTAATATATTCCAGAGCTCTGACACTACCAAAGAAGCAGTACATATACAGAGGATTTAATGTAAAATTGTTAACTTGATAATGATAACAACTTTAACAGGAGAATAAACAATGTGTAAAAAAAGTTTCACTATTGGCACAACAAAATGAGGCTACGTAGCTCATAACTAGGTAACGATTGTTGTAATGAAATAATAGGCCTGTTTCTGCAACAATCACGGACTAGCCAGACGTAACACGATTAGCTGGAAACAATACGTGATTGGTCGGCTGACCACGTTAGACAGAGCTTATTGGCTCTGACTAGTTTGTGATTTCCTGCAGAAACAAACCTAATTACAGACCAATACAAATAGATAATGTCATCATATCAACATCAACGTCAAAACTGTGAATTTGATTGTTATGTTCCATTATGTTTACGTAATTTAAATTGTGATTTGTATTTTTCTCTTAATACAAGCCAAATTATTATTTTGAAACTGGAATCAGCTTTTACTAAAGCATATCCTACCTACCATAGTTGATAGTGACATGATATGTAATTTTTACTTGAATATTGATTACATGAGTAATGAAATAAATGACACATGAAAGACTCGAAAGAGGTTATGTTCTGTTTTTTATTTGGCATCTATTTGATATTGCAAGCTCACTTCGCAGACGATGATCCCGTGATCACGGTTTGTGATTGGTATTAATTTTTGACTACCTAAAAAATGACCAATCGGAAGTCAACGCGCGGAAACGTGATATGTCAACTTGAATCATGAAATGGTGGGATCGAGGGGAATATATTACGAGACTCAAAGTGATGGTTGGTCAATCAAATGGTGTAGTTATAGACTGGCGGTACATGACCAGTCAGGTGCAACGTTTTTAAAATGCATGCCAATCATATATATGAATGAAATTACCATGAATATGCCAGAAATGCAAATTTTAGGCAGTCGTCGCGTGCACAAGGGGGTGCAAATCGGTTTTTTTTGTGTATTTTTTTTGGGTTTTATTTTTTTATTTTTTTTAATGGATGCCAATAGTGCCAAACGAAAAACCTTGAACCCGCAACATCACTCGAATCAGACAGCATAATGCCATACTTTTCAATATAAAACACCCCCTATACCATACCAGGCGTTGCCTATCTTCCAGCAACTTCCTTAGCCACACTCTCTCCTACGATAACCTACCTTTCCCCTATCTTTATCTTTCAACCCCTTTCTCTCTCCCTTTCATGTTTTTTCAGTTTTGTTTTTTTTTATCCTTTTTGTTGTTTTTTGTAATTTTTTGTCCCTAAATCCCCTTCAGGCCGAAACTTATCCAAATCCTAATTTTTTAAATCACAGCTTTTATCTTTCCATCTTACCTTCCTTGTCGGCGATCAAACCGCAAGGCCGTCATTTGTTCGAACGGGTTTTTTCGTTCAGTTTTCCCGTGTCAATAACCAAAATTGTGTAGTGCGCGTTCGCCAATGTTTTTAGAGTTGTGTTTATTTTGAATTTACTTGTAGGTCCATGTGGACAATAAAATATTTTAACTTAGTTTTTAAGTCCACCTGCGGTGGACAGGAGATTCTAGCCCCCCCACCTCGAACTATCTCTAAGCTGAGTCGGGCCCACCCCGCCCAGCCCCACACCCACCTCGACGTCACCTGTCCTGGTCGTGTGGCTGGCTCCGGGTTGGGCTCCGAGGAGGCACATATTGTACTATTAATACTGAATAAATACTATTGATTGATTGATTGATTGATTGCTCGATCAGCGAGGTGCAGCAACGCAGCAACGGTAGACTGCCAACAGAGGCAATCCTAGGGCTAGTGAACCACCTTGAAAGGCGGTGGCTGGTCCAGGAGACCCGGGAACCTCGGGCTAATGCGCCGCCTTGAAGGGACCAGGGTGGGTCAAAGTTGGTGGTCGAGGACCGTGGTTTGGAGTCTACGCTAAACTGTAGATTCCTAGAGCAAAATGGGCCATCCCGGCCTGATTGTCTAGTAAAACAACAGTACTACTACTATATTATTTACATGATGCAGATGCTCTTATATATTTATGTTTGGTCATTTTTTAAAAATTTTGCAGTTTTTTCTTAAGCTTGTCGTTGAAAAGTATACTGCCCAAAATTTTGAACACCAGATTTCCACATTGACGAAGATTACACAGATTTCCTCGAATTTCCTGAAGATTTCTTCGGATTTCCTTAAAATTTTCTCGGATTTCCTTAAGATTTCCTCGAATTTTTTTCAAAAAAATTTTTGAAGAACGGGGGGGAGAAATCCGAAAAGCAAAAGATTTCCTGGGATTTCCTAGGATTTCTTCGGATTACCTAAGATTTCCTCGGATTTCTTCGGATTTCTCTGGATTTACTAAGATTTCCTTCTGAGTGTACACCAGATTTCCTTCGGGGTTTGCCCCTCGATACTGTACAACTCGAGTGGATTATCCATATCACACACTAGAAAAATTGAGCACGGCGCCCACGGCGTCGTGCTCAAACTTCTTTATCGTGCGATATGGATAACATATCCACTCTTGTTGCACAAATTACTATTGTCTGGCTTCTACTGCGGGCTTCAGGAAAATAAAAACACACGTGTTCTTTATTTTTCTATGAGGTATCCAAATATGGACGTATCCGAGTTGGGTCCCAAACCATATCCACTTAGCTGCCTTTAAAAAGGTGTGGGCTGAATTGGGTCCCGAAGAAGATATGTTGAAAATTGAAAAAAATTGGCCTTGTTGCCGCACTTTCAAATTGCTAACAAAATATAGGGACGTATGTAGGAGTACAAAAAAATTACCTATACGTGGTTTTGTGTCTTGCTTGCAAGAAGGGCAAGGAACATTTTCTTTCATTTTCCATTGTGTTCAACTCAACGTAAAAAGAGAATAGGGGAGTAATAAAATCGTTTGTCATTAGTTTGACGTGATTTTGTGTCTTGCTTGCAAGAAGGGCAAGGAATATTTTCTTTCATTTTCCAACAACTGACAAATTTGAGACAATAGCAATTAAACTAAACCCCTAATTTATTACCTGAGTACTATAAAATTTAGAAAAAAATGTCTATCCTGCAGCGGCAACAATGTAATAAAATTCAGTTTTAACCAATTATTTTAATATTTACGGGGACCCAATTAGGCCCTAACCATAATTAAATTTACCTGCTAGAATCGGGACCCAAATCGAACTTTCCCCCAAATATGATGTCCAGAATTAGTAAGAATACTATATTTTTATGCAATCGTAATCTAAATTTGCAAAGAATTCAATTTATGTTATTTCCAAGACTACAAAAATTTCAAGTAATGCTAATGCACAAACGACAAAATCATTACTCCAAAAATATATTATTTTTTTGCACCTTTTCAAGACCCTTTTACTTTGGGGTGTATTTTTTATAATGTTATACCTACTTCTCTATGTTGATTCAACTTTTGCACACCAAAAAAAAAAAAAAATTAAAATGCCGCGTTTTTTCACATCCTAATTTGCATTCACAACATTTACTGGAATGTTCACGAGAAGTTAGAATAAATCATCGAAATCTGCATTCCTCGTACGTTTCAAATAAGCGTAACAGGTTTACCGGATTTTAACCTAAACTAATCTACTTCTACTTACAGTTGGGGAAATGACTATCGAAAAGTACAGCACGTATTCACCCGAATATGGTATAAAAAGCTGAGCCGCGACGTCACGCGTCGGGAGCCTAACCCTTTCAGGTCCCCCCCGAAGACCTTGGCAATGAAACTGGAATTCATCACGCCTACGAGCTCGCAAATAAACAAATCGTACAGTGTTGGTTCTGTCTTTGTCGTTCGACCCAAAATAAATCGAGAGGACCGGATCGAAGTGGCGGACTCGGCCAAAGAAAAAGGTACAAGACGGGATAAAAATACATTTTTGGTAAACGGACGGAGTAGGTACATGACAACTTTATGGTGTTTTTTACTGCTAAAAGGGGACCTTTTACGTAACGCTCAGAACCACATATATCTTTGAACGATTTTAAATTCGACTGATTCTCACAAAGAAAAATGCATCTGGATAAATATCGCAACGAATTTGTTTCCAAGGCATTCTACGATTATAAAACGACAATTTATTGTTCATATTCGAATACCTACATCCTACATTATCAAATAAAAACGAGTATTTTGAAAATAACATTTTAGGTGCACTCTTCGCTGGACCGCGCCGGTTTATTGAAATTTGTATACAGTGTGTTAAAAGTGCTAGCCATTATCCTCAGGATGAATTCTTATTAAAATTGGGACTAGGCAAAATAATAATTTTACTTCCACATCCAGTGGAAGTCAACGACAAAAAAAATTTGAAAATTTTTATTGTTCAAATAGGCTTAGAATTTCATGAAACGTCGAAAGTTTGAGCGAAAAAAATTCTGTTTGTCTGTCGGTCTGTCTAACTTTTGTGCGCACAATTATTCTGGAACCGTTTAAGATATTGACTTGAAATTTGGTACACGTATGTACTTTAACGGGATCTGAAACTAGATTATATTTCTTATTTCGTCGAAGGGTTGGGGGGTAAATTAGGGTAATGGTAAAGTAGGTAAATCACGTAGGTATGAATTCTTAAAATTGGTATTGGTATATATAAAAGAGGCTAAAGTCTCAAAGATGAGGGATGAAAAAAAATTGTAATTTACTGTGTGTACAAGAACCAAAAACCTCAAAACATTTTTTTATTTCATCCGACGATTTCCACACGTCGGACTGGAAAATTGGCAAATATATATTGTCCGACAATTCGAAAATTGGATTCTACATATTTTTATTAAGCAATCTTGAAAAAATCAGCTGGTTATCAATAAATGTTTGCTATGTTATGTTTAGGATGGTAGACACCCTTAACGTTCCAAAATTTTTGTCGGACAGTTTGTAGAAACATATAGAATATATAATAATATGTAGAATCCAATTCTCAAATTGTCCGACAAAATATATTTGCCGATTTTCCAGTCCGACGCGTGGAAATCGTCTTTTTCATGCCGAGGAGGAACGCCGCGTTTAAGAAAATTTTCGCAGAGGAAAAAAGTGATAGACTAGGCGCAATTATGCCGTACAAGCAGTTATACGAGGATATGTATAAATTGCATTTATGTACGCGGGCACCTAGACTATAAATAATCCAAATAAAATTAGAGAAACTCGAAATTGCAAGTCTTTGATACGAAGAACAACAGCAGCTGACGCTTTCTCACACGCATACAAGCAAAACACTAATACAAACATGAAACGTGCACAGCGCCACAAACAGCAGAATCGGGACAGGTAAACGAAGGATGCTCGCCTTAGTACTTTTGCTTCTATTCAAAACCAGCTTGTTTTATGCCGAAATAATTAGGTACAAAGCTAATTATACAGTGTGTTTCACTTGAAATAGTAACACCCTAATAACTTTTTGATTTTTTTCTGATTTGAACAAATTAGGATCTAGTTATGACCAGAAAAACATTCGCCTCCTACAAATGTAAAGCCACCTGCGGTACCCAAATATGCGGAGAAAATAAAAAAATAATATTCGGCATTTTTTTATCGGAAAATTTTGATAATAAAACTTGTTCAGAATTGTCCAAAAACCGTATGCCCCAAATTTAATGAAAATAAAAAAAATTGAAAAATTAAAATTTTAAAAATAATTATTTTAAAAAAACTGTAAATTGCTTGACAACTACCTGGCCTTCGCTTTAATTTCAAATAAAATTGTCATGGTACAGTTTTCTAAACAAAAAAATCCATTAAAAATTTTCGGACGACATTATATTAATCAAAATTTATATATTTTTTTATTTTGATTAAATTTTGGAGTTAAGGTTTTTGGAGAATTCTGAACAAGTTTCATTATCACAATTTTCCGATAAAAATATGCCTAATATGATTTTTTGATTTTTTCCGCATATTTTGGTACCGTAGGTGGCTTCGTATTTGTAGGAGGAGAATGTTTTTCTGGTCATAAGTAGATCCTAATTTATTCCATACTTAAGTAAAATTTGATTCAAGTCGGAAAAAAAAATGAAAAAGTTATTGGGGTGTTACCATTTTAAGTGAAACACACTGTATATTGAAAATGTATACATTTATCTTTATTTTACTAGAGTTATAATATTTTCAGTGCCGGTCTTAAGAATTTTTTACGTAGGGCGAGTTCTTTTGATGACGCCCCTTCCCAGTGGCATGCCCATATTTGTACACCTTCTGAAATAAACATTTTTTTCTTCAAGCGTATTAAAATGTTTAAATTATGTCACCAAAAACAGAAGTAGAAGTAGGACATTGTTTTACTAGTAACATAATGTTAGTTCCGAAAGCGCCACCACAGTGGGTATTGTTTTACTAGTAACATAATGTTAATACCGAAAGCCACCGGTGGTGCGCTATCCACTAGCCACTTGTCATATTGTGTCAACAAGTAAGACTGTAGTTTGAATATTTGTACATTTATGATAAATAAATGAATTTTTGCATTTTAATACGCTTGAAGAAAAAATAGTATATATTACACGGAGTAGAACGCCTTTTTTTGTGTTTCGCCCAGTTTGCGGCTTCGGCTTCGCCTCAGCCGCAAATCCTGGGCTCAACACAAAAAAGAGTGCGTTCTACTCCTAGTAATATAATATACTATTCACATTCCCTGACTTTTTATAAAAATTTCTAAAATTCCCTGATTTTTCAATACATTTTCCAAATTCCCTCGTTAAATAAATAAGCACAGTTCCTGATAATATTCATCAAATAATCAAACAGTGGAAGACAATACAACATACGGCAAATTTTCTATTTCTGAATTGATTGTAGGTTTTAAAAACTGGGTATTATTTTTATTAAGAGGGGGCTTGTAATTCGGTTGTGACACAACTGGTTACTGAATGATAAATTGAATACCAGAAGGACGTAGGCTATTAATAAATAGTAGAAATAGCAAGGGTCCCCATTGTGACCTCTGTGGTATACCCAAAATAGCAACAAAATGTTTAGATTAAAAATTATATATGAAAGGAACAAACTGAACTCTTTTAGAAAGATATGGAAAGTGATAATGCGGTCAAAAGCTTTGAAAAAAAAATCAGAATACAAAAAAGGACAAATTTACGAATATTCATTTACAAACTTAATTATGATTTTAAATTTGATTTAATGGAACTACTAACCCACCTCAACAATCCACTGTTAATACACAATTATTTTGGGATAAACGATTCACAAATATGTTTACATCAATGTAATCGTTTTAACAGTATTAGAAAGTAAACATCTGTATCACGAAGCGGAGCGACAATTATCGCAAAATAAAAACGCTCCGGGCACCCGTTACGTTCGTGATCTCATTTCATTGATGCGAAAATATATACCCGAGAGATACCGCGTTAACTACAAAACCAGACGGTATTATTTTAGTGACATGTTGAACTCTGAGCAATCTGGAATTAGTCGGTGGATGATTTGGATATACCGAGTGACAATGAGATTAGTCTCGTTATAATTTATTTATTGTTTTTAGGAATACAAATTTGAAATTGGTAATATAAATTGTATTACAAAATATTTTGTACTTGATAAGTGAAAATTTTCACTTCTGATATAACCAAAATTGGTGTCAACTTTTTATTTCTAATAACACCCTGTTAGTTTTGCATATTTGGTTCTTCGTCATGTTCTCGTTATATATATGACAAGTAGGCATTTATTTGCTGTTAAATAATAAACTTTCCCCGATGGGGTGGTAGTAAGGGTGGCTGATGCCAAACAAAACTTTGAGGCCTTTGGTTCTCGAACACACACTAAATCACAATGGTATTTTTTTTATCCTCTTTAATAAGGGAGTGGTTATACAGGTGGCTGATGTCTAAAACAATTTTGAGGCCTTTGGTTCTTGTACACGCACTAAATCACAATTTTATATTTTTCACCCCCCTTCAATAATGAAGTGGGGGTGGTAGTGAGGGTGGCTGGCGCCAAAAAAAATTTTTAGGCCTTTGGTTCTTGTACATATACTATATCCCAATTTTATGGACTTTTACTTGCTTGATTTACCTCTTTCTGGTTCGCTGCTTTGAACTTTTTTTTTGTGGGGCTGTATAATGAGAACATCCTGAATACAAAATACCTGGGACTATTAATAGATATGAACTTAAAATTTAAGAATAATGCGGATTATATTAAAAAAAAAATGGTAAAAAATAAATAGGATACTTATAGAGTAAGTAGACACATTTACATATACACTAAAAGTACCCTACTACTAAAGTAACACTATATGACAGTATTATTTTACCTCATTTTACCTACTGTTCACAATTTATATACACTGTGTTCTATCTCAAGTGGACACACCTTGATATTTCGGTTATTATTTGAGAGATCGATCTCAAATTTTTCTCAGCTATGAAATTCTTCAAGGCGCATATTTTCATGATTTTCAATATATTTTCAATTATAACATAACACCAACA
Organism: Rutpela maculata; assembly: GCA_936432065.2. NCBI lineage: Eukaryota > Metazoa > Arthropoda > Insecta > Coleoptera > Cerambycidae > Rutpela > Rutpela maculata. The sequence continues at coordinate 359,789,952 of OW386285.2, forward strand.
CAAAAATGAGATTTCTATATTTTACTTAGCGTTAGATATAGCAAAACTTGATTAAGAAAAGTTGTTCAGAATCAAAAAATATCCCGAGATATCGAATTTCATCAAAATATGGGAATTTTGATTATTTTTAAAACTTTTGCAATAGTCCAGAAACTTCTTAAATTGTACAAAGAGTTTAACAATGACTGCCGTGGAAACAAAAAGTACTCAATTTTTCTAAGACTGTTAAAAAAACACTTTTTTTTCATCATTTTTAGTGCGTAAAACATATGTTTATGGTAACAGTGAAAAAAAGTAAAAATGGTGAAAAAACGTTACGTTATTTCACTTATATAGCCGGATCTATAAGTGCATTAAAAACAATTGAAGTTATCTCACGATCAGGTCTGTTTCTAGAGATTTGGCCGCTGGTGTGGAAAATTTAAAACGTCGCCTCCTACTTCAATAGTAACAAACAGAGCCGTAGCGAGCCAACTTTATTTTTCAAATTTTCCAACTACTCTGTAAATAAATAAATAATAGTATCTCCAAAAATTGATGAGCGGGAGGGAGAAAATCTAAAAAAAAATCCAGCGAAATAAAAAAAACCGCTGCCCAAGGAATCACTATTTCCACATCCAGATTTTCTATCCAGGTCACTCACAACGAAAAAATTTTGTGTGTGGAAATAATTGTTTATGGAACTTTAATAATATAATATTTGAAATTCTCTACTCCAAAAACCCATAAAACGATACCCCACATCGGTAGTGGGGCGAGGGTGGTGATAGGGGGTGGTAGTGGGGGTGGATAAAGTAAAATAATATTTGGAGGTTTCTGGTTCTTGTACACACACTAAATCACAATTTTTTTTCATCCCCTTTAATAATGGGGGGGGGGTGGTGGTAATGGTAATTTGGCTAATGCCAAATATTTTTTTGAGACCTTAGCTTCTCTTGTATATACTGAATACCAATTTTATGAACTCTTACCTGCTTGATTTACCTATTTACCCCAAATTTACCCCAATTTACCCCCCAACCCTTCGACGGAACAAGATGAAAATATAATCTAGTTCTAGATCTCGTTAAAGTACATATGTGTACCAAATTTCAAGTCAATATCTCAAACGGTTCCAGAGTAAACGTGCGCACAAAAAAAAGTTACAGACCGACATACAGACAGAAATATTTTTTCGCTCAAACATAAAATCTCGACGTTTCATGACATTCTAAGCCTATTTGAACAATAAAATTTTTTAAAAATGTATGGATTTGTTTTTGACGTTTAAGTTAACTTTGAAATTTATTTACATATATATATGGAAATTAAGCAGTGGTAGAAAATAGTAATTTATGCAACAAGTGCATAAAGTGGTACTTTTTTCACGAATGGGAAGAATCCCATGTGTGAAAGGGGACGACTTCATGCAAGTGTTGCATACAATATCTTTTCTCCGACTGTTAAAAAAACTGCGCTTTTTTCATCATTTTTAGTGTTTAAAACATAGACCTTGTTTAATAAATTACACAAGCACACAAAATAAAAAAAGTGGTCTGTGTCTGGTACTCAATTGGGTAACCCCTATGTATTTCGACGTGCTGAACACGAATCAGGTGTCCAAATAGCTTCATCACCCACCATTTTTTTTATAAATCGTGAAAATAACCTAAAAAAGACTCATCTCGCGATTTACTAAAATTTGGTGGGTGATGGAGCTAAACGGACACCTGATTCGTGATTAGTGCTCTTAGGTAAATAAATTCTGACACTCAGAGGAAAATAAAATCTTCGCCAAAGTCAACAATCAATAAGTGAATTTAAATAAAACCCGAAAAAACTAGACTGGACAGAAAAATGTTAAAAAGGGAAAAGTTACCAATGAATTCAACAAGAAAGAAAACAGACGAGAAATATGAACAGTTAAAAAAGATGAACGCCACAGAAAAACAACAAAGATACGGAACATAAACGAAACAAAGAAGAATTGACAAAAAAAAAGGGAGGCAGAGAGAAGCCATGACCAGAAATATGCAGAAAACTCTTTGAAAAATATGAAAACTCTCCCAATAGGACAACGATGAAACCAAACCTTTAGAAGAAACAATGATGCGGACATGAGATGATCATACATATCACTGCAACATTGGACCAAGGAAGAAGGATGGGACGCAAAGAAAGACTACAGGAAATAGTACACTTCTTGGAACCGATAAAATGAACAACGAGTAAATCAAATTAACGTTCGAGAGAGTCAACATTAATAGAAGGTAAAACAATAATAAAATGAAATAGGAACGAACGTACGGAACGAAGGATTGGAGACTTGTCCAAAGCGGGGACCCCACACATCTACTGAAGACAGTCCTGTCGAGAGGAGGGTAAAGGGGTGATTCCCCGGGCTTTTAAAATGTCTTTCCCACCGGGCCCGTATTTTCTCTCCACGGTCCTGATTGAAGAGAGCGCTAAACAGCAACAAACTAAAAATAAGATCATGCTACTTCCTTGATAACAATAATTGAGAAGATCATGAATAAACTATGAAAGGACTAAGCAGAAATCTCAAGGATTATACGCTGTCGGAATCAGAAACGGGGAAGACTAGAAGAAACAGCATGTAACTCCACAGTCTACATACGTCTTGTAGATAATAATTATCCTTATCTCTTCGACAAAGAGTCTGAATTCTCCACGTCAGTTTGTTATAGTTTTCCGATTCTAAGGCAGTGTTGGCACCTTGAGCCTTCAAATTTTTCCTGGCTTGCACTTTAGTTAAAGTTTCGGCAATTATCCACGGTTGTTTCGTATTTCTACGAGTACATGTCTCGCCTTATGTTCCCTTTGTGTTCTCTTTTAGAGGTCGAATTTGAATTTGCCTCATTGAATGGGCTTATTTCACTTATATGTTCTCGTAATTTATTTTGAAAAGCTGGACCATAAGTTATTATTGGCAAACGTTTTTATTTATCTTCGACACGCTTTCAGCTTCAACGAGAAGGTGCACATGAGCAACTGGTGATCTGAACCATAACCATTTTCTTTCATTGTCACCAAAAAGTTTAAAATTATTAAAGTTGAGCGACATCAGATACATGCAGTCTAAAAATTCATCTGTAGTAAGCTAGGCATATTAGGAAAAAAATGGAGGTTCAGAGAAAAGTTTTGCTATAGTTTTGATTTTCTCACCCTCTATGTTTTTTGGGTCACTGAACATGAATTTGAAGTTTGCAGGCAAAAATTTGGCCCGGAACTTTGTTTTTTTGACACTTTTTGTCCAAATTTTGACACTTTTTCAGTTTTTGGCCTAAATCTCAGAAAGGACAAGCCCACTCTATACAAAATTAAAGTAGACAAAATTTCCTACATTTTTCATATATAACATTTTTTCGAAGACTAACCGTTCCGCCGTTAGAGCGTGCCAAAAAAGGGCCATATTCCCATATCTAGTGAAATTCACCGTTTTCGCGGAAATCGCCCTTGCTATGATACTTAACTGTTGATCGTAAATGATTTATAATGAACTCGTGTGTTGTATGGGTTGTCATGATTGCTGAATATAAAGTTCTAAATTTCCAAAATTTGCGTGAGACACAATGTCTCCCGATGAGTATTACAAGTTTTCTCTGAAGGTTTTTTTACGGTACAACGGACAGCTACCAAATTTTGGTCAGGGACGTGGACCGATATGGTCATTGAACAGTTTCTAATGAGGAGTCTGGGAGAGGAGACGGACCATGTCATTCACAGCTGGGCAGCATGTTTGTGAGCAAATAGAAAACTACTGTGGTGTTTCATTTGAGACCTCCCATCAACAACATGGCCTATCAAGTGAAAGATCTATTCGGGATGATAAGGATTGTGCCAAGATGTATGCGTGGTTGCAGAAACACTTTCCATTCTCGTAAAGCCCAGGCGTTGTTGCTGATAAGAGGGTCGATTGTCATGAGGCGTGGGAGAAGGGCATGAGGGGCATCGAAAGATGTGTTAAAAACTTCAACTTTGGTAATGTCAAATTCCAAAGTGGTGACCAAGTCCAACCTCTTGCCATAATGAACAATGCGATCAAAGTAAGCGACGACATTCTCCCTGTTAATCCAACCACACTGTTCCAACGCATCAGTGTGGCAAAGAATTGTGATGAACAACTGGGATTTTTCTTGTCTTGCGATCTGGGCCCGTACTCCTTCTCCCTATTTGAAAATGGTTTAAGAAAAGGAACCAAATCTGCTCTATACAAAGCAGTTGTACCCACACAAAACAAGTTCAGCGGAAAAGTGCAATATGTTATCGACGGTGGGTTCTTATTACACAAAGTTGTCTGGCCCAATAATCAATCCTTCTCTGCAATATGCAACAGATATGTTGACTACGTCATTAATATCTATGGGCCACAGATAGTAGTTGCCTTCAATGGATATCTTGAAGGTACGAAAGGTGGAACAAAAAGTGCTGAACGGTTTCCGCTGACATTCTCTTCGATGAGAACATGATACCGACCATAAAGAAAGAAAAATTCCTGGCTGAACGTACTGAGACTGTGGTGGTGGTTGGGGAGGACATCGACCTGTTGGTCATCCTCACGGGTCTTTGCCAACGAAAAAACGTATTCTTCCTGAAACCAGGAAAGGGAAACGTTCTTCCAACCACCTACTCTCCTGTGCACGCTCTGCAAAACAAAAACATTAAAGAACACAGTATGTTTCTTCACGCAATGATTGGGTGTGATACGACTTCAGCACCTTACAACCAAGGGAAATTGAAGTTTGTGAAAACCCCCACCTTGCCGATGTTGTAAGTGTGTTCAAAAACCCTGAGGCAACTCCAGAAAGCATTGCAGCAGCAGGGGAGAGATTCCTGGTCAACGTGTACGGCTACACAGGAAGGACTGAACTGTCGATAAACCGTCTGAGGTACATTAATTATAAGAAGGCAGCTTTCAAGACCTCATCAAAAATAGCTGCATTACCACCATCAGCTGCTGCAGTCACACAGCACAGTTTTAGGGCGTATCACCAGGTGCAGCAATGGCTGGGGGTTGAGAAAAATGTCGAAAATTGAAAAAACGCTTCCTTTCTGAGATATAGGCCAAAAATTAACAAAAGTGCCCAAATTTGGGCAAAAAGTGCCAAAAAAAAAACAAAGTTCCGGGCCAAATTTTTGCCTGCAAACTTCAAATTCGTGTTCAGCGACCTAAAAAACATAGAGAGTGAGAACATAAAAACTATAGCAAAACTTTCCTCTGAGAATCCCAATATGCCTAGCCTATAGTGTAACAGGCCTGTGTTATTAAGATTTTTTTAAAAAGTATGAGTAGACAGTGATCTCATCCAGTAAGGCTCATATAGAACATGTATTGGATGAGTTTCAAAGAGTTTCAGTGAAAATTTTTTGAAAGTTCTAACAACCAATTAAATTTCGTTATTTCTTGTCATGTGACACAAATCACCCATAATCATTTTAACATTACACTGAAAAATTTTTAGCTCAAATAGCAATCCTATTAAATTCGTCCATTTTTAATCACGTGTGCTGAAACAACCAATCAGAACAGAATTACACTGAAAAGATCCCAGAGGGATCTTTTCACTTATGTCATCCAGTTTGACAGTAATGACAGTTCAATAATTTAAAATTTATTTTTTGACAATATCGATTTGGAACCGCAAATAATGATTTAATGAATATAATAATGGAGGAAACCACACCAAATAATACATAATACATAATCTACATTTAATTTTACAAATTGCTCTTTTAATAATTATGTTTTTAATACATAATTTTGAACAAATAAATAAAATAGATTGCAAAAAATTTTCTATGCGAATACCCCTCGAACGTTGATAAATAGCTCATAATTTTATCACAACTTCCTCAAGCACGTTGCTCCGCCTACGGCGTCGGGATATTACCAAGCAAGTGCTTTCGGAAACTATGATAAAATTATTTCGTATTATCAACGTCCTTGGGATATTATAGCTGATAACACCATCCAAGGAAATGTTCAATCACTATGACAATAAAATTATTTAACTTTGACAACTTCATAATAACTGTCAAATAAATTTCAAAATGTCACGTTTTGGCAATGCCAACTGTCAATCTATAAACGCGCTAATCGAAGAAAAAATTCCAATAAATACCAGAAAAAGTCACAAATACGCATGGGGAATATTTATGGAGTTTTGCCATGAACGAAAATACGAATTAAATGAACATAGAAGCGTAGAAGAACTGGCATTGATACTGAAAGATTGGGCGGTCAATATGAGGAAGAAAAATGGAACAGAATTCAAAGAAGCAACAGTAAAAACTATGTGGAACGTTTTGTGCAAACTTTTACAAGAGAACTACTATAATTACTATAAGATTATGATTGACCCATTTATGAGCTTAGTATTTAAACCTGCCCGAGATGCCCGCGATGCAACCAGGAAGAAACTGCAAGCAGATCCATGCAAACGTAAGACCAGTTCAGTCCCATTAAATTTATCTGAAGTAAACCAAATAATATTGTTCTGGGATGAAAATACCCCTGAACCTGAAGGTCTTATGCGTAAATCCTACCATATTGCTGCTGTGGAATTAGCGTGGATTTTTTTCAAATCGAGAAAAATAACGATGACTCTCCAACAAATTGCATTCAATATAATCCGGTATGGTAGCTGTACAAATAGTAAATGGTTGATTACAAATAGTGAAAGTCAAAACTGCCCTGTACGCCTTTTTCATAAACTGATATCAAAACGAGGCGAACATATTACCTCACCACGGCTATTCTTAAAACCAAATCAACACTGGAAACGGAAACCGATAGATGGCACAATATCCCTGTTGGAAGAAATACTATTAATGGATGGACTAAATCGTCTGCTGAGGCTATTGGCCTGAATGTAAAGAACAAAATGATAACGAACAATTCTAACAGGTCAACTGTTGTTAGCGAATTGACGAAAAATGGTGTGCAAGAACAACAATTGCTGAAAATTACTGGTCATAACAATTCAAATTCTATAAAACCATACTTAAACATCGACCAAGAACACCACTATAAGATCATAAATACTATGCGTGGTAATAATAGATCTTCTATACCTATATAATATTTTGAATGATGTCATAACCTTTTTTGACAACATACTTCACATTTCTTGTAAACCTAGGGACATAGACTGTATCTTTCGTGTTGGCAAGTCTGGAAATAACACTGTGCCCAGGCCTATTATAGTACAATTTGTAAGTAATATTAAAAGATTTGAAGTTTATCTTGCTAAAAAGGCATTAAAAGACTCTGACGTGGCTATTTATGAAGATTTGACAGCAGCACGTTACAATCTCTTATCAGCTGCGAAGAAGAAATATGGAAAGAAAAATGCTTGGTCGTTTGGAGGAAAAATATGTGTATGGTCTGTTGAAGAAAATAAAAAGCGCTTTATCTCATCTGAAACGGATTTGTGAAATCGTTGTTTCTTTATCGACGTGGTAGTGCTATATGTAATCTCCTTTGTGTGTAGTATATAGGTATTAAATCTTTACTTCTTTTTATCAACCTTTTTGTTGAGTATCTAATTTTTATTTTAAGAGTATTTTTACTTGGCTTTTTTCGATGTATTGCAATAATTTAAAATAAGATAATTTTAAGACTGTTTCTTTTTTTTGTTATTTCTTTCCTTCATTAGTAATTTTTAACTGATTAGAATAGTTAAGTTTTCACCTTAGTTAAGTTTTCACCTTATTTACTACGCTTTATTGTTTGTTAATAACGGTTTTATGAAACATGTTGCTATATTCTCTTGATTTTATATACAGGGGGTTCAAAATGAATATAAGCATAAATGCCGAATACTTTGCTGAATTTTTCTCATTTTAATATTAGATCTATTTGTACAAAATTTGATTTGTTCTCTGAGTTTGTTGCAGATGAGTCTCTTGACATTATTGGGCTCTCTGAAACTTGGCTGGATCCACTTATTCCCGATGCTGGTTTAAAAATCCGTGGTTATAATTTAGTAAGATCCGACCGACCCACTCGTGGAGGCGGAGTAGCCTTTTATATTAAAGATTCCATTCAGTATAAAATAATTAAAACACCGGGCATTGATAACAGTACTTTGGAACAATTTTGGGTTAGTATAACAGTATTAGGGAAAAAAATATGTGCTGGATCGCTGTATAGGCCACCTAACGCTAATTTAGTTGACCTTGTTAATTCTCTTGAACATTTTTTTGCTGCTAATATCCCTGATTTTGACTTTATAATGTTTGGTGGTGATCTAAATGTTAATTTTTTGAATAAAGCTAGTCATGGTTTCACACTATTAAACAACTTTTTGGAAAGGTATGTTATGAAGCAAATTATAACTGAACCTACTCGTATTACTCATATTTCTCAAACTCTCATTGATATTATTGTCACTTCCTGCAGTGATATGTGTTCTAACATTAACGTAATTAGAATGGATGACATTTCAGATCATTGTCTTGTTTCTTGCAGTCTAAAAATTAAGAAAGAACGCCAGTCTGTTTTATTTAAATCTTATAGAGATTTTTCCATGTTTGATTATGATTTATTTTTAAATGATTTGCATTCTGTAGAATGGAATTACATATACAGGTTAGATGATATCAAATAACTGATTTTTTCAATACTAATGTTACCAACATTTTTGATGTACATGCACCAGTCAAGACAGCTAGGATTACTAAGCCGCCTGCGCCGTGGTTGACAGAAAATTTAAAATTTTTGATGAAACTTAGAAATAAATTGCATACAAAATACAAACGAACTAAAACGGACGCTGCTTGGAATGAGTATAAGGAAATGAGGAATTTTGTTAATTCTTGCGTTAAAGCTGAAAAGAAGGCTTTCTTACATCACAAATTTAGAACAGACCCTAAAAGCTTTTGGAAACTCTTGAAAACCCTCAACATTAATTCAACTAAAGATTCTGTCCCTTTAAATGTTGCAACTTCTGATGATTTTCTTAATTCATTCTCGAATCCTCCTACTCAGAAGAATTCTAATAACAATTTAATTAAAAATAAATATTTAAATAATAAATTTTCTGCTAATTTAGAGGAATTTGCCTTTACTGAGATTACTTCTGAAAAAATTGATAAAATAATTTCCAAATTAAAATCTTGTGCTAAAGGCTCTGATGGTATCGATTTAAAGATGATTTTACTTGTCACTCCTTTTTTAAGTAGTCACCTAGCATTTCTTATTAATAAATGTCTGAGTAACGGGTCGTTTCCCACAGTGTGGAAAGATGCTAATATTATCCCCGTTCCCAAGATATCCAATCCTTCTCTTGCAAGTCACTTTCGTCCTATAAGTATTCTTCCAACTCTTTCTAAAATTTTAGAAAAAATAGTTTCTGAGCAAGTAACTACATATCTTAATAATTTTAACATTTTACCTGCTACACAATCTGGTTTTCGTGCTCAATATAGTACTAGTACTGCTCTTCTAAAAGTAACAGATGACATTTTTAAAGAAATTGATGTTAATAATCACGTTTGCTTAATTCTCCTAAATTACAGTAAGGCTTTTGATACCTTAGATTACTCCACCTTGTGCATTAAATTGAAATATTTTGGTTTTTCTAATACAGTAATTGCTTTTTTTGAAAATTATCTTTTTGCGCGACGTCAACGTGTTATTTTAAAAAATGAGGTTTCAAATTTTATTTATTTTACTAGAGGTGTCCCGCAGGGTAGTATTCTAGGGCCCTTATTGTTTTCCATTTATACAGCAGATTTTAACAAGTTTCTTCAGTACTGTCAGTGCCACCAATATGCTGATGATACACAGCTATATTTTGCTCTTAATTTTCAAAATCTCTCAACAGCTGTATCTAAGATTAATGATGATTTACGAGTTATGTCTGAAGTTTCGTCAGCTCACAGTCTTATATTAAATGAGTCGAAAACTGAATTGTTGGTATTTGGAGGTAGAAAAGAAAGTATTTCAAATGATTCTGATTTTAAGATTAATTTGAATGGCCAGATTTTATCAGCTAGTGACTATTGTAAGAACTTGGGACTGTGGATAGATGTTAATCTTAGATTCTCTAAACATGTTAATTACCTTGTTCAAAAATCTTATACTAAGCTTAAACTGTTATATATTCATAAAGAAATCCTTAGTACCGATGTGAAATTGAAGTTATGCAATTCTCTTATATTATCATCCTTGGCCTACTGTGACATTGTGTATTGGCCTGCCTTACTATATAAAGATAAAGAAAGTTTGCAGAGGATTCAGAATGCGTGTTTGAGGTTTAGTTATAATTTGCGAAAATTTGATCACATTTCTACCAGTTTCTTGGCATCCAAATGGCTCAAGCTTAGCGAAAGATTTAGTCTACATTTATCTTGCACAATATATAAAATTTTGAAAGATCACAAACCTGAATATTTGGAAGCAAAATTAGTAAAAAATAGTGATTTGCATACTTGTTCTACTCGTCAACGTGATCAATTTAGTGTTCCTAAACATAGAACAGCGCTGTTTCAGCGTTCTTTTAGTTATAATGCTGTAAAAATGTTTAATGCGTTACCCAATGATGTCAAGGCCCTCTCCTCTGTCAACTCTTTCAAAAAACGTACAAAAGATCTAATAATTACTATGAGAGAATAATTGTGTATAACCTATTATGGTATGATCTCTGGTAATGTTATTTTTTACATTTATGTTATTTATTTATTTATCGTATAGTTTAGTTATTTTGCGTATGATCTAGATGATTCTTATTTAATATTTTTGTATTTGTATTTATTTTAATGTATTCTCTTGAAATATTTTCTGTAAGCGGATGGTTGTATGGAAGAGCATATAACATATGAATACCGCCATCCTTCTCTAATTTGTATTTTTCACTTATGTATCTTACATCCCAATAAAGACATTATTATTATTATTATTATTATTATAGTAGAAAAAAATAACGAATCTAATGCTGCGTTAAATTTTAGTAACTGTACCTTTACCAAGTGCACTTTTAATAAATAAATAATTGTTTTGTTGTGTTGCGACTTGATTTTATTTTTTCAAAAAATTTTCTGACCGAATATCCCTCTGACATTGACAAATGCCTCATAATTTTATGACAACCTCAAGCACGTTGCTTGGTAATAGCCCTCCGCCTTCGGCGTCGGGCTATTACCAAGCAACGTGCTTTCGATTGTCATAAAATTATCTCGTACATTACCAATGTCCTAGGGATATTATAGCTGATAATATTCTCTAATCATGATGAAAGCAAATAAATAAAAAATAAAATAATTAACTGTAAAAATTGTGACCATCTGAGAGGAATAAGGAACTGAAAAATCACTATATTTTCCAATAAAATACCGTGATCTGATATATTCTTTCAAGGATGATTTGAATTTTTGATTCCCCCATCTCCAGCTACACAGTCATGCGGTATTCTGGAAGCACTGCACGTTCAATAAAATCAAGCACTCCAAAATAGATCTTGTGCACGCTTGCAACCATAATTATTGCGAATTAATTACACATTGACCTCAAAATGACACGTGCTTCGATTCGTTATCTCATACGTATAAATAAAGATATTTAAGCCGCGACGACAATATTATTTTACAATATAAATAATACGTTATACAAGTTTCATCTACATAAGCCGAAGAAAATAAAATATTGACGCTAATTGACCGTCAATGACTACTAATACTTCTGGCTTCTCACACTCAATAAAAAAACGGACAACCTGAAGTAATGAGTATTAGTAAGAGAACCACCGACAGGTATTTCGAGTGCATTTAATACCAGTCGAGAAGTTCGGCTGCTCCACGCCAAAACACAGTATCTGACAATATTTTCAAAAATGAGTTTTATACATATAGGTACATACTGTGTTTGGACGCATCTTTAGAGCTGGTCTATTTATCATTTCCTTCACTGGTTTAGGAGATATGACATGTTGAAAACACAGTATCTACACCATTCGTACTTTTTTCCTAGTCCAAAACAAAGCATGTGCTTTATTCGACATCAAAACACAGCATGTACCAGATACTGTGTTTTGGAATACATAATAGGATTTAAAAATTTTTGGCGATAATACACAGTATATACAAGATCGTATCATGTTAGTTGATGTAAGTGTTAAGACCGAAGTCTCCGTTCAATAATTATTGCTCTATGTGGCACGAAGGTGTAACAGGACGTGAGGCCCACAATATTGTCGATGATATTTTCAGAGTTTTCCAGGAAGAACGAGACGTAAAAGAGTTTATTATTTGAACAGATAAGTTTACGGGGCAAAATAAAAATTGGATTTTGTACACATCTGATTTATTTAGTAATGGCAGCAAAAAATAGGCAAGTCCTAAAAAATAGCAAATCGTTTTTTGCTAAGTCGTGTGGTTGAGGTACGGTTTAAGAAACCAACCAGATGCTTGGAATACAAAACTGATTTTGGCCAGACGGAATATACCTTACTAGATTTTTTTACAGAAGAAATTCAACTTTGAAAATATGCCTGAATTTTTATCGAAACGTGGGGTATTGAAGTACAAAAATGAAGAAATAATTAAAGTTCTAGGGCATTTATGCCTAAAAATAGGTTGAATTTTTTTAGAAACCTTACAGAAAGCAATACTGTTCCGGACGTAGTCGAAAACTATGACTTTGAAAATGTGCAAAATAGTACTTAGTATTTTTTATTGACAACTAAATAAATGAAAATAATAACTACTGTGTTTTTAGCTAAGTAAATAAACACATATATTTACTGCGTTTTGTTATTTAAAGAATTTTTTCTTCAAGCGTATTAAAATGTTTAAATTATGTCACCAAAAACAGAAGTAGAAGTAGGACATTGTTTTACTAGTAACAAAATGTTAGTACCGAACGCCACCGTAGTGGACATTGTTTTACTAGTAACATAATGTTAGTTCCGAAAGCGCCGCCGTAGTGGATATTGTTTTACTAGTAACATAATGTTAATACCGAAAGCCACCGGTGGCGCGCTATCCACTAGCCACTTGTCATATTGTGTCAACATGTAAGACTGTAGTTTGAATATTTGTAGATTTATGATAAATAAATGAATTTTTGCATTTTAATACGCTTGAAGAAAAAATAGTATATATTACACGGAGTAGAACGCCTTTTTTTGTGTTTCGCCCAGTTTGCGGCTTCGGCTTCGCCTCAGCCGCAAAAAAAGAGTGCGTTCTACTCCTAGTAATATAATATACTATTTTTGTGAAATATTTTAATTTATTTCACTGTCGCAGTTCATTTATTGTTGCAGATACTGTGTTTTGCAATAATAAAATACTTGCACTCTCTACGTCAGAACCAAGTATGTGTCAAATCAAAGGTTAAAGCTTAAAATTAATAAATTTAAATTATGAGGAAAAAATCGTATAATCAACTATATTCATTACCCAAAATATATTTGACATATATTAAATACTTTTTAAAGGCAAAGCAGAAACACTCGGCACATTTCTAAATCAGTAAATATCGCTCGTAGACAAAAATTTTTTATATCGTTATGTTACTGAACGAATTCTGAACAACTTTCAAAATGTCAGTCTGTCCGTCACGTTTCTTGTAAGCACGATAACTCAAGAAAGAAAAATCCGATTGTATTGAAATTTGGAGTGTAAGTTAGTTGGAGTGTAAGTTAGTGTGAGCTAGAGGAAGAACCCTATTGTTTTTTAACCAAATAGATTGGTAAATAAAAAAGTTATTAGTAATTTAAAACTTAAAAAAATATTTTTTACATTTTTTTATGGTTTGTAATAAATAGAAATCTTGCGAATATTATTTCCTATCACTATTTTTTTTTTATACATTTTACTAATGTGTGTTTTCTAATAATCACAATAAATTTACTAATAGTATATATTACATCTCATTAACAATTTCAGTAATAAGAAATGGTGGTGTAGCGGCAAGAGTTTCGTCTCGCAATCCAAAAGACGTTTAATACACACATTAACGAGACGATACGCAAGGTCTACTCCATGTCCAGGAGTCTGTATCCGCTCCTGGCACGGGGTAGCGGACTCAACAGGACTAATAAAAAGTTGTTGTACACGATGGTAATCAGGCCGGCCATCACATACGCGGCGCCGGTGTGGTGCAGCATCCCGGCCACGACAATGCGGAAGTTGAGAGTATTAGAACACAAATTTATGCGCCTCATTTCAGACTCTGGTAGGTACACCTCCCTCAGAGATCTCTATGCACGTTGTCACGACATAACCCCACTAGCGGACTACGTCCAAGAAACATCGCAAAAATTCTATCAGTTCAAACTGGACGGACCATACCAGGCGTTGCCTATCTTCCGGCAACCTCCCTAGCCACACCTTCCCTCTACCATAACCTATCTCTCCCCTACCCTTTATTGTTCGCCAACTTTACATCTTTAACCCTTTTCCCCCTTGTTATGTTTGTACAATTTTGTTCCTTTATCTTTTTTGTTCTTTTTGTCCTCTTTTTGTATTTCCAAATTCCCTCTAGGCTGATAACATCCTATAAATCTAAACTTTTTAAATCATATAACTTTTAACTTACTCTACCTTCCTCGACGGCGGTCAGACCACGAGGTCGTCATTTGTTCGAATGGGTTTTTTCGTTAACTCTGTTTTCCCGTATCAACAATCAAAATTTGACAAAAGTGCGTTTGCCTAGTGCGTTTTTAGTTATTTATAGTGTACTTTAATTAGTTTTAGGCCCATGTGGGCAAATGTTTTTTCATTTTTAATTAGTTCTTAAGTCTGCCTGCGGCAGACAGGAGTTTCTAACAACCCAATTTAATTACTGTTAGTCCGAACCGGACCCGCCCCGCCCAGCCCCACATTTACCACGACGCTGCACGCCGTGATTGTCGGGCTGGCTCCGGGCCGGGATCCGGCGAGGCGCATTTATGTTCGTTAAACATCTAATAAATTTGTTTTGTGATTTTTTTTTCATATTTTTTTTTTCACAACAAAGTTGGTATCACGAAATTTAGAATGTCCAAAAATTAACATTATTTACAAGAAAAATGCGAAGAGTATTCTATAGAATGTGTAACAATTATATAAAAAGCTCAGTAAATCGGCAAAGAGTATAATGCTTCCACTAGTTTATTCACATACTGGGTTTTGGCATGGAGCAGCCGAGTTGGTAGTATGTTGCGTGGATTTAAAAAAGTCCCAAGCACCCAGCGCCAGCGTTAGAAACGTAGTGTAGCTGAAAGCTAGGAAGAAATATTTTGGTGCACTCGAGATTGAGAGCATTTCATACCACCCAAAATCGGTGTTAAATAAGCCTAGGCAGGCGTAAAAAAGATCGAAAAAGGATTTTAGAACGGGATGGGAAAATAATAACATAACTGAATTCGAATCCGGAGTCGGAATTGCTCCATCACCCATTTTTTTGTAAGTCGCGAAAATAACCTAAAAAAAAAACTCATTTAGGTTATTTTTGGAATTTACAAAAAATTGGTTGGTGATGGAGCTAAACGAACACCTGATTCGCATTCAGCACGTCGAAATACATAAGGGTTGCCCAATCGAGTCCCAGAAAAAGACTTTTTTTTGGTGTGTACCTGTGTAATATTAAATATCACCGGATCCTCCGCCATTTTCTAGAAAACCGCGTATGCAAATCGGTTACACAAAAAAGAAGTGAAAGTGATCTATTTCTGGGGCTCTATTATTGGGTAACCCATAGGAGTTACTCCCTCTGTTGGAACTTAATAATAATTTAATATTAAAGTATGCGTTTTTTAAGTAACACAATTGAAGGAAATTAAAAACTTATCTGACACGCCAATACAGAATTATTATTATTATTATTATTATTATTATTACACGTTTAGGAAAAATTCTGGTTGCCGAACAAGTACAGTAATGCGTATTGTGATATTATCTGTGCAGATCCATCATGGTATAACGTAAATCAAACGTCAGTCTTGACTGGTGAAACTTTGCCTTTATAAACATGCTTCCGGATGCGTGATATGTTCGCGATTACTATATTTGCTCAAAAATCAAAGTTTACCTTCTGACTGTTTAAAAACTTAAAGGTTAGAAATATTTTTGTTCTCACTTTGTTGCTGATGTCTTTGCTCTCGATATTTTCTGTACCCACTTCCGTTTTGTTTTCTATTTTGTTCTCAAGATTGGAATTTTTGTTTTTACATCAATTCCGTTATTTTCTTTAATCTAGCATTAACTTGATTTTTGTGGAGTAGAGTAATCTGAAAGGGGATTCTATAAGCACCGATCATTCAGTAAAGTACAGTTCAAAGAAGGTCGAATGGCTTTAACAAATAAAGTATCAAAAGTGATCGCAAAAGAACCGCTCGGTATACGGAACTCAGAACTACAGCAATGCACTATTTTTGAGTCCCGCATTAACATCCCAAGAAACATAAACATTCCTCAACTCGTTTGAACTATGAATAATCAGACCGAATTAAATCCTCGTTTCGGATCTGATGATCTGATCGAGCGGCAGAGCACTAAAAAAATAAATTGACCTTGCCACTGTCCACGAATCCGTTAAACTATTATTAGACCACATAGAATGCATCACACGTTCGGCAAGTATTCGAACGACACTAACCTACATCAATATAGTTACCTAGTTTATCAGAAAACGCGTAGCCCGAGCCGAAGATGGCTTTTTCGACGGGCGCGATCGTTTTAACTGAGTCGTACTCGGGGGCTGAATGAATACTATTGAAGGCAGGCTTTGATAATAATAACCCATGGCAGCCATTCGAATAAATTTGAAGGCTAGTCCATCTGTCAATAGAAGCGAACGGTGTCCAAAAGGTGGACGTAATTAAGATTTGGCAAAAACATCTGAAATGCGACGGCTGGAAAAATATGTGTGTAACCATTACCACCTGGACGGTTTTCTTTGATATAGTTGGGGCTCAACATATTATTTCACTAAAAGGAAATACATACATTTTCATACCATAATCCATTCCCCATAGCACAACATATTGCGCCGATATAGATACAACAAATTACCTGTATTGTATATTGACTGGGCCAATATGTCATCTTTAGCCTATATTGTACCTATATGCTTATTAACTGCATTTTCAATGCATTAACCCAATAATATATCTAATATTTTACGAAAATCGGTAAACCAGATTCAATATTAACATTATTTAACCAATATTGGTGCAATGTGTAGAAACTAATATTAATTTTCAAATATGGGGCAAACATAATTCCTTCATCAGTTCTGTTCTTCTATTTACTGACAAATGAGCCTCGATATAATGATGCTTCAACCTTAAAATATTCATACGCTATGATGTTTTTAATCAACTGGCTGCTCAACGTTGAATAGCCTTTCTCTGCCTAACTATTATGCAAAGTGCTATTTGTTGTTAGTTGCTTTAAAAACAGTTGTCTAAAAATTTTTTACTTTTAAGGTTTTATTCATATATATTCTAATATATGATGTGTATATTTCTAATATAGTATAGCAAATTCAGAAACGATGACACATTCGAGTCTCAACCATGCTGTCGAATACCGGTTACAATAAAGTGTTGGTGCTCCGTAAAATTCTCAATTTTCTTAATAAAAAACAGTGTACAACTTGTGATAACTGCAATAATTTGGTGCACTGTGCATGTTACCATTCAAATAATAATTAATAGAGAACATCGCTTAGTTTGTAGTAATTTCCCACATTCTTACAAAGGCTTGCCGTGTTTGTCTCCTCTGATACATTCAGTATAAATTGTGGCACCGCGGGTGTATAATATTCAGGATATTTTTGCAAATCAAGCATATTTAGGCACTACGATATTTTGGTGCTAAGGCTTTCGCGGAACTGGTGATCTGGCTGCTTCCGAGTCTTCTTCTGCGTAGACTTGGTAGAATGCTTGACGTTTCGACCATCTTGTCGTGGTCTTCTTCTGAAGCGAAGTGAGCTCTGCTGAACTGAGCTCTACTATACAGGTTATCAGGAGGCGTATTGCGGATCATTGCTCATGTGGAACATTGACTTCCACGTTATTGGTAATTGTAGTCCAGTGTCACGATTACAGTTATTCGGATGTTTATTTATTTCAATAGCTTCTCTGTATCTTCTTGGCCAATAATTTTTGGTGTTGGCTAACTTCTTTGTCTTGTCGAATTTTATCAAATGGCCGGTTTCTTCTGAGTGTTCGGCAACTGCTGATTTTGTAGAATTTCCTTTCCTTGTATCGTTAATGTGTTCTCTGACTCTGGTGTTTATATGTCGTTTGGTCTCTCCGATGTAAACTTGTCCGCAGGAACATGGAAGGCCATACTGCTGGTGTTTCTAGTTCTTCTGGACCTTGGTATTTGGGAAAATGTGCCACTTTCTGTTTCACATTATATATTTCTGTGACGTTCTTTTTCTCCAAAATTCTTCCGATTTTATTCGTCTACCCTATATATGTGGTAGATAAGTTGTATTGTGTATTTCCTTTCTTCTTTTTCTTCTTCTGTTCTGGTTATATATTGTCTCTTTATTGCGTTATCTATGTCCTTAGGTTTGTATCCATTTTTCTATAGTGATGTTTTTAAGGTCCGATATTCTTCTTGGAGATGTTCTATCTTGCAAATTTGCTTTGCTCTATGTACTAGTGTGTTAACGATGGCCTGTTTTTGTGCTGGGTGGTGGTGAGAATTAGCGTGTAGGTATCTGTCGGTGTGCGTCGGTTTTCTGTATACCTTGTATCCTAATCCTCCATTATCCTTCTTGAACACGAGGACATCCAGAAATGGGAGTCTACTATCTGTTTCTATTTCCATGGCAAATTTGATCTTATGATGTAAGCTGTTTAGGTAGTCCTTGAAATTCTTCAGTTCCTCACGGCCATGTTGCCATATAACGAAAGTGTCGTCCACATATCGAAACCAACATTTTGGTTTTAATTCGTAGTTGCCCAAGGCGTATATTTCGAATGCTTCCATAAACAAGTTGGTGACTACTGGTGATAAAGGTGAACTCATTGCCGCTCCATCTTTTTGTTTATATAGGCTTCCATTGAAGTTGAAGTAGGTCGAGTTGACACAAAGCTTCATCGGGTCGGCTAAGGTGGTGTCCAAACCGTTGTTCTCCAATTCTTCCCGAACTAATTCTATCGCCTCATTAACTGGTATATTTGTGAAGAGTGATGTTATGTCAGTATATTTTCTTGGTTCACTGTGATGGTCTTCAGCTCTTGTATGAAATGGTGTGGATTCCTGATATGGTGTTCTGTTTGTCCAATAAATGTTTTGAGTATGTCTGCTAAAATCTTGCTAGCGCATGGGTTGGTGAATTCAATGCACTTACAATCGGTCGTAACAGAACTCCTGCTTTGTGGATCTTGAGCAGGCAGTAGAATTGGGGTGTCTCGATTCTGATGGTTTCTTCTGGTGCTCTATTGGTATACAGGATTCCTTGACCGCGTTTGTTACCTGTTTTTCGATGGTCCTTGTTGGATTTCTTGTGATTTGGACGTAAACTTGATCTTTTAACAAGTTTAATACCTTCTGCTGATAATATGCTCTATCCAATAGGACATCGGACAACGCCAACATTACAGTTCTGCCAGCGGACAAAGGAAATGCTATTCAGAAGAAGTAAATAAAAGAATAAATCAGAGATCTCAAATTTTTTGACGTAGTGTCTAGTAAGTATAAGATTAAACTAGTGAGTTTGCTATAACTTAACTGATTTTCACTGCTACAGGGGTAGTTCACAGCCGATTCAAAGAAATCACAGATGTGCAAATAAGAGGAGCAATGTTAACATATTTAGCTGGATCAGCAAATACAGATGAGGAAGTAAATCTTGCGAATCTACACGAAATATCGGTCCCTCAAAAAACAGATGAACGGGAAGCAAGAAAGGATTAACATCAAAACTAAATAAACCAGACGCTAAATTCGTAGATTGGATCAAAAAGTTGTCCAATGCAATCAATAAGACGCGGTAAGGCGGGTGTGGATGTGATTTATACAACGCAAGAAGCGCTCTAATAAATGCCTCTTCATCTCGGAAACTACAGAACGTATAAAAAAATACAAGACAAAAAACTTTCTTACACTAGCTACGCTTTTTTCAACACTGTAACATTGTATTTTACATTTTTAATAATAAAGTCGTTCCTTGCGGGGTAAAAAATTATGTGGGCGCCTTGAATTTTTTTCACCATAAAGGCTTTTTTGCTCAGGGCTCGCTTGTCTATTTCGGAATATCCTAGAACCCAGAGTAATTTACTGTTCCGCTCTTCAAAAATTTTGAGCTCTTCGTAGCAGTCCCGTTTCAGTTGTTAGAGGCTCATGTCTTTAGTGCCTCCTCACTGTCTGATACAATGGAGGTCTGCCGATAACCGCATCATCGATTAGCATTCTCGCGTACACATTCAAGTATAACTAGAAATGGGTCTGGAATGGTGTCCAGAAGAGAGGCTTATACTCGCCCTTGGCCTTTCTCCATGTATTCCTACTTCCATCTTAGACCAAATAGTGTACCAGGTTAGGTCTTTTTACAATGTCAGGAGCCCCTGTTGACCAATGCTTATCTCCGATGGTGATATTGAAAGGCTTGTTAAACGTGATTTTTGCAGCCCGACATTATATTCAGTAGAGGATCTTAATCTTAACTATCCTCACGTGTCTCGATCCAGTTCTGTGGAGAATCTGGTGGCTTGAATTTTGTAGCCTGTATGCCCCTATTCTGGCCTCCCCCTGGATCACTATGCTATGTGGGAGGAGCTTTAGTAGGTCTCCATGGCTGCCGTGGGGATGCCTTTAATAGCCCATCTCTATTTCAGGCTTAGCTTGTTGAAATGTTTGAATTGCTTTAGTCAATTAAACTAAGGCAGCGAGCGTGATGGTGGATCTCATTACGCTGATATAGAGCAAGGTTTAAGCCCCCATGTTTTGCCATATAATTATCATCTACATGTTGCCTGTATGGCTACCGATTTATGTATAATCCTATCTAGATGTTGGTTATAGGCGAGTTTTGGAGTCTATTATATCCTCCCGATATCTGCACCTACATGTCTGAAGAACTAGAGTACCCAGTCTATCCAAATTTCTCCTTCTAGTAAATGAAACGATGTTGGTTTTCTTGTTGGTCTTACTTTAGCCCTTCATCGGCCCATGTTATAACTATATTCCGGGTCTATTGTAAACGATCGAACTTTTCCCCGACTATGATGACTATATCGTCAGCATATCATTGGGCTTCAAATTCAATTCTTTAATAGTTCGTCGCCAACTACCAGGTTCCAATAGCAGAAGAGACAGGATACCCCCCACCCCCCGTGCAACAGAGGCAACTAAAGTCCATTTTTTCCATCGTCTTAAGTTGAAAGGATATAAGATGTGTAGGTCTTAGGGATTTGCCTTAGGTACACGAGACCACAAAGGCTTCCATCTTCTCCGTTTAATTGATACTATTGGAGATGCAAATGTGGAGATAGTATCTAGAAAGAAATCTAACTATTAACTTTAATAATTTTAGAGCTACAAATATGTATGTTTAAAACATGGCAAAATGTAAAAAAGAATTCTAAATTAGGTAAATTCGAAGAATTTTTTACGATTTCGAAATTTGTTAGTTAAAAAAAATCGAACGTACCGAGATCGTCCATACAAACACCTATAAAACCCATAAGCTTCCAGGAGACAATCTAAAATTTCCAACAATTTTTTTTCAACTAACACTTTTCAACCGACTGATCCCCAACTACTATACGCTCTCAGCTCCATTTACAATAATTGATATGTTTGTGTGCACTGCTTGGCGTGTAGGAGTTTGGATTTGAGTAGGGAACGACGTTTTAGAAAACAACTTTGAAACAGCGTTAAAGTGTTTGGCACCTTTCATGATTTTTTCTGGACGCAAAGGCAGATATTTACCAAACGAGACAGGTCAGGATCTGAATAATCGTAATAAATGCCAAGTTATAGATAGAACAATATTACAATCGTTGACGAGATAAAGCAAGCCGCTATTTTCTTATAGACATTGAATTTCGGTCAAATTGGATAAATTCTTAATATGTTGCAGATTTCAACTTAATAGTAGGGCAGCACGCTACCAAGATTTTCGAGTTCCTTTAGCGAAGATAATTCCTCATCAGTTCTGGGAGAGCTCAGAAGAAAAGTTCAGGGTGACGGAACGTTTTACCTTTCCTAAAGGGTTCAAATCGAGCTTTGAACATGTAAAGAAAAACCGGTAATCTCGGTCTTCGCAGCGAGGCAGTTTCTTTTTTCTTCTTGTCGAGGGAAGTAAATATGACGAGAAGAAATCGAGAACTTTTTATTGACAGCTGAGTTTCAAAGACCGAAATAATGACAAACAGCTACCGGTCAAAATTCTGGTCACCGCGGCGAGTTCTGCTCATTATCGAGTAGTTTCGACGTCTCCTGACCACAAGAAAGTTCGAACGGAACTTTTTGCTAGTTCAGTTACGAGTGACTACATTCGCATGTTGCTTAATTTTGAGGGCTGATCAAGTCATCGCGGCGAGGCAGTTCTCCACTTCAGGCTATTCCAAATATCATTAAGAAGGCGAAAAAAAATATGAACTGAACTTTTTGTTATTTGAGAAAAATGATCGCGGCAGGCATTGGCACAGGCACAGACGTGGCAAAAATGTTTTTCTAACTGAAAAATGTTTAAACTTTAATTTGGTGGTAGTTGAAGCTGTTACTCGATTGGTGCAGTAATGCACCAAAAAAAAATAAAAAAAAATTTGTGCCAAGGCATTAGCACAAGATTTAACGAGGCACAGAAGTACATTTTTCTTTTACTCTGTAAATACTAAACTTTAAGAGTAAACATTTCATTCTGTTACTTGATTGGCCAGGTTTTTTGCAGCCAGCTCACGCTCTAGTATACATGCGTTCTATACCTTGTGCCAGAGACAACGAAGTCATCCAGCATCTCTATGTCCTCCGCGCTCCGCCGCGCCAGCACGCCGAACGTATATGCGACTCCATTCGATTTCGCGCAGCTACCGCCAATGGTAAAAGACAGTTCGCATTTTTTTATCGTTTTATACACCCCACTCTATAAATAGAAACAAGTTTCAGCCTCGCTGCTTTGATAATTTAGCCAACGTTGATTGATATTATTGGAACTTAGGCCAATGAAAAATGGCAGTTCTCGATTAATTCATGTCTTGTTCATCATTTTTAATGAGAATTAATCGAGAGCGAGCTGCCTCGCCGCAGTATAAAATAAAGAAATTACATTTTTTTCGACAGACGGAAAGTCGTTTGCCAGCCGCCCGTATCGTTTTTGTCGTATGAAAAAGTGTCTTTGAATGTCATAATCTATAGTTTCCCTGCGATAAAGCTCGCTGTTTTGATAGGTAACGGGCTGCCGTATAATCAAAAGCTAGCATAGGCCCAACTCGACCCTACGTCTAATTAAAAAGGAGGGGTGATATAAGTTTGACGTGTTTGTCCGCATGTCTGTGGCTCTTCAAGGAGTGATCTGTGTAACATATAATATAAATTCGAGGTAGATTAGATACGATGTAACTGAGAATAGTATTATGTGAAGTTAGTTGAGTTTTAAGTTTTGACCGATATAAATAAACGCACACCAATGTACCGCAAGTCTTTCATTAATAACTAATTAATTACACAATACAAAGGAACTGAGACGACGTTAAGAACGTCACAATCCGATTTTGATGCGGTTTTTTTTTTATCAGAAAGAGTTTTTTGTCGAGAGAGCTTTTAGCAATATTTCAACTCGGTAGGCCTTCAGGAAGCTGCACATCAGACTTAATTATTGTTACTGGCATATTCGTAAATTTGGCGAATGCACCGCGCCAGTGATTTAAATTAAAAAAAAAAAATTGTTTCACTTTTTTTTTATGTTCTGCATCTGAGCGGAATGTAAACTTTTCAGGCTATTATTCTATATACTTTCACGAACTCATTAAAAAAAAAAGTATTCATTTTGCAAGTTTTTGGAGGTTTCACTATAAAATGTTCTCTGTCGTCTGGGCTATTATTATTTGATTTTCTTTTATTTACAAAAAGTTGGAGATTATTTTATTTATTTTTTTTTAACTGTTTAACGTCGGCCTATTTCCGCTACCAGGGCCTATCACCGACGCCAGGATACGAGCTACCCCCAACCTGGAAATTTTGCCAAACCTCTTCCCTTAGGAAGAGTAGGGATCTTTTACTTGCCTAACATTTAATGGACAAGGGACTGCCTGCTTTACATCCCCTCCGAAGGATTGGAGATTATTATTGTAGAAACTATTACGACCAGAAAGAGTGACCTCAGAAATAGGTCAAAAATCGACCATTTTCTAGCCCTCGAATTTTGTTTCAAACTAAGTGCTAAATTATTGTTAATAATGAGAACATCCTGAATACAAAATTTCAAGATGAGCATATGTTTGGTTTTTGAGATATGAGGGATTCAAGTTTTGATGTGCGCGAAGTTGTGTCTGGATCTGGAACGATAACCAATATTCCCATAATAGTTTTTTTACACACCTACGAAGGGGTGAGAAAACAACGCATATTTATATAAGCGATCTCGCCGTGAGAATATTACATTAAAGTAAAGGATAATAAAGGGCGCTCTCCATAAAATTAATGTCCTAATGGTATATTTTCAAACTTCAAGTGAATTTTATAAGAAGGTGGGGGTGCGAGGGGGGTGAATATCAGACATCGCAATCGCTGTATCACATTAGCGTGCTGAAGAGTGCTCTTTAGGAATGCCATGGCCTCGTGATTCTTTCTCATCGCTCTAGAGAAATTCACAGGGGTTAGATGGTGGAAATCTGAGCAATTTTACAATCATTATAAGTCATTTAAAAATTTGCCTCGACAGATGTGTATTTAATTACCTTTAATTTAAAAAAATATATATCCCGATCCGATGGATATTAAGGTTTCTAGAGATTTTTGAACAGTAAAATCCGGAATTTCCCCACAGTGCGGGGATGAAGATCCACCAATAAGTTTTCGTCCCGTTCTCTTACCCCATCGTAGGTGTGTCATAAAATAGTTACAAAAATTCTAGTTTTCGTCCCACATTCATAACTACTGCAATCAAAATGAGATATCTGGTACATTCACTATTTTTTCCCTGACTCATAATTCAAGATAAGGGGTAGTTTCTTACCCTGTAATGGATTATTTTCGTGTACTAGGTCGTAACAGATTTATGGTTCTTTCCTATAAATAAAGCTTAGAGAGTTCAAGCTTTTTTGTCAGTTATTGGAGCTTTTATGCAGTTTTGTATAATATTGGGGTAGTTTTCACCCTCTTAAGGATGTGTCTTAATTACTTTGTGTAAGGCCTAACCTTCGTTCATGAATTCAGCCAATAGACTTATACTATATTTCTGTTCATGGGAGCTCTATAACTCAATAGCATCATTTTTCCCTATTTTCATCCATATATGCCCTTCTGAATTAATAAATGGATAAACGGATTCGTCGACATTAGATATGAATTCTGCGTCGAAAATACTAAGAATATCTTGATTGCTCTGCCATAGCTGATGAGTATTCATTTTTTGTGGGGTTGTGTATTTTTTGATAGCATATCACAACTTCAATCCCTCATATCTCAAAAACCAAACATATGCTCATCTGAAATTTTGTATTCAGGATGTTCTCATTATTAACAATAATTTAGTACTTAGTTTGAAACAAAATTCGAGGGCTAGAAAATGGGCGATTTTTGGGGTCACTCTTTGTTATTTCTTTATTTTGCGCAAAATTTTATCAGCTTCCTTTTCTCTTTGAATTATTTTTAACGTGAACCTTGCACAATTATTTAAAAAAATATATTTTACTATACATTTACATTCTTTGACAAAATCCTGTAGACCAGTATCACATTCATCTCAACCAACCCATAAAATCAATATGATCGCTTTAATGGCCCATCTTCTATCCGAACATAATAAAATATATATAACAAACGAACTAACTGATGTTTCACCGTCAGAATAGGATAGACTTGGCGTCTGCACATAGAAACAGATTATTTTAAAACACAGATGCATCCTGCATTCTCCTCTGCGTTGAATGCAAATTTAAGTATACAGATATCGGTAGGAATAGCACGCATGAATGCAATTATTATTAGGTATGTGTTCACTTCTAACCAAATCGATAATTAAACGAGTTACCCGATATTCGAGCCGAGCTAAGCGCGCATTGCTAGATTATGAATTTAGAAGAAAGTTATGTAATTTTACTTAACAGCGCGAGCTTTCATCTATTTACAGAGAGAGTTAGAGTAGGTACGCTTTGAAGACGCTGGAATTGCAGCAGACCAGCTCACTTAAGTCCTATGGAAAACAATAAAAAGAAGAAAAATGTTCGTTTTATGCTGTGCAATAAAAGTACATAAACTATAATTCATTCCAATTATTATTTTAAAAAAAAATGGACATTGCAAAATTATGCGTGTTTAAACAAATCACTGTTCTTTCAAAAATAATGGATAATATTCAATAAAATTTTGGAAAAATATAGATCTTATCACCACAATCACCACTTAAAATTTCAATCAAAATGATTACTAACACGGCTCAAGTATACAATTGTTGCTAAAATTTTGCACCCTTGTGAAATCCTGCCATCAAGATCAAGAAATGTGTACGTTGACTCAAATTGTAGCATTCTATAAGTACTTTAAGATCACGGACAAAAACATTTTTTTTTTTCAAAATTTAAACCCGTTTTATTGCAGTTGTTTATAGTTTTCGAGATTTTAGTTATAAACAAATTCAAGTAATTCTCTGGTTTTTTTATGAAATCAAAAACGGCAAAGGAGTAACGAAACTAGATTAAAAAAGCCAACTTTTGAAAAAAAAAAAAATAATGCTTTACTTGCATTTGGAGCTGAGATACGTTAGTTTTTACTTTTAGGTCACATATAAACAAATCGATATTTCTTCTTGTTTGGGCTGGTTATTCTCCAATGCTTATTATTTTGTTTCTGCTATTTGAATATAATCCAAAGCTACAATTATTAAAATAACATCGAATAAAGCGGCTTTGAGAACATAATGCACATTTTCAATTTTTTTTATAACTTTTTAAATTTTTATTACTAAAATGGTAGACCAACCTAACTTGAACAATTTACCTTATGTTCATGTATACAGCTTTGTTAAACTTTTAATATTACTGATACAATAAAAAAATATATATATTTCGCGAGCAGGATTTAAACCCGAGACGTCCGAATCCTGAATAAAAAGTGCTAGTCTCCTTACCTACTGGGCCACCTAGCGACTAGACATATTTGGTGATTTTCGAATCTCTAACAAAATCGTTAAAGACCCTACTTTCGGGCCTCTATACAGTATCTTTTAACAATTGTAGCTTTGGATTATTTTCAAGTAACAGAGACAAAATAATAGACATTGGAAAATTACCAGTCCAAATTGAAATAAGAAATATAGATTTGTTTATTTATAAGCGACCTAAACGTAAAAACTAACGTATCTCAGCTCCAAATGCATATATAGCATTAATTTTTTTTAAGGTTGGCTTTTTTAAATCTACTTTCATCAGTCCTTTACCGTTTTTGATTTCATAAAACGCTGCAATAAAAAGGGTTTAAATTTTGAAAAATAAAAAAAAAATTCTCTCTCTCCGTGGTCTTAAAGTACTTATAAAAAGCTAGAATTGTATATTTGGGCCGTTTTAATAATCATTTTGATTTGAAATTTTAAGTGGTGATTGTACTGTATAACAGCTACCTATATTTCTCCAAAATTTCATTGAATATTATCCATTATTTTTGAACAGTGATTTGTTTAGAAATCCAGAATTTTGCAATATTCATTTTTTTTAAATAATAACAATTGGAATGAATTATAGTTTATGTACTTTTTTATTATACAGCTCATAACAAACATTTTCCTTCTTTTTGTTGTTTTCCATAGGACATAGGTTTCGATATATTCAACGAAAACCGATGTTCTTAAGCTGATACCCTGAACACGTTAAAACAAAAAAAACTGCCCTGACCAGACAATTCACATTGCGAGTTTTTTAGTCCTAATCGGACTCCACTAATTAGTTGATGTATAATTTCCGATCCTGTCTGCTAACGTATTTAAAGAGCCACAAAATAATCAGGAAGAAAATAGTAATAATAATAATAATGCCCAACAATAACAGACGTCGTGAAAACCACAATAAAGAGATGAAAAACGGAAATGTGGCTCTACCACTGGAAAGGTCACATACGAACAGGAATATTCCAGGGAGATTCCCTCTCCCCTTTACTCTTTTGTCTGGCACTCGCCCCCTTTTCAAACCAACTAAACAAAGAGAGTTGGCATTGAAATCAGTGGCAACAATAGAGTCAATCATCTCTTTTATATGGACGACCTGAAATTGTTTGCTAAAAATGAAGCTCAACTGAAACAAAAGCTGGATATCGTTAAATCGTTCAGTGATGACATCAAAATCGAATTTGGTTTAAACAAATGCACCACAGTGGTCCTACAGCAAGGTAAACATGTGAAGAGTCAGAAGTCAGTGTTGAATGATCAATCTGCAATACGAAGTATGGATCTGGGAGAAACATACAGTATCGGAAAGTGTTTGATTTGGCACGGCAATAAGAGCAAGCGAGCGAGAAGCAAGCAATAAGGGCGTGTCACTGTTTGCCTCTGCTAGACTACTGGTAGAATTCTTTATTGTGGGCGGTTGATTAATAGCGCAATGTCAAACGCAGTACTTTCCGATTCTGTATAAGTATAGTTGAAGCAATCGTGCTAGTGAGAAGTGTGTGAGGCAAGGGGAATAAAAAAGGCGGCAACTCATTTCCCGTTTTTACTCTACCTTTACATTAAGTGAGAGAAAAGATACCGGCCATTCGATGTTGGCTATCTGACGTGGCCTGTGGGCGTAAACTTATGAGTGTGTTGTTTAACCCAGGACCGCCAGAGACACCGCAGTTGAGCTTATACTGTCGGGGTGAAGATATAATTCGATAATTACTTTATATTTCTTTATTTGGTAACGTGTTTTTGAAAATAATTTTAGTAAGTTTTGTTACCAATTCATAGCAGTGCTTTGGGGGATATTGTAAGTGTAATATTATAAAAAGTAAACGAGCAAACAATATAGTTAGATCCGGCTCTGCGTTTTGCACCCCTTGCCTCTCAACGTCGCACAGTGTGGAATTTTCGTAATCTAGGCGAACAAAATACCATTTTGGCAAGTGTACGATATTTTAATAAACACCTTAATTCCTGAAAGTAAAATGATCAAACTTCATAAGCATATATATATTTTTTTATCAGCAACATTAAAAACATTGAAATAAGTGTCGTAAACTATCGTGTTTTTTTGTTCCCGCTATACCTAGTAGGGATATACTAAATGGACACGCTTCAACTCCTTAGTTGAGTACAAGTGTTCCTGCGGTTTATATATGTTTTAGTAACAATATTATTTTAAGGGTATTTGAAGGTAAGTGGCCATATATTTTTTTTTTTTTGAAAAATTGGCAAGACTAAAAAAGAAGATAAAAGTTTAAGCTTGAGACAACATGGAAAAATTATATTTTATAAATACATAACTAAACTTTTAATTCATACCTCCGCAGACTACCATCAACTTCTTATATTCAAAAAAAGATTAGTTTGTGTACTTCTAATATCAGAAAGAAAAAGTTGCGCGAGGTTGCGCTCTCACTAATTTTTTCTTAATTACAGAATTTTCGAAAAACCAAGGCAATGCAAGTCGGATGCCATAATATCATATATTTTACAAAAGTTAGGTATTCTGAGTATTCTGAGCAGCATTCGTAAGTCAGTGGACCTTGTTTGCAGCAAGACAGGGCAAGGATGGGCTAAGTCGGATAGACATCAGGAGAGATTTTTAAAACATAATGGTTCTTGGCATGATGGTAGTTTGTTGCTGTCTGACATTGCCTCCTTGGCCTTTTTTATTAATGTGCCCTGCTTTGCTTGGACATTAGAAAGTTCTTTAACTATCGACCTTTTACCTACTTTATGTAACTTTATTGTACCTGCAAGCGATAGTTCTTCGTGAGAAGCAGAATTAACGAGATGAATAATTTTACGTCTCTTACTTTTGTAGCTGGACCCTTCAAATCTCTTTTGAGGCCTACAGCATGTAACGGGGGTAATAGTTTGATAAACAATGTCAGGCAGCAACAAACAAGCCAAGAATCATCATTTTTTAAAAATTGCTCCTGATGTCTATCTGACTTAGCCAACTTTGTCCTATCTTGCTGCAAACTGACTTACGAATGCTGCTCAGAATACTATTTGGGAATGAGTGGTTACCTAACTTTTGTAAAATGTAAGATATTATGGCTTGCTTTTCCTGGGATTGGAGGCCCATATTTCAAAAATTGACCATCGAGAAATTTCGACACTCATTCTGAAATTAAGAAAAAATTAGTGAGAGCGCAAGCTCGCGCAACTTTTTCTTTCTGATATTAGAAGTACACAAACTAACCTTTTTTTTTTTTTTGAATATCAGAAGTTGAGGGTAGTCTGCGGAGGTATGAATTAAAAGTTTAGTTACTTATTTATAAAATATAATTTTTCCGTGTTATCTCAAACTTAAACTTTTTTCTCCTTTTTTAGTCTTATAGAATAATTTTCAAAAAAAAATATATGGCCACTTACCTTCAAATACCCTTAAAATAATATGTCACTAAAACACATATAAATCGCAAGAACACTTGTACTCAACTAGGAAGTTGAAGCGTGTCCATTCAGTTTATCCTTACTTGGTATAGCGTGAACAAAAAAGCACGACAGTTTACGACACTTGTTTGGATGTTTTGAATGTTGCTGATAAAAAATATGTATATGCTCATGAAGTTTGATCATTTTGCTTTCAGGAATTAAGATGTTTATTAAAATATAGTACACTTGCCAAAATGGTATTTTGTCCGCCTAGATTACGAAAATTCCACACTGTGCGTCGCTCACAAATGCGATTGTTTCAACTATACCTTGGTGTTGAGGAGTGCACCACAATCGACAGGTTCTTAAGACCGAGCTAAACGCCAAAAACAAAATCACAGCAATAATCACAATTGCTGTCTCTGCGAGTGCAATGATCTGGACATATAATTCGTGCAGTTTGCGGTTATTTCTTCTTTTTTTTTTTTTTGGCATTGGACGTGGGATCCATTAGCCAGCCACATCATTTTAAAAGGGGGATACAAACTGCGACTAAAAGTAAAAGCAATGAAATACACTATACGAATCTAACCTAACACGATTTTAAAGGAAAATTAATAGACGATCAACAGCGGGGGAAGGACAGGGTTACACTCTTCTTGCTCAGGGGCCCTTCAGAGCATTGATAAATAGACACACAGGTAAAGTCCACGGATAGAAGGTATAATACACAAAAGGTAAAACACAAGGATACGAATCTAATCTATGTTCTTTATGGCAGCAAGTTGATGTTATTCAGAAAATTCATTATTTCCTTGTATATACGTAGGTTCTTAACGGTTATTTCTTAAAATTATTTAGTTGTATTCGGTCTGTGATATTAAATTATAGTGTGTATTTAAGTGTACAAAAGGGTTTAAATTGTTTTAAACATGACTGAAAAAGGTTATTTCAAAGGTCAATCGGATAATTTACGCCGTACACCTGCCGGGTGTATGCCATATGCTATTGCGTCACAAAAATATTAATAAATAAAAAAAGTCCCAGATGAAAATTTTTTTTTTCAAAAACTTCTCCTTCAATTGCTTCGCTGCATGTATATGAAAAGGACCCCGCAATAATCTTATGGAAATTGGGTTTCGGTCAAATCGTCTGAATTTTGGACATGTTTTAGGTTTCGCTTTATGCTTTTTAGGTAACTCAATTCGTAACAAAAAAATAAGATTTGCACTTTGTTATTGCACTTTGACAGCTAGCTGACAGCCTGTTGACAGCTGCCAATTGTCGAATTATTGTATTCACATCATACATGAACTGAGTTACCTAAACAGCATAAACTCTTAACATAAAAATAAGATTTGCACTTTGTTAAGGTACTTTGACAGCTAATTTACAGCTGTCAAGTGTCAATTTGGACAATTTGACATCGGATTTGAATTCAGCAACCTCAAAAACATAAACCTAGACATTAAAATCGAAAAAATAAGTTATTTAAAAATGTATAAAGACTGCACGAATAAATAAATCTGTGGTGAAGCTTTGGAGCTTTCAAGCTCCGTAGCAGCCAAAGTATTGATTTTCGAGCTTTGTGCCCATTGAGACTTTTGCTTGGGATGACGAAACCTAAAACATATCCAAAATTCAGACGATTTGACCGAAACCCAATTTCCATAAGATTATTGCGGGGTCCTTTGCAAAAATAAAAAAGTTTGTCGCTTAGTCAAAATATGAGTACATTCTTAGCGAAGTAATAAGTTCGTTGTTATTTAAAGAAAATAATAAACAATAATCCATAGAAACAAAAAACCATTGGAAGCGCTTGTTTGTGTACTTGAATTAAAAAAAAACAGATTGATAGCTCGATTAGATTTGAAAATATGGCGGTATAAATGTTAAAAAACACAATTTTCATAATCAATCAATTTTTCAAGTTTTTTCGAAATAAAAAATATCTGTACCACAAAAAAATATCGTAAATAGCCATTTCTTATGTAGAACTGTTCACTTTATAAAAACTGTAAGGTCTGGTCTGGTTCTACGCTGATTTTTTTTTTTTTTTTGAGAACGGAGGTACTTTTATGGTCTATTTCGCTTCACTATCAATCTATTACAAGAGCAATGTTCATAAATGGAATTAATTTTAAGTGTATGCTAGCGCTGCGGCGTCTTCTGTTACATGACGTCACGCGTTGTTTGCGCGCCTAACGGATTTATTGAAACTTTAATGTTGAATCCTTTACACACTGTGTTTCGTATTAAGTAGATTCTAAAAATACTAAAATTATATTTTATTGTCTATTGTCGATTGGCTTCGAAGTGACATCGCGAAAATGGACAGGAAGGCTAGGGAAATCCTAACAATGGATGGAATTCATCACCCAAAAGCAGATGTGCACAAAAATTGTTGAAATTATTTAAATATTAAATTGTAATTGACGACTAAGCCGGGCCATCTGGATGACGTGCCACGCCACTGTCCGTCACACCACTTAGCAGATAAACATGAGCTCTGTGGGCGTGGGTTAAGGTAGGTTTTAGCACTTAAACGATTCATTTACGACATCGGCGTCGTAAAGAAGATAAGATTATGCTTCTAAGTCTTGTTAGATTTTAGTTCCAGCGTCTAGAAACAATGGTATGATTATAAATTAATTGTAAGGTATCAAAAAAATTGCGTTAAAAACCAAGACATAAGAGGATAACTGTTTACACCACAAGAAAGTAAAAGAAGACAATAATTTTATATTAGCAAAAGTAAAAGATACGAAAACGAATACGAAAAGATACGAATAAATTTTAATACGAGGGCATGGCATGTCGAGCGCTAGATAACGATGATCTAAAACTTGAAAACTCACTTCGCCTTCTTCTATAATGGAGAAAGAATGGATTATTATTATAGATAGATAACCCAGGCACACAAAATTAAAAAAGTGGTCTTTTTCTGGTACTCCGTGTATTTTGACGTGCTGAACACGAATCAGATGTCCGTTTAGCTCCATTGGCCACCATTTTTTTGTAAATCACGAAAATAACCTAAAAAAAACTGATATTTTAGGTCATTTTCGCGATTTACTAAAAACCTCGCTAAAAACTGATGGGTAAAGGAGCTAAACGGATACCTGGTTCGTATTCAGCATGCCGAAATACATGAAGTCCCAGAAACAGATCACTTTTTACTTTTTTTTGTGTCTATGTAATATATTTGCATAAGCGATTTTCTAGAAAATGGCAGAGGATCCGGTGATAGTCATATATTACACAGACACACACGCAGTACGCACACAAAAAAAAAAAGGTGTATTTCTGGGACTCTATTGGGCAATCCGTATGTATTTCGTCATGCTGAATACGAATCAGGTATCCGTTTAGCTCTGCTACCACTAATTTTTAGCAAATCGCGAAAATAACCTAAATGAGGTTTTTTTTTAAGGTTATTTCGCGATTTACAAAAAAAATGGTGGCCAATGGAGGTAAACGGATATGGGTTACCCAATGGAGTACCAGAAAAAGGCCACTTTTTTAATTTTGTGTGCCTGTGTAATCTTTATTTGACCACTTTACATATTTTCAGAGATGGGTAAAGGAAATTTTCCATTTGAAAGTTCCCGGAACGAAATTGAAAGTTTTCAATAAAATATTGGAATATTTACATTTCTGACAGTTTCCAAAATTCCGGGAAAGTTTCCTTTGGGAACTTTCGGAATATTCAAGTATTTTACTGAAAACTCTGATTTTTATCAGAATTTCGATCTGGAAACTTTCATATGGAAAGTTTTCTTTTCATCTCTAATTTTTTTCAAAACTTCGTTACGGAAACTACAAAAAATTTGAAAAATTGGAAAGTTTCCTTTACCCAGCTCTGCATATAAGGCAGGGTGTATTAAATAGGTGATGCGACGAGAACCCTCACAGTGGCTTCATAAGTGCTTACTTTGTACATAATGTAATAGATGGCAGGACCAATAAGTTCTCTCATTATTTACGCATAGATAGATAATTTTACAGGTTCTGTGCATACCTGCATACAGAGTTGCATACATTCCCGGCCTTTTGTTTTTTGCTTAGTGAAACAAGAGTCCAGTGACATCTGACATTAAGTAGCTAAATTAAAACATTGAAAGAATATATGCAACACAACATGCAGCATTGCACGTGTCGCCACAGCTAACCTCAAACATATATGTTTCTTAAGATTTACAAGTATTACGTAGCTATTATTAAAATTTCTGCCTGGTTCCTGTACTTTCAACCAAAATCAAGTTCAACATAATGTGTATGAAGTTTTAAATAGTTTGTCACAATAAAATAAGACACTTTTTGCAGGTTAGGAATCTAACCTATAATTAGCAGTCTATTTTTATTAATCAACAATATTGAAAAATTATTTGCGTGAATTTTTAAATATTTACTTGGAGCCAGTATGGCTCCAAGCTAAAAATACCTATACAAACATTAAAAATGAGAATAAACGAAAAAACCTTAAAATTTGAGGTTATGTTAGTTATACGATCCACATGCCCAGGTAATTGTAGGACCTTATTGCTCGCGCCATCTACTAAAGTAAATAGAAACCATGCACTTATGAAGCCATTATTATAATAGGAAAGTGCCGTACGTCGGACCACCTATTTAATACACCGTGATATAAGGTTACATATTATATTTGTGCAAGTCAGAAATAAACAGATCGGAGAGAGTACATATAAATAAAATAAGCTAAAAACGTACTCTTCGCCTGTTCTCTGAACTTTTTATATAATTGTTACACATTCTACAACGTGATCTACCATGACATGCGGAAAATTTAACAGTAGGTTGTTCCTGTAGAAGAACGCACTACCGGGCGTCAAAATGACGCGACACCAATTTATTTCTCAGGGGGCGCCAGTCGCGTATTACCCCGTTCTTCTACCTCCCAGGCGGGTTCGAGATAAGATGCACTTCGGTAGCCGAGTAATGGGACCAAGGCGGCACTACCACAGATCGGAAACTACGCTCTCTCTGGACCCGAATTCCCTCGTTAGGGGTTTAGGCACCTCTTAATTTCCTGAATTTTTGCATAAAAAAATCCCAACCGAAGAATTTCTCTGCGGAGGGATTAGTTTTGGTACGCGAAAATCACGTTTTGGTCCATTAATAACGGAATATATTTCTCAAAAAACGCATAAAAAAATCCCTATCAAACCTTCGTAAAGCAACCAGAAGGTCGAACGTTAATGCGAATTAACTCGACACATCCGGCTTTCTCTACGAAAGTTCCAGGGATTATAGACCGTCAACAGGCCTCAAGATCAATTAAGAAATATTAGTTCAAAGAATCCGTTTATTTAACAGAATTGGTTATACAAAATTCTCAAGAAAGAATCGTGCCTTCCCCAATCAAGGTAGTGACTTTCAGACCATACAAGCGAGAGCGCTCACGCTAACGATCGATTAGGTAGAAAAGATTCATACGTACCTTCTCAGAATCAAGATGTGAGCTTTTAGAATCATTTCAGACTCTGGGTAAATGAATAATTAAGGCTGACTGAAATTAACTTAAAAAAGTTTTACTAAATGAATTTAGTTTCGCTAGAGACTACCTAGCTTTAAAGTTCTTGTATCGTGGAAATTCACGTACTCAAACACATTCAGAGGACTTATTACTGCATAAGTTGAGTGGCGTTCGATCAGTCCACGACTTACTAACCCTTATCACAGTCGATTAATATTATCGATTTGGCAGCGTCTCACCTTCGAGCGACTATTAGGCAAAATTGAATTTTTGGATTTTTATGCACAAGGCGTTTTCCTCTATAACTTTGTCATTTGAAAAGCCCCGTTAGTGGCTTTTCTACCATCGCTTTGTCTGGACTACTCAACGCGCTCGACCAAATTGCGAGCCGCTGGGTCAATCCAAACTCTTTCCATGCGAGAAACCGGCCTTGTACATGTGCATTGATTTTTATCAATTTTTGCTTATCGGCACTACGCCGGCTTTGACAAAATCTTCTATTTTGCCTTTTGGATGCAGTGCATCGTTAAAATTTTATGCTCATACTTTAGAATTGTGCTTTCAATGATCGTACCTCAAAGGTCAATGTCTTTGGTTGAGGAATAAAAAATAAAAAATAATTTAAAGTATATTTTCGTGGTACTTTTTAAACTGACTTCGTGGTACTTTTGAAAAATCCAGTTTAAGACCAATTTTAGCGTACTTTTGAAAAATCGATTTTCGAGCCAAATTTCAAGGTACTTTTGAAAAACTAATCTGCGGGTGAAATTTTGGCGTACTTTTGAAAAATCGATTTTCAAGCCAAATTTCAAGGTACTTTTGAAAAGTTAATCTGCGGGTGAAATTTTGGCGTACTTTTGAAAAATTGATTTTCAAGCCAAATTTCAAGGTACTTTTGAAAAGTTAATCTGCGGGTGAAATTTTGGCGTACTTTTGAAAAATCGATCTTCAAGCCAAATTTCAACGCAGTTTTGAAAAATTAGTCTGCAAGTGAAACTTTGGCGTACTTTCGATAAATCGATTCCTGGGCCAAATTTTGACGCCCTTCCAAAAATATTATTTTTCAAAGTCCAATTTATGATACCTTTGAAAAAGTATACTATTCATAAATCTTTGTCATTATATACTTCTACTCTGATATTCTGAACCAAAAACATTTTTCCTAAGTGAAAATTCGGTGTTTCTTCGAATTTTCGCCTGGTCATTTCCAACGCCTTATAGAACCCAAAACGGTCCTTGTGGACTGATCTGCGCCTCTGCAGACTCCCAAAAATGTCTTTAAATGAAATTTTTGTCTAAGTCGAATTTTGATTATGTCTTCAACTTAGGACGATTTTGGAGAGTTCTACAACATTCCCACCGAAAGGAGTTAAAAAAAGGAAAAATTAAAAAAATTTAAAAAAAATTACCAAAAAAATTACCTTATTTTTTTGTAGAAATGCGCCGCCAATGACTTTAACTAATCTAACGTAACGCGGTACAACCATATCACTTTATCAGGCTTGGGATTGACACTACTGACAGCAAAGCTGGATAAGACAGAAGTGACTTTTTGGTTTTAATCAAATCACTCTACAAAAACAGCGAAATAAATCGAAGACATTGATCCCATGCTGAAACGACAAGCAGATATACGAGATATTTAGTTAAACCGGTCAATGACACGGCGCGGCGGTGTCCCTATTGTTCGACCGAAAACAAAAAACACGATGCAGCGGCAGGGAGCCAGCCTTGTCGGCATGCTTTGAACTCATTCGGAAAAGTGAACTGGTCCGCTGGAATTCCAATTATCTTCAAAGCGTACCGACAATGTTGGCTCCCTGCCTTTTTGATCCTTTTTTGATCTCGCCGGTCGGCTTCACTTTTTATGCCAATTAAGGAAATGTAATCAACTCGAATACATTCTTTCAGAAGTAAGTTCGTCGACCTATTCAGGAGTAGGTCAGGACTTACTCAACATCAGTAGTGTATCTTTGCAAATTTACTAATAATTTGATATACTAAATTA
This sequence comes from Rutpela maculata, assembly GCA_936432065.2. Lineage (NCBI taxonomy): Eukaryota > Metazoa > Arthropoda > Insecta > Coleoptera > Cerambycidae > Rutpela > Rutpela maculata. The sequence goes on from OW386285.2 coordinate 359,828,103, forward strand.
CCTCAGAATCCTCTAAAATTTTGCAGGGGCTTTCCCACATTGAAGACTAGTACACCATTTTATTTTCCGCATTTGATAGATCACGCTGTATAGGATACTCTTCGCAGTTTTTGTAAATAATGTTGGTTTTAGACATTTTTAATTTTATAGTACCACCTTGGTAAAATAAAGTAAAAATAAAAAAAACTACCAAACCCCAATTTGGGTTTCGAACACGGGACCTTTGGATTCCGAGTCAAAAGCGTAAGAACTACACCACCAACTTACAGGTAAAAAAATGTAAATTTTTACATTATAAGACACGAGCCAAAATCATATTTTCACGGTTGTACATTGCATTATGAAATGTATATTTGTAAAATATATAAATATTTAGATATTAAAATGAAATATCATTCCACCAGATTTCCATTCAGTTACAAAAACATAAAAATCAAAAACAAAATGTTTCAAATTTAAATCATTAATAACATATTTATTTACCGATCGATTTTCAAAAACAATAGGGTTCTTCCTCTACACTGTAAAAAATTATGTAAATTTACCATCGTTGCGTGTAAAATTCCCATGTAATTTTACCTGCAAAGAGACAGGAAAATTTCCATTTAACATGGAGAATTACCCCAAAATATAAGGGAAATAAAAATTTTCCACTCTCTTTGCGGGTAAAATTCCATTACTATTGGGGGTAAATTTACTATGGAAAAAAAATCCTGTCCGGATAAGGGGCAATTTTATTACATCCAGACAGGATTTTTTTTTCCATAATAAATTTACCCCCAATAGTAATGGAATTTTACCCGCAAAGAGAGTGGAAAATTTTTATTTCCCTTATATTTTGGGGTAATTCTCCATGTTAAATGGAAATTTTCCTGTCTCTTTGCGGGTAAAATTACATGGGAATTTTACACGCAACGATGGTAAATTTATATCATTTTTTACAGTGTAGTCAATACCAACTTACTGTCCAAATTTCAGTACAATCGGATCTTTCTTTCTCGAGTTATCGTGCTTACAAGAAACGTGACGGTCGGACGGACAAACGGACATTTTGAAAGTTGTTCAGAATTCGTTCACTAACACAATGATATGAAAATTTTTTGTCTGCGAGCGGTATTTACGGATTTAGAAATGTGCCGATCAAATACAATATACTCTTCGTTTTCTTATTTGCGAAGAGTATAATAATATAAACATTACAAAATAAAATGTAGGTAATCCAAAATAATTAATTAGTATATGCATCTATATTTCAGGAGGTACATATCGGCTTTTCAAAATTAAGCGTTGACAGGTCAAATCTCACTATTTAAAATATCCTTAACCTTATAAAGATTTAAACGAGAACATAATTTAAAAAAACATTTGATATCGCCCTCAACTCTAGTCTATTAAACATGTTTGAGCTCCCCTATTTTCAGCCTCTTAATCTAACAATATCAATGCAGGTAATATATTCTTTAAATTAGTTCAAATCACCTCTTTTTTTAAATTTATTTATTTAACGTCGGCCTATCACCGACGCCGACGCCAGGAGACGACCTAGCTCCTACCTAGATATTTTGCCGGACCAAGGGCGCAGATAACGGGGGGGGAGAAAGGGGGTATTTATTCTTCCTCAGGGCTAGAACATCAAAATTTTTTTTTTGCCATTTCGCCCCTCTCCGCTTATTAATTTTGAGACGAGGCCATTTTTTGTGATTTACATAAAGAGAAAAATGTTATTTTCGTAAAACCTTCTGTTCAAATGCAAGTAATAACATTTTATGAAAAATAATGTAACAAACGTTTGTAGGAAAATATGGACAAAAACAAACTGTAAATTATTAACATTAGAACAGTTGCTCAAAATAATCACCGCGAACCTGAATACATATTTTTGTTGCTTTCTTATTAATGTATCCTCAACACTTGAGTATTTGAATCGCGTTTCTTATGTCATTAGCAGCATCAAAAATGCATAGGCCGACTACCGACTCCAATCTACTACATTTGCAACGGGCGAGGAATACACATAATTTTTATGTGCCCCCAGAGATAAAAATTCATTGGATTCAAATCTGGGGAGTTAGAGGGTCATTTTATTGACATCTCATTTCCTCGTAATCCAACGACCTGAAAATCTTTAATTTAACCATTGTCTAACTTAAAATTAAACTAAAACTAGGGACAATGTACGACGCAATTAAAGAGGAGTATCTCCCATTCAAACGAATTATTTTCTAGAACGTTTAAACAAACCTCATCGTTGGCAGTATGAAGGGCTCTATTAAAAAGTATCCAGTTATACCTGCCCAAACGTTTAAGAAAAATCACTAATATCGGTATGTTACAACAGCATGAGGATTTTCATCAACCCACAGGTGCACATTATGGTATTTAATTAAATACTCCATGTCTGTTAAAAATGGTTTCATCCGTAAAAACATTTTTTTTTGTAAAAATATAAAAATAGAGTTATTTAAAAAAATATATGAAGAATTTTCGCTAAAGGATATGGGGGTGATGACCTTTATTCAAGAATATGCTGTATATTTGGGACTAGAAAACTATTTAACTTATTAAATATTAACACGAGGCTAAATAAAAAATTAACTCTGAAAATAGTCATAGGCGCAAAGAGAATAATAAAAAAGTGTCATATATTAACAATTATAATTTTTAAACAATAGTCTTTAAACAACAAATTGAGAACCGAAGTTATAAAATAACATTTTTAAATGTTAACCTTGAATAGAAATGTGCATGCCATAACCTGACTGTCCAAGGATGGCAACGGCAACATCTTGCAGCAAATTTGAAATAAACGAATCAAATTATGACAACCATGACTGCTGCACTTTTTCACATTAGTCTCTAGGTTTGTTCATAAACCCTGCACTATCTGCACCAGTGCGGATAATAAAGTGAGACTATACATAAGTTGAAGAGAGATATATTTGCACTGGTGCAGATAGTGCAAGGCTTCTGAACAAATTTAATATCAACAATAAGTACGAAATGTTCACACAAATGTTAACGTCAAATCAAACTATTATTTGTATTATTATTATTGTATGTAGATATTCCAGTAACCAACCTTCTATTATGAACCTTATAACCTCAATTTAAAATTAACATAACTGGTGCGATTGATAAGTGTAAATAGGTTCCTAGCTTACCAATTTCAAGATGCAATTTGCAAGATTTCAGATTCATGGATAACTTGACTATTTTTCTCTAGTTTAATAATGTTCTGTGCATTGATAGCTAATTTTAAAACTACACAACGCATTGTTACACAAATATCTGTCCTTTTAGGACAGAGAAAAACTTTTTTATAATAAGTAGGTATACGATGTGGCATAATAGGCATAAAAATATTTTTGGCAATTCCTATCCAGGAAAGAAATATTAAATCAATGATGTAGGATCCAAAAATACAATGCCTGAAATGTTATTAATTAACTCGGCTATTCCTTTCCCACTTATCTTCAAGATGGATAAGAAACGAAAGTGGAACAATGTTTAAACAAGGGTTGAAAGACAACTAATATTGTACCCTTGATTCTTTAAAAATAAACAAACATAATTTTCTGTTGAAACTACTACAAAATATTGTGATAACGCGGCAATCAACAAAATACAAAGATGACTAGATAAAGACATACCATATCCTGCATCCAGCAATCCATGATACAGTAACTGGCTACTAGGCACATTAATTTTATTTGAATAACCAGGACTTCTCCAGAATCTGGCACTAAGTTACAAAGAGTTCATCGTATCGCAATAATTCACTGTGTATTGCCAAAAACTACTTTTTCGAAAACGCGACTGGGAAAGGTGCGGGAAGATTCGTCAGGAAGAAGCGGTGAGGCACGGTTTTTGGCGAACGGAAGGCTCAGGCTTAGGCTCACATCACCACGCAAAACATCGAAAGGATACTAAGAAGAAAATACTAGCAGCTCGCATTCGATGCCGTTGCCACAACTAAAATGACCACGTGCTTACTATAATTTGCCATATCGTAACAGACAACTTCGGTAGAACTCGGTCACGGGCAGCAGGGCAGGATTTTCATTGTTGCAGGCTAGCAGCACACCCGTACCCGTTCCGTGCAAGTAAAATAAGCTGGTGGAAAGTCGAAATATATATAGATGGTTACAATAGAATAACACGAACAAAATGCAGGACCGTTTTGTTTCATAGGACTGGCGAGATCTGTGTTTGCAAAAGTATTGAAACGGATCATAAGCGTCCGGCGGGGAAACGTACGGGCGTTCCCCTACTTGCATGTAAATAAAAACAGGTAAGAATCAAAAATTATTAGAAGGTTCTTTGTCGAAATTAGTTACTTCTGTAGGGGAACGTGAGGCAGAATGGGGTACTTAAAGTTTGGGTCTATTTATTTTTTACAAAAAAAATAAAAACAGTAGATTTTCTGCTGCACGTGCTTGATTTACTCTATAATCAATACGAAAAATTATTTGAACTGAAATTTTGTTAAATAAATTTTGATATCCTACCTTTGTTTTCAAACGGGTGCAATTTTCTCCATTTTGCCCCATTAGGGGGGGCAAAACGGGGCAGATTTGTTTAAACAGTAATAGTCAGGTAAGAAATATTTTTATTTATTATTTTTTTTAACATTATCAATGTAGGTACCTTTATCTTATCTATACCTAAATACTTTCACATAAAGGACATACGTGAGTGGCATCCTCGTCGTCTTCATCTACTCCAGCACAAGAGTTGTGTGCCCATTTTCCGCATGAGGAGCATGTAATCCAACCCTCATCAGAAAAGTCTTGGCAGTACAGGCACTCATCGTCTTTGTTCTCTTCATTGCTCTCTGATGATGTCGAAGAAGGAGATAGGTTACGCTTCTTGCCAGTAGCAGATTTATTATTATTTTTTGATGCCTTGGTAGGGACTTTTTTCACTGAAACGAGTCTTATTTTTTGTGTTTTAGCTGCTCTTTTTTTTTGTTTTTCAGGATTATCTTTTTTGGATACTTTAGCAGGAACTTTTTTCGTTGCAACGAGGCATCTCTTTACTTTTTTAGCTGCTTTTTCCTGTTTTTTTTTTTCAGAGTCTTCTAGGTCCTGCTTGTATGGAGATGATGTCAAGATAACGGTTTTGCCCCGTTTTTTAAAAACTCTTTTATTAGTTTGGGAAACTTTTGGAATAGGAATCACTATCTCTGGACAAGCACACTTAAAACGAGTAGGATAACTAGACCCCTGCTGTGAAGTTGAAGGAGTGGAAGGCTGTGTTGCTGGGCTGGGAACCTGCTGCGAATTTGAAAGAGTGAAAGGCTGCTTCGAAGTTGATGGCGTAGAAGGCTCCAGCGAAGTTGTTGGATTATGTGGGACCTGTGGCGAAGATAGGGTAGAAGTCGGCTGTGTTGAAGGGGTCGCACTTGGTGCTTCATTTATATCGGTGGATGGAAGTGCAATATCGGTTGTTGCAGAAGGCAAGAAGTCCACATCTGTAAAAACGTTCATATTAACAGGCCAGATTCCCGTCTTTCGGAACCCATTTACTGCTGTGCTCATAGTTGCTGCTTGTATAAAAGCTGCACCAAACAAAGAAGCAATTTGAAATAAAGTAACGACCTTTCCAGGGTTAGATCTGAGCCATTTTCTTACTTCATCCTCATAATATTTACTTAGTGGTTTCATAAATGCCACGTCAAGTGGTTGGAGCCTATGAGAACAATGAGGTGGAAAGCACAACAAAATCACCCCATTGTCTCGTGCTAGATCAATCAAATCTAAGCTTTTAGTGTGAGTTGAGTGCCCATCCAAAATAAGTAGACAAGGTCTTTCCTTTGTGGCTCCTGTAAATACAATGAATTTTCGAAACCAAACTAAGAAAAGTTCCTTGGTCATCCACCCTGTTTCGTGAACTTCTGAATAAGCACCAGGGGGGGGGGGAGTCCAGTCTGAAACTCTTGTTTCATGCGTTTCCGTGGGAATATCAACATAGGCGGGACGTAAGTTCCAGAAGCGGAGAAACAAATTTCAGCAGTAACAGTATGGCCTCTTTCAGCTGATGTGACACTTCCGACTTGACGACGTCCTTTTTGTGCAATTATTTTGGAGAGGCCTTTTGGGTTTACTGTTAGACCCGTTTCGTCGCAGTTAAAAATTCTATCCCCCGTCAGCTTGTGTGTGTCTACAACATTTTCGAGAAGGTCGAAAAATTGTTTGACTGCTACCCTATTAAATCCCATGGCTCGAGCCGCCGATGTCGCTTCCGGCTTTCGTAGGCTTAGTTTGGGATGCCTGTCCATAAAACCTCTTGCCCACTCTAATCCTGCTTTCCCATCCTTAAATGGATGACTAAGATCGTTGCGATCGGCCAAAGCAAAAGCAAGCTCTCGAAATTCATTCATCGTAAGACCAAACAATTGAGCCTCTAGCTTAGTTAGGTAGTCAACTATAAGAAAAACCGATGGTTTTGGGCATGCAAGGGTAGTTTTTGAGGACTAAGAGAGAAACTGATGCAACTATCGTGTTCTCCACCCTTGAAAATGGGGGATACCTTCTTCTCCTTGAGGGACACTTCAGGATTCAGAGAGGGGGTGGTTTCAACCCCTTTGGGGTCGTTAGAATGTCTGGTGGCAAAATTTTACAGGACATATTGAGTTTCTTCAAAAAACCCAATCCTACAAGTCCTCGCATGACTGAAAACGAAAAATGGGAAGAAGAGGTGGTTTTATGCATTTAGAGGTAGTTCGTTCGTTAGGGGTGGGAGGCTAAATAATATCACCATCGTGTTCCCCGCCCTTGAAAACGTGTGGAAAACAATTTTCAGAACGTTTGGATGTGTTTTGCATGTTTCGGCATTGAGGGAGGGGGTGGTTTCAATCCAGGGTTGGTAGCAAATGGAAATTTTGAAATTCACTGACTTTTCCAGGTTTTCCAGACACTTTTTCTAAAACTCCAGTACTCAGTACCAAGAATACATTTCCGTTAGATGAGCAAAACCATATCGTAAAAAATACTTTATTTAAATAAGATATTATTCAAAATATACTAAACTTGAACATTACTATTGGACAATAGTATTAACTAACTAAACTTTCAAAACAAAAATGAAAATAAATAAAAATTCATTTGTGGCGAAGCCAAATAACACGAAATAGAGATGGATGTAAGATAAAAGATAAAACAACTATATAAAAGGTATTGTAAAAGGTAAAACATTCACATTTTGGCTTTGGCTTTTATGATCGCAATTTCTTTATTAATCAACTCATTCATTTTGTTAGCCTCTTCATCCACTCTTCTCTTCTTCTCTTCCAATTCTTTTAGTTTAATAGAGCTTACCCTTTTCCTATTTATTTCTTTTTCCTCTGCAGATTGGATACCTGTTTTGGCATGGGTTAGGTAAAGAAAAAGCCTTAATATGGCATATGGCCACAAAAATTGAATGTTATCGCAAGGAACTACCATGAATATTGCTTTGAAGGAATGCTTGGATGGCAATGCTGAATGGAGCTGATAAACTTGAAATCAGAAATTTATAATGAAGTTGGTTACTTCAAAATTGTGCCATACATAGCTGCATATTAAGCAATGAATAGAGTGGTTAAGTATTGTTTTACGTCAGGTAGAATTGGTGAGTCGTTAGATCGACATATAGAAGAGTTACAGAAAGCTATAAGTAGTATTGAAAAACTGTCTAAACCCGTTAAAGTTCACGTACTGCTTTCACACTTGAAATAGTCTACATTCATTGATAATGGTAAGGGGTTAGGATTTTGGTTTGAACAGGCAGCATTTTTTAAATTCTCGGAGCGCTATAAGAATTCAAGGTGAACCTTTTTCATTAGAGATGGGCGATTTGACTCTTTTTAATGATACGTACCAAACGAATCCGCATCAAGAAAATATTCGTATGTTTCGTACCGCTACCGCTGGGCGCTGGCTGTCCAGTATCGGGTCAGATCGTAGATCAACTCGATCCATGCAATTCGGTATCCAGCTACTTAGTTTAGTACAGTATCGCTAGGGCCGTGGAGAGAAAATACGGTCCCGAAAAAATTTTTTGAAGAGCGGCGGGAGGGGAGAAATCCGAAAATTTTTTTGATGGCAGAAATCTGAAAACAAATTTTTAGCCCGAAAAATTTTTTAAACAGCGAAAACCGGGCCCGATGGGAAAGACCCTCCTCTCGACAGAACTAAGTATCGCATCGCATCGCATCGCATCGCATCGCATCGCATCGAATCGCAATACTGGTACCGAAATTCCATATTCATATTGCAACCGTATTGGCGGTTACATTCGTATTTCGTTTCAAGAATCTGAACTGATTCCGTGACTCGATTGTACAACAAACGAAAACGGCTACAACGACGATACGAATATACGAATCTTTTGTTTGTGGAATTCGTACCATTCGAATCACTGCAAGGATTCGTACCATTGATACGAATCATACGAGTACTACCCACCTCTATTTTCCCTAGTAGAATGCTCCTCACTTCATATTTATATGATTTTCTAAAATTTTACATTTCAAATCCATGCGTTTTCTCGAATTTTGAATTTTTTTGAAAATTAATAAACAAGGAGGAGAAATTCGACAATTTTTTTGATGAGCCAAAAAAAAAATTATTCCGCAAATTTCTTTGGTCAACCAGGCCCCTGAAAACGAGTCCAGACCCCGGGGAGAAACACCCTCTCGACAGGACTGTTGTAGAGGGGGGTATGCAGGGGGGGACATTTTTCTTTTCTTAACATTTTGTCATGCGTCCCGTGTATTTTACCCATTTATTCAAACACCCTCGCACCATCCCCATCTCGACAGGGCTGTTGTGGAGGGATAGGGGGGGGTATGCAGGGGGGGGGTAACATTTTTCTTTTCTTAACATTTTTTCAGGCATCCTGTGTATTTTACTACCTACATTTATTCAGTTATTACTCCATTCATTTTTTATAACTAATATAGTTTATTTGCCTGATCTAATTAAAGATTTGGAGAGGGGGGGGGGGGGGGGATGGAAATTTTCCGTTTCACTTGGAAATTACATATTTTTACTTAATAACTCTAAAAAATTTACTTTCAAGAATTCTTCTTAAAAATTGTAGGGAGCCGAAAATAAAATCATAAATCGTTCCAGAAGAACTGTGCTTACAAAAAAAGTTACAAAAAGACCGACAGACGGAAGTCTTTTTTCGGTCAAACTTAAAATCTCGACGTTTCATGAAATTTTAAACCTACTTGAACAAAAAATTTTAATCAGTAATTCAGATAGGTACGCGAGAAAGGAACACCATACTAGTACGTCATTCGTCGGTGTAAACAGAAATAAGAGTATTGCTACCACAATAAACAATACTTCTCATATTTCTGTTTTTATTAGCGAATAATTAAAAATCGACCTTACAAAATACCAATTTGTGATACATCATGTGGTGTGAGCGCTTTTCGTGCACGTTTTTTTATCGCTTTTTAAGCGCGACCCATACTGATACCCGCTTGAAAGATCAGGGACAATAATTGTTTACTTTTCCACTATCGCTAGTAATGTAATAACGTTTTGAAAAGAGCAGCGTGCATCGGAGGTGGCAGATTAGATAATTCTAATCTTTATTCAATGGTATGATTAAATTCGCAATCTCTTTACTATTATTAGTTAGTCAAGGTAACGGAGAATTTTGATTATAACTATAACACGGTTCTTTTAAGTAGGTAGTTACGGGAGCCACGAAAGTAATGCTGCGCTCCAGAAAATCAGAAAACATGATCTTGCAGTTTTTCACCTAAGTGAATTTCTCATATATTCTGATGATACTTCTGCAAAGAAATCATAAGGAACGCGCACTTTTTACTTTCTATCAAGTATTTACCGTATAATCCACAATATCGATAGGAGCAATGGGAACAGATATAATTATAAAAATCTGCAGCAAAGCACAAATTTCTACCATTCTGCAAATCGTAAAATATTTATATAAAAGTTTGTGTAACTTTTCATTTTCATTTTCTACGATATTGGTAGGTATACCCAATTTCAGGGTTGAACTAACAAGAAACGAGATAATTGAGAAAAAACTATTTTGAACTTTTACTTCCACATCCAGTGGAAGTATAGTATAGCAAGAATTTTTTTAAAAATTTTTATTGTTCAAATAGGCTTAGAATGTCATGAAACGTCGAGCAAAAAAAAATTTCTGCCTATCGTTCTATTGGTCGGTCGGTCTGTCTGTCTGTAACTTTTTTTGTGCGCACGATTCCTCTGGAACCGCTTAAGATATTGACTTGAAATTTGGTACATGCATGTATTTTAACGAGATCTGGAACTAGATTATATTTTGATCTTATTCCGTTGAAAGGTTGGAGGGTAAGTGGGGATAAATAGGTAAATTAAGCAAGTAAGAGCCCATAAAATTTGTATTTAGTATCAGAGCCGGGCAAATACTTTGAAAAAGTATTTAAATATTAAATACTAAATACTTTCAGAAAATTGAAAGTATTTAAATATTAAATATTTTCAAAAGATAAAAGTATTTAAATAATAAATAACAAAAGTAATTAAATAGTTTAAACTTAGTATTTAAATACTTTCTGAATATTTAAATACTTTGATAACACTGAAATATTTTGAAGCATAGTTAAGTGTAAAAATAGCCTTTGATGGCTAAACTTTGCCAAATTGTATTTTATATTTTTGTAGAAATTAATAAAGACTTATTATTATTGACTGACCATACGTACGGAATTTCGCTGTATTGTCCGGAATTTTAATGGTATGTACAGCATGCTTGGATGTACAGCAAAAGGTACCTCCACGGTCTGTCCAAGTGTACAGCATTCAAACGTCATCATTATTATTATTATAATATTAAATACTATTTGACTATTTGAGGTGTGAAAATTTTAGGTTTCATGACTTTCATGAACTTCTACAACACTATTTTAATACCTCTATACTTAATCAGTTCTAGTTGGGTATTGGACTTTTATTTATCCGTAGAGCTAGACCTTTGCGTCTTCTGCAAATACCCAAATAAAGCACAGAGACTATGGCACTAGTTCAACTGTTCTCTGTCACAACCACAAAACATATACATTAACAGTTAACACTTACTGTCTATGTCTGCTCTCAACCAACTTCCTGGGAATTAAGACGTGGATGGCTGCAGACTGAATAATGCAATGTATTTATTAACTACATAGTACAGTACATGTCTTGATTCTTGACGAGTATCTGCCTGTCTCCCTGGTGTATTTGATTATATTTGTTGTATTTATTTAAATACTTTTGAGATTCAAATACTTCTGAAAGTATTTAAATACTGTCAGAAATTGATTTAAATACTTTTTTAGAAGTATTTAAATACTTCCCAGGTATTTAAATAGTTTAAGTATTTATAAATACTTTAGGATCATTTTCACAAATACTAAGTAGTAAATATTTCAGATAAAGTATTTGCAAGTATAAATACAAATACTTGTTGCAAGAAGTATTTAAATACTCGGTATTTAAATACTTTCTAATATTTAAATACTTATGAGGTATTTGTAAGTACTTATTTGCCCAGCTCTGTTTAGTATATATAAGAGAAGTTAAGGTCCCAAAACATTTGTTGGCATTAGCCACTTCCATTACCACCTCCATTATTAAACGGGGTGAAAAAAACAAAACTGTGATTTAGTGTGTATACAAGAACCAAAGGCCTCAAAAAATTTTTTTATTTTATCCACCCCCACTACCGATGCGGCATATCGTTTTATGGGTTTTTGGAGTAGGCGATTTCAAATATTATATTATTAAAGTTCCATAAACAATTTTCCACATACCTACAAATTTTTTTTCGTTGTGAGAGATTTGGATAGAAAATCTGGATGTGGAAGTATTTTGAAGGCGGTTCCATTTTTTTAATGATTTTTAAATTTTATTAGGTGACAGACATTATCAGTGATCGGAATTTTGGGTTTAATTTCAGGTGCGTCATTATAAGGATTTATTAAAATATGCATACATTATTAGTTGTAAATATTATTTATAAATATTAATAAACAACAATTCAATTCCCATTATAATTGCTCATTTAGAGGAATCATGATCGCATCATGAACCCAGGCTTTGAATTACTAGTTTTGCGTAGTTTTATAAATTTTTATTCTTATGTAAATATTATTAAATTCCTATAACATAAAAAGATAAATTAGGAATATCGCCTTAAAACCATACGTGTAAGATATGTTTAAAACTTTTTACGATAAAGTTTATTTAAACAAATCCTCCAAGATAAATATATCGTCTATCAGTATGATGATGATTAATTTGATTGGTGTCCCGTCCCGTCCCGTCTCATGTCTCATGTGTACAAGATCAAGTAGTATAGCCTATAAGACTGCTATAAACCACGCATAAACGATGTACGTCTACAAATGATGTAGGGACAGAAACAAAGCTTTTAAACTTTGTAGCCGGATAGAGTGGGGTATCGCCTTGGGGTATCGCGGCAGTGTCGCTTAACAAAGTCACGGACAATAAAGTTACGGAATTCATCGTAGCAGCTCCGTCAATAGCTCGGTCAATAGACGTTTATTCTTCTCCAATATAAACACGGCGCATAATTAGACAATCTCCAAACCCAAAATTTTTCATTATTTTCCCTAAAGAACGATATTTTAAAAATTTTTTGAAGCTCTGCTATGTCATTTGCTCACACTAAGTCTATCTTTCTTAAATTGTAACTGTTTGAACGTGCTTTACACCTGTGATTGTAAGTAAATTACATATTTAATATCATTTCACTTACAAATTAAAAAAAATATATATATATTCCGAATTTTAACCTAGGATTTTCGCATGGGAATCTTCACTTTAACCACTGAGCTATGGCCGTTACGTGAAACATTTGCGGATTCGATGAATTATGGCAGAGAAAGCGAAGCACGAAATTATTAAACGATCAGATCTTCGTTAATACATGAATGAGAAAGCCGTACGATATCAAAAGAGTAAGAATGGCGTTTTAACCTTATCGTAAACTGCATACTCCAAATCGAAAATTAGATCCAACAGGAACGTACGAAAAATTATATTTTTGATGTGCGAAAAACGTTTTACTTTGTCTGAGCACTCTAGATGAGTAAGTAGAATGCATGGATATCATCTCCGCACGTTCTACTAGAATCTCGAGGTCTTGGTAACCGAGTAACGGGAGTGGGGGAAATATTCTTGTGGTGGCAGTCGCGGTTTTGATGAATGAGCGAGTATACTTACGAATTGTAAAAAATAGCAAAATTAAATATGCTTTAAGTTTTGCAATAGGTATTTGTTACACAGAATTTTCCATTTTTATATAAATCAAGTCTGCAGAACGCTCGTGTAACTAGAGTCCAAGTTTATCGCGCTAGAAGGTGCGCTCAATATTTTTCACATTACTCGCGTAATTTTGAGTCAAATGAAACAAATCAAAAAGTATTTTTGACATAACGTCTCCATACATTTTTTTCTTGATATCTAGACTGAAAAATATATATGTTAATGGTTAAGGATGGCCTATTTTTTGGAGTGAAAAAATGCCGTTTTTTTGTCCAGCTTCAAATAGCTGCAATTTTGTTTAGAAATATCCGATAAATACGTACCAAGAGGCAAATTCAAGATAATTTTATCAGATTCAATTAAGACTAAATAATCTATATTAGATCGCCCAAATTTTTCATAAAAAACTAATTTTCAAACGTGTGCGGCAAAAAAACTAAACATTAAAAAAGAAAATTTCTTCCGTAATCGATTAACTGCAGCAATATAATCTGAAAACCTATTTAACTTTTTCTTATACTTTTTTTTTTGACAATAATTACCTATAAAATTGTATTTATTTTTTTCCATAATTTCTATCAGGTCAAGTGGCTATATAACCCAGTCACTTTATACATAAAAAAGGTCAAACCTCTAAAAAAATCCAACCTAAGATTTTCCAACGGGATTCTCTTTATTTTGGCGTCACAAATAATTTCTCAAAAGTCCATAAAGCCAACTGGACGGCTACAATAGTTACAGCAGGTCAAATGTCAAGAAAATCGGTTTTTCTCAAATATCTCGTAAATTATCGGTTTTACGTTAATTATGCACAAAAAGGTTCTATATAAAATTTACGTAGAACAAATAGTTTTCGAGATATTAGTCTGAGAAACTTCGGAGCAAAGTGCATACGCCACTATTATACACGTAGAGTGTTGTATATAGATAGCAAGACCTATGAATACAGAGGAACATCGTTTATGCACATATACCCGCAAAATTTCTGTCTGAGATATCCTTGAAATGGACACTTCTTCATAATAATAATAGTAAGCTTCGTAACATTCCATTGCTTTATTTCGAAAAGGAAAAATAAATGCATTTAAAACATTACAAAAAAGACCAGATTTACAGGAAGCATTGGCGGCATTCAAAATAGAAAAAATTGCTAATAAATAAGCCTGTGCAATTGTCGTCACTTCCACCCACAGCAGCAGCTACTCAACAACATCTATTCAGGGTATATTACCAAGTTCAAACTTGGCTGGGAAAAATTTAGACCTTCAGCAATGGGATTGGACTTTAACCAATAATTAAGAGATCAATCGACTTACCTGAAGGAAGGTTGATCCAAATTATATGAGTGTCGCCGTTCGAAGAATTACATACTACTTGTAGTCGCAATTTTGTCGCAGCCTCGAACTTCAAAGAAAAATGTTTTGTCTAGCAAAACTTGGGTTTAACACTGGCACCATTCATCTCCCTGTATCGAATCCCGGATTATATCATCACTGCAATCTTGAGGAAGTTTTGTCCTAGATCGTTCGCCTTAAAATAGGGTGAGGTGAAGAGAAGAAAGGGAAGGGAATGTAATTCTTCGAACGGCGACACTCATAGAATTTGGATCAATCTTCCTTCAGGTAAGTCGATTGATCTCTTAATTAAATTTCGTGTCGCCATTCTCAAATTACATACTACTTGTAGATGTTTAAAGAGAACGAACTAGATAGGAACAAAACTTTATTATCTTGAGGAATGACATCAAGATATAATCAAAAGATCACTAAACAGTTTTATGGCACTAAGTATTGCATTTCTAGCAAACGAAGAAGAATCAACAAAAACCTTATATTATAAAATCTTGCAAACATTTGTGAACTCTCTGTCCATCCAGCAGCTATACGAATAAGCTTTACAGATACACCCGCCCTTAAGACGGCTGATGAAGCTGCATAACGAGTATTGGTAATTGGGTTATATCTTGAAGCCATTTTTAATTCAGTGATTAATTTGTCGCATAGAGTGGATGAAATTGTGAAAATAAAATAAGCTACGATTTCTGGGCGAACGTTGTTGGTACGGGTAAGATAAGTCTGTATAACTGAAGCTAAACAGAGAGAAGGATTCTCTGTGAGAAAGGTATGACCATTAAGGGTTGAAAATTTTGTGGACTGTTGGTTTTTATTCTATCAGAAGTGCGAATTTCCAACCTATCCGTGAAGAATTTGATATTGTTAATGTGGATGGAAAGAAAAAAAAAATTTGGTGTCTATGGCAAGTCATTAAAAAGCTTATCAGATTAACATTTTAGTTAATAACCCAATAGATAAAATTTCTGAAGGGTGAAAGATAGCTGAATGTAGTTAACCAGGAGTGATATTTTGGTCGAGATGGACGTTGATGAAAATAACTTTTTTAAAATACTTTTAAGGAGAAGTTTATGCTTCGCCCTAATGTAAAAATAAGAGCTATTGTGGAACTTTGAGAGTTTAGTGGTGAAAAAGATGCACCGCAGTCAAATTGTTTATTGAGAAAATCTATAGTGAATGAATCATTGAAAATAATAAACGTATGCATGCTGTTGTCGACTTGCGCAAAAATTCCACCATTTGTTAATAAAAGAGTTATTATTGCTGTATTTAATTGCATGTAGAGATGTTGATGGGGCGACCTCTAAAGGAAAGCCTTCCGAATAAATTCTTCTCCGTAAGGGATGTGGCGTTCTGAAAGGAGATAACAGCAAATTCATATTTAGCTTCAACCATAAAGGTTAGGTTATTTGTAGTTTTACTAAAAATAGGATACCATGGCCATGTGGGCCGGGCCATCTTGGAATGATGAGTATAACGGTAGCACCGTCATTAATGTTAAAAATAATGGTATGTTTTATTGGAATAGAACTTAACATTTTTTATTAACAAAAAATAAGCCGATATATTGGCATTGTCTAGTTGGCGTTAATTGACTCTTGTGGTAATTCATAAGGACGCCCAAAGTTGATAACATGCGAATTACAACCTGGATTTCTCGTCCATCTGCCTATTAGAAAGTACGCATCATATAGATCAAGCTTTTTTTTTTAATAACAGTTGTAAATATCAATTTTAAAACTGTTCGATAATATTTCAGTTGAAAATGCGGATCAACTAAAAACTTATTAAGGCTTTTCAGGTTTCAAATGAACCGTTGTGTTCCATCTGATTTTGGGAACAGAAAAAATGGTGATAGAAACCGATCCTTGCAACAAGTTGTCTTAGACACAGCACCAATTTTAACAAATTTTTGAACACCTTGCACCAGAGTTGCCTCTGATGAATGATGGCTTCGATTTGGAATGAAGCCTTGAAACGGAAGGCACGGATCTTCTATCCAGACACCTAATATAGAAAGTTGTGATTGTTTTCTAAATATTGACTAAATGGCCAGTATGAGCAGAAAATAACCCACCCGAGTTACTGTCATTGACGTTACCATTGGCGTTGACGTTGTATATTGTACTTACTCCCTGTATTTTTTTAGAGGTTCATGTATAAAGTGACTGGGCTATATAGAAATCGCTGTAATCAGGATAAGTGGACGCGGTTGATCCCATTTTAAAGACAGTTAAATACGCTTTTTTTTGCAACAGAAATTTGTAATATTTTGCTTGTTTAAAGATAGATATAATAGTTATTTATGCAACAAGTGTGTTAAATGATACTTTTTTCACGAATAAGAATTTGTGTCGCACGAGCCGTAGTCGAGTGCCGCATGATTGAAAAAAAGGCACTTTATACACGAATTGCATACAATATTTTTTTTCTAATACCGAAATCATTACAAAAAAATTGTATACAGGGGCGTACCTACCAGTGTGCGAATGTGTGCACCGCACACGGGCGGCCACATAAAGGTTCAACAAATCGACATGCAGTTTTTTAAGTAGGGTTTTCAGTCCTGGGACGGGATTATAGGGATTACAAATTCCAAATCCCGGGATTCCGGGATTACAAATTTCCAGGCTCAAAATACATTGTCAAATATTGACATAAAATTAAAACTAACAATTTTTTTTTATATATTTGAATGAAATAGTAATAAATAACAAAAATGAATAGTCTAAAATTTATTTTTAAAAAAGGGTCTTAGAGGAACTAATGTTTCGTCCCCTAGTCTGGACCGGATCTTTATAGAGAGCCCACCAGCATTAGAAAAGGCCCTCTCCGACTCTACACTTGTGGGAGGTACAATTGTTAAATTCTGATATGCAATTTTTAAATTTTTTCCCAAAAAAAAAAAACATTTTCAAATAACGCCATTGTCGCCATTTCTTGTTTTACAACTGTTTGAAGGCTTAATGGCTTTATCACCGCTCTTTCCTTCAGCGTCATACTGCTTTGAATTTCTTCATTTATTTTATGAGATTCTGTTTGTACGTTTTTGTGAAATTATTTTTTTACGTTTCTTGGTATTAAGTATATGAATGTATGATGTATGTGACATTTATATTTGCTAAGTTGGTTATATGTTATATTATACAATAACATGAAGCAAACAAATCAGTAAAGCCGCTTATATCAAATTTTGATGGAAAACAACATTTCCGAGAATTCCGAACATACTCCAGTCCTGAAGAATGCGCGGGATTGATTTTTGAAATTCCAGGATTTTCAGGACCACAAATTCGTCCGGGATCCCGGGATAGGTGATCCCGGGATTTAAAACCCTAGTTCTAAGACAAAAGTCAAAATAATAAAGGACCTGGGCAAAAACAAAGGCGGAAGTCGGCGAGGCGGTACGTGTCCGAGGTCCGAGTAATAGTAAGTAATAAAGGGCGGTATAACATTAATATCAAATAAAAGATAGTTCCGGTATTATGCGAAATCGCTGACTTGAAATTTGTTTTTACTTGTAGAAGCTTCTTTTCGGGAACCGAACAAAGAAAAAAATTTTTATAAATATGAGGCGCAATATTGCATTTTGCACACAAGCGGCCAGGTAGCTTGGCACCAGAGCTGGGCAAATACTTTGAAAAAGTATTTAAATATTGAATACTAAATACTTTCAGAAAATTGAAAGTATTTAAATATTAAGTATTTTCAAAAGATAAAAGTATTTAAATAATAAATAACAAAAGTAATTAAATAGTTTAAACTTAGTATTTAAATACTTTCTGAATATTTAAATACTTTGTTAACACTGAAATATTTTGAAGCATAGTTAAGTGTAAAAATAGCCTTTAATGGCTAAACTTCGCCAAATTGTATTTTCTATTTTTGTAGAAATCAATAAAGACTTAATATTATCATTATCATTATTATATTAAATACTATTTGACTATTTGAGGTGTCAAAATTTTAGATTTCATGACTTTCATGAACTTCTACAACACTATTTTAATACCTCTATACTTAATTCTAGTTGGGTACTGGACTTTTACTTATCCATAGAGCCAGACCATTGCATCTTCTGCACTAGTTCAACTGTTCTCTGTCACAATCGCAAAACATATACGTGCAGAGTGAGAGGGAAACATGCGTTTATTTTCGGTTTATTATAAATATTTAAAAAATCATAAATGGTATAGTCCTTAAAATAGTTTCAAATACTCCCCATTGTTCTAAGGAATACAGCCATATACAGTTTTTATCATAAACTTTGTATATAGTTAAATGCTTTAATAATGAAATTAGGAACTATTTTCATTGACAAACTACGTTATTCAAGTACAACAGAAATTTACAATAAAAAAAAAATATATAGTTGTATTCGTTAGAACAATAGCAATTATTTAAAACAGTTTTAAAGATTGGTTATTCAATTATTTATAATAAACCGAAAATAAACGCATATTTCCCTCTCACTCTGCAAAAGCCTAACCTTAACAGTTAACACTTACTGTCTATGTCTGCTCTCAACCAACTTTCTGGAAATTAAGACGTGTATGACTGAAGACTAAATGATGCAATGTGTTTATTAACTACATAGTATAGTACATGTCTTGATTCTTGACGAGTATCTGCCTGTCTCCCTGGTGTATTTGATTATATTTGTTGTATTTATTTAAATACTTTTGAGATTCAAATACTTCTGAAAGTATTTAAATACTGTCAGAAAAGGATTTAAATACTTCTCAGTTATTTAAATAGTTTAAGTATTTATAAATACTTTAGGATCATTTTAACAAATACTAAGTAGTAAATATTTCAGATAAAGTATTTACAAGTATAAATACAAATACTTGTTGCAAGAAGTATTTAAATACTGGGTATTTAAATAGTTTCTAGTATTTAAATACTTATGAGGTATTTGTAAGTACATATTTGCCCAGCTCTGCTTGGCACGGCCCTATATGTATATTAAACTATAAACAATCTACTTTACGCCCTAACGCGTAAAGTGAAACCATAACATGGTAGCTGTATAAAAATCGCAATATCACCATGGCCAACCTACTTTTAAATAAGGAAACTAATCAAAATCTTAAGAATATACCTAAGTGAAGTCAATATTATAAATAATTCAAGCATTATTGTAACAGCACACTGAAAATAGATATATTTTGTAATAATATACAGTGAGAGTAAATAAATACACTATATGCAGGTATATACGTATTAAATAAGTAGTTTTTTACCTTTAAAAATAAAATGATAATTACAGGCAATTTTTAACTTTTTTACTTTACGCCCTAAGGCGTATAACTTCACGCACTACACAACGTGCATAAAGTATGTAGTTATGCACAGTAGTAGAAAATGATGTTTATAACAAATTCGGATGAAAACACATTTTTTTACAAAAATTATTTAGATTATAAATTATTTTCCCCTTACATTCGATTAATTGTTTAAAAAGATACAAAAAACTTCAAGTTAACTTTTTTCTTAGAATGCAATTTAAACGAATAGGTAAATCGTGACTTTGATTTTGATTTTCAAAAAACGCACTTTTTAATAACAAATAGTCATAACTTGGCCAATTTTTATTGCAGAGTGTTATACTGAAAACAAATTGTAGAGAATTCAAATTATCGTTCAACAATGTGATCATGATTTTTTGTAAGTACCTAAGTACTTAAAGCCTTAGTTTTTCAGTTAATCATCAAAAATGATTGTTGAAATTTTTGAAGAGTAAAAAAAAACCTTACAAAATCATATTTCGGTAAATTTTTGTCTAAATTAAATGGAACTCATCTCCAATTCAAGATAACTTCAAACTTCATAGCCTTCAAGTTGTACGTTTTTAACACTTTTTGATAAAATTCGTAATTTTCAAGATATATGAAAAAAAAAAAACGTTTTTCTTCAAGCGTATTAAAATGTTTAAATTATTGATTGATTGATTGATTTACCAGCGTGCGGTAGGCATTACTGCCACTCCCAAGTTATACAGCTGGGCCTGCTACGTCCACGCTGGGTTGGACTAAGGTCATGCTTGTTGCCAGCAGCGAGAGCCACATGGCGCATGGTAAAGGAATGTGGGATGGGAGGTGTAGGTATTTGTGAGATGCGTTACCGCATTATGTCGTGAGGGAGCGTTTAAGCCCCCTTTTTTTGTATTTTTGGTTCTGGGTTTCTGCCTATTCTGGATCTTCTTGTGAGATATGTTGCCGCGTTGTGTCGCTGCTATCTGTGCTCCTATTTTTGTACTTCTGTTTCTACAAGTCTTCTTCTTCTTCTTCTGAGGCTTCTGATTCTTCCGTTTCTGATTCTGGTAGAGTATATATCGCTCCGATTTCTTTGTGAAATTCATTCTTTCCCCTCGCTTTTCTTTCCCAGTATGTTTGGTCCTTTCCCAGTTTGTTCATGATCCTCTCGATTGTTGTTTTCCACGTGTAACATGGTCTCCCCATTTTAAGTTTGCTGCTGTTCCGTGTTAGTGCTTTCTTCAGTAGGTGTGTTGGTTCCCTTCTTTGAACGTGTCCCCAGTACTTCATTGCGTACATTTCTATCCTTTTTGTGATTTCCACGTGTAACCTGGTCTCCCTGTTTTAAGTGTAGAATTTAATGTAGAATTTTTCACTTATCAACGAGCGTAATTTTGACCTGAAAACCTCATTTGATAATTTACTTAAGAAAAATATTATGTAATCAGATTCACAACACTATATTGTAACACCCACAACGTCAAAAAATATGCAATACCACAAAACACACTCCTATTAAACTAGACACCAACAAAAAGTCAGGATCAACAACCAAAGATGTTTTAACTCCTAGATCGCTCAACCCTATCTCAATTTTGTATAAAACATATCCTACTTTTTCAAGTAAAGAACCGCCCATTATCTCTCCCACTTTGCTTCCACTCCCGGCCCAACTACAAACACTCGTGTTGTCTATGCGCATGCCTCGCATCTAGTTGGTGTCCTGTCGCAAACCTTCGCGACGTTGTCAAAGATCAGAGACAAAAGCCGCTGAAAGCGGGGAATTTTGAAGTGGTCAAACGCAATAACGTTGAGCGATCGGAAAATATAGAGAAAATGGTGACAGTCCGGCAACACCGCTGGTTGCTTCGATCAGTTGTTAGTGCCGGTTGAGATTTGATTGCGTTTGCGCTTTAAGAGCCTAAAATCTTGTTGAGAAACTCGAACTGACCCGACAATAGCAATGGTAAAGTTCGACAATTCCAACATTGTTGTCTCGCTTTTTGAGGCGTGTTAATATTGCTCTCTCCGTCGAGATGTTTGCTGCTTTGTCATATACGAATTCCTTATGGGTTAAACCATCTAGTAGTTAAAGATCTTTGTCAACAACACTTCTCTGTGATACCTCTCCTGTCCTCCATTCCCCTCTCCTTTTGATCCGCTCTACCGCAGCACACCAAAAACATTGCACCTAGCTCTGGATCATATACAAAACCAATCACCACTCACAAAATCGTCAATCGACCGTCCCGAGGTATGCATCACCCCTCAAACACTCATCCCTCACCTAACTCAAAACTGTATCCTTCGCACTCTGTATCCAGACCAAGTGATGGCACACAAAAAGGAATGTGTTTTCTATGTTTTCTCCTTCCAACGATGGCCCAGCGCTCCACACAGACAATTCCCGTCGCCGTCGATCCCTCGCACCAGTAGCCAATGTGTCCTCGCTCCCGCGCTCCGCAGTAGATACATCATTCTTGTGCTTTCCGGAGAGCTACTATCTCCCGTTTACCCCCTGCTTGCCACTATTACGGTCCTAACCTTTTTAATAAACTTTCTCAGTCCCACCCTAGCCGCCCCAGAAACATAAACAATTTGTATGTTTCCATAGCATGGATGAGGCTTTCCAAATTCCAGTGGCACTGAAACCAAGCCAATGGCCACCAATTCCATCCAAATTCCCATTATATTCTTAAATTGCTTCAATTCCACACGGTGCACTGTCACCCTGATGGGGCACGCCCCTGGCCAGACTCATATGTAAATTTGCTAGAAAGGATTGTTTATTGAGTTATTTTTAAGTTATTACATTTGACAATGAGCGTAATTTCGAACTGAAAACCCTCACTTGATATTTTACCTAAGAGAATATTATGACCATATACGTTTGATTATTACGGGTTCAGTTTATATTAATTTCGCCTGAGTATTTTTAATAATTATGAAAAAAGATTATTTGAAGGTTAACAAAAGAAATTTATATGACCATACTTTACAGACAGATCAAATTCATTTGAATATTTTTATAATGGTTAAAAAAATAATTTACAGGTTTACAGAGGGATATCATGCCATGCTTTAATTTATTGCCATAAACTTGTCGACAATGTCGACTCTTCAAGAGTGATGGGCCTAAACCCTTCAATGGTTATAATATACTTGTCTGGGAAGGTACTTAAAAATGAAAAAGGAGGTACTTATCTTGCTTTTGCCTGTCTTGGGTTGTTTGTTTAATTACCCTCTTTCCGTTTCTTAATACACAGCACTGGTCACAAAACTGTATTAGTTGTTTTCAAATATTAATTCTATTTCAACTTTGTTCTTTTGATATGAGGTATCAATTTGCGCGTAAATTCTTGGGCTATAATTCACCTAATTTTTATCAAATTTCACGGAGTTTTTCACGGCAATTTTGCGTTTATAGTGGGAGTGTTTCAGGCACCCAACCGTTCGCTTCGAAGGCAACAACCGACTATCTCATATTTTTTTTAAATGTTTAAATTATGTCACCAAAAACAGAAGTAGAAGTAGGACATTGTTTTACTAGTAACAAAATGTTAGTACCGAACGCCACCGTAGTGGACATTGTTTTACTAGTAACATAATGTTAGTTTCGAAAGCGCCACCGCAGTGGGTATTGTTTTACTAGTAACATAATGTTAATACCGAAAGCCACCGGTGGCGTGCTATCCACTAGCCACTTGTTATATTGCGTCAACATGTAAGACTGTAGTTTGAATATTTGTACATTTATGATAAATAAATGAATTTTTGCATTTTAATACGCTTGAAGAAAACAATAGTATATATTACACGGAGTAGAACACCTTTTTTTGCGTTTCGCCCAGTTTCCTGGGCTCAACACAAAAAAAGAGTGCGTTCTACTCCTAGTAATATAATATACTATTTTTAACTCATTCTCCTCCCTCCCCAAAAGTTTAGCATTCAAGTCGATTTTGGTCGACTTTTTTTACATGTTTATGAGTAGGGTGATCAGATGTTTGCAGTTTGAATGCTGTACACTTGGACAGACAGGGCCGTGGAGAGAAAATACGGGCCCGGGGGAGGAATTTTTTTTGAAAATTGATGAGCGGAAGGGGAGAAATCCGAAAAAAAAATTTTTCCGAAAAAGAAATTTCCAACCAAAAGGGTAATGCTATACGTTTTGCTGTACATCCAAGCATGCTGTACATGCCATTAAATCATTAAAATTCCAGAAAATGCAGCGAAATTCCGTATACATATGGTCAGCCCATTAGGAGATCCTACAAACAAGTTTTCTACAAAAAATTTTATGTTGCATCGACTTTCAAGTCAAAACCTAAGTGCACTCCACTAATAATAACACTAATGTAATAACTTATCGTTTACCATTTGAAATTCTTCAAAAACGTGTGTATTAAATGAACACTCCGTATATATTAAATTGGTAATAAATTATTGCGAAATTATAAGCTTCTGTGCAATCAATGAAAAATTCGATAAAAATATAAATTCATGGCCTATGACAACGTTGTCGTCCACCTTGAAATATTAAAAAGGTATTCAAGGTTCAATGTCAAGGATAAAACCGAACAGGAATCAAATTAAATGATTGAATAATTCAATAATGTCACATT
Source organism: Rutpela maculata (assembly GCA_936432065.2). Taxonomy (NCBI): domain Eukaryota; kingdom Metazoa; phylum Arthropoda; class Insecta; order Coleoptera; family Cerambycidae; genus Rutpela; species Rutpela maculata. The sequence continues at coordinate 359,852,612 of OW386285.2, forward strand.
TTAAGGATGTTTTTATTTAAATACTGCTTATCCTCAATTACCTACTTCATTTAGGCAACTAATTATACACCTTCGGCTAGAATTAGCATAATCGGCCAGCGGACGTAAAATGTTTAATTTCAGTTTGATTTAATTAATAATTTCCTACTTTTGATTTGTTGACGACATTTAATAAAGGTCCATTGAGCGTAAACAAATAATGGTGAATGAAAATCAAAACATTAGCCAAAAACAATCGAATTTATAGAGTTACAACTCGATATACATACAAATTACGGCTGTCATGTCTCAGTAAGCAAGGTAATTTCTTTAAAAATGTAGTTTCGCGAACCCTAAATAGACTGCCAAGTGGATCAGAACTTTTTACGTCAAACGTGTTACATGAATGTATATTCATTAAATAATGGCAACATATCCACTAAAAACTTACCTTTTTCTGAATAAGACGATCAGTTTATTACAGATAAGGAAATCAAGAAGCACACACTCATTATTTCGCGTAAAAACCTAACCTTTCACAAGCACTAAATAAAACCAATCATATTTGTTGCTGTTACAGAAAGTAGGCTGCCATTTTGTAAATTCCACAATAATTTACTGCTGAACTGAAGGCCCGCGCCATCTAACGAGCCAGGCTACAAATGCCACACGGCGGTTACTAGATTGAACTTCCGCCCAATTTAAACCAATTAAATATGCTTTTGGGAAACAAATGAGCGTTGGAACACTTCCTCTTTGACGTTTTGTTTTATATCTTCTAAAGTATTTTTTGTATATTATTCACGCGGAATTAAAATTATCAGATAAGATTATAGCTATGCAGGATTTTTTGTCAGATTTTGATAATTTCTCTCAAAGTTGGTGGCCTTATCTGATAACTTTATTTGTTAGCATAATCAGTGCCATTAGGTAAGTGGAATTTGAATTTGTTTCAATGATTTTTATCCCATATTTTTGGTCGATGAAGTGACAAATGGCGTAATTTTTCTTGTCAAGTGACATACATGCATATTTGTAATCTAAAACTACCTAAAAAAATAATAAATAAAACGGTTTTATATGCTAGAAATAGACGTACGAATATTTATTGTCTTTTTGAATTTCTTAAATTGTCTACATTATTTTTTACCTCATACAGAGAAATTAGATTATCCTATATTCTATTAAATTTTATTTCAGAATTTATGTAGGGGGTACCTATTGTGACAACTCACATCACATAGATGGCAAATATGTGATTATAACTGGAGGGGCAAGCGGTATTGGTCTGGCAACAGCAAAAGAATTGGCTCTAAGAGGTAATTTACCATTACATACCAACTATCTATTTTTTTATTTATTTATTTCAACGTAAACTTTGAAAGTCCTTCTTCTAATTTAACAGATCTAATATGCATGATTCCATCTTTTGACCTTGCTGTGACAATCTTTACGGCGATAATAGCCACCAGCAGCTCCAGCTGTATCGACAATTTTCTAACAAATTTGGGGGATGATTGTTGACCCTTGTTTATCTGACCACTATGGGCAATTTTTGAAACTTAATGACAATATTAAACAAGTCTCTTCAGGGTGTTAGTCTATATAATGAAGCATTATTTGACAAGTTTTTTGTAAATATTTCATGCAAAGACGAGATTACCTTTCCCCCCTGTTTTCGAGGGTACTGAACACGATGGAAGTCATGTGAGAAGTTTTTGACCACCTCAACCCCCTGAAACGGCCAAAAACCATCCCTTTTATGGGGATCCCTTTATGTTTTCATATATAAACAGGTCTAGGGAGTGATTTATCGACGGATTATACTTGAAATAACATGAAAGGGGGTTATAGAGCAAGTGAAATCCAGAGAGTAGGCACTAGGAGTGCAAAATCTTCTTTTTCAAATGATTCAGTTCAAACGCTGATCACGGGAAAAATATTCATTTTTAGCTTCAACCTCTCCTCATCCCTCAAACGGGCAGAAATCACCCTTCACTCACCAGAAAGCATGCTATCCGGGATTTACAGGTTTTTCCGCACATGCATATCCCTTTATTTTTCACGGAAGAGAAGGTGGTAGCGACCTCGGGGGTTGCTTCAACCCTTCCAAGAGGTGTAAAATTCCTTAATTACACTTTGGATCGTCAATATACCCTTCCCCCGTTTTCGCTAATCATGATAAAAATATAGTCAATGAATTTTACACCCCTTGGAAGGGTTGAAACAATCTCCGAAGTCGCTACCACCTTCTCTCCCGTGAAAATGAAGAGATATGCACAGGAGTAACGATCATGTGCCGAAAAACCTGTAAAGATGCCATCTTATCACTATACAACTTTATACTTAACAGCTTTGAAAACAAAAAGAAATGCGCATGTGTATTTTTTGATTTAGCACGTGCATTCGAAACCGTAGATCACACCCTTCTAATAGACAAATTGGAGAAATACGGCATTAGAGGACCCGCTCTTGATTAGATTAAGACATATTTACTAGATAGATGTCAAAAAGTCTCTCTAACGGTTGATAACAGGATTTACAATTCTGATCTTGACTACGTTCCAAGTGGGGTACCCCAAGGAAAACATAAAGGGATCCCCATTGTTTATAATATTTATCAACGACATTAATTTCCATATGACTGAAAGTTTTATATCTGTCTTTGCCGATGACACAGCTACTGTTAATGTAGACAATGACTTAAATATTATTGCAACTAAAACAAATAACACCGTATCTCTAATGCGAAAATATTGTTCAAATAATGGTCTTGACCTAAATGTTGATAAGACCAATTTCCTAACATTTTCCACTAAGACACTAGACTCTAGTTTGTTAATAAAAATGGAAAATAAATCTAGAACTCATCTTGGAACTGTCGAATACCTTGGACTCCAAATAGACTCTTCCTAAATAGACTCATGGAGTGATCAAATAGATGCGTTATTAAAAAAATTGTCTACCCATTGTTTTGTACTATGGCAAATGAGACAGCATGTCAGCTTAAACATCTTGAAAATGTATTACTTTGCATATATACAATCGTGTCTCAACTACTGTATAATCTGCTGAGGAAATTGTTCTCGGATAGGGGAACTTCTCGTAATACAGAAAAAAATCATTCGCACGATGACATTTAAATCTCCACGTGACTCTTGCAGATCTTTATTCAAAGAATTAAATATTCTAACTGTCCCATCTTATGTGAAATCTCATATGGACAAATATATACCAGAAAACGATAGTTCGACATATTATCTAAGGGAAAACTTAAACATCACTGTTCCACAACATAGACTAACTACTGTTGCCAAGGGACCTAACATAATGTCTATTAAGTTATATAATAAACTTCCAATTGAAATTAAAAAGATAAAAAATATTAAACCTTTCAAATGCACAGTACGATCCATACTAACTAAAAATAGTTTCTATTCTATCAGTGAGTATATGAACTGCGATCCCGTCATTTTGACATAATGAATTTTAATTTTATGTGTATGTGTATATATTGTTTTATTATTATATTGTATTTTATTAATGTTAATTTAATTCATATTGTACTTTTACCTTGCAATTTTAATGTGTAAAACTTTTTGTTACTTTTGTGACTAATATTAATAAGCCTTATCTTGTTTGACTATATTTCGATACTTCTTGTAAGTCTATGAAAATAAAGTTATTATTATTATCATTATAATCCTGGATAGCATGCTTTCTGGTGAGTGAGGGATGAGGGTTTCTGCCAGTTTGAGAGATGAGGGGTTGGAGCTAAAAATGAATATTTTCCCGTGATCAGCGACACCGAAAAAAGATTTTCCACCCCTCGGAAGGAGGTTCAATCAACCTCCTAGGCCTGCTGACTGGATTCCACTTACTCTATAACCCCCTTCCATGTTATTTCAAATATATATAACTCGTCGATAAATCACTCCCCAACACCCGTTTATATATGAAAACATGAAGGGATCCCCATAAAAGGGGTGATTTTTGGCCGTTTCAGGGGGTTGCGGCGGTCAAAAACTTCTTCCACCACTTCCATCGTGTTCAGCACCCTCAAAAACGGGGGGAAATCATTAAACAAAGTAAATTGGAATCTTTTTAAAGACACGCAGTTTTTACTAAAGAAAGAAAAGAAAGTTTTTTGGTATCATATTTAAGTAATACTTACCAGTCTTTGAATCAAAAACATTTTCCAATAAGAAAATATCAAGGTAGGTATCAATAAACCACCGGTCTTACTGGTTTAATAAAAATCTCAAAAGTGTGACAGATATATTATTAAACGTTAAAGTTGTTTGTGAGTAATAAACTAAGGATCCATCTGGCAATTTAGTAGTAGTAAATTCATTAAACGATTATACCCAAGTAACACATAAAGTCGCAGGAACGTATCGGCGACTATAAAAGCCACGATAAAGTAGACCGCTACCATAGGCTGCCACGTCCCTGCTACATGGCAGCTACGTAGCCGCCACTAAAATGGGGAAAAATTTTTAGCCGCCTGGTAGTGTTTCGGGTAGTCCCAGCCTCTATAGATGTGACTATGTTTAGTTACTATAAGGGATCGGGGTAGTAGCGGGTACTACTCCGCGACTCGGCGGCCTGGTAACCGCTACGTGGCTGCCTGGTAACCGCTACGTGGCTGCCTAGTAACTGCCACTATCACTTTTTAAAATGGTGTTTACCTTTTAGCGACCTCTTTGTTTTGTTTCTTTTATAATAATGGTGCAGTGAAATAATATTATACCAAAAAGATGTGTACTTTAGGCGCGTGTTTAAAGTACTTCTTTAGCCATTTTTGCAAACGCAAGTTACTTTTTTGATATAAGTTGACATATTAAACGATAAAATTTCAACGCGCCCTTAAAATAACCTTTTTTTGTAATTTTTTGACAAAATAATTTAAAAAGGCAAGATTAAAAAATTTAAATATTTATTAGGGAAACATTTGGAATACTTTCAAAGTCATTTTTCGTAAAAGTTTATGATAAGATATTAACATAACCATTAACAACTAATAATGGCCGATTTTAACCCTTTCGGACCCAGTGTACACTGTAGTGTACACAAATTTATAAGCTTGTAAATACAAACTGGGACAGAATTTTATCTGTTGTATACCATTGTAGACTTCAGTGTACATCTTAGTTTGTATACAATATATGCACTGAAGTCTATGTTATGGAAACTGAAAATTAGAGAGTTTAGTTAAGTTGACGAATTCGCCTGGTGGATGACTAGAATTACCACATTTTGTATATACCAGTTGAGTGTAATGGAGTTATAAAATTATTGTATATCAGTTGAAGGTTTATATTTGGTGTATAATATATTATTTAGTGCATAAATGATGTTATTTTATTATTTGGGCAATTCATAGACATGTACACTGTAGTGCACATTGGGTTTTAGTGGAATAATATTTACTGTACGTTCTAACCTCATTTTTTTTATGTTTTATTGAAAAACATATTTATTATAGCATATTTCATTGAAAATGAGTAAAAAGTATTTAATCCATGAAGACTTAGAGGAATTCTTGGAGAATAATCAGTCGGATATAGAGTATTTGAGTGATGACGATGATGGGTTTCAAACAGATTCGTATGAACAAAAAGGCAAAATTTAGGTAATTGATAACTGTATGTAGGCTAGCAAAGTACGTTTATTCCTTTAGACATGGTCGATGAAGAATAGGAGATAGAGATCACAGCTTCAGCACAACCACAAAACGAACCAGAAACTGAAGAAGTTATTGGGATTTTCTCACCGGAGCTAATCGAAGATGTTGAAATGCCAGAATAAATTGAAAGTGAACCCATAGCAACAGAGAAAAAAATTAGTTAAAAGGCAAAAAAATTAAAAAAATAAATAAAATTAAAAATAAATAAATAAAATAAGCACAATTCATTTTTTGTTTAATAGGTAGTGATGACACCGTTAAGTCCCAGTGTGCACTGTAGTGCACGGGTCAAAGGTCAAAGCTGGGCAATATTAGGAACTCCGGACACAAACTAAAAATAACTAAAAAAATTAAAGAACTTATGTACCAAGTTTCAAATTTTTTGCTCACCTAAAAAAAATGTGGGTCCGAAAGGGTTAACAAAGGTATAGTACCTTAGTTAGGCCCTCCACCATAAAGTATAGAGGACTACCCCATTTTACCTCTTAGGGCTAAAAGGTCTGTGACTTTGGTGACCCAATAGCTGATGTGACTCTATAGTATCAGATTCTATTTTGGAACTGTAAAGTATCAACAGGAACTATTTCGCTACCTATGTTGCCACTAAAATGCCACGATAGTTTAAAGTTCCAAGTGATGGTCACTGGAACTATTTTGGAACCTAGATTGCCTCTCTATGTACCCAGTTACTTTATTTAGGCATCTTAGTGGCACTGGTGGGTGGCAGTAACTGATCCACTGGTACTATATAGTTTTTGCCACTACAGAGTAACAATAAAATGATACTGCCTAGTTCCAGTAACTACCCAAATGTTACTTTGACTTTGGGAGTTTACAGTTCCAATAAATGGTAGCGGTGTGGTAATAGTTACTTTAAAAGAACCATATAAAATAGCCTTACCCAATAAAGTAGCAATATTAGTATTAGGAACTAAGGCTTCATAGCAAAACCGAAACCGAAAGGATTTGGTACCATGTGTGTTACTTGGGATAATCAGTGTTCATTAAACAATACAAATTTTCTCGTTAATTCGAACAGTAATAAAACACGGTAATAAAGTCCACGCAAATTAGACATTTTAGAAGAAATAATTTATAAAGTAATATTTGAGATGCGTAGTATAGATATAGGGTTAGAAATATAGATACCCGAAAAGTCCCCCCCCCCATTTAGGTGTGGAACGTCCTTTTTTTTTTTGTTAAAAAGCACCCCTAACGGGGACTTAAAGCTGGTTTTTCACGTCAGAAGAGAAAAAAGTATAGGAAATAAAAAAATTGTCATTAAATTCTGCATAAAAAATGTCCTGTTAACCTTGTAGCTTATCCTCACCTATTTCGCGCTAACAGCCTCTGAACAAAGGAGCACACAGGTAAAAATCAATCCTATTCGAAGTTTCACATAGAATATCTTAAAATCGGTTACTTTAACTAGAAAAATGCTCAGGAATGAATTTATAGAGCGGAATTCTCTCTATAAGATGCATGTATAGCGGGTTTTCATGCAAGTGATTTTTATTTATTTTCCCTTTTTTCCACAAAGCTGTATTTTTTAATTTGAGCTCGTTTCCACACCACCCCCGAGGTAGAGCTCTCGGTGCGTTTTTTTTAAGTGGTTTCCCCTGTAGGCCTATTCCATTAAAATTCTGTCCAATTTTACTCATTAAGGGGTTCTTCATCAATGAACTCTTCTTCAAATTCGGAATTTAAACATATCTTTGCCCATGGCAATTAGAGCACATTGTTGAGCAGCGCAATCCAATCTTAACACAGCTGCATCATTTTCCGCAACTCTTTTTGCAGCTGCAGGATATTAGCTGTAGAGTGGAAATTGGTGCTGGTAATTCACTGGTATAAATGGGTGCTAAAATGTTGCCTACTTTCCAACCCCAATCCGTTGTAAGAATGTTGACTTAATGCCTCAGATGTTTGCCAGTCTTGGTAGAATCCCGGCAGTACTAGATCGACTGACCAACTTATTGAATATAATGAACCTTTGATGATTCAAAGATGTTTCTTTTTTGGGGGGCTTTGTATAACGCAAGCGCGAATTGCTCTCCAGCACTTGTAATTTCTTGTTTCGTTGAGCTAAGGTTGTTGGATATACGGACAACCTCTTCGAGATCTCTTCATTTGTTGATGCATTCCACCAATTGCACTTTTCCTTTACCAAAGAAAGCTCAAGTGGTATTGCATTTGAACGCATGGACAAACAAAACTGTCTTCTTACAGCTTTTTAAAACTTCCGAGGACTGCAAGTCACGAGAACTTATTTTCTCTTTTTCTCTGAGCCTCTCTTAAAAAACGGATATCTTTATCTTCAGGTGCGTGAGCGATGATCAATGCGAGAAGATCAATATCTTGTCCAACGATGACCACTGTATCATTTTCATAAGATTCATTTAAAGCGGTTTGAACTATGAGTACGTCAGCATCGTCTACAGCAGTAATTGTTTTGATTTCCTCGTTTTTAAATCTCTCCACCAATTGCGAAATAAACCGGTCCTTATTTGTGAGATCGTTTATCATTTTATTTTGCGTTTTAGTCAGTGGCGTTTTCTCATTGAAAATAATTTCCGGTGAAATGCGTTTCAAAAGTCGCTGTTGTCTTTCAATGCCCTTCTTACTGCAGATATTGTCAGCATATCTGTCAAATACTACAGACACTTTTTTGCCGTAATGATTACGAATAAAGCGAACGTAGGCTGTATAAACGTCGTCAAAGTACCCTGCTTTGGTCATACTACTCGATGAATCAAATTGCCGCCATCAACAATGAACTGACAATCAGAAAAATCTATTGGCCTCTCTCGTACAGCATTGAAAATATCATACAGACGAATTCTTGGTTTTTCTCATCGAAGAGAGGAAGAGGAATTGACGCAAGCTCAAAGTTGAAACGTGACTCCAAAAGTTATAAACACCTGACTGTTTATTTACTTATATTTAATTTTCAGAGTACCAGGATCTGAGAGCAAATAAAATGATACAGAAAATGAAAATATAATTTTAAGTATACCATATATATGTTTAAGGTAATAATTATTCATGTCTGAAGTTTTTATTGCCATAATCCTTCCTTCCGGTATAGGCTGAGGCCGTTCTTATACACTGCGTGTAATTGCGGACTGGGCATGTACTTCCACGTAGCGCGAGAGATATGGCAACCACTCGCCCGTCGGCGGCATAGATTAAAGAGTCGGCGCTAGACCACTGAAGCATCCCCGTTCTCATTTCAGCCAGCTGGCACACGCGATGTTGCAATTCTAACTCCCTATGCCCAGCCCGCCACTACACACACTGTATCTACATCGGTACTATATATATTTTATTTATTTATTTATTTATTTATTTATTTATTTATTTATTTATTTATTTATTTATTTATTTATTTATTTATTTATTAAAGATCATGTTAATACACAAATCGTTTACATTCGTCAACAACAACAGAGACATTACTTAATATTTATATTTAAAATTATTAGTTAGAACTACACAATATGGTGATTAAAACTCTAAATGGCAAATATATTAACAATACTAAACACATAGAACAAACTACAGTTTAAAAAAATCTACAGACATAAAGTATATAAAATAAAATAAGTGCATTAATCAACGTGGAAATCATCATTTAATATATCATTCAAAGAATAGAATGCTCTTTTGGTAAGGTATGTTTGTATTCTCTCTTTGTATTGATTAGCGGGTAAGTACTTAATATGGTTTGGAAGTTTATTATATAGTTTAGGTGCATAATAGAGAATTTGCTTTTGTTTACTCGATGAAACTCTATTTCAATCATTGTATTATTTCTCGTATCGTGGTGGTGAATATCATTATGATAGTTGAATAGATGAATATTGTCTCTTATCCATAGTAAACATTTCAGCGCATACACACAAGAGAAAGGGGGAATTTTTAGTTCGATAAATTTTTGTTTTATATCTACACGATATCCTGATCCTGTGATAGCTCTAATTGCACGCCGTTGAAGTTTACAAATTTGCTCGGCATGGGGTGAATGTCCCCAAGCTAATATTGCATAACACATATTGGAGTGGAATAGACCGTAGTAAGTAGTTAGTATAACTGAATTGTCTACAACAGGGTATAAATTTCTCAAAACGTAAATATTTTTGGAGAGTTTTTTTGACAGTTGATCTATATGTGTTTCCCAAGAAAGCCTAGAGTCTAGGTGTATTCCAAGAAATTTAACTGATGCCGGATTATCAAAATCACAGTGTTTTAGTGTAAATATGCATTTCATAGTTTTACTTTCATTGAGGTGTAGTTGATTTACTGTAAACTATGTGAAGGCCTCTGATTGTGTTTTATTCATTAAATTTAAAAGCTGTTCTAAGTTGTTATGTTCATCCAGAGTAGTTGTATCATCTGCGTATAAAACTAGATCACTATTTGGAAGGGAGTTAGTTATATCGTTTACGTAGATGAGAAACAGCAACGGCCCCAGTATTGACCCTTGTGGCACTCCATATTTGATAGAACTTAAGCTAGAATTCATGTCATTGTAGTGTACCATTTGTTGTCTGTTGGTTAGATATGATTGAATAATTTTAGTACTTAAGGGATTAAATCCATAAAAATTTAGTTTTTGAATTAATTTATCATGTGCTACACAATCAAAAGCCTTACTCAGGTCACAGAATGTTCCACCTATATATGTTGCCTCATCAAATCCCCTGGAGATCTTATCTACAAGTGTTAAAATTGCCATTTCCGTATTACGATTTTGTCTGAAACCAAATTGTTCATTAATAAATAAACTATTACTTTCAAAGTACTCTGCTATTTGCTTGGCTAAAAGCCCTTCCACTATCTTGGCAATGATAGGAACTAAAGATATCGGTGTATAATTATAAAAGTATCTGTGTGAAAAAAAGGGGAAAATAAATAAAAATCACTTGCATCAAAACCCGCTATACATGCATCTTATAGAGTGAATTTCGCTCTATAAATTCATTCCTGAGCATTTTTTTCGTTAAAGTAACCGGTTTTAAGATATTCGCTGTGAAACTTCGAATAGGATTGATTTTGACCTGTGCGCTCCAAACTACCCCTCTTCGGATGTTGTTAGCACGAAATAGGTGAGGATAAGCCACAAGGTTAATAGAACATTTTTTATGTAGAATTCAATGAAAATTTTTTTATTTCCTAGCCTTTTTTTATCTTCCGACGAATGGTTTACAAGATAAAAGTGAAAAGCCAACTTTAAGCCCCCGTTAGGGGTGCTTTTTTGCAAAAAAAAGGGACGTTCCACCCCTAAATGGGGGGGAACTCTTTGGGTATCTATTTTTAACCCTATATAGAGTACACATCTCAAATATTACTACTTTATAAATTATTTCTTCTATTTATTGTTTTTTAATCTAATTTACACGTACTAATAAGGAAGCTTGTAATTACAAACGCAATCATGTTAAAACTATACAAAATAATATAAATATCAATGAGCTTTCTAAATTTAACCAGTTTTTCACCACAATAGCGGAAGCATAGGTACTAATTCTAATTTAAAAATTGATTAAGATGTCATTCTCAACATGCTCGCTGCAGAAAGTAAAAGGCGACTGAAATTCACAGTATAGGGTGTAGGTGCTTTCTCTATAATTCGATTATTTTTATTAAGTCTTTTTTGTTTGGGCCCCTCCCAAACCAAAATTCTGGCTATGCCAGTAAGTTGTACACCGATTGTTTGCATTTCTGTTATCATTATTGATGTAGTGGTTGTTTAAAAAAGGTATAGATATCATGCTGTGGTCCGTAATTTGTGGAAAGTCGTGAACTACAGCTTTTACATTTGGTTGATTTGTAAGAACATAATCTATTAATGAATTACTAGTTGCTGTTACTGTAGTTCGTCCAGTTACATTTGTTCAATTCCATACTTTACTATAATTTTTGTTTGTATAGAAGATAGGTTCCAAATAAATAATATTAAAATTACCCACTAACAGAGAAGTACTGTCGTGAGCAAAAAAAATAGGACGACTATTTTTTTCTAATGTAAATCTGTCTCTATTTGAATATGTAATGAGTAGCCGAAATAAAACAGTTAGCACTTTTATTTTATTTTTATTGTAATGCTGTAGTTATTGCTATAGAAAATAATGGATGGTCAATAAGACAAATTGCACTGCGTTATAACATTAACAAAAATTTGGTGTTTAACATTTTAAAAAAGTGGAGAATAAACGGCACAATAAGTATAAATCCTGGATCAGGGGACAAAGAATATCCAACTTAACAAGAAACTAACTATTATTATTTCGTTATTGCACCATTTCTATTTATAACTTCTATAAGTCTGTTTGGCATAGAATAAAATAACCTTATACAATAATCATCAGTAATAATATTTTCCCATGCATTATTTATTATTTCCAGTAATTTTTGGACATTGCGTGGTCTCACATTTAGTTTTTGGATAACTCTTACGAGTAGTCCCCATACGTCTTCCATAAGATGTGGACTATGACTGGGCCAGTTAAGATCATTAATGTTGTTATCGTGAAACCAGTTAGTTGTTATGGTATGAGAAGTATGAAAGGAACAATTATCTTGTTGAAATATGAATTCATTATTAATAAATAATAGTGACACAGAAGAGAGCATAATATTGTCTAAAATCCTAATACACGTTTCACTATTAAATCGTTCCTCGATATTCCACTAAACACCAGGACCACATGCAGATATCCAAGCCCACATATTAACGGAAAATCTACCACTTTTTTCATTGTTAAATATATATTTCTCATCGAATCGAGTATTCCGAGGTCGGTAAACACGAATACGACCGCTGTGTGTTGACTGGAAAGTTTTTTCGTCTGTAGAAACTACATTGTTCCAAAAATTTACATCATGCACTAAAAATTCAAGCGCAAATCCTAGTCGAGCTTCTTTATGGTTAGCTTTAAATAAACATTTCTGTGCTGCTGGATGACAGCATAGCTCTGATTCTCTTACTCGCCGGCGACCAGTACTACTCGATCCAGGAAAATTCGTTTATTCAGCAGCCTGAATAACTGAGTAAAATGGATTTTCTACTAATGTATTTACCAATTGCAAATCTTGTTGTTGAGTTGATATTCTTCGTTGCCCTGATCCAGGATTTCTACTAATCATACCATATATTCTCCACATTTTTAAAATGTTATACACCGAATTTTTGTTAATATTATAACGCAGTGCAATTTGTCTCATTGACCATCCATCTTCTACTTTCGCAATAACTCCAGCTTTGAGTAAATCGCTTATATGGAGCATATTATTAGTTTTTGCACACTTGCAATGAATTTTGACAAATAACTGACAATGTCACAAAAATTAAAGTTAGATGTACTGTGTGCGCAAAAAAAAATGGGACAAGTCTTATAATATATTTTTGCTAAAATCTAGTTGTATACATCTAACTTTAATTTTTGTGACATTGTCAGTTATCTGTCAAAATTCATTGCAAGTGTGGAAATAGAGACAGATTTACATTAGAAAAAATGAGTTGTCCTATTTTTTTTTGCTCATGACAGTACACAACTAGATTTTAGCAAAAATACTTTATAAGACTTGTCCCATTTTTTTTGCGCACGACAGTACAAGAAAGGTGATGAAAGTTGCGAAATCCTTTGCAGCAGGTTTCTCTACTAATGTATTAAAATAGTAAAACACGATTATATTTTCAGGTGGGAATATAATTTTGGCAGTTAGAAATGAAGAAAAGGGACAAGAAGCTGTAGAGAAGATCCAAATGTTGGTGCCAAAAGCCAATGTAGTAGTTAAACTATTGGATGTTTCGGAGTTTTTCAGCATACGGGAGTTTGCTGACCAAATCAAAAGAGAATATAAGAAAATCGATATTCTCATCAATAACGCCGGTATTATTTTCAATCCGTACACGAAGACCTCTGACGGAAATGAACTGACTCTTGCCACCAACTATTTGTGTAAGGGAGTTATTATTTTATTTCTTTAGACGAATTCACATTTGTGCAGAAACAGTCAAATTTTACATTTAAATGTATAAATCTAGTAATAAAACAAACTATTTGCTAAGGGAATCTCTGTAACTCTGTTTCTAAACTGATTAATGTTTTTCTCGCTCTGTTTAGAAGGCAGAAGGTGACTAAGGCACTATGTATGAGCTCTGGCAGTTAATTCTAGTTTGCAAGTTAGTATAAACTCGAAGTAATTTTAATAGGTAAACATGGCTGATACATGCGAGAATATAAACAGAATATACAGGGTGTTATTAAAAAGTATGTCAATCACTTAACCACGGAATCAGTGCGTCAAAAAAGTTGATTCAACCTAATTTACCTCTATCCAAAATCGCACCCCCATGATGATACAGCCCTCATCTAGTTGGAAATAATTTTTTTTTTTAATATTGTACAAATGGTATTGATATTTTTTCAATTTCAGTACATTGAAACATTTGCCAAAAGGTAATAGTTTAAAGTAAAAACTTTTTAAAATCAAATTTTCTAAGAGGCTGACTCACGGGTAAACTCCCTTCTCTCCTACTCTTTTTTTAGTGGTACGCCTATGACTTTTTTGGTATACTGTATTTTATAGAAAATTTAATTATACAGCTTTTTCTTATCTTGTATTTTTTTCGTTTGAGTAACCATTTTCATCAATTGAAACTGGAAATACTGAAAACATTGCAAAGCCTAGTAATTAAACAGTGAAATAACAAAAATTGAGAAAAATCATTTATTTTATCTGTTACATCTTAATTTTAGTTTTACATAAATAATTATTAAAATTTTATTTCAGAATGTGCTCAAAATGATTCCCATTTTCTTGTATACAACATATTACTCTTTTTAGAATAGAAAATCTGACATTCTGAAAGACGCCAGGAATGTTTCTAAATTCCTCGGCCGACTGCTGAATTCTTTGTCGCAGATGTTCAACACTCTCTACTGAAACTGAGTAAACTTTATCCTTCATGAATCCCCAAAAACAGAAGTCAATTGGGTTTAAATCAGGTGACCGAGCCAGCCAACTAATTGGAGCATCTGCTCCTCGGCTTATCCAAAGTCCTGGAAAACACCTTGATAAGCATTGCCAGACTTGCAGGCTATAATGGGGTGGAGCACCGTCTTGTAAATACCACGTTTTGCCTAATATGTAGATTTACAATTTCTAATTGTTCAGGCAATTTATTTTCTAGGAAATGTAGATAGGCAGATCCATTTAAACGATTTGGAAAGAAAACAGATCCAATTAGATGATTATCAACAATCCCCGCCCAAACATTACGGTGAAAATGCGATTCTCTCTTTGTATTAGGATTTTCTTCAGACCAAATGTGATCATTATGATGATTTGTAATACCATTTCTATTAAATAAGGCTTCATCAGTTGATAAAATGGCATTTACAAAACTTACATTTCTCGCATTTTTTCTCAGAAGCCAGTTACAAAATTCCATTCGAGAACCATAATCGTGGGGTTCCAATGTCTAAACAGTCTGTACATGAAATGGAACGAGTGATTGTTCTTTTAATGTTTTCCATACCGAAAAATGCGATACTCCTTTTTGATAAGCTATTTTGCGCACACTGCTTTCAGGCTGATCTGATACAATATCTAAAATTTCCTCTTCGACTTCTGGAACTAGTGCAGTCCTATGTTTGCCACATTTCCCGTGCATGACGATCGACTGCAAAAAATGTGCGCCTATCGGGATCTTGACGGTTTGCAAACTTTTCCTCATAATGCCTAGCTGCAGCAGAACCATTTCCATTACATTCGCCCAGTATTCTAATCATATTTATTTCTCCAGTATTAGAATAGCTCATATTACATGCCATTGTTAACAATAATTAATATGCATTAAAGTAGTTTAACAGAAATGACAGTTGTCAACTATCTACTGAACGTTCACAGATGCTTTTGATTTTCCCCTGCATTTTAATTAAAATTAAATTAAACTTAATATTGTACCGAAATAAATATTTTGACCTAAAAATAAGTACAAGGTACTTGTAAGTACTTTTAGAACTGAAATTAAGATGTAACTGATAAAATAAACGATTTTTCTCAATTTTTATTATTTCACTGTTTAATTACTTGGCTTTGCAATGTTTTTAGTATTTCCAGTTTCATTTGAAAATGGTTACTCAAACGAAAAAAACACAAGATAAGAAAAAGCTGTATAATTAAATTTTCTATAAAATACAGTATACCAAAAAAGTCATAGGCTTACCACTAAAAAAAGAGGATAGGAGAGAACTGGATTTACCCGTAAATCAGCCTCTTAAAAAACTTGATTTTAAAAAGTTTTTATTTTAAACTATTACACTTTGGCATACGTTCCAATGTACCGAAATTGAAAAAAATATCAATAGCCATTTGTAAAATATTAAAAAAAAAAAACAATATATTTCCAACTATAAGGGGCTGTATCTTCATAGGGGTGCGATTTTGGATAGAAATAAATTAGGCTGAATCAACTTTTTTTGACACACTGCTTCCGTCGTTAAGTGATTGACATACTTTATTTTAATAACACCTGTATAATAAAAATCTTAAGTTCCTTAAATTTCTACATGAAACACATACGTTCAATGATTTTTTTTGTTGCATAAATACTTCTTGCATTTTTACGGAGTTTCCCCAGCAGAGAATGCTGTAACTAATATCGAATGAATAAATGAAAAATAATAATTTTTTAGAGTCTGTATATGAACAGATTTTCTGAGTTGAAGTAATAAGTATATAGTTACATGAGGCTAGTTTATTCTTTACAGAATTTATTTGTGCGGGCCAAGATAAGTTTAGAATCTATATGTAGTACAAGAAACTCAACCGTGGTTTGTTACCAGCCACTTTGACAAGTAAACTGTAGTCAATCTTCTTTATGGAAAACACCATCAGTTTAGTTTTAGATGAATTTGGTACAACTCCATTGTTTGCCAAGCATTTATTAGGTTTGTTACAGTTATTTAAATGAGAAGTTAGATCAATGGTCTTAGATGCTGAGACTGATGCAGAAAAATCATGCACAAATAAGGTAGCCAAATTACTCTCAACGCTATTACACAAGTCATTTACAAAAAGAATACATATTATACTGGTCAATGTACTACCCGCTGCGGTACCCCAACAGTAACATCTTTCAAATCCGATTTATACCACATAGCACATTTATGTTAATGCAATGAGACAAGTTTTGTCCATCTGACAAGTATGATTTTATCCATTCTAATGATTGACCCCATATACCATAATGTTTGAGTTTTAACAAGCCATGATTTAAAGTGTCAAAAGCAAGACTGAAATCAGAGAATATACCAGCGCTTTTTTGTTTATGATCAAGTGATTTTAAAATTAACATATTTGTGGCATCCTGAGTTGAACACCTCTTTCTAAGGCCAAACTGTGATCTCGTTAATATTTGCTACGTTCCAAGAGCACATTTACTTTCATAAAGAAAGCTGTTTCAAATATTTTTGAATAAAGCGGGAGCAAATAAGCTACCGATCCATGATTAGATATGTCGTGTCTATCACCTTTTTTGTGATCTGAGAATTTATCTTTTTGAATTGATTTGTTCATCAAGTCTGTGATTGGTTCAACTATATAATCTATAACTATAACACGTTTAAGAAAATTATAAGTTGTGATAAAATATAGAATCTAGATGCTTTAGCGATATATTTCCAGGTCCATTTTTGCTGACTCACCTCCTGCTGCCACTGTTGAGTAAATCTGACAATGGTAGGGTTATCAACATATCCGCCCTCGCACATTTCAATGGTAAACTGAAGCTGGACGACCTCAATTCCGAAAAGACCTTCAATGAGAAAGATGCATTCTCCCAAAGCAAATTGGCGGTGACCATATGGACAAAGTATATGGCGATGTTGTATAAAAGTGAGTAGTCGAAATTTTCTGTTAGATAGAAAAATAATTAAACAAATAGAATGAATATACCATAACTCTGGCCAAACTAAAGGCTTATTCTGATGTGTGAAATCTATAAAACAAATTGTTATTATGTTATATGTGGTGATATGTGTCGACTTCTTAATAGATAACAAGTCAAAAAAAGTATTAGATATGTTTAACGAATTCGACATAAAAACCACATTAACAAACCCACACACATTACAAAAAGCATTGACGTAAATTTCTCAAATATCTATTAACTCAGTGTCAGTGTACGTTAGGGATACACACTTATCAGACCATACATTTCAAATTTGCAATTTTGTAATACCAGTACTTACTGCCAAAAAATCAAAAGTGTTATACAGACGTGATTATTCAGATGCCAACTTGATGACATTTCGAAATCTGTTGTTAAATGAGACATGGGTAGACACATAATTGCCACAATAATGCAAACGAAGCATTCGAAACTTTGTATACAACTTTTAATTTTCATTATCTCAATGCTTTTCCCCTTAAAAAAACTACCATTAACAAAAATAAGAAACCATGGTTTACTCAGGAGGTCAAAGAAATGCATCAAACACTTTGCGAAATGTCAAAATTAGCTTTTTTTTTTTTTTTTAACTGTTTAACGTCGGCCTATTTCTGCTACCAGACAAGGGACCGCCTGCTTTACATCCCCTGCGAAGGATGGTATATCCACTACGTAATCCTCGTCTGAAATTACGTAACTTCCGAGTATACACTGATATACAAGCCTCTAGAAGGTGGGACGAGAAAGCTGTATTTCCCAAGATGGGAGCCCATCCAAGTACTAACCGCGCTCGACGTTGCTTCAACGGAATATCGACTGATATTCACATTGAAGTCGCCTCTACGCTCGCCCCCAAAATTAGCTAAATCCACAAAAAATGAAATAATCAAAAATAGATACAAACAACTAAAAATATTATATAAGGAATTGGTTAACAAACGTAAGGTAGAATATAATAGTAACAGAATAGGAACTGCCAGCAATGCAAGCAGAGAAAGCTGGAATATTATAAACGAAACAAAAAACACTTCAGTTAGTAATTCAATACTAGAACTCACAATAAACAATAAAAATATTTCCGACAAAAATACAGGATGTAATCAGTTTCATGTCATTAAAAAAAACTGGTGGTGGGGAACGATTAAACGAACAAAAAAACCTTATATAACATGGGGTCAAAAACCCATAGTTTTAGAGAAAAAAAAATAAACAAAAATTTCCAAAAATTTTCACTTATAATATCCCTAGAGCTTAAATTATTTCCGGAAATTTTTTCGAGGTCATGAATATTTTGATAATTTTCTTAAAATATTCATGAACGAGGAAAAATTTCCGAATATTAATTTAAGCTCGTGGGATATTCGGTAAGAAACTTTCACACCATTATTTTATAAATATTATGCCAAAATTGAACATTTTTATTACGAATGACAAAAATTCATTCATTATAGTGAGCCATGGAATAACAACAATAACTTAAAAACATATTATATTTCTGGTTTTTATTAATTTTGGTCTACTAAAATTGGTGGAACATCATTTATTTTTGATAATTATTCTGAAGTACCCACCTACTTCAAGATTTATATGTTTAATAAAATACGAAATTTCTTAGTGAAATAACATACCATTCTCCAAGTTTAGTTACATGAACTTTTTATAAATAACTTAAAAATATATTATATTTCCGTTTTTTATTAACTTTGATCTACTAAAATTGATGGAACATCATTTGTTTCTGATATTACTTAAATGCGAGCACAGGGAATGTATTCATTCTTGTCGCCGAGACAATAATTAACAACTTCTAGGCGGCCATGGAATAATAAAAGGTAACAAGATAGTAATGGCTGCCGCACTTACAGACGTCAATTAGATTAATTTTTACATTCTAATCATAACAGAATTTGATAATCAGCCAAAAGAATAAAGTGCATGGGCATATAGCACAAAAATGGCTCCAGGTTCTGAAACAATAACATATTAATTTGTGTACCTACTTATAATATCCTCGTGAATATCCTCTTTTGCGTCGCCAAATAAATTTAATTCTAAAAGCACTCCATCTCCCGCGTCTTTACTTTGACATTTTAATTGACAGAAAAATTTCCACTTATTAATTTGACAGAATGCAAAAAATTTCCGGAAATTTTTTGGGTTGCCATGGTATCTTAACAAAAAACAAGCCTATGATTGGTTAAAAAATGTGGTGTGAAATTTTCAGTAAAATTGTTTGAGAACTGCTGGAATGTTGGGATAGGCTTTTATATTCCTATATGTCGGCGCCTCTAACCATCAAATACTCTCTTTCAAAGTGCCGCGTTCCTTTGTTAGAGGCCGCGCGTCGACGAGGACACGAGTTGATAGTCACACTTTTTACAGCTTTTTAAAATTAGGTAAGATAAGGTCTTTAGTGGTGCGGTATTTTAGTTTCTGTGAACATTTCGTTAAGTACACACGCGGAAGCCGTTCCTTGTTTTGTATGTTACTTTGTTCTTTTGAATTTTGGACCACGTATTTACAGTTAAGATTTATTTTATTGACTTACCATTCAAGTCATTAAGTTCTTGATTACGTACAGACTCTACTTGTTCGTTCTTTTTGTGTTTGTTGTGGATTTTGGACCAAGTTTTTATTTTTATTTTCTTTATTGACAACGTTAGTTAATAGTTTAGTGTGGTATTTTAATGTGCATAGAAACCATAAAAAATGATCCTAATTTACCAAATGTGTTGAACGGAGTGCATGTGCCGAAAAGTGTATTGATACAGACAGAAGCCATTTCGAACAATTTATGTAAATCAACAAATTTATTGGTAAATTCTAAATTTACAGAATATTTTAGTTTTCGATACTTGATCGGCAATTCGTTAAATAAATCAGATTTTTTCCTAACTTAAAATACACATAATTGTTTTCTGTTATCGTGTATCTCATACGTCTAACTCTTTATTTCCCAATGTCATGCAATAATTATTCATTTTTTAAGCTTTTAACCCAGAACACTCATTTAGGTTACAAATGTTAATAAGCCACATTTAAATCTGATAAATTATAAACAACAATAAAAGCTCCAATATTTTGATCTAAATTAAAAAAACACACATGTTAAGAAATGCTGTATTAAACTTCTACGCCCACCATTTGCTTTTGCAGTTCTGCAAAAAGAGATAACGAATTATTTACATTTTTATTTGAGGCACTCATCAAAGGTACCGCCCTCCTTTGCTTTGAACGAGTCGGTCGGTAATCTTTGCACTTTTTTATGACAATTTAAAAGTTGTTTAATTGGAAACTACTACACGTCCATTGACCCAGAAAGGCAGTGGTTCTCAAATGTTTCCTACCCTAATATTCAAATTGTTGACCTAGGTCAGTTTTTTTTCAAAGTGCCCTTAGGGGCAAAAGTCATGAAGGTTTTTTGTTTGTCTGGTCGGTCCCATTACCAGTTTTTTTTAATGACATGAAACTGATTACACCCTGTATATTATGTAATTACTTTAACGATGTCTTTCTAGATGTGAAAATAACAAAACCTGACCTCAACAACCTGAAATTGGCACCATTCTTAGCCTCCACTTTCTTTCCACAACCTACTACTCCACACGAGATGAACGATATAATTAAAAAAGTCTCTCACAAACCAACTTCAGGGATTGATGAGATCAACGGTAGAACGTTAAAAGCTGTAAGTGATATAATCTGTCTCCCATTAGCGCATGTGATAAATGTTTCATTCTGTATGGGGACCTATCCTGACCAATTGAAAAAATCAAAATTAATACCAATTTTTAAACATAAAGAGTCGAGAAACAAGGCCAGTAACCATAGGAATGTGAGTTTGCAATCGCAATTTGCAAAAGTATTCGACAATAACTACAATGTGAGACTAACGAAATTTATGGAACAGAAGAGCTTATACCTAACTGTCAACATGGGTTTAGACAAAACAAATCCACTGAAACTGCTATTAAAGAACTCTGCAATAATATATATGCTTACCTTAATAACAAACAGTTCCCAATTGCTCTTTACTTTGATTTAAGTAGAGCATTAGAACAGAACGCAGACTGTAGTTATAGACGAGGTCAAATCACGACCTGCGCTAGTCACAACGGGTGTACCCCAAGGGTCAGTTCTGGCTCCGCTATTCTTCTTAATATTTATGAGCGACATCACATATTCATGCTTGTCTGCAGATACAATGATTCTTTATGCAGAAGATACAAACCAAATCGTATCCAAAAAGGATTTTATAAACTCAGTGAACACCGCGAATCAATGTACAAACGAACTATATCACCAGGGCCGTGCCGTCCATAAGGGCAAGTCGTGCGGCGCACGACGGCGCCACGTAACTGAAGGCGCCACACGAGTTTTGAAATTAAAAAAAAATAAACGTTTATTATGAACCAGGGCCGAACTATTCCATAAACAAACTAGGTAATTGCCTAGAGTGTCCAACGTGCGAGGGAGCGCTCCAGCAGTTCAAAACTAAATAAGTTTATCACCCAACGGCCGATTGATCAGTGGGAAAATAAAATGTACAAGGAAATTATTTATTTGTTATTTGATTATTTTATTTAGATAGAATTATCGCATTTATTACCTCTGTTTTGTAGCAACATTTTACAGAATTATTTAGGATTATATTATAGCGTTCGCAAGCAAAAAGTCACGAAAGAGGATATAAGTTTTTCAATATATTATTTTTATATTTAATTTTAGTTCAGGGGAAAATTTAAATACTGCAATTTTTTTATAATAAAACATTTTTTATTCTTATTTTATATTTTTATGTCTTGCGCCCACGAAACCTACTTTTCAAAGGCAATATAATTTTAAGTCAAATTTGTAACTTTTAATTTGAGGCTGTTTGACCTTGAAAAATTCGAAAATTTTGCCTACGGCGCATTTTACAATTCCATGACCCCTTCTGTAAATAAGAGGGCGCATATACTTCATTTGCTTAAAGGCGCGCCAATGCTTAATTCAGCCCTGACATGAACTGAAAAATTTGGAATTTTTATATTCAACTGTATAGTGTGGTGTATTTGAGATACTTTTTTTCTCAGCCTCCCTTTTCAGCTGTATTCTAGATATGCTACTGAAGGGCGCATGTTCGTATTTGCACGACGGCGCTCAAAAAACTTGGCGCGGCCCTGTATATCACTGGTGCATTAACATTGTTACTTAATGCAGATAAAACATTTTCTATGATATTTCAACAAAAAAATGTCAGATACAATTATAGTCCATTAATAAAAATTGACCATAAATCAATAAAACATGTTGGGGAAATAAAATTCCTAGGTGTAATTATTGATCTGAAATTAATATGGGAAAAGCATATCGACAGTCTCATTTCCAAATTAAGCAGCATTTGCTTCGTTGTCAGACAATTAAGACAAACAGTCTGCATAGATGTTTTCAAAATGGCCTACTATGGTCTCGTACATTCAGTACTCACATACGGCCTAACTTTTTGGGGAAACTTGGCTCACATACATAAAGTATTTGTAATGCAGAAAAAGATAATAAGATGTATGGTGGGAGCAAGTCTGCTAGAATTCTGTAAACAAATATTCATTAACTTATCTATCTTAACTCTGCCATGTCTCTATATATATATTTGATTACACTCGATACAAAACAACATCACTCAGAAATACATCAGAAATAATGACATACACAATTATCACTAACAACGATTTACGATTACCTTTTTCATGATTAACAGTCGGCCAGAACGCACCGCTATATCAAGGAATCATCTACTATAATCACCTGTAAGAATATTTGGCAATATAGAAAGCTACAGAATCTTCAAATCAGTATTGTTTCAATATCTGAGGGATAATGCATTTTATTCAGTGGATGAATTTTTAAATAATTAATTTTAATATTTAATATTTAATCATTGTCATATGATAATTTTAATATGTTTATTTTATACTTTACATGCGACTTACTTAGTTGCGTAGATATAATGTGAATTTTATCTATATTAAAGCTATCTATGTATCTATTCTACTATCCAAAATCTTGAAAAAAGTTTAAATTCAAGTGTGTCCAGAAATGCTTCCTAAAAAAGTTGTACTCCTTCGAAGTTTAACGTTTACTCAAGTTTAATACAAAATTATAATAGTAACCTATGAAACTGACAATTACATTAAATTTTCCGATAAATCTCAGAACCGACATTGTTTCAAAGTGAGTTTATTGTGACTTTTGACTTAAAATCTCATTCAAATAAGCACGGTTGAATATATATACACCAATGCTAAATTAGCTGATTTCCAGTTTATGTAAATGTCAATACCCGACAGCTCATCGACTTTACCAGAGAACTTTTCCTAATTGTAAGAGTTCTGCAAAAAGTATGTTTTCTGAAATTGCGAGTAAGGGCCACTCCAGTCTGAACAGGTTACCTGGAAAAACAAGTCTTACAGATGGTGAAAGATGACATTAGTACCACTACCAGGAAAATAACGGCAAAACTGGGTATTTGCTCGTGAGTTTGAAAAAATCCGTGTGTTCGGCAACTTAGGCCATACGATGTTCAACGAGTACTAGCTTTCATAGAAACCGATGATCAACCTTGTAACTGGTTTTTAAGATGATGTAATATATAATTTTCACCTCAAGAAATGTAACTATGAATTACTAATTCTAGACATTAAGATCAGTTTTCTTGGAACTTTTGGACATGCGTTATAGGAAATTTTTTAATCGGTCTCTATTTTCTGCCTCCTTAATGGTTAAAATTATAGATGTTTTTTAGAGCATGAGTTACTTGGGTTGTTGGAGTGTACCATTCGGAGTTTGAAATACAATGTGGTACATGCACGATGGTGCCCCTACATGGGCAGTCTTACCGAATTACTGAATAAGAGGTACCACAATCACTGGATAGGACGGGGAGAACCAATTGCTTTTCCAGTACGTTCCCCCAATTGTAATCCCTTAAATTATTTTCTATGAGGGCATTTAAAATCACTGACATACATGAATCAAATTCCGAATGCACAAGTGCTGGGGGAACTTATTATTCAAAATTTCGAAGTAATAAGAAATACCGAGTGTGTAAGACATTCTGTGTTAAGGCATTATTGTGAAGTGTATGTATATTATACATAATTGTGTATAGGTAAGTTAATTGTGTTATTTATTTTTATCATTTGTGACTATAGTTATGATTTCTTGTTATTGTTTAATTTTGTTTATAATCAATTGTTATAATAAACACGTTAAAAACTTCAAAGGAGTATAACTTGTTTACAAGGCATTTATGTACAACACACTTCTATATAAACTTTATTCGTTATTTTGGATAGCACAATAAACCTATAAAGTCCCAGGCAGCAAGGTGCCGTCATTATGACGTCGTTTTTTCGGCATTAATTACGCCAATTTCACCTTCAGCATGACGTGAAAAAGACGGCACAATGTCACAGCCCAATGACGTCATACATATGACGCCAATATGACGTATTGGTAATCAGTGAATTTTGCGATAAGGGATGCAAACCTCACATTATAATATTTTTCCACAATTATTAATAAAGTTTTTGACGAAAAAAAACCCGGAATGTGCAGGGATCGAACCGCGGAACTTTTGACTCGCCACCTAACACTTAACTCACTGAACCATTGAACATCGATCATTATTTAAATATGTTTAAAAGCTGTATACCTAG
Organism: Rutpela maculata; assembly: GCA_936432065.2. NCBI lineage: Eukaryota > Metazoa > Arthropoda > Insecta > Coleoptera > Cerambycidae > Rutpela > Rutpela maculata. The sequence continues at coordinate 359,877,942 of OW386285.2, forward strand.
TTAGAAATAGTAAAACAAAATTATTATTACTATGTGGCGAAAATTGAACTAGTCACTAAATACTTCTATTTATTTTTATTTTATAATGAATAGAATTCTAGGATCGTATCAAGACTGGTGTCATAGTAATACATTAATCTTGAATATTGGTAAAACCGAATGTGTGTACTTCTCTCAACGAAGATCACCTTCGGAAGATCTCATCAGAGTAATACCTACAGAAAACTTCTCAACAGCGGTTAAGTTCCTGGGAACTATGATAGACAGTAGTCTTTGTTGGGAAGAGCAAATTAAAAATGTCTGCACAAAGCTAAATCATGCATACTTCGCATTAAGGCAGTTGAAGGGTAGCTTTAATATCAAATCATTATTAAATATTTATTATGCACTTGCATATTCACATTTATCATACAACATCGTGGCTTGGGGTGCTGCCTCAAGTATAAATCGCGTGTTTATCCTACAGAAAAGGCTCATCAGGTTATTATTTGATGTTGCACCAAGGGATACTTGTAGACCTTATTTCAAAAATAATAAAATTTTAACTATTCATAGCATATATATTTTAAAAATCATTAAATCTGTCAAAAAAAATTTAAACATGTTCGAAACCAATTCAGACAATCATTTATACAATACCAGGCAAGGTCATCTATTAAAAATTAAAAATCATAATACAACTTTATATAAAAAATCTCCAAATCATGCAGGTATTAAAATGTACAATAAGTTACCACCAGAAATCAAAGCCATTGATTCCCCAAATAAATTTAACTCTTGTCTGAAAAAATTTCTGGCTGTTAACAGTTTCTACTCAGTTGAGGAATATCTAAATTATCAGCCACAGTAGTATTACTGAAAAATACCTAAACAAAATCTGTGATGATTTTATTTTGTGACCACGTGTTCTGTGTTTTTTTTTGATATACAAAATGTGTTATATTTATTATTAATTGTAATTTTACTGTTTTTAATCACTCTAAATATATATATATTTTTTTGTGACGTTCATATATATACTATGTATATCCAACATGAGAAATATACTATTCTATTCTATTCTATTCTATTCTATTCTATTCTATTTATTTCACGTCATTTTAATGACATCAAAATAATGACCTAAAAGAAACGTGTATATGACGTCTTCATGATGACGTTAGAAGTACGTTTTAAATATCACGTCTCTGGTACGTCATTTATTAATGACGTCAAAATAATGACCTAAAAGAAACGTATATTTGACGTCTTCATGATGATGTCAGAAGTACGTTATAAATATCACGTCTCTGGTACGTCATTTATTGGGACAATGACGTCGGCGACGAAAAATCACCTTTAAAAGACGTCATAATGACGTCACCCTGCTACCTGGGGTTTGACCAAAGTTATAGTTAACACTCTATATATGAAATACTTATAATAAAATTAGATCACTGGTCACACTAAAATTTACATGAGACACATGTAATTAGTCATAGTCATTTATATTACTAAAATGGAATAAAGAAAGGAAAAAAAAGAAACAGTAATAATAATATATGCATATCTAAACATGGTATAAAGTATAAAGTGTGTTAGTTTCTGTGCAGAAATAGTCCCATTTTCAAAGAGAAAGTTCATTGTTGCCTTTACTAATTTACAACAATTCTTTATGTTGTGAATTTTATTTGGTAATGAATTTTAACAAATTATGCAATTATAATTAAAAAAAAATGTTTAAAGTTACTAGTTCTGTGGTTGGGAAAATAAATAAGATCACTATATCTAGTGCTATAGTTATAACTTGAGGACACTTACGAATTTGTATTTAAGTTTCGTGAAAAGCATGATACATTTTAAAATCAATATGGTAGGAAGAGTACATTTTTTTTTGTTTAAAAAGATCTACAACTTTCTTTATATTTCAACCCAAACATAATTCCTCAATATTCTTTTTTGAACTATAAATGATGTTTATTTCAATTGCACAATATACCCTAACAGATAATATTGTTTAAGATACATGAACAGCATAGAGAGTAATAGATGTCCAATACATGCTCAATTTGAGAATTCCATGACAATCCTTTGTCCAAGGACGTACCTAAAAATTTTTGGAAACTTTATATTTATCATAGGCAGCAAATTTTTCTTATTTAGTATTAATTTATTTCTATCACATCATATATTTAACACAACTTTATATTTATCATTATATTTATCATAGACAGAAATTTTTTTTATGTAATTAATCATTCTTAAATTCACGTTCCATTACTAAGTTTCCGTCTAGAGGCGCGTATTTGTGTACGACATCAGTTTTGCACGAGGCACTACATCTCCAGCAAGGAGGGATTTCAGATATAAAAGCCCAGCCACAAATCAACAGAAGCAGTGAGTACACTTCCTGGCATCTGTCTTCAGCGTGCTGAGCTGGATGTATTTCAGAATTGTACGCCTCACGACGTAACCGAGCCGGGATAAATGTAACTTGGCCTAGAGGTCTCTTTCGGCATGTTGAGCTGAGAGCACCTTGAGTCAATGGTTATTTACCCAACGCCGTTCCGCCGCCAGAGTCAGAACGAATGCAACTTGACCTAGAGGTCTCTTTCAGCATGTTGAGCTGGGAGCACCTTGTGCCGATGGTTATTTATTTTCGACGTCGACCCAGTAACAGCTATTCATCGCATCGTCACATTACTCTCTTTCTTTTATTTACATAAAGGAAATATACTGATAACTGTAAAAGATACGGACCTGTAGAATCGATAACCTGTACTGAAATGTATGTTATGTAACCTTGCCATATTTTACCTGTTTTGAACAAAAATAAATTGTTAATTTTTATTGGGCTGCATTATTAACTAAATGGACCCTGTACTAATCTCCAAACCAGCTACCTGAGCAAGAAACCGTTACAGTTATTTAATATTAATTTATTTCTATCACTTATATTGACTTGTTCTACTACTAACTTTGCTACGATTTGAATTTCCTAAAGACTTCTTGCCGAAACAGAGTTATTGTCATATCATCTGTAAACATTGTAACTCTACTATTTGTCAACTTTACGACCATTAACATAACATTTGTCCAACTTAAAGGGGAATTTTTAATACATATATTTGGATATTATCCAATACATGTTTTGTGTCTATCTACAGAACAGATGATATCCCTAACTGCATTTACCACAATATTCACTGAATGTAATTTACCTCTTCTTTTTAAGAGACCAACATAACATTCAATTCCGTCAGCCCAGGCTTGGTACGAAACACTGGGCACATACAAAAATACTCCACCCTCGGATGCTCATACCTAACGAAATTGTCGGTGTGGCCTTGGATTTGGTTATTCATGAAAACACCACATCAGGGATGCCAGACTATCGTTTACCTCGCAGTGGATCCTACCTTGAACACCATATCCGGCTGTTATTTCAGGTAAGTGATGCTGAATTTTAAAAGACGATTTATCTAATGATTTTGTGAATGTGCTCGTTGCAAGGAAATTCCGCCTATAGACTGCTGTGCTCGCTTGATCTATCAAAATGTTCACTAAAAGTTTCTTGTCCACATTACTTCGATTAGAAACTGGAAGGTTTTGTGCTTCTGTATTCTTGACGTTCACATGCGCCAACAGGTTTGTCCTATCTGTGTATCTATCTTGCAGATGCTTTTGAACTGCTAACCTATTTAGTATTAAAATTATCTTGTAGGGCAAAATTGCAAGTTGCCTGGAAAAGTATGAACAGTATGAAGCGTTTCTTTCAATGTAATAAACGCCAAAGTTTCTTTTAGTGACTGCGAAGTTAAGGAACCCGCGGAAGCTGTAAAGGACACAAATCTGGCAAAACTTCTGTACGAAAAATCTTGCAAAATTGTAGATATTGATCCAGATATGATTCAAATGGCCATTGACAAGGCAGATGGGTTCGATAACAACACAGAAGTCCAACAGAGCAACGATTAGTTGTTTATATTTCATGCATCGTTTGATAACCAATCAAGATACATCTGAAAAATAAAATATGCCTTAAAAATGTATTGTTTTATTGATAATGAAATAAGGAGTTAATAGAAATAATTATCGTATATAAGAGCTTTTTGTGCCACTATAGCAATGTATGTTCTGTATTTTGGGGGTGGTGCAGAAATGTCATGGCACAACTTCACTCCTTTTTTCTTGGTGAAAGTTAACAAGATGCAACTAAATAGGAAAGATTGATTCTTGAAAATATCTCATTTCATTTCGTACGTGTACTGAAGATTGCAGTTATCATGAAAAATCATGACGGTGTCTGTGCAAGATCCACCAACGTCCCTTTTTTTTTGACAGTCTGTTTGTACTCCAGGCGTTTTTGAGACTTGATGCCAAATTTGTGCCCTACGAAAAAACGACACCTATATTAAAAATTGTACATCTGCAAATTCTCTACCTTAAAGGTCCTATACATTTTTTTCGTACGCCTAACCATTTTGGAGATACGACGCGGACTAAGTGAAAAATGCATTTAGTTCCGCCAAACCTCTTTCGCACCACATATTTCGCAATTATCTTGCTTTCTATGTATCAGAATGGAAATTAAATATTGCTGTTATAGAGCTCGGTGATCTTTATTCTCTACCAGAATGTCTTATACATTTTATTCACATTTATCTACAGTGAATAAGTCAAAAAATGCATTCATTTCCACAGGTAATACAGAATATACAGACTACCTAGAAGAACATTCAACAAAATCAATTTTATTTTACTTGGATATCAGGCCAAGAAGTAGCTGACACAATTACAAACCTTAAAAATAAAAAAAGTAAGGATGTTTATGATATCTCCACCAGTATCATAAAAGGTATAAAAAATTCCATCCTACCCAGTAAACATTAATGTAACTTTACCACTCTGAGAGGTAAGATTAATAGAACATTTTTATATAAAATATTTTACATAGCATATACGTAAAATAATATATTTAAGTCAACATATTAACTTAATTACTTATACACAAGTTTACATATTTGCTACATAATTTTACTTAAAAATGTTTACCTACTTCATTTTACGACATCGAAGTGATGGAACGCGTCAGTGTCACGCTCACGCAGCACACCAGTGTAAAATGATGTAAAATCTGTTTGTGTTTTTTAATAATTTCTGTGAAAAATTGTGGATGATGTCTTTTAATAACTTTGATGCAGAACTGTGAACCATAAAGCGTTGCGACTTTTTTAAATATTATTTTATTTGGACGTTTTATTAGTGTAGAGGTTAGGTGCAAACATAAACATGCCCTCTTCTTTGCGAATTTGGTGTACCATTTTCCAGTGAATGACCCAAAAGTAAGTTTGTGTTGTACCGTTTTTATTAAGATATTTATTTAAATGAAACGTAATCTTTTTATAGGTTAGAATTATTTATAAGAAAACATTAACGCAGTTCATGTACAGGGTGACATAAAAAAATCTTCAAGGAAATTAAGATTTATTTCTTAACAATTTTCTCAAAAAAATTTTTTTTTAAATGCTTTAAAAATATCTACAATTTGATGTGCCTTAAAAATAAGAAAATTACAAGCCTGGGGAGTTTTAAATGGTGCACCCCGTGTATGAAATAGACTAATATTTCAATTTTTTTTTCATAGGTTGTGTAACTGATGTACAAGTAGCAAATGTCAGAGTGACGAAGGCTGACCAAAGAACGAGTACAATCAGAAACGACCCGAGAAATGCTTACCACTTATTGTAGATACTTAGTTAACTTGAATATAGATTAGTTACACAAAAGACACTAGTATTAATCTCTCTTAAATCAACAGTTAATAAAATAAATTAAATGAAATTTGAGCTTTACTAGGAATGCAAGGTAAGGTAGGTAGGTGGGTATACATCATTGGAGAAGAAAAAATATCGTATAGCTGCTTTCTAAAGAACATATAGATGACAACGTCGAGGACAACGCCTAATGCCTGGTTTACCTACTGGGATACGCAGAGATTAAGATGGAATTGAAACTTTGTTGATACTAATTAACTTAGTTTAAACTGTCATTCAATTCGAGAATCTTTTCTAAGCTAATATATATTGACAAATCAGACAACCATATCTTGCATTATATACTTTTTATCTCTTTTTGATGTAGTATGTATTTGTTTTATATACCTTCAAAATAGCACCCTATAGTATACTTTTTAAATATTGATACTGGAGAACTGGATTCTTGGAGTTAAATATATGAATATAAATTCCTCATGAATTGTCCAGAAAAATTGATATTCTTTAGGAAATAACTGGAGGAGACATTAACTTTTATTTTTAAATAGAATACCTCTGAACATTTTTAAAAAGTTAGATAGTTTTATATTTTAAATATAACCATTTTTTACAAAAAAAATTTCATTCAAAATATAAAACTACTCGGCTCTCTAAATAAGGTATCCGACTTAAAAATAAAACTTGGTGTCAACTTCGGTAATTTTCTAAAGAAATATATTTTTCTGTATAACTTATAAGGAACTTTATTCATATATCTAACTTTAGAAATCCAATTGTGTAGTATCAATATTTAAAAAGTGCTGGGATATGCTATTTTGAACATACGGTAGGTAGATAAAATATATACATGCTACATCATAAAGAGATAAAAAGTATATAAGTTACGTAGCGTAAGGTCACTATCAAGTGGTTGAATATACATATATGCTACATCATAAAGAAATAAAATTAGTTACGTATGCTTTACATAGCAAGTGGTTGAATATACATTTACGCTACTTCATTTGTTCCATACCGTGAGGTCACAGTGTTACCTCTTCACTATGTAAAAATCATATGCACATGTTGCTGACATTTCGCAGAGTATGCACATATGATTATGCGTCACATTTTACATAACACGTTACTTCTGCGAAACTTAGTTTATGTAGCATTTACGTATATGCTATATATTTATGTTTTGCTGGGTAGGTCCTCTCACCACCCTAATTAACATCTGTATATCTAATAACGTATTCCCAGAATCCTTAAAAATTTCCAAAGTAGTACCAGTTTATAAAAAATGTAACATTGATGATCTTCAAATCATAGACCAATATCTGTCATACCATGCCTTTGTGTATATTTGTATATATTGACACCAATAAAACTATCTATCTATCAGGTAGAATTCTCGGCACGCTTTTTTTTTACATGGTTTCTCCAGGAGGACTAATCCATGCCGGATCTTAAATTAGTCAATATTTCCGATTCCTTCGGTATCTGAAACGTTGTCATAATTTCATTTTGATAAGATTCTACGTCATCCATTTCGTCATTCATAGCAATTATAGGTGCGATATTCAAGCAGAAGTGACCGTGGCAATGACCACAAGCTGTTGACCAGTTCAGTCCTACTTTTCCTACAGCTACATTTACCTCCGTACAATTGCAAAAAATTGAATTCAACAATATGTCTGGTGCTGGTGGTAACTGCGTTGGTACTGGCTGCAAAATATTCTTCCTAATCCAGGTTTTCGACTGAATTCATTGACAAATAAACCAACAACCTGAAGCTGTTTCAGCAAGTATAAACTGGAGAGGGTCTGTAGTAATGTAGCAGCTGTAAGCAGTTTAAGGCTACTTGACAGAATCAATAGCACGCCTCAACAATCCTGCACTGTCCAATATAAAAAAAAATATTAAAAAAAATATAAAAAATACAAACGGAATAATGCATTTTTCACTTAGTTCACGTCGTATCTCCAAAACGGTTAGGATCTTTAAGGTAGAGAATTTACAGATGTACAACTTTTGTAATAGGTGTTGTTCTCGTTTGGGACATAAAAACTGAGTTAATCGCGGAATCGCGGTTTCCGCGACCTTCCGACGTGGTTTTCACGAAATTCTCCAAGTGTATCGTGGCATAACTACCAAAATAGACGTCCAAATAAATACAATAAAAAAAGAAAAATTCGTAGGGCACGAATTTAGCACAGAGGTCAATTTTACAACTAAAATGGATTATTGCTCACAGTAAAAATTTAAAAAAACACTAAATTTTGTCATGTTGTTGTCCTTATTCCACTGACTGCCCATAGCCATTTGAATGATAGTTTCATCTTTGGCTTTTTCGGAATCATCTTCCCCATCATAGTTACTGAAAATAAAATAATTAGTTATGTAGACACCATCCATTAGAAAATAAATTACAACTTTTAGGCAATTAGGTCAATTAATGTTACATCAGAATACATAAACTGTTCAATCAATTAAAGAATGTGGTATCAAAAGACTGAAAAAAATGCGGCACTCATAATCTTTTATGTGATAATAAACAATAGGCAGGTTTGGCTTTCTTTTAGACTACAAAACCTGTGCAAGAGGCTATAGGCCGTGTGACATCAACTACTAGACAATAGCTTCGCTAGCTAGCAAAAAATATATAGATATTTATTTATGTTTACACAATAAAGTTGGATGGTTCACGAATGAAGCAAAATGCTAACAAGAAAATGGTGTTTTATACCAAAATGTACTAATTAATACATTTACTAACATCACTTTTTCAATTTTAAAAAATTTATGATAATACTGAAAACTCGAAAAAAGTGGTGTGCAGAAACTACAAGGAATGTTAAAGAAGTATCGCCACTATCCTTATTTTTTTTAAACGCATTGCTGGTACTAGAATACATATAAAGTGGGTTATAAAACGTATTCGAGATTTTCAACTTTGAAGTTCTCATACACCGTAATCAGTACAGAAATGGTTAAAAAATTTGACAATGCAATGAAAATGGCATATTTTATATTAAATCTGCAGCAACCAATAATTAATCAGTGAAATGAAATGTCTATATTTTTTCAGTTATTATATAGATAGATGATAAATAAAAAAAAATGTAATTTAATTTAAAAAAAAAATGATGCGTAATAATTAACCCTTTCACCGCTAACGGAGTTTTATGGAAACGCACGCTCAGCGCTAACAAAAATTGATGCGGTGGATATGTACGTCTTGAGTTCTTAACGGTATTTTCGTGTTTACCAAAGTAATAATATTCAATATTTAAGCACTGCAATTTTTTTAAACATACAAAGAAATTACTGTTATTAAAAAAAAAATAAGTTAATTACTTAAGTTATTTATTTTATATACAAAAATTAACCTCAACAGAACTCAGACCCATTGCTCTTAAAAAAAAGAACAATATCATAGTGGTGTACTGACTAAACCTGCTATTGCTTGATTTGTAATGTACAGGAACAAATTCAAATTCACTCCACATAAATCACAAATAGGCTAGATATCTTTCTGTCCAATATCAAAGAATCTAATGTGAAAATGGTAAAATTTACGATGACTGAAAAGCCATTGCCGATTCCTGATAAGAACCAGACTAATCAAAATTCCCCAACAAGTGATCCTAACAAGCAAGATTTCCTAACAAGAATCTTGACATGATTTCTCTAAAAGACCTTAAACTACAATTGGACATTTTGGAAAAGGAGTTTAATGTATTGAAAAACTGCCTAGATGAAATTCGTGCTGCTCTAACTAATGTTCTAGAACCAACGAAAATTACAACACTCTTAACCTCTCCCAAATCACCTCAAACTAATGGATGGAGGGATTCACACAGAAAGAAGGTTTTCAAGTACAAAGGAAAACCAACTCTTTTCAAAATACAAATAACAAACTCTAAACCTTCTCAAACACTTAACTCCCAAGCCAGGTCCAGTAACACTACACCAAATGCCATTAAAGGAACAAGAAAACTAGGAAACCGAAAAATTTCTGCAGCTGTTTTTCCAAAAAAAAAAACCGCCATCTTTGTTGGCAAGGTATTAAAAGATGTCTCAGTAAACAACATGCAGGATATCTACAGGCCAATTTTAATCATAAAACGTTTCAGACCTAAGCATGGCCAGAAGAGTTAATCATCCAAGAATTTGTATTTTTTCGACTTACGCAAATAATGATCATCCTATCAATTTACAAAGTGCTAAAAATAATAAACCTCAACATTATAAACAAGTGATAAATATTTCATTTAAATATACAGTGCTCACACAATAAAACTGAATGAAATGAATTCTATAAATGTGGAGAAACACCTGTTTCTTCCTTTTGTAGATCGCATAGAATACACGGAGGTTTAACCCAATAATGCCCGAGTAATTTTTTTTGGAAAACTTCTGAAAAAAATATTGAATGACCTTCATTTAGGGCTTGTCAGTACCCCCCAAACCACATTTTATTTATTCCTGTGCGTTTTCACCAATTTTTTTGACGTATGATATATCATACCATGGGAATATGCATGTAGAATATTATTAAAAAAAATCTTTTATTATAATACAAAATATTCAATGAATTTAAGAGAAAGTAGCAGAATATATCACATAGAAGGGGTATGATATCTTCGAAAGCATGTAATCCTATGTTACATTTGACACAAGAACATTTTGTACATTTGCCACAATACCCACAACGTCTTTGTGTAGCAATTTTGTCAATCAGGTGATTAGTTTTGTCAATCTCTTTCAATATATTCCTACTACATTTTGGTTTGGGGTCAGCTAAATGTTCAGGGACGGTTAAAGTTATGAGAACAATTCTGCTCAAAAACTGCAGAAGGGACACTTTTGGATAGACAAAACGATAAAGAAGCCACATGTTGACTACAGATCCATTCAAGCAAAAGCGAATCATTGCCCAATACGATTTGCAAGATCTGATTCGTATACGATAGAGTCCTCTCATTTTATCGAACATATCCACACCTCCCGTTCCTTGGTTATAGAGACTTATAAGTGTCGGTTGATCCACATCAACTTGCTTCCTTTGTTGTTTAGACCATCTTTTGCACGTGCCTTTTGCCAAACAATTGTCTTTGTTTTTGATGTTGGTTGCGATATTCACTTGACTATTGTCATGCTATCTGGTGAGTTGAATACCACTATTAGAGTCAATCAGAGTATGAGAAGTCCCTCGTTTTTCTTTTTGCAGTTCTTTTACAGGAGATTTCTCTATATGGTTCAATTTCATTATTTTGCAAAAGTTCAAGTAATGGTAAGGAGTTGAAAAGATTATCCAAATATATGATCGAATGCGGGGGAATATATCTCATACAAAGTTTCTCGGTGACACTGGATCCCAAAGTTTTACTCTTTATCGGTAAAACTTGAATTTCAATTAGTACCCCTGGGGGGTTCTGAGGCACCAAAATTTAAAGCCATAGTGAATTGGCTTTCCCTTTATAAATTGCTCCATATTGTTACGGCCAAAATAAGGCTCCATAGCCTCATCCAATGAAAAAGAAGTTCTGAAACAAAACTAACATTCATACCGCCATCTGCCTACCGTATGATATATCATACGAAAAGTTTTTTCCGCTGCTGCAATTACAGAAGAAATTGATATGACTATGAAATGGTATAAGTACAGCCTATAATATGTATAAATAATTATTACACGAATAAAAGTCAAATAAATTACATCCAAATGAAAATAGTGAAATATAACCTTACTGTAAGCTCATTTTCTGCTGCGTAGAAATTTACTGGTTATAGAACGCTCGGTTATAACTTATTTAAGTATAAAACAATCGAATTTTTGTCTTAAGCTTATTGTCTATATATCCAAATAACACTTTAGATGAGTAAAATCACTGAATTTATCACACTCGATCTGTTTAATCTTCATTAGAGACAACCTAACCTCTGTATGATAAATCATACAATAGGCACTATTGGGTTAAGTATCTTTGCCCAAAACCAACTTAAATGTTCACCGTTAACTTTTGATATTAATATTTTGTTTTGTGAAATCCACTGTGAGATTGCTGGCTTACTGTTTAATGATCACACAGGTCCACAAAAAAAATTTTTTCGTGAGCGAGAATTAAGAGTCACTTTTTTATGTTTCTGGGAGCACTGAACACGAATCTGAAGTCGGAATGGCATGTTTATGGACGAATTTTCGAGCTAGAGGTCAAAATTGGATGAAAATCATGACAAATCGGGATTTGTGATATTTCCAGGTTCGAAATAAATATAAAAAATTTGGAAATATCATTTTTGGGAGAAAATACAGTATTTTCCAATGTATTCCATTACTTGATAGAGCCTCATGTACGGTGAGTACACTTTGGACCGCACTATTATACAAAATTTCCGAGAATATTGCTTCCAACGGTGGTTTATAAACATAATCATGTAGATCGATTCGGGATTGTACTTGTGTTCATGGTGCTGAGCAGAACTGCACACGTGGAAAAAACAATGAGAAGAGGAGGGAATTATATCTTGGGATTGTATGGAACACTCAGCCTGTGAGACTTAACTTTTGCCAGCATCAGCTTGTGATGAAACCTTTTGACAGTTACCTTCGGACGACCTTGCTCCCCTGTTACAATCATTTTTTTATTTGAGTGTTTCAACGTTTATCGGTCAGAATTCATCTCTCTATTTTCAGTGTAGTAACTTAACCCTTTAAGGACGGTAGCCGTATATTAACGGCTATCCTGACTTTGTCCCACCGCCGACTGCCGTATATATACGTTAAAGGTTATTTTTGCTCTCGGGACGGCCGCCGTTTAAATGCACTTAACTTTAAAAATTCCAACCTCGAGGAACGGTTGCCGTAGCTAAACGGCTCATTTAAACTTCTTCACCAGACGAATGCCTTATAAAAACGGCACTTCTGCGCGACCAGATGCCGTACATAAACGGCGCATGTATTTTCGGAATGTTGAATAAAACTTTGTTTACTTTGTGTTTGTTTTTGACAATTAATAAAAGTAATATAATAAATGAAACTTATAAAATACCATTTAAATATGGTACTAAATGCATTCGCACTTACAAAAAAGACGCCGTATATATACGGCAACAGTCCCTACGCCACTCAAAATGGAGCCGTCTGGTATTTAGGTTGGTAAAGTAAGGAGCCGTACTTAAAGGGTTAATTCGTTTATCAAAACCCATTCCTTTAAATTTGGAGATGTTATTTTTTGCTCGTTTCCTGACTCTTTTATCATTGAATGATCTATGCAATGGATTTCTTTTTCATTCATGTGCCTCTTAATTGGACTGTTTTTCTCTTTAATGACCGACAAAAGTCTGCCATCATATTGATATCCCATCTTCCTTAACACCATTTCTCCATTTCCTTGATATCTTGATGGAATCGCTTGCCTTGCTCTTCACTGGTCACCTAGATTGTCAAGAAAACAACTTAGAGGCGAGTCACGGAAATGTATTTTTAAATTCATTATACAACCTAATTTTTGGTAATTCTTCATCTCAGCTACAATGCTTTCATAGTCATCACTTCTATGATTCCCTAGGGATTGATGGACTACTGCCTTAAAGCTTTCTCATGCGGCTTTCTCTTTTGGAGTCATCGGTGTAATGAACATATCATCCTTCAAAATCTTTCAAATCTGGGGTCCATCAAAAATTCCTTCCTTAAGTTTAGTTTCCGACAACTAACTGAATGTTCGACTCAAATATTCAAAGCAGTCACCCTGTTTATCAAGCGCTTTCACAAACTGCTTCATCAAGCCTAATTGTATATGCAGGGGTGGAAGGAGGAACTATATATAACAGTTCTATATACCAACAGGTATATTTCGTTATAAACAAATGTAGATAAGTGAAGAAATAAGCATAAAAGATAAGTAACAAACGAAAAATATGATACCGACATTACGATTAACTATGACTAGGCATTATAGTAACATTTAAAAGAGTGTTAAAGCTGTAACAAATCAAAAAATCTCATTTTCCTGCAATTTAATATGTTGTGCAAATTCATTGATATTGTAGAAAATATTATCTGTTAAGAGCGGGAAATACCAGTAATATAGTTTCACCTGTGTGGAAGTAGGGCGAAGGGAGATACGGATGATGGGCGTGGCCTTTCAGACTGTCTCGAGATATTTGTAGACCATAAAACGAATTATTAGCCAAGGAACTGCATAATACACTGCTCGCCACGATAGCATGATATGAGACGTTACTTTATATTTCTATTTTCTTAATCATTCATAGTTGCTTTGTTTTAACAAATCTAACTATTTATAAATATTTGTATGTTACGAACGATATATTTAAATAACGTATAACTAAATTAGAATTGTGTAATCAATTGTGTAAGGGCATTCTGAAGCACTTGGTAAAAAAGAAAAATTAGATTTAAATAGAAACTGTAAAATTAAAAATAAAACAAACTTATTTTTTTAAGGCAGTAAAAAGTAGAAAATATATGTGAGTATTAAAGTAAATAATTTTATTTGCTTATAGCTGCAGTAAAAAATATTTTTTATGGGAATTCGCAAACAGCAGAAAATACTAAATACAATCTATCTAAGAAAATATTAATTTCAATTTTCAATTCAGGGGCGAGCGTAGAGGCGACTTCAATGTGAATGTCAGTCGATATTCCGTTGAAGCAACGTCGAGCGCGGTTAATACTTGGATGGGTGACCCATCTTGGGAAATACAGAGTTCTCGTCCCACCTTCTAGCGGCTTGAATATCAGTGTATATGCGGAAGCTACGTAATTTCAGACGAGGATTACGTACGTAGTGAATATACCATCCTTCGGAGGGGATGTAAAGCAGGCGGTCCCTTGTCTATTAAATGTTAGGCAAGTAAAAGATCCCTACTCTTCTTAAGGGAAGAGGTTCGGCAAAATTTCCAGGTTGGGGGTAGCTCGTCTCCTGGCGTCGGTGGTGGGCCCTGGTAGCGGAAATAGGCCGACGTTAAATAAATAGATAAAAAAAAAATTCAATTCCTTACATTCTTTTGATAATCTACTTCTAGTTTTTAATACAACAAGACTTGCCTGGAAAAATTAAACTATTATTCTAAAATTCTTCTTCGCAACATAGCCTTTAAAATCCATTTTTCTCCCTTGTTTTGATTCTCATTAGAAAGACATAAAGCCACTCAAGATATTTATATATATATATATATATATATATATATATATAATATATATATATATATATATATATATATATATATGTTCAAAAATATGCTTCTAGAAGGCAGAGTATTTACTAAACGTAATTTCTCTCTGAAGCAACCCTCTATACATCCTTATTTTAAAAATAAGGAAATTGACCAGACTACAACAAATTGCAAGTCTGGCGCGTTAAGTGTAATAATCACATATTACTACAAAACGCTGTAATTCGATTTTAGCAAACACCGACCGAAAGACTTATTCCTAAATTAAAGGAACTCTCGTGTCAGCCACTGCACACCACTTGCAGACTGCAGTTTCGAGCTGTTGGCTCTCATCAGTGCAAGGTAGGCATGCAGTGACTGGCAACGAGATTTCGGGTGACATGGTACATGTTCACAATCTTAAGATTGCGACATGCAAAATAAATCGAAGGCGCCATCTCGCGGTCGCTGTTCACTACAATCGAATTGTTTAGCCTGAGATGGGCAGCAAATGTTCAAAAATATGCTTCTAGAAGGCAGAGTATTTACTAAACGTAATTTCTCTCTGAAGCAACCCTCTATACATCCTTATTTTAAAAATAAGGAAATTGACCAGACTACAACAAATTGCAAGTCTGGCGCGTTAAGTGTAATAATCACATATTACTACAAAACGCTGTAATTCGATTTTAGCAAACACCGACCGAAAGACTTATTCCTAAATTAAAGGAACTCTCGTGTCAGCCACTGCACACCACTTGCAGACTGCAGTTTCGAGCTGTTGGCTCTCATCAGTGCAAGGTAGGCATGCAGTGACTGGCAACGAGATTTCGGGTGACATGGTACATGTTCACAATCTAAAATCGAATTACAGCGTTTTGTAGTAATATGTGATTATTACACTTAACGCGCCAGACTTGCAATTTGTTGTAGTCTGGTCAATTTCCTTATTTTTAAAATAAGGATGTATAGAGGGTTGCTTCAGAGAGAAATTACGTTTAGTAAATACTCTGCCTTCTAGAAGCATATTTTTGAACATTTGCTGCCCATCTCAGGCTAAACAATTCGATTGTAGTGAACAGCGACCGCGAGATGGCGCCTTCGATTTATTTTGCATGTCGCAATCTTAAGATTGTGAACATGTACCATGTCACCCGAAATCTCGTTGCCAGTCACTGCATGCCTACCTTGCACTGATGAGAGCCAACAGCTCGAAACTGCAGTCTGCAAGTGGTGTGCAGTGGCTGACACGAGAGTTCCTTTAATTTAGGAATAAGTCTTTCGGTCGGTGTTTGCTAAAATCGAATTACAGCGTTTTGTAGTAATATGTGATTATTACACTTAACGCGCCAGACTTGCAATTTGTTGTAGTCTGGTCAATTTCCTTATTTTTAAAATAAGGATGTATAGAGGGTTGCTTCAGAGAGAAATTACGTTTAGTAAATACTCTGCCTTCTAGAAGCATATTTTTGAACATTTGCTGCCCATCTCAGGCTAAACAATTCGATTGTAGTGAACAGCGACCGCGAGATGGCGCCATCGATTTATTTTGCATGTCGCAATCTTAAGATTGTGAACATGTACCATGTCACCCGAAATCTCGTTGCCAGTCACTGCATGCCTACCTTGCACTGATGAGAGCCAACAGCTCGAAACTGCAGTCTGCAAGTGGTGTGCAGTGGCTGACACGAGAGTTCCTTTAATTTAGGAATAAGTCTTTCGGTCGGTGTTTGCTAAAATCGAATTACAGCGTTTTGTAGTAATATGTGATTATTACACTTAACGCGCCAGACTTGCAATTTGTTGTAGTCTGGTCAATTTCCTTATTTTTAAAATAAGGATGTATAGAGGGTTGCTTCAGAGAGAAATTACGTTTAGTAAATACTCTGCCTTCTAGAAGCATATTTTTGAACATTTGCTGCCCATCTCAGGCTAAACAATTCGATTGTAGTGAACAGCGACCGCGAGATGGCGCCTTCGATTTATTTTGCATGTCGCAATCTTAAGATTGTGAACATGTACCATGTCACCCGAAATCTCGTTGCCAGTCACTGCATGCCTACCTTGCACTGATGAGAGCCAACAGCTCGAAACTGCAGTCTGCAAGTGGTGTGCAGTGGCTGACACGAGAGTTCCTTTAATTTAGGAATAAGTCTTTCGGTCGGTGTTTGCTAAAATCGAATTACAGCGTTTTGTAGTAGTATGTGATTATTACACTTAACGCGCCAGACTTGCAATTTGTTGTAGTCTGGTCAATTTCCTTATTTTTAAAATAAGGATGTATAGAGGGTTGCTTCAGAGAGAAATTACGTTTAATATATATATAAATTGAAGTCCTCTTGTATTAAAAAACTTTAAGATAGATCTTTGTCTTTGTCTCTAGCATAAAAAGATGTAGGTTGTTGTTGTAGAGAATTACAAAGATTCAAAATTGATATTTTGATTACATTTTCATTATTGATTGAATAGGTAGTTATTTTGTAAATTAATAAATTTTAGGTCTTCTTAATTTCTAGCATAGCCAGAAGTAGGTTATCAAAAGAATGCAAAGAATTGAAAATTGAAATTAATATTTTCTTAGATAGATTGTATTTAGTTTTTTCATACATTGTTCTTTCTGCCGTTTGCGAAATCTTATAAAACATAAGTATTTTTTACTGGAATATAAATGAATAAATATAGTTACTATGCTGCTTCTTGGAACTAATGAATTTTAAAATAGTGCCAATTTTCTATACTTAACATCAAGAGTGTTTGCAATTTTTTTTTACTATCTACCGAAAAGATTACATGAGAGTAAAGTAGCATTTTAGCAAGGCGGCAAACAGTAAAAACCTTTAGAAAACGGCTATTAGTGAAACAATTTTGTAACTTGGTATACTGATGAGTTCTGTCATTAAAACGACTATTTTTCCGAGCTGCGCCAAATCAAAATGGCGTCCGGTTTCAAGATGGCGGCTGTTTTAAAAAAATAAAAAAAGTTATTAAAAAAAATTGTTCGTCATGAAATTTTGAATAAGAAAGTTTTTATAAGTTTTCTTCTAAAAGTAAAAATTATGGATGCTTTAAAGAAACACATTCTACGGGCTAGCTTCCAAAGTGAGCACATTTGGGGACAGTCTCTGACATCAAATTTGATTTTGAATAATCTTGAAAAATGGGGATGGTCCTGTCCGAAAATGTTTCGGTGCCAAAATGGTTAACACTTCCGGAGGTATCTAAAGCCCTTAGACAATTAATTCAATGTAGTTGCAAAAAAGGATGCATTGAAACCAAATGTGGTTGTGAAAAAGCTGGCTTGCAATGCACGTTCTTTTACACAAATTGTAAAGGCTGTAAAGGAGAATGCAACTAACTTAAAAGAAGTATGTAAGTCTGACTAAAAAAATCTTTACCTATTTTTATTAAATTATTTTTAGGTTGAAAAATAATGTGCCTTCAGTTTCTCGTAAAGGAATACTCAACAAGAACATTATAATTATTGCTTTAGATTGTAAAATATACATAAAATCATTTTCTAGTATTTCTCTGTGTAGCGGCTTTATTTTTAGTGTTAGGTAAACATATTGTAAAAAGTTTTTTTATTAAAATTTTAATGTAGAATATATTTCTTAACACTTTTTTGTAACAGTAATTATTTAGTCGAAAAACTTGTAAACTTTTAAATTATAAATAAAAAGTAACTTTTTTATATTTTTTATGTACCGCCTTTATTTTTAGCTTTAAGTAAAAAAATGTATTAAACTCTTTTATTCAGATTTTAATTTGGAACAATTTTTCTTAACAACTTTTTTTTGTAACATCAATAGTTTAGATAGAAAACTCGTTCTTTTAAATTTTCCAAATCGGCCGCCATCTTGAAACCGGAAGCCAAAGGGGCTTTCCGATTTGGCGCTGCTCGGAAAAATAATCGTTTTAATGACAGAAATCAGTATACCAAATTACAAGATCGTTTCACTAATAGCCACCAACCGTGAAAAAATGACACTTTTAGAGACTGAAGAGGGAATATATGCAAAACTTATTCAATAATAAAGAGATCATAAAGAACGTGGAAATCTAATAGCAATTAATTGCAGCACCTGGCCAACAATCACTTATTTGTAATTTTCTCGAAAACTGCTAATCTTAGAAAGAAAAGTTTCAACTAAAAAAGTTACATCCATCTTTTATCTTAGTTTCTTCTCGATACACTTGGTATCTATTTCGAAAGATAAAAAAGTTTCCAGCATGTTATATTTGAGAATGCAAATTTTCGACATAGCCTTAGAAAAAAATAATGCTTTCTACACTTATTAAAATTTGACCTACATATTAACATATTTTGTTAACAAATATATAGTGACAGCATGATGAAAATTTGAGAGTAATCCATTGTGCCGTTATGGTGTTAAATAATTATTCATAAGTTTAATATTTGATAAAGGTAGATTGATAAAATATTAAGATGGAAAAAAGATCTATATTGCCGAATATCAAAGTCCAAGATCCCTGTCCCTTTTCCTTAACCCTTTATTCCCACAAACGCATTATGCCCCTTCCCTTCCCTCCTATTGCCTGGATTGCGATATATTCCTTAAAATTAAAGATAAAAAAAATCCTCACATGTATAAAAAATTCTCTTCTGAACCCTTTCCTTCGTACTCGAAAACGAATTTTAAAAAAATGCAAAATAGCACAACAGGGAAAAAAGTTATAGGTATGCAGTTATAGGTCTAATGATTTTCTTTTCCATACCTCCCCCCCTTCCACAATTGGCCCACCACCCTCCGGCTCCATCAATTCTTATCTGTTTCACCTACCTCAAAAAAATCTCAGCTCTCTAACTCCTTTTATATGCGAAAAAATTAAGGAATTACTTTTTTTTATATTAGTGTTACAGCAAAAAAAAAACGCGTAAGTATTTAAAAAACAAATTCACGAAAAGATACCGTCAGGTTTGAAAAACCCTCTGTCTAAGAAATCACTGTTTCCACATTCAGACTTCCTATCCAAGTCTCTTACAACGAAAATACTATATTTGCACTCCACCACTTCAAGCATTTTCTTCGAAGAAACCCACTACGCATCCATACTACTCAAAGTAACCCACTGTGCATCCAATTTACTCGAGAAAAGCCACTGCGCATCTATACAACTTGAGGTATCCTACTGCGCATCTATAGTACTCGAGAAAAGCCACTGCGCATCCATTTGACTCGAGGAAACCCACTGCGCATCCATACATCTTGAGGTAACCTGCTGCGCATCTATAGTATTCGAGAAAAGCCACTGCGCATCCATACTACTCGAGGTAATCTACTGCGCATCAATGGTGCCACTGTGCATCCATAATACTGGGGGAAATCTACTGCTCATCCATACTACTAGAATCAAGAAAATAATAGAAGATCTATAAAATCCGTACAGGTTGTATGGTATCCTAATTTGTAATCGTAGAAGCTAGACACACACGCGATGACGCGTCTCTGACGCTATTTCCTCATGTATCCTTGAAACATTGGTGTCAATTTAGCAACATGCTAAAATAATCTTGAAAGGCAGGCACGCTGATGTTCGTTTGTTCATAGGACTCGAATTACAATGCAACTTGTAGGGTGTTTATAAATCTTAAAATTGCACACCTAGATTTTCTATCCAAGTCTCTCACAACGAAAAAAAATTTGATACTATATTTGCACTTCACAATTATTGTTTATGGAACTTTAATAACATAATATTTGAAATCGTCTACCCCAAAAACCTATAAAACGATATGCCATATTGGTAGTGAATGTGGGGATGGTGGTAGAGGGGGTGGATGAAGTAAACAAAAATTTGAGGCCTTAGGTTCTTGTATACACGCTAAATTACATTTTTATTTTTTTCACCCCCTTTAATAATGGGTGACCTTAACTTCGTTTATATATAGTAAATACCAATTTTACAGATTTACCTACTTACCCCCATTTACTCCAATTTATCCCTCAACCCTTCAACGAAGTAAGATCAAAATATAATCTAGTTCCAGATACATACGTGTACCAAATTTCAAGTCATTACGGGCTTCCGAGAGATCTTCAAATTTTGATTTAACTTTTTTTTCGTCAAGTCAATAATAACAAAATTATTGTGGAAACACGTGTTTTTGCGAATTTTAAACGCGAATTCCTCCGCCACCCTGTGTGATTAAGCTGAACTAACTTGATAACATGATAAATGAGAATCCGTGTAACCGAATTGTCATAAAAAAAAAAAAATTTAAGAGTTGGTTTCATTTCAAAACCAGATCCGCTCCGCTATATGATATTCTCTAAACAGCTGCATTTCTAAACATAAAGCGACCCTTGAAAATGTTGGCCAGTATATGCTGGCCGAATCGCAAACGGTAAGGAAGTAGGCGTGGCTAGAGAGTTATTCATATATTTTGTTTTATCCCTTTTATTACTAAATGCGTTGCATAAAAAATACAGAAAACATATTTTATGATGTAAAAAAATATTGTGCTTTTCGTTACGAAGTTAGATATTTGATATATTTGCTTGCGGGGTCTAAATTAAATCAACACGTAACCCGTTCCGCAGATCTGAATTGTCATGGTATCGCCATCTATGAAACTCTTGAGTAAATCTAACATATTTCGTTTTCCGTAGTTTTTAGGTAAATGACCAATGTGAAAACAGCAGCCAAAGATAGCAGCTAATTTACACGATCATACCCGAGCGATACCATCGATGTATAAAATACGAACCAAAACAAAATTTAAATTAATACAGACCGTCAAGAAATATATGGGTATTTCCTCATTAATAAGGGGGGGATATGTTACCCCTCCAACTGTATCAGACTTGGCAAAAGTTGGAAATTTGAGACATAAGTTGGCAATTCAAGGAATAATTTAGCTACTCAGAAAAATTCTGTTTATTAATACTAATATACTGCTGTGAAAATAATTTCTCGCAACGCATGCACAAGGGTATAAAACGAACCCCTAATGTAAATAAAATTAATAACTTACAAACCGCATGTAGATGGGACTTGCCAACTACTCAGAAAAATACTCTTTATTAATAGTAATATTCTTATATGAAAATAATTTCTCGCAACGCATGCACAAGGGTATAAAACGAACCCTTGTTATAAATAAAATTAATAACTTCTGAACCGCATGTAGATGGGCATTTCCAACTACTCAGAAAAATACTATTTATTAATACTAATATGCTGCTGTGAAAATAATTTCTCGCAACGCATACACAGGGGTATAAAACGAACCCCCTAATGCAAATAAAATTAATAACTTCTAAACCGCATGTAGATGGGACTCGCCAACTACTCAGAAAAATACTGTTTATTAATACCAATATATTGCTGTGAAAATAATTTCTCGCAACGCATGCACAAGGGTATAAAACTAACCCCTAATGTAAATAAAATTAATAACTTCTAAACCGCATGTAGATGGGACTTGCCAACTACTCAGAAAAATACTCTTTATTAATAGTAATATTTTTATGTGAAAATAATTTCTCGCAACGCATGCACAAGGGTATAAAACGAACACTTCTTATAAATAAAATTAATAACTTCTGAACCGCATGCAGATGGGCATTTCCAACTACTCAGAAAAATACTATTTATTAATACTAATATTCTGCTGTGAAAATAATTTCTCGCAACGCACGTACAAGGGTATAAAACGAACCACTAATGTAAATAAAATTAATAACTTCTAAACCGCATGTAGATGGGACTCGCTAACTATTCAGAAAAATACTGTCTATTAATACTTATATGCTGCTGTGAAAATAATTTCTCGCAACGCATACACAGGGGTATAAAACGAACCCCTAATGCAAATAAAATTAATAACTTCTAAACCGCATGTAGATGGGACTCGCCAACTACTCAGAAAAATACTGTTTATTAATACTAATATATTGCTGTGAAAATAATTTCTCGCAACGCATGCACAAGGGTATAAAACTAACCCCTAATGTAAATAAAATTAATAACTTCTAAACCGCATGTAGATGGGACTTGCCAACTACTCAGAAAAATACTGCTTATTAATACTAATATACTGCTGTGAAAATAATTTCTCGCAACGCATGCACAAGGGTATAAAACGAACCCTTATTATGAATAAAATTAATAACTTCTGAACCGCATGTAGATGGGCATTTCCAACTACTCAGAAAAATACTATTTATTAATACTAATATGCTGCTGTGAAAATAATTTCTCGCAACGCATGCACAAGGGTATAAAACGAACCCCTAATGTAAATAAAATTAATAACTTCTAAACCGCATATAGATGGGACTTGCCAACTACTCAGAAAAATACTGCTTATTAGTACTAATATACTGCTGTGAAAATAATTTCTCGCAACGCATGCACAAGGGTATAAAACGAACCCCTAATGTAAATAAAATTAATAACTTCTAAACCGCATGTAGATGGGACTTGCCAGCTACTCAGAAGAATACTGCTTATTAATACTAATATACTGCTGTGAAAATAATTTCTCGCAACGCATGCACAAGGGTATAAAACGAACCCATATTATGAATAAAATTAATAACTTCTGAACCACATGTAGATTGGCATTTCCAACTACTCAGAAAAATACTATTTATTAATACTAATATGCTGCTGTGAAAATAATTTCTCGCAACGCATGCACAAGGGTATAAAACGAACCCATATTATGAATAAAATTAATAACTTCTGAACCACATGTAGATTGGCATTTCCAACTACTCAGAAAAATACTATTTATTAATTAATACTAATATGCTGCTGTGAAAATAATTTCTCGCAACGCATGTACAAGGGTATAAAACAAACCCCTAATGTAAATAAAATCAATAACGTCTAAACCGCATGTAGATGGGACTTGCCAACTACTCAGAAAAATACTGCTTATTAGTACTAATATACTGCTGTGAAGATAATTTCTCGCAACGCATGCACAAGGGTATAAAACGAAACCCTAATGTAAATAAAATTAATACCTTCTAAACCGCATGTAGATGGGACTTGCCAACTACTAAGAAAAATACTGCTTATTAATACTAACATACTGCTGTGAAAATAATTTCTCGCAACGCATGTACAAGGGTATAAAACAACCCCTAATGTAAATAAAATCAATAACTTATAAACCCCATGTAGACGGGACTTGCCAACTACTCAGAAAAATACTGCTTATTAGTACTAATATACTGCTGTGAAAATAATTTCTCGCAACATATGCACAAGGGTATAAAACGAACCCCTAATGTAAATAAAATTAATAACTTCTAAACCGCATGTAGATGGGATTTGACAGCTACTCAGAAGAATACTGCTTATTAATACTAATATACTGCTGTGAAAATAATTTCTCGCAACGCATGCACAAGGGTATAAAACGAACCCATATTATGAATAAAATTAATAACTTCTGAACCACATGTAGATTGGCATTTCCAACTACTCAGAAAAATACTATTTATTAATACTAATATGCTGCTGTGAAAATAATTTCTCACAACGCATGTACAAGGGTATAAAACAAACCCCTAATGTAAATAAAATCAATAACGTCTAAACCGCATGTAGATGGGACTTGCCAACTACTAAGAAAAATACTGCTTATTAATACTAATATACTGCTGTGAAAATAATTTCTCGCAACTCATGCACAAGGGTATAAAACGAACCCTCATTATAAATAAAATTAATAACTTCTAAACTGCATGTAGATGGGACTCGCTAACTATTCAGAAAAATACTGTCTATTAATACTAATATGCTGCTGTGAAAATAATTTCTCGCAACGCATACACAGGGTATGAAACGAACCCCCTAATGCAAATAAAATTAATAACTTCTAAACCGCATGTAGATGGGTCTTGCCAACTACTCAGAAAAACACTCTTTATTAATAGTAATATTCTTATGTGAAAATAATTTCTCGCAACGCATGCACGAGGGTATAAAACGAACCCGTATTATAAATAAAATTAATTAACTTCTGAACCGCATGTAGATGGGCATTTCCTACTCAGAAAAATACTATTTATTAATACTAACATGCTGCTGTGAAAATAATTCCTCGCAACGCACGTACAAGGGTATAAAACGCACCCCTAATGTAAATAAAATTAATAACTTCTAAACCGCATGTAGATGGGACTCGCCAACTACTACAGTATTTTTATGAATAGTTGGCGAGTCCCATCTACATGCGGTTTAGAAGTTATTAATTTTATTTACATTAGGGGTTCGTTTTATAATCTTGTGCATGCGTTGAGAGAAATTATTTTCACAGCAGTATATTAGTATTAATAAGCAGTATTTTTCTGAGTGGTTGGCAAGTCCCATCTACATGGGGTTTAGAAGTTATTAATTTTATTTGCATTAGGGTTTCGTTTTATACCCTTGTACGTGCGTTGCGAGAAATTATTTTCACAGCAGCATATTAGTATTAATAAATAGTATTTTTCTGAGTAGTTGGAAATGCCCATCTACATGCGGTTTAGAAGTTATTAATTTTATTTATAATAAGGGCATTTTATACCCTTGTGCATGCGTTGCGAGAAATTATTTTCACATAAGAATATTACTATTAATAAAGAGTATTTTTCTGAGTAGTTGGCAAGTCCCATCTACATGCGGTTTAGAAGTTATTAATTATATTTACATTAGGGGTTAGTTTTATACCCTTGTGCATGCGTTGCGAGAAATTATTTTCACAGCAGTATATTAGTATTAATAAACAGTATTTTTCTGAGTAGTTGGTGAGTCCCATCTACATGCGGTTTAGAAGTTATTAATTTTATTTGCATTAGGGGTTCGTCTTATACCCCTGTGTATGCGTTGCGAGAAATTATTTTCACAGCAGCATATTAGTATTAATAGACAGTATTTTTCTGAATATTTAGCGAGTCCCATCTGCATGCGGTTTAGAAATTATTAATTTTATTTACATTTGGGGTTGGTTTTATACCCTTGTGCATGCGTTGCGAGAAATTATTTTCACAGCAGTATATTAGTATTAATAAGCAGTATTTTTCTGAGTAGTTGGCAAGTCCCATCTACATGCGGTTTAGAAGTTATTAATTTTATTTACGTTAGGGGTTCGTTTTATACCCTTGTACGTGCGTTGCGAGAAATTATTTTCACAGCAGAATATTAGTATTAATAAATAATATTTTTCTGAGTAGTTGGAAATGCCCATCTACATGCGGTTCAGAAGTTATTAATTTTATTTATAATAAGGGTTCGTTTTATACCCTTGTGCATGCGTTGCGAGAAATTATTTTCACATAAGAATATTACTATTAATGAAGAGTATTTTTCTGAGTAGTTGGCAAGTCCCATCTACATGCGGTTTAGAAGTTATTAATTTTATTTACATTAGGGGGTTAGTTTTATACCCCTGTGTATGCGTTGCGAGAAATTATTTTCACAGCAGTATATTAGTATTAATAAACAGTATTTTTCTGAATAGTTGGCGAGTCCCATCTACATGCGGTTTAGAAGTTATTAATTTTATTTACATTAGGGGTTAGTTTTATACCCTTGTGCATGCGTTGCGAGAAATTATTTTCACAGCAGTATATTAGTATTAATAAACAATATTCTTCTGAGTAGTTGGCGAGTCCCATCTACATGCGGTTTAGAAGTTATTAATTTTATTTGCATTAGTTTTATACCCCTGTGTATGCGTTGCGAGAAATTATTTTCACAGCAGTATATTAGTATTAATAAGCAGTGTTTTTCTGAATAGTTGGCGAGTCCCATCTACATGCGGTTTAGAAGTTATTAATTTTATTTACATTAGGGGTTAGTTTTATACCCTTGTGCATGCGTTGCGAGAAATTATTTTCACAGCAGTATATTAGTATTAATAAACAGTATTTTTCTGAGTAGTTGGCGAGTCCCATCTACATGCGGTTTAGAAGTTATTAATTTTATTTTCATTAGGGGTTCGTTTTATACCCCTGTGTATGCGTTGCGAGAAATTATTTTCGCAGCAGCATATTAGTATTAATAGACAGTATTTTTCTGAATATTTAGCGAGTCCCATCTACATGCGGTTTAGAAATTATTAATATTATTTACATTTGGGGTTGGTTTTATACCCTTGTGCATGCGTTGCGAGAAATTATTTTCACAGCAGTATATTAGTATTAATAAGCAGTATTTTTCTGAGTAGTTGGCAAGTCCCATGTACATGCGGTTTAGAAGTTATTAATTTTATTTACGTTAGAGGTTCGTTTTATACCCTTGTACGTGCGTTGCGAGAAATTATTTTCACAGCAGAATATTAGTATTAATAAATAGTATTTTTCTGAGTAGTTGGAAATGCCCATCTACATGCGGTTCAGAAGTTATTAATTTTATTTATAATAAGGGTTCGTTTTATACCCTTGTGCATGCGTTGCGAGAAATTATTTTCACATAAGAATATTACTATTAATGAAGAGTGTTTTTCTGAGTAGTTGGCAAGTCCCATCTACATGCGGTTTAGAAGTTATTAATTTTATTTACATTAGGGGTTCGTTTTATACCCTTGTGCATACGTTGCGAGAAATTATTTTCGCGGCAGTATATTAGTATTAATAAACAGTATTTTTCTGAATAGTTGGCGAGTCCCATCTACATGCGGTTTAGAAGTTATTAATTTTATTTACATTAGGGGTTAGTTTTATACCCTTGTGCATGCGTTGCGAGAAATTATATTCACAGCAGTATATTAGTATTAATAAACAATATTCTTCTGACTAGTTGGCGAGTCCCATCTACATGCGGTTTAGAAGTTATTAATTTTATTTGCATTAGGGGGTTCGTTTTATACCCTTGTGTATGCGTTGCGAGAAATTATTTTCACAGCAGCATATTAGTATTAATAGACAGTATTTTTCTGAATAGTTAGCGAGTCCCATCTACATGCGGTTTAGAAGTTATTAATTTTATTTATAATAAGGGTTCGTTTTATACCCTTGTGCATGCGTTGCGAGAAATTATTTTCACAGCAGTATATTAGTATTAATAAGCAGTATTTTTCTGAGTAGTTGGCAAGTCCCATCTACATGCGGTTTAGAAGTTATTAATTTTATTTACATTGGGGGTTCGTTGTATACCCTTGTACGTGCGTTGCGAGAAATTATTTTCACAGCAGCATATTAGTATTAATAAATAGTATTTTTCTGAGTAGTTGGAAATGCCCATCAACATGCGGTTCAGAAGTTATTAATTTTATTTATAATATGGGTTCGTTTTATACCCTTGTGCATGCGTTGCGAGAAATTATTTTCACATAAGAATATTACTATTAATAAAGAGTATTTTTCTGAGTAGTTGGCAAGTCCCATCTACATGCGGTTTAGAAGTTATTAATTTTATTTACATTAGGGGTTCGTTTTATACCCTTGTGCATGCGTTGCGATAAATTATTTTCACAGCAGTATATTAGTATTGATAAACAGTATTTTTCTGAGTAGCTAAATTATTCCTTTTCTTGCCAACTTATGTCTCAAATTTCCAACCTTTGCCAAGTCTGATACAGTTGGAGGGTAACATATCACCCCCCCCCCCCCCCCCCCTATTAATGAGGGAATGGGAATATCCATATATTTCTTGACGGTCTGTATTAATTTAAATTTTGTTTAGATTCGTATTTTATACATCGATGGTATCACTCGGGCAAGATCGTGTAAATTAGCTGCTATCTTTGGCTGCTGTTTTCACATTGGTAGGTAAATGCATGATTTATTTAAAACAACAAAAATCATATTTTGTGCATCACTTACTTCTAAATGTTTATTCCTTTTTAAATTATTTTTTTGTGGGACAGGGAGCTTTGAAAAAAATCACAAAGTTTCCCATGTAAAAGCATAGGCATTGCACACTCTTAACACATTTTTAATTTTGTTTTCAAATTGTTTTGGTGATTTCAAATTTTTTGTTTCGTGTGGTAATATATTATAATAGTAATATGATGATTTTTTGTTTGCTTCACTGCTGTATTTTTTATGTTCACACCCTGTATATAGATTGGCAGCCATATTGAATTTTGGCAAATTGTGGAATTTTTCTGAGGGTTAGAATGGTACTCCTTACCTGCATGCCAAATTTCAAGTTCCTAGCTCGGCAAACAATTCACCGGACAAATAGATAGATAGAAACTTTATTCATCTTTAAATGTTTATACAAAATATATATAGAACTTATCAGACTAGTCAATTACAAGAACACAGCACATACTCCATTATATCTAAATATTTAAAACACTAAAGCATAAGTACATACAAATAAAATATATAATTAAGAGGAGGTAAAAACAAACAATGTGACACTTGTGTCCCCGTATCATAATGTTCAAATTTTGAGAATGTAAAGTAGACTTAAATTTTAAGACTAAAAAACACAAAAATGGTAGGTCGATTGTTATTTGTTTCGAAGTTACAAGGCTATTAAATCTCAAAACAGTATTTTGAAAAAATGACATGGGACACCTTGTATATAGAATACTTCCCACTTTGTTTATGAAAAGTTATATGATTAGGCCACAATTGTTTTTGGAAAACAGTGTAACCTCGTTTCTTCATTAGTTATGTTTTTTTTTCTTAATAAAAGAACGCAAAACAGAAATAAAGTATGTAGTGAAGTATCTTCAGAAAAACAATATAAATGATTTTTTCTTACATTCAATTACGAATAAAATTATATATTTAATATAATAATAATAACAGTTCTCTATTGATTATATACATATAAATACATTTATAATCAAATGGCCATTGAAATTAACATTAAATGAAAACTTAAATGTAAAACTTTGATAACATAAGTTCACTTTAAATTAAATTTAAACAGTTTTTGCTTGTTCTGTAAATTTGCCTCCAATGTAAATATTTGGCTTTTCAGTAGCCACACAGTGAATCTACGGGAAGCTACGTGATTATTTCTGAAAAAAACAAAACTTTTTGGTCTCTGGTTTCAAACTGTTCCATTAAAACTTTTCTTATCAGGTCAAAGCAAACATTTTTGATCCCTTGTCTGTCCCTAGATCCATATCACACGCATAACTCATGAACCATGAAAGGACTGTAATGATCTGTTAGTTGGGTCTGGCCAATAGATGGTCCCCAAAATAATATAATAATAATATTTATTCACCACCAAAGATCAGAATAATAAAATGTGACATGAAGTCAGGCGGACGAGGGGTGATACTACACTAAAGTCAGAAAAATACTATAATAAACGCATCTAGAAATAATTCTTGTTATAATAGTAGTTCACTTAGCTGTGTCAACCCAATGTAAACTTGCCACTACTATTCGACCGTTCTGCAACTTGATAACCAATCTAAAGCTTCTCCCGTACGATGATAACTTGGTATGGCTGACATATTCAATCCGAAATATTCTCTTTCTTGTATTAGATTCTCTTCCTTCCAGAGTTTTCATCATCTGTTCATACAAAGGCGCACAATTTAACTGTAGCTCTAGGTATGTATCTTCGACTAGGTTGAAATACTCCACAACCGTAAGGACTCTCACCTCTCCGGTATGCATGGACACCACTTTCTGATGCTTGTAATAGTGGTATAGCGCCGAATAGACATCCCTGAAGTGTGAATGACGATTTTCAACTATAATTTCACTCAGTAGGTTTTTGAGAAAATTTATGAAAGCTTCTAAAGTAGGTGGGTCTCCATTTATACACTTGACACCGGCCATATCCTTAAAGAACCTCTTGAAATCATTTATTAAGGCACACCATACTGTATCTGGTATACAAGGGCACTTCAGTAAGTTGATTATTATGATTTCTCGTAATATCTCAACAGTTATATCGCAATCTGAGGACGAGGCCATTAATTCAAAAAGTTGCTCCTGGATGTACACCATTAGAAATTCAGCAAGGCTAGAGAATATCATAACATCGTCATCCATTTCGAGGCTTTTACAAATAGCAAAAACAATCACTAATATGCGCATATCGAAACCGTTGTTAATAATTGTTTTAAGCAACAACTTCAGGCGGTTCAATCCGTGGGGGCCCATATTTGGAAAATACTTTTTTAAAACTTCTAAAATGTCCTCCAGTGATATTTCTGTTTCCTCTTCAGTTTCTGTGGTATGTTTGGGAGGATTGTTAGGAGGGCCCCCACCAGTAGGACTACCGGCAGAGGGGTTCTTACTAGAGGTTGAGGAATTTCCACTGGTAGATCTCTTAGTAGGGTTAGAAGGCCCTTCGCCAATAGGACTACCGGTAGAGGTTGAGGAATCTCCACCACTAGGTCTAGTAGGTGGGCTACCATTGACAGTTCTAAACGCAAGAGCAGAATCAGTCACATCAAGTGTTGCCTGACACATAACTGGAGCCGACGCTACTGCTATGTTATCCGCAATTACTGCAGCTTCCATGACTACGATTTTCTTTGCTGCCAATTTTACTGCAGACTTGCCAGATTCTTCCACTAACACTGGCGCCGCTACGGATATTTTCATTACAGAATCAAACATTTTTCCTGATACTTTTCCCCCAATTGCATCGCAAGCTGGAGTCAGCACTGTTTCAATCGTAGACATGATAGGAACTTTACCTCTATCGATATCATCAGCAATGTTACCGATGCTACGGATCACTCCTTGGGGATCCTGAGTTCCGATTGACATAACTGCATCAACTGCTATGCCCGCGCCGACCGCTCCTAGGGGACCACCTGCGATACCCCCAGCAAAAACTGCTGTCGCTCGATTGCATTGATGGAAGGCTTTATTGGCGCCTATTGAATCTCCTGCTAACATGTGGATGCTGGCTTTTACATGACCTACCACCGGTATCTGATTGAGAATGCTAGACACAAAATTCATCGTGAAAGAGTAATATATCTTCTACAGCAATCGAAGACAAAACATCAACAGATTTTGATCAAAGGCCTTTTGGAATTTGTGTTTTCTCTTATAAGGACTATTGGTATTTAATAAAAAATAGAATAAACGAATATTTTAGAGAAGCAGCCGAGACTTAGAAGAACCACCAAGTATGTGACTGAGGAACACCAACATGCCTAAACTCCTCACTCCTATCTCCCTCGTCAGGATCTATTATACCCTTCCACTTATATATGATGTCATCCAATGCAGCGATGCTCGCATCTAAACCAACTTCTTTAAATTTGTGCTCTAACGTTGCATCACCACCTATAGGAAAGCTAGCATAATCTTCAATCAAGAACTGCAAGGCAGATCGTTGCCTCAGCCACCAAGGCTCCAGACATGTTTTAAACTTGCAAACAGTGTAAGTGACGCTCAACTTGACAGCAGCTAATCCTTTAGAGAGAGGTGCGCCAATCTGCTCCTTCTCTGCTTGCGTGAAGGCATTGCCAGATGTGCCGATCTCGAATACAAGGTTTAGGATGTAATCTCCCCTTCCTGCACGCTCCGAGTTGCTCTGCTTGACACCGTGATCGATGCTCTGAAGTGCGTTAATCAGCTTTGAGGTGTGCTTTGACATTTGAAAGGGCAATCCGGTGTTCTGAAAAAATAAATAATGGATAGTTTATGAAAACGTACCATCAAATGAGGATATACATATATATGGGGCAATTTTTTATTCTTTTGCGAATATTTCTTCGCTCTGTTAACGTTTTCAAATCTCAATACATGCAAAAGATGAGGGATTCCATTTTGCTAACACTTTATTTTATTTAATAATGATAATAAGTTTTATTTAATAAAACCAAAACCTCACACGCATAGAACATGTCAAAAAAAGAAAAGATAGGAAGTATATAAAACACATTAAAAACCTTAAATATAATAAACATTAAGATAAAGTAAAATAGATAGATTATTAATCTTTGCGACTACAATGATTGTAGATAAGATAAATAAAAAATTACAAGTTAGAACTTACAACTGTAGTTTATGAACAGGGCTCGGGAACTTTATCTCGGAGCCAGAGATGGCTGTCAAATAGACATAATATTATATTGCAAACACCTACTGAAACATTCAGAAAAACGACGAAATAGTGAAATGTTCATCATTGCCAGCTACAATGCATTTTTGGTAATAAATTTAAGCTAAAAACAGTAATGGTTCTTACAAAAACATATCTAGCAAATAAAAAAAACAATTTTGAATCAAACATATTCTTTCCTGTTCTGTTTAATATGTGTAGCATGTTTATGATGTTTATTTTCATAATAATTAAATATGAAAACTCAATAAGCTGATGGCAACATAAAACACTTTTTTCTCAATAAAAATCATTTTTATATCATATATAACAAAGTTAAGGATTAAAGTGCACAAATGTACACGTGATAAAGTGAATTTTATTTCATTTTAAAATGTTAATACGTAAGCTACTTTTATCGGAAATCTACTACATTTGTGAAATTTACTGACAATTATCTAAAGACGTAATTGATTCTTTTGCAACTGCAGTGTTGAAGGCATTAGATTTTGACCGAGTGTCAAATTTAGATTCCAGTGTACGGCAGTACTTTTATATGTTTTTTGCTAATTATCTCCATTAATTAGGCGACGCCGCCGAAATTGTGAAACATTGCTTTAACAAAATCCCTTTTACTATACCTACACTGTGGCAATTCTGGGCATTTACGTCAACATTTAATAAAGGGAAAGGGTAGACCATCTAAGATAGCAGTTTCACAATCTGCAGTACAAATCTAGCCATATGTATGTATCTACAAACCTAGCGTGACATTATGGATACAAAACTGTCTCGTGCTTCTAAGGCTGCAGTATACTTGTGGATTCGCGATTTTCCAGTTTACCTTCAGAACATTTGGAACAAATATTAATAATATACTTTTATATTCATTACAGGTCGTGAAAAATTATATATGTTGTGTTAGTTCAATGTTACATCCCCCAATACCTCCTCTCCGATAGGGATTGCAATACCGGTTAACCGGTTATCAGGACAAAAAACACATGATGATAATTACCGGTTACTTTAATTTTTTACCGGTTATTTCGGTAAATTCTAAACTTAACGATATGTCACGTATTCAACGTTTCTATTTATGTCAGTGACTAGTAATCCCTAAATACAGAGTGACTGTCCCAACACTGAGCACTTTTAACAATAAATAAATAATATTATAAAAACCACTGCCCAAGGAATCACTACTTCCACATCCAGATTTTCTATCCAAGTCACTCACAACGAAAAAATTTTGTATGTGGAAATAATTGCTTATGGAACTTTAATAATATAATATTTGAAATCCTCTACCCCAAAAACATATAAAACGGTACCCCACATCGGTAGTGGGGTGGGGGTGGTGATAGGCGGGGGGTAGTGGAGTTGGATGAAGTAAAAAAATATTTTGAGGTTTCTGGTTCTTGTACACACACTAAATCACATTTTTTTCCATCCCCTTTAATATAATGGGGCGGGAGTGGCTAATGTCAAAAATTTTTTTGCGACCTTAGCTTCTCTTGTATATACTAAATACCAATTTTCTGGACTCTTACCTGCTTGATTTAGCTATTTACCCCAAATTGACCCCAATTTTCCCCCCAACCCTTCGACGGAACAAGATGAAAATATTATCTAGTTCCAGATCTCGTAAAAGTACATAACTGTACCAAATTTCAAGTCAATATCTTAAACGGTTCCAGAGTAAACGTGCGCACAAAAAAAGTTACAGACAGACCGACAGACAGACAGAAATTTTTTTTTCTCTCAAACTTAATATCTATCGTTTCATAACATTCTAAGCCTATTTGAACAATAAAAAATTTTAAAAATTTTTTTGTCGTTACTATACTTCCACTGGATGTGGAAGCAACAGTAAAATCCAAACACCTAAGAACTACAAGAGAGACATTGACAATATCTTGCGACAGGAAATTGAATATTTCACTGCCGCAAATATCCGTGGCATACATTTAGAAGTTTGTTATTACCAATTCTTATTAACTTATTGACCCGCCAATATCGATTGAGGAAGGGCATCTTCAGCTGGTGGTATTCTATGCACAAATATCAAACGACTAACAAATATAACTTTGAAAAACTAACCCCTCTAACGGGCTATTTTTAAAAATATTGTATTTTTAGATTAGGTATTCAGTAAATGCCCAATTTGAGTTTATGTTTATAATTTTTGTTATTTAAATTGATATTTTTGTAAATTACTGAGTAATTATTTATTTAAATTTATTTCATTTATATTTTTTCCTTTTGATAAAAAACCCTTTGTTTGTTCATTATATTAAATATACGTATATAAAAATGTTTTTTGTTAAATTTAGATAATTTTGTACATGGAAAAAGACAATTGCCATTTTCGCTACCCTAATCATTCATTCTAAAAATTACTGGTAAATACCTGTTAACCGGTTATTTACATTTTTATTTACCGATTTACCGGTTATTAAAATTTCCGGTAAATTGCAATCCCTACTCTCCGAGTGAGGTGTTTATAATAAACTTTGGATATTACAGAATTCCCTAAAAAAAGTACAAGGTAAGATATATTGTGTCATACTTGCATAAAAATCTTTCTGCGCTGACCAAGGGCCCTGATTTTGACGTCAAAGATAAAATTCCTGAGCTCTGTTCATGAAACACTCTAATGGATATATAAAAAAGGCATTAAAGTACAGTACAAAAAAAGATACAGAAAACATGTTAAAAGCATTTTAAAAAGCTTCTCGACTAAGGGCGATTTTTCAGGAATTCACAAAACCACTGGGAAGAATAATAAAAAAAAATTATTTCCTTAATTTGTATATCTGCCACATACAGAGGAAGAGAAATGGAAGCAAAAAGAGATTTCTTTAATGTGTCCCATTTTTTAGTGGTTATAAGGGCCACTGATTGTACTCGTGATGATAACATGTATATTAGAGGTGACAACGCATGGGTTTACCAAAAACGCAAAGGGTATTTTTTGCTGAATTGTCAAGTTGTTTGCATTGCAAAACTTAATAATTTATTTGGTTTGTCGCTGGCCAGAGTTTGCCAATGATAGCCATATTTTTTGAAAATTGGAGTGTCAATTGAAGCTACAAAATGGAGAGATGGGAAACGGAGTTTCATTAGCTGACCGATGTTATGTTCATTATGTATTAGATATACATATATGAACATCACATTACAAAAATGCAGAATACATAAGAAATTTTGATAATATAAGACGATGATTTTGAAAAATCCAGGACCGAACTCGGAAAAAATCTGCTCTCCTCGTTTTCGACAAAAAAATACATTTTTCTGTCGCATTTTTGAAAAACTATTAGTGGATTCGGAAAGTACAGAAAGAATGCTATTGGAATAACGATTCAGTTTTGACGACACATCTAAACCGTTTCGGCAAAAAAATCACAAAACAATATAGCACATTACAACTAACCCTTTGACCGGGCATTATCTATGAAATGGTTTCAAAGAGTCTATACAAATTCTTCTAAAATCTAGTTGTGTACATCTAACTTTAATTTTTGTGACATTGTCAGTTAGTTGTCATAATTCATTGGAAGTGTGCCAAACTAATATGCCCCATATAAGTGACTTAGTTAAAGCTGGAGTTATTGCTAAAGCAGAAGATGGATGGGCAATGAGATAAATTGCACTGCATTATAACATTAACAAAAATTCTGTGTTTAACATTTTAAACAAGTGGAGAATAAACGGTACGATTAGTGGACAAGGGCAACGAAGGATATCAACTCCTCAACAAGATTTGCAATTGGTAAAGAATTTAGTAATAATTTAAGATGTATGGTGACTACTCGTAAGAAGTATCCAAAAACGAAATGTGAGACCACGGAATGCCCAAGAATTACTGGAAGTAGTAAATAATGCATGAGAAAATATTATTACTATTGATTATTGTATAAGGTTATTTAATTCTATGCCAAACAGACTTATAGAAGTTATAAATAGAAATGGTGCAATAACGAAATATTAATAGTTAGTTTCTTGTTAAGTTAGATATCCTTTGTTGCCCTGGTCCAGGATTTCTACTAATCGTACCGTTTATTCTCCACTTTTTAAAATGTTAAACATAATTTTTGTTAATGTTATAATGCAGTGCAATTTGTTGCATTGACCATCTATCTTCCGCTTTAGCAATAACTACAACATTACAATAAAAAATAAAATAAAAATGTTAACTGTTTTATTTCGGTTACTCATTACATGTTCAAATAAAGACAGATTTACATTAGAAAAAAATAGTTGTCCTATTTAATTTTGCTCACGACAGTACTGTCGTGAGCAAAAAAAAATAGCACAACTATTTTTTTCTACTGTAAATCTGTCTCTATTTGCATACTTACAATGAATTTTGACAAATAACTGACAATGTCACAGAAATTAACTGTAGATGTACACAACTAGATTTTAGCAAAAATACGTTACAAGACTTCTCCCATTTTTTTTTGCGCACGACAGTACATAGCAAAAAACTTTCCTACCCAGCAAGAAAAATACAAAGTCGTCCTTGTGAAATTTTTTATTTGTTCCAAACTATGGTATCTAATCCATCTAAAATGATAAAATCTGAATGGATTATGGGTATAATTTAGAAAGAGCATGTACACATAAATGTGATAACACTTTGTAACGTCACCCTTTCCCCCAGTTGGTGGCTGAAGACCAAAGGTGAACGAAACGTAGCAACCAGCCAAGCTCAGTGGTTGGGTCGAGGTTCAAGTCGTTTAAAAAACTAGTTTTGGGCACCAGCATTTTCAACAGTACTTCATTAATATTTCTAAGCAAAAATAAATAAATTGTGATATTCTGTAAATTTTTACAGGTGGACACAATCAAACTCAGGTGTTTAAAAAACAATATAATTAGTAAATTAGGGTAAAAATATAATATTTTTACAATGTTTAAATGAAGTTATGTTAAAAGGAGAAAAACAAATTATAAAAAATTACTAAAAATGTTTAAAAGTTAATACCGAGTGAAAATATCAACTGGTTTACATTAATTTCCTCTGACCAAAATACTGCAGATGATAGGTTCGCTTACGTAACTTTGATTGACATTTACAATAACAGGTTCCTATCTTGTGCTTTCTCCGGATGGTGAGTGGACTAGGTATTCACATAAAAAATAGGCAATTATGAGGGACCAATTGATAATAAAAAAAAAA
This sequence comes from Rutpela maculata, assembly GCA_936432065.2. Taxonomy (NCBI): domain Eukaryota; kingdom Metazoa; phylum Arthropoda; class Insecta; order Coleoptera; family Cerambycidae; genus Rutpela; species Rutpela maculata. The sequence goes on from OW386285.2 coordinate 359,916,003, forward strand.
TGAAGGGCAAGAATGGTTAAGTTTTGTTCAAGTAAATGACTAGGCAAAAATGCCAATATTTGTAGATTGTAGATTGTTTAAGAGATCACTTGGCCCTGGGTTGGCCTTTCTTCACCTCAACCTAAAAGATCTTTCATGAATTACCTTACAATTAGTTTTTGCCCAGGATTCCAAGACTTTTTACGAAGCTTGTGATTTTCCTGGGAGCTAATTTCCCTATGTCTTCAGGCGTTAATTCTAGGTGCTTTAGCTTAGCGCGGATTAGTACTTTGCATTCACAAAGTATATGTTCGCGGACTTTTCGAGTTCGAGAAGCCTTGTGGTATTCTTTGTCGAATAGGTTATAAACCTTTTTGCCATAGGCGCAACTAGGGGGGGGCAGGGTGGGCCGGGCCCACCACAAACTAGCCACGGCCCACCCCAGAGGAAAGAACAAAAATTAGCAAAAAAAAAAAATTAAATTCATCGACTGATGTATCACTAAATTATTCGGAATCCATAATCCATCCCCGACTTCTATACCATTTTGACAAAAGTGAGGTCAAACATTTTCGCCCGTCGTGCGTCGATTACAACGCTAATATTGGTGAGTGCCAGCTCAGCTGTTTTGTTTTTAAATTTTGCGCGTCTGCGTGCGAGTCTCGAGTCTCAGCGCCTGTCTGCTGGCTGACTTGACTGCTGTATCTCTTTCGTTCTATCGTTCATGCCGGAGTGAGTGTATAAGAATTCAGAGGCGGTTTCTTCATAAGTGCTGCAGAGCTGCAGAACTACCAAAAATTCTGACCATAATTATTATAATAATTATGTTTAAATTGTTTTAATTCCAGGGGGGTGGCTCCGAGCATCGAAAGTTCAATGTAACATTAGTTTCAAAATGTTACTATACACCATTAAATGACCTTGAAATGACAAAAAATTTTCGCCTGCGGCGCTATCATTAACCGCCCCATGTACACATATGTATCTACAGAACACCTAAGTATCTTATGCACGAGCCACCACTGAACTTTGCGTTTTAGACACAAGGGGCCCGGCCACCCCCAGAAAAATTCTCTAGTTGCGCCAATGCTTTTTGCTTGTCTTTGGCTTGAAGTACTCCTCCAGTAGGACTTCTTTTGTTCCTTTTCCCATTTTTGGACCTCCTCCGTTATGTGTCCCTTATATAAGCCACAGAATGGCTCGGGTCCGAAAAATATAGCCCCTTTTCTTACGAGGCTGTCAGCTAGTTCATTACCTTCTTTTCCCTCATGCCTGGCACCCACATCAAGTAACCTTGTTGTTTTTTGCCAGTTGCTTCAGGGATTGTCTGCATTCCCAGGCAATTATAGACTGAGAGCTTTTAGTGCTGCCTGGCTATCTGAGAGTATATAGATCTTTGCCCTTCGAGTACCTCTGTTAAGGCATTCCTGGGCGCACAGATCTATAGTATAGATTTCTGTCTGGAAGATGGTTACCAAGGGCTCCTTCGACCATCTTGGATCCATCTGTATACCAGATAAGTGACTCTTTCACTGCTTCGACTCTGCTCGCCTGACGGCTTTCAATCAGCACATCGAACAGGCAAATATTTAAAAATACACGTAAATAACTTTTCAATATTGTTGATTAATAAAAATAGACTGCTAATTACAGGTTAGATTTCCAACCTACAAAAAGAGTCCTATTTAATTAGGCAATCCAAACCACGTGACATTCATCAACATGGCGTGGAGGGCAAACATTCATTTTCATTCGTTAAACGTTTGTGTTTTTCTGGTGACGTGGCTACATTTCCGGAATTTAGTAAAAATAAACCCGTGTTTGCCAACCACACCATATTTAAAAACAATTTTGACAGGTCGTTGGATTCCCTAATAAAGACAAAGTATTTAGAACTTCATAAACATTACACTGAACTAGATTTTAGTTGAAAATATGGGAACCAGGCAGAAATTTTAATAATAGCTGCGTAATACTCTTAAATCTTAAGAAACACATATTTTTTTAGGTTAGCTGTGACGTCAGTGCAGATGCCCTATAATAGCCACACTGCCTACCCTTCGCCCCACTTCAGCTTTAGCTTTACTGATGAAACTTTGTGATAAATTTCTTAGATGATATTACGATATTATGGAAAGTAATATTAAGCTTCCCAAAACTTACGATGCACTTGAAACTAGTTGGTAAGAGGAAGTCGAGGGAATGAAAAATTTTCCTTTTACTGAACAAAATGGGTTATTAGTAGAACCTCCAATTACTGGTGACCCATATGACTGGTTTAGAATGTTATTAATAACAAATTCTTAGAACTGGTAGTAAAGAATTCCAATACATACACAGTTGATGTGCTTTCTACTAGCAGTGGATGCATGTGGTCGAGAATTTCGGAGTGGAGACATTTAATAGTCTCAGAATTGCTAATTTCTTTGGGATTGACTACATATGGGGCCAAGGTCATGCGAAAAAGTAGTAATGCATTTGATGCATGGTAAATTAAATCACGGCCATTCTGTTTATCAAAAACAATAGGTGTAAACGAGACTTTCTCTAACTAACTTTCCAATTTTAGAAATGTGTTGATCAAATGCAATATACTCTTTGTTTTTGTATTTGCGAAAAGTAAAAAAGGGTGAACATAAAGCCAAATATGTGAATGAGGTGATCCGTAAATGGTACGATAAGAGGGACCGTCACATACACTTCAAGTGAACTTAAAAGCGAAATGGTAGTAGTGAAGAACTGAAGGGGAGAAGAACAAGCACATGGGCAGAATAGAATGCCAAGATCAGCTAATGTCTTATTATCCAGTTTTATGTAAAATGTTGTACTGATATAAAAAACTGGCCATTCATATTCTTCAACTTTTGCTACTAAATTCCCATTCTTTGTTCAACAAATATTTGGGCAGAAAAATGACTCTGCAGGATTTTAGAGTGGCAATCTTTTTTTTTTTTTGGCGAGGGGGGGGGGGGAAACCCACACGGGCTGCCTATCCCAACTAGGAATAGGTCTGAGTGTCAGGCTCCAACTGACTAAAACCCCTCCTCTCAGGGCTCGTCTGTATGGAATACTCCGGGGGCACTGCCTCCTGGGCTTATTGTGCTCACCCTGTTTTTTAGTTTTTTTAGTTTACACTGTCCATTTTAATATTCCTGTGTCACTGACAAGGTGATAAAGGTCTGAAAATGGACGAGTCTTGATGGATTCCGGGTCTGTTTGTGTTTGCCCGTAGATGTTATACCTTCTGCGGACCAGTGCCTCACAGTCATGTGTAATATGTTCTACAGTTTCTGGTACCTTACCGCACAGTCTGTAGTTAAGGTCGCCAGCAAACTTTCCAATTAAATGCAGGTACTTCTTGACAGGAAAGTGTCCCGTCAGAAGACCAGTTATGATTCTCAACTGAATCCTGTTCCTTGTGAGCAGTTCTTCAGTTTGCTTTGAACATGGTCCATTGATAAGTGTTTTCCCATGTCGATTTCCTGGAATATTTCTCCAGTAGTGGTTGTGTTTACTCTTGACCCGGTCTTTAATTACCCTTCTGCCTGAGCCTTTTGTGATACCCAGCGCAGGTTCTGGGCCATAGAATATATTCGCTGCTCCTTGTCTAGCAAGTTCGTCAGCTTTCTCGTTGCCCTCTATACTGGTATGTCCCGGCACCCAAAGTAGTCTTACTCTGTTCCGCTGACCCAGAATTTTCAACTCTTCGTGGCAGTCCCAAACCAGTCTGGAAGACACTTTGTTAGAGGCTAGTGCCCCAAGTGCCGCCTGACTGTCTGTTGCGATTGAGATCTGCTGGTTCACGTATCGTCGTTTAACATTCTCGCGTACACACTTGAGTATATCCAGGATTTCTGTGAGTGGCAGTCTTAGAAAAAATGTTATTAGAACCATAACACGAAATTAGTAGAAAAAAAAAAATTTGAACATTTGTCTTTTAAAGTCATGGAGACCAACCAAACAGATAAAACTCGCTCATGAGCAAAAAAAAAAAGATGAGAAATAAACAACGCTGTGTCTAGCCAGGGTGTATAACTAACTCACAATTTGGAAATTCTCTGAGTTTTTCAGGTTTTCCAAGACTTTTTATTCAAAATTCCAGAAGAATTTTCTATTGCTTGTCAAAAAATATTTTATATTAATAAAAAAAAAAAAAAATTTACTAAGACAATGTATAATTGAGAAAACAATTCTTTACCGGATTATACAGTGTACGTCAAAAATCTCCTTCCCCCTTTCAGTCTTTGAATAAGTTATTTTTGAGCAACCAAATTTAGGTGTTAAAAATGGTGCCCCGTCGCCAGTCGCCATCTTGAATGTTCTTTTTAAATGACACAATCGGTTAATTCGAAAGGCCATTTGATCTAGATAAAAAATAAAAAGAATAAAATAAAATTTCAAAATAATACACTCATCCAATTTAAAATGTTGAATGAATATAAAAATGTCGAGAAGTCAAGATTTCAAATAAAAGTAAAAATTATAAATATATTTATTAGTTACTTTTCCTAAATACAGTTTTTTAAAAAAATGTTAATTTAGTTAAAATTAAAAAAAAATAATAATTCAGTCTGCATTTTAAGTTAGATTAATATAATATTTTGAAATTTTAGAGTAATATTCTAGATGAAACAACTATTTTATTAAATACAGTTTTTTTTTAATGTGGATTTAGTTAAAATTCCCCCCCCCCCCCCCCCAAAAAAAATAAATTCGGTCTGCATTTTAAATTAGATTAATATAATATTTTGAAATTTAATATTCTAAATGAAACAACTTTTTTATTAAGGGGTCACTCAACCCATTGTGCCACTTGAAAAATAACCTTTTAAGCTCGCCTTCAAGATGGCACCAATGCAAAATTTTTAACACTAACATAATATTTTTACCCTCAAATAAACCACTCCAATATGGTTGCTCAAAAATAACCTGTTCAAAAGATTTTTGACGTGGACGGTAGGTATCACAAACGAATTTTCCTATAGTAAAAAATATTTAAAAAAATATATTTTATTTATTTATTTATTACAAAACACAAACTCAAGTAGGGTTACTACTTGTTATAAGTAAAACAACATGAGCCACTTTTTAAATAAATAATAATACTTTGCGCGCAATTTCAAACTACGTTCACATGGTGGTTGGGGCGGGAAGTAAGATAGTAGGTGGCTCTCGTATAAATGTATACTTTTGATGTAAGTAGTTTTAATCAATTTTCCCCGAGTTTTTTCATAATTTATAAATTCCCTAATTTTTCCCCGATTCCAGAATTCAAATCTAATTCTCAGATTTTTCCAGGTTTTCCGTTTTCCAGCATGTCCTGAAAATCATGGTCTGTGCTTAGGCACATGTTTTCAAGATTATTATAAGAAATGAGAAATACAATTTTTTTTCTCAATGGGGAACAAAATTCCTCTCTTTTTTAGTATTTAGAATGTTATTTTTGTGTTTATTTTGTTTGTTTCTTGTACTCCTCAAATGAAAAAGCATTTTGTGCTAGAAAAACTAGTAAAAAATAAAAATATTAGGACATGCAAGCTTGCTTTCCGCATAAAAAATCGTTTAAATCGTTTAAATGCGATGGTGCATATGCACATAAAAAATAAACTAAAAACCATCAATTTGTGTTAAAAACGGCCCTAATTTAAACCACTGATCAAAAATTAAATTACTTCTAATAATAATGCATCCACACTAATAATATGCTGAATATTCCCGCAGTGAAAATGTTAAGGATATTTGGCATTTAAAATTTTCCTTTCTGTGCAGTAACAACTTAAAATTTTGCGCATTATATTATTATGTTAGGCTAAAGTATGTCTGTGAAATATAACTTTTTTAAAATGTTCATTTTAACCTCCCCACAATAAAATTGTGGGAGGTTACTACAATTAGTCCAAAATCGAAAATTGAGATAACATCAAATCTTTACGTTTTGAGGTACCCAAAAAAGTGGTTTTTAAAAAATGTCTGTGTGTGTGTGTGTATGAACATGATAGCGGCAAAACTGCTAAACGGATTTAGATGAAACTTTGCATGAGGGTTTCTTTAGTACTCCAGAAGATCTGAAAAGGTTTTGGTTGAGATCGGATTACGTTTAGTGCCGTTTTCGCACAAGTTGCTTATTTTATGATTACTTACAATTTGTAATCGATCCATTGAAAAGCAGTAAAAATTCCGATATATGATATATCACACTTGCACCCTTTCGATTTGGTTTCCGTGAAAAAAATTAAAAAGAATTCGTTATATGTGCACACATGACAGCATCCAAAAAATATTATTGGTATTATTGTTAGGGGAAAATGTATTTTGCCATCTGTCAAAAATATTTGGGTTGGTAATTTTTGTGAATGTTGATTTATAGGTTATAGTACATTTATCGCTAACCTCAAAAATATATATTTCTTAAGATTTAAGAATATTACATAGCTATTATTAAAATTTCTGTCTGGTTCCCGTACTTTCAACTAAAATCTAGTACAGTGTAATGTTTATGAAGTTCTAAATATTTTGTCCTAATAAAATAGAACTCTTTTTGTAGGTTGGAAATCTACCCTGTAATTAGCAGTCTATCTTTATTAATCAACAATATAGAAAAATTATTTGTGTGAAATTTTTAAATATTTGCTTAGGGCCACTGTGGCTCCAAGCTAAAAATGAATATACAAATATTAAAAATAAGAATAAAGTTGAAAAACTTAAACATGATGTGAATACGTTATGTCCCTAAATATATTTCATAACCTAAAAATGAACATTCGTAAGGGTTACCAACCCAAATATTTTTGACAGATGTCAAAACCTATTTTAGTTCGTTTTTTAAAAGGTAATAATTGTTTAGAGTCGTGTTCGGATATTATAAAATAAAGGCCTCGGATGAAGCTCGACTTGCTCCAACCTTTTTGATCGAGCAGGAAGATTTTAATTTGACGCATGGGTGGTCTTCTGAATTATCCATAATGTTATTGACTTCTTAAGGTTAGAGTGACATTTTGGCCAAATTCTGTGTTATTTTTTTCGCTATCCAATGTTCTACAAAATCTTCGAAACGTTATCTTTAATACCCTTATATCTGGCAATTGATTAACATGCAACATAAACAAACATGAGAGGTTATGTTTTAACAGATTGCCACTATCCACTTCAGTTCGTTCGATATTTGTTCATGAACTAAATGGCTACAAAGGCAATTTATCTGTTTGCTCAGTGCTCTGATTTCCGATGTAATATCCAAACACAGCTTATAAAGATCCACCATGTGGAGAGGTTCCAGCCGCTTTCAGTAGCTGCTGATTTTTTGGTAATAAATTTAACCTAAAAAACTATTTTTGGGTTAAAATGGTTCTTACAAAAACATGTAATACATATCTAGCCAATAAAACCAATTTTGAATCAAAAACCTACTTTCCTGTTCTGTTTAATACATGTGGCGTGTTTTTTATAACAAATGTTTTTTTAAATTCAACGTTTTTCTTCCTAATTTTTTTTTTATGTTTAAACCCTTACTTTTGTAAATATTTGTCATAGAAATAAAGCCACTTTTTAGAGAAACTTATTTTATTTTTTTAAGTAAAAATCAAAGCAACTCTATAAGTTCTTAATCTACGATTAAACTAACATAATTGACTAAACAAAAATATAAAAGTTCATCATAAAAATAAAATAAAATTTATTGTTTGCTAAACTAAAGTTTTTCTAGTTCTTTAGATTTCAGTAAAATTTGTATGTTTAGCAACTCCATTTCTTTTTCATGCTTTTCTTGTGCCCTTCTTTCTTCATTTTTTGAATAATTAATTTGGTTCCTGAGCAGTTCCTCCCGTAAATCCGATATTCTATTCATCTTTTTAAGCAAATCCCGTCCTGTCTTCCTTGTAGTTAATGCCGAGTGTTTTTTTGTTTTCAAACTTACTGGTGACTGATTTTGCCAGGATTGATTCCTTAATTGTTTGCCTTTTTCAGAATTTTCTAAGGCATTTTCCTCAAGTTTCTTGACGCCTATGTCGATTTTCTCCTCCAATTTTTCCTTTTCCTCAGAAATACAATCACTATAATTTACCTCTGGATGATCAAATTCTTCGACGTATTCTGTGATAGGGGAAACAAGATTACGACTAAATTCTGAGATCGATTCTGATTCTTCAGGAAAGACCATCAGTTCATTCTCACACTTTGAAGCCTCGTCGGTTACTGCTAAAAATAAATATTATTATAAAATATTTGTATTGGTATTACAATTTAGTAAAATGTATTAAAAAGAAATGATCGGCAAACTAATTTTTTGCAAAATTTTAACAATTGTGTTGGACAAATTTAGTTAACTTCAAAATAGTTGTTGTGTTAACTCAAATAATTAAATTTATGATGTATCTGATTTGTTTGCTTTTCACAATGAACAAACTTCTCTACAAAAGGAAGTAATTTCCATATGCTTTCAGAGGTTTTAGGCACTTTGATAGTCATTGCGATTAAATAAATCAATAAAAAAAAATCTGTATTAACTTACTTGTTTGTGGAAGTACACTATCTGAGTCGTACTGACCAGGTAAACCATGAACTGACATGCTGAGTATCTCTAATAAATCTTTTTCGGGACCATCAATTAAGACATAGTCGGATTTATTTTTGTTTACTTTTTTTTTAAGCCTCTTCTTCATGCCATCATATTTGTTTCGGAGAGTCTCCACTGATCTAAATGTTTCGCCTAAAATAATACTTTTTTAAATAAAACTTTAATGAAAACTAATGAAAATTAAAAAGCATTTTACCTGATATGGAATTAAAAATATTTGTCATTCTTCTCCATGTATTGTCTTTTAATTTCCAAGTTTCAGAGTCCGTTTTTTTATTCTCTATAATATGTTTCTCGCTGAGGGCTAACTTGAGAAGTAAACGAGTTTCTTCTGTTGTAAAATTTGGAGCTCTGACCCTCTTCTTCTTGTCGATGGTAGACATAGATTCCTTGGACATTTTATATAATATATTTAAAAATATGCACACAAAAATCACAAAATAACAAGTTCACTTAAAAACTACTTCAAACACTATGACAAACGCAAACGTCATAAACCGGCAACCAGCCTTTCTATCTCTGTTTATAAACCATTGATATTAGAATGTCGCAAAAAATGCGAAAAACCATGACAGAGCCTGTTAGGGGTGAAGCTAACCCTTGAGCATTGGGAACTCTTTCGTTTCTTAAAGGTAGCTCTATAGCACATATAATCCCAGAGAGCATTATATTTTTCCTAATATGGTCTATTAAAACATAAAACTTTTACATGTTTCTCTTACTTTATCGCATATTAAGTTTGTTTAATCACATTTCCCGTATCAGCATATGAAAATTTTATTTTATAGTCCAGTCAACGAAAGAATTGTAGAGAACATTGAGGAGGGGAGAATTTTTCTCTTCAGGAATGTGTTGGGGGTAGTTAGGAGATAAATATACTAAAAGTCCCCGCCCCTAGCCCCGCCGCACAGTGGGAAAATTATGCCCTTTTTTGGACAAAAAGCTGCCGACAGTAGAGGTTTCAATCAAATTAAATGAAAAAAATGGCAAATACCCTTGAGACATTGTACTTTAGAGTAGTGCTACGGCAAATTGGCTTTGGGTTAACCTAACCTAAAAATCGCAGATATGACTTCCATTACCAGTGGAAGTATAGAAATGACAAAAAATTTAAAAAAATTTTTATTGTTCAAATAGGCTTAGAATGTCATGGAACGTCAAGATTTTAAGTTTGAGAAAAAAAAATGTCTCTCTGTCTGTCTGTAACTTTATTGTGCGCACGATTACTCTGGAACCCTTTAAGATATTGACTTGAAATTTGATACACGTATGTATTTTAACAAGATCTGGAACTTGATATTTTCATCTTATTCCGTTGAAGGGTTGGGGGGTAAATTGGTAAATGGGGGTAAATAGGTAAATCAAGCAAGTAAAAGTCCATAAAACTGGTATTTAGTATACAGGGTCATTCACGGAAAGCGTGTATTAGACGTTTCTTGGGATCTGTCGAGTTTAGAAATTTGAAAATTGGTATGAGGGGGTTTTTGGATATGGCGGATCTAACGAAAATATTTTCATGGTTGTGTTACTTCCGCTTATACCGGATGTATCACCTAACTTTGTTATTTTAAATGGAACACCCTGTATTTTATTGCATATTTCGATTCCTCATAAAATTTTAGCTTAAGTTTGTGTACCACAACATACTCTTAAACATACCGATTTTCGAGATAATTAATATTTTTGGAGATTTTTGACGGTTCCTACCCTTCGGAAAAAAAATGATATCTTCTTTCATATAGCCGATTAAGAAATTTTCTTTTCAATCTCATACAAGTACCCTATAATCTAACTAAAAGTTGCCTTATGTTTTGATAATAACATACAGGGTATTTTATTTTCACAGTTAAACATTGTTTTAGTTCAAACGTCAAAAAATCAATTTTTTCAAACGGAACCCCCCATATATTTTCAGAAAATCTAATAGAGTATTGAATTGTGCATCGATTGATATTACCATTCCCTATACCTATCTCTCTTAGTTTTTTTTATTATGGACGAATATTTGTAAAATGTACATACAAAATCAGCACTGTAGACAATACAAGTCACAACTTGTTTCCCTTTTTATCATAAACGAGAATAATCATGTAGATAATTGATAATTATTTGTTTATTATCAAGATAACAACTTCAAAAACAAAAGATTAGATTTATAACAAATACTCTGGGACAAAAATTTACAAAATTAATGAACACTTTGAATATAAATATTTAATGCAGCAACTGTTCAAAAGGCCCTCCATTTTGCTCCAAACAAGCCAATATCCTGGAATTCACGGCACTTATAGTGGCTCAGCGAATTTCGTGGGGATTTACTTGCTGAAATGCAGCCCGTACTCTGTTCTTCAAATCTTCTTTGGTAGTAGCCGGAGTGGCATAAACAATATTTTTTATAGGACCCCAAAGGTAAAAGTCTAAGGGGGTCAAATCAGGGGACCTTGCTGGCCATCTTCAAGGTCCTCGGTAGCCAAACCACCTATCTTCGAACGTCGCTACTAATTCGTCATACACTTCCCATGTATTATGTGGGCCGCAACCATCCATTTGAAAATACATAGAATTATAAATATTTAGGGGCAAATTATCAATAAAAGTAACAACTACTGTTCGCAAAATTTCCACATATTTATTACTATTTAAATTTTCTTCGTAGATGTGATACTTCAACTTGTTATCTACTAATAAGCAGAAAACGTTAAAACTAAATTTGTCCTGGAAATTTGATTCTCGTACCATGAGGATTTTGTTGTGCCCAGTGGTGTACATTTCGTCTGTTAAAAATTCCTTCTTTGGAAAATTTAGCTTCGTCAGTCCAAATGATTCTTTTTAAAAAATCAGGATTCTCTTGTAGATGTACGATCACATTCTCACAGAAATCTGTTCTTCTATGAAAATCTTCGGCCTTCAATAATTGCACTTTTTGGTACAGAAAGTTATGCATCTTGTGCTTCTTTAGAATTCTTTGAACAGATGAATACGAAAGTCCTAAATCACAACTAGCACCACCTGCGGATTTGCATAGATCCCTGCGGATTTGCATAAAAATAAGCTAGAACATTAATCTCATTTTCTTCATTATCTGTAACTGGCTTCGATATAGTTTTTACGGCTTTTATTTGACCAAATTTTAGAAAATTTGATCTGATTCGTCGGAATTTATTGTTAGTCATTGATAGTAATTGTCGATATTTCTCATTAAATTTTCTGCACGTTCTACTAATGATTTCGTTATTATTTCCATAAATAGAAAACAAATCTAATATTACAGCATTTGAATAAACGTTTGCCATTGTTTTCCACTAATACTCGCGTAAGTGAACAAATACTACTACGACTAGGCAACACTGGTTACGTTGATAAAAACAAAACATTCTGAAAATTTTCATTGCCTACTATGTACGCGCGTTGAACGAAAGTAGACAGATAGACAGTAAACAAGTGCAAACAGTGCTGATTTTGTATGTACATTTTACAAATATTCGTCCATAATAAAAAAACTAAGAGAGATAGGTATAGGGAATGGTAATATCAATCAATGCACAATTCAATACTCTATTAGATTTTCTGAAAATATACGGGGGGTTCCATTTGAAAAAAATGATTTTTTGACGTTTGAACTAAAACAATGTTTAACTGTGAAAATAAAATACCCTGTATGTTATTATCAAAACATAAGGCAACTTTTAGTTAGATTATAGGGTACTTGAATGAGATTGAAAAGAAAATTTCTTAATCGGCTACATGAAAGAAGATATCGATTTTTTTTCCGAAGGGTAGGAACCGTCAAAAATCTCCAAAAATATTAATTATCTCGAAAACCGGTATGTTTAAGAGTATGTTGTGGTACACAAACTTAAGCTAAAATTTTATGAGGAATCGAAATATGCAATAAAATACAGGGTGTTCCATTTAAAATAACAAAGTTAGGTGATACATCCGGTATCAGCGGAAGTAACACAACCATGAAAATATTTTCGTTAGATCCGCCATATCCAAAAACCCCCTCATACCAATTTTCAAATTTCTAAACTCGACAGATCCCAAAAAACGTCTAATACCCACTTTCCGTGAATGACCCTGTATACAAGAGAAGCTAATGTCGCAAAAAAATGTTGGCATTAGTCACCCCCATTACTACCCCCACCTCATTATAAAAGGGGGTGGGGTTGGATAGAAAAATTGGATGTGGAAGTAGTGATTCCTTGGGCAGAGGTTTTTTTCTATTTATTCCGGGTTTACCTTCTTGGTCGAGAGTCAGAAACAAACGAAGTAGTGTTTATGTATGTTTATGTAGATTGGGTAGCAAATTCATTTTTATGGAATCATAAATTAATTGCTTAAGTTTCTTGAATCGTTTTTAACGTATAAACCATAACCCTTTTAAGGAGTTAAAATAGGAGTTGAAGGTTTTAAGGTGGTGAAAATTCGAGATTCAAGTGAAATAAAGTTTAAGTGATCAAAAGTTGTTCTTCAGGGTTTCTTGATGCAGATCTCATCTTTAATCTTACTCGCATCCTATCGATTCCATAAAAATGAATTTGGTATCCAATCTACCTAAACACTACTTCGTTTGTTTGTGATTCACGACCAAGAAGGTAAACGTGGAACAAATAGAAAAAAAAAAACCGCTGCCCAAGGAATTACTACTTCCACATCTAATTTTCCTATCCAAGTTTCTCACAACGGAAAAAAATTTGTACGTGGAAATAATTGTTTATAGAACTTTAATAATATAATATTTCAAATCGTCTACCCCAAAAACCCATAAAACGATATGCCACATCGGTAGTGGGGGTAGGGGGGTGAAAGGGGGCAGTGGGGGTGGATGAAGTAAAAATTGAGGGCTTTGGTTCTTGTACACATACTGAATAGGGATTGCAATTTACCGGAAGTTTTAACAACCGGTAAATCGGTAAATAAAAATGTAAATAACCGGTTAACCGGTATTTACCGGTAATTTTTAGAATGGATGATTAGGGTGGCGAAAATGGCAATTGTCTTTTTCCATGTACAAAATTATCTAAATTTAACAAAAAAATTTTTTATACGTATATTTAATATAATGAACAAACAAAAGGTTTTTTTATCAACAGACATGAAAAAATCGCGAAACCGGAGGTCGAGCGATTTTGTCAAATGTCAGTTTTTCGAGCAAAATTACTGATTGGCAAAATTTTGAGTTAAAAAGAAAGGACCCCGCACACCATATAGGGGGATTTCTGCCTCCAGTCAAATTTAATCTAACCCACGTAAAAATGTTCTTTTGAACCCCCTGAACAAATGTTCAAATGCAGCCAAGTCCGAAAAGGTCTTCGTTTCGAGATATGGAGCCTAAAGATCGTTCCAAATCCAAAATCGCCAAAAGTTACCTTGTCTTAATGACTAAATTCTATTGTTGTTTCCATAGAAATCAATAGTAAAACAACAAAATATTAAGTTTTCACACTTTTTTATTTCTTTTTGACTTGTCAATAATGACATTGTTTTGATTCATTGAATTTCCTACTATCCAAGAACGAGTATGTTATTTTTTTAAAAATATCGGCATTTTTTGAGTACGTGGACACGAATTACTGATCGAAATTGTTTAGGTAAGATTACTACAAAAAATTCCATAATCATAGTTCAAATAAAAATCAACGGACCTGATTAAATTGCCCATTTAATGGGCAATTAAAATAAAAAACATGATACACTCTGAAAGTTCAGATAAAAAAAGAACAATTTCAATCCTAGGAAGCTCGGAGAACAATAATTCATCATAAGATTTTGACTCACAGAACTTAACAGAAGTTTTTTATTTAAAAAAAAAAGTATCACAACTGTATTCTTGACTTGCCTTTGAACACCCACGGTGTCATTAACATGAGTAAGAAATATGGTGTTATTTAAGAATTAATTATGCAGTTCTGAATTTCCATAAAATCAAAGCCAACTTTAATTTAATTTCTTTAATTTTAAAATGTATTAGGAACGATCTTTAGGGCTCCATATCTCGAAACGAAGACCTTTTCGGACCTGGCTGCATTTGAACATTTGTTCAGGAGGTTCAAGAGAACATTTTTACGTGGGTTAGATTAAATTTGACTGGAGGCAGAAATCCCCCTATATGGTGTGCGGGGTCCTTTATTCATAAAAGAAAAGCTCGAATGTTTTTTGGCAAGATAAATTAACGACAGAATATGTGAACGAACAACAATAATTTATTAAAAATAATTATAATTTTCCCAAAACGACTCATATTGTACAGTATAGTTCCCACAATACTTAAAAATTGTAGCTGATAGTACAGATTTCAAAGTGACGTGCGACTACTACATGTACTCTGCTTTTGAGGAACAGGCATTTTTATCGGTGATTAAAAACGATGCATCTTTTTATCGCTGTCAAAGTGACAAAAATGTGACGGTCAAACAGACTTTTTTATATAGGAGTTAATTTATCAAAAGGAAAAAATATAAATGAAATTTAAATAAATAATTATTCTGTAAATAACAAAAATATCCACTTAAATAACAAAAATTATAAACATAAACTCAAATATGGCATTTACTGAATACCTAATCTAAAAATACGATATTTTTTTAAAAACAGCCTCGTAAAAGGGTTAGTTTTTCAAAGCTATATCTGTTAGTCGTCTGATATTTGTGCATAGAATACCCCAGCTGAAGAGACCCTTCTTCAGTCGGTGGGTCAATAAGTTAATAAGAATTGGTAATAACATAATTCTAAATGTATTCCAAGATATTTGCGGCAGTAGAATATTCAATTTTCTGTTGTAAGATATTGTCAATGTCTCTCTTGTATTTCTTGGGGCTTGGTGTTTGGAGTTTACTTTTTATAATATTATTTATTTATTCTTAAAAGTGCTCGGTGTTGGAACAATCACTCTGTATTTAGTGAATACTAGTTAGTGACATAAATAGAAACGTTGAATACGTGACATATCGTAAATTCAGAATTTACCGAAATAACCGGTAAAAAATTAAAATAACCGGTAATTATCGTTATGTGTTTTTTGTCCTAATAACCGGTTAAGCGGTTAACCGGTTAACCGGTAATGCAATCCCTAATACTGAATCACAATTTTTTTTCACCACTTTTTATAATGGGGTGGTGGTAGTAATGGGGGTGGCTAATTCCAAAATTTTGTTGAGGCATTAGCTTCTCTTGTATATACTAAATACCAATTTTATGGACTCTTACCTGCTTGATTTACCTCCATTTACCCCAATTTACCCCCCAACCCTTTAACAAAATAAGATGAAAATATAATCCAGTTCCAGATCTCGTTAAAATACATACGTGTACCAAATTTCAAGTCAATATCTTAAATGTTTCCAGAGTAATTGTGCGCACAAGAAAAGTTACAGACAGACCGACAGGCAGAGAGACATTCTTTTTTGCTCAAACTTAAAATCTCGACGTTTCATGACATTCTAAGCCTATTTGAACAATAAAAATTTTTAAAATTTTATTATCGTTTCTATACTTCCACTGGTTGTGGCAGTAATATCTGCGATTTTTAGGTTAGGTTAAGCCAAAGCCAATTTGCCGCAGCACTACTCTAAAGTACAATGTCTTAAGGGTATTTGCCATTTTTTTCATTTAATTTGATTGAAATCTCTACTGTCGGCAGATTTTTGTCTAAAAAAGGACAATTTTTCCCACTATGCGCCGCTTCAGGGGGAGAGGGGGGGTGGAAAGGTTCCCTTTTTCGATTCTTTGCTTATAACTCGGAAACGGTGTGTCGTAAAGAAAAAGGTAAACTATGCAAAATTAAACATAATTAAATTTCGTACAAGAATATTCATTTTCTTCCTATGTGTTATAGTTTACGAGATATTCACCAGCGAAAATGGATACTTAATAAAAAAAATCAATTATGTACCTTGAATATTTCTATCAAAGAGGTTTACCGTGGTCTGCTAATAAATCAGTCACAAAACAATCTTTTTTTTTACAACACTCGATATATTTACTAACGTAATATTTTGTCGAAATCTATACATTTCCTTAAATATACAGTCTGACTCACTTAAAATGAAGATACTCTTAAAACTTTTTCATTTTGTTTCCGATTTGACTCAAATTTTACTCAAGTATAGAACAAATTAGGATCTGCTTATGACCAGAAAATCATTCACTTGCTATAAAGGCAAAGCCACCTGCGGTACCAAAATATGCGGAAAAAGATTAAAAATCATATTGATTGACGAATTTCACATAGCCACCACAAATTGCGGAAACTGAGGATTCCCTTTGCCACATGAGCTTATGTATGAGAAATCCCCCATCAATAACCAAATCAAATTTTGGTGTATGTACGTTTGTGGCGCCGATCGGATGCATTTTTTAGAATTTTTAGCATTCAAAATGTTTTTATTTTTTTGTAGGTACACTGTATATTTAAGGAAATGTATAGATTTTGACAAAATATAACGTTAGTAAATACGTCGAATGTTGTAAAATAAAGATTGTTTTGTGACTGTGACTTATTAACAGACCACGGTAAACCGCTTTATTAGAAATATTCAAGGTACTTAATTGATTTTTTTTTAATTAATTATCGAGTTTCGCTGGCGAATATTTCGTAAACTATAACACATAGAAAGAAAATGAATATAGACATTCTTGTAGGAAATTTAATTATGTTTAATTTTGCATATATTACCTTTTTCCGTGCGATGCATCGTTTCCGAGTTATAAGCGAAGAATCGAAAAAAGGAACCTTTCCACCCCCCTTCCCCCCACTGAAGCGGCGGGGCTAGGTGCGGGGACTCCTAACTACCCCCAACACATTTCTGAAGAGGAAAATTCTCCCCTGCTCAATGTTCTCTACAATCCCCTTTTGGGCATTCATTGATTGGACTATTAGTATTTGACATCTTTTATTAGCAAATAAGTTTTATGATTCCTATTGGAAATTTTATTTATATTATCTTTTTTAATTCATCTATAATGATGAGAGAAGTAAAGATTTTTATATTTAATTCAGTTTTAAGTTGCTCCGGCCCCGCCTCGTCCTATCCTTCAACTGCCATGGTGCTTCTCGTCCTGTATGTCTGACAGGCTCCGGACACGGATGTCGGAAATTTTGATATGCAATTAAGTTGTTTTGATTGATTGATTGAAGTTGGCAAACCTACTCTGGGAAGAATATCAAGTCATATCTATCGAATAGTTTACCGAGGGTATTTTTGAATGAAAGTACGGAGGACAAGCTCTGGTTTTCTTATTTATCGAATAGTTATTCACCGGATAGAGACTATTTATATTTAAGTGAAAGTAAAATATTTCATAAAAATCCTGCTGATCTTTTTCAAGGCTATAATTGTTTGTGAATCTGATACAGCACAGGAAAGGGATTTTTAATTCTACTTACAGGGTTATTCCATATATCAATTCAACCAAGCGGAAAGAAATTAACACTCAAATTTTAATTAATTTTGGTACCTACACATAGTAGACCCTTTCAAGGCATTGAAAATCCAGAATTTTAATATTTTTTTTTATGAGCAATTTATAGAACTCTAAATAGGTAATAAAAATGAACACGTTTTATTACAGCAGTGGTATTCTTAATAATTATTATTCCCGGAAGCCGAATAATAATTTGTCTGAGCATTCATTTTGTAGCTCATGGAAGAAAGTTTATTTCTATTTAAAAAATCCACATAATTTCTTTGCTTCAAGGTCATAAATATTCAAATGGAATTATCTCAAAAAGTAATTTTTTTTTTAACTCAAAAAATTAAGTAGTAATTGAACTTAATCTGTGTCAATTTTAAAAGTGAGCTGAAGGTAAATAACTAAATAAATAATTAAAGTGCCGTTACATGCACTATGTAAAATAATGCCTAACTGGCCTAACCGCCTTGCTTATATCTCTCACACCACTATAGACCATGTGCCTTAAAGTCATTATAATTTGGGGGGGACTGAATGAAACTTTTACCACCTGTTTCTGGGCTCATGTGGAGCAAAAAAATCGGGGGGGTCCATCATGGGGAGGTAGCTTTCAAATATGGCGGCCATTCAAAATGGCGGCCCGACTGCGAATCTTTAAATTCAATTATCTCGAGATCAGGTGGAGCAATCTTGAATTTCTTTTTTTCTAAATGTAGGTTAATGAATTGACTACATTTTTGTTCGTAATGTTTACCGCCAAAAAACCAGTATTTATCGGTCAAAATTCGAAAAAACTAAAAATTGGGTTTTTGAAATTTACGTTCTGCTGCTTATTGGACTTACGGTTGGGTATATCGAGAACGTGTTCTGAATAAGAGTTTTAGAGCAACATCTCACCTTTAAAACGCAAAAAAGAAATTGAAG
Source organism: Rutpela maculata (assembly GCA_936432065.2). Taxonomy (NCBI): domain Eukaryota; kingdom Metazoa; phylum Arthropoda; class Insecta; order Coleoptera; family Cerambycidae; genus Rutpela; species Rutpela maculata. Next base: position 359,934,892 of record OW386285.2, read on the forward strand.
ATCGGATCAATAGAACCCGACATTTCGAGATTCAAAGTGGACGGGGCGGGGTTGAGCATTAATACTGTATTTTAAAATAATAGTGTTTATCTATCTGTCCATATAATTTTGTAATCGAGCAATGTCGTCCTTTTGGATGAAATATATAGACCTAGTGGAGCAACTTCTCGCTTTTCTTCGGGATAATCGGGAAGGAAATTGGTTTCTGTTCTTAGCTGCCGTTGAAAAAATGGTGCCTTGGTGTTTTGCACTGGATAGGGTGAACTACTCACGCTATCTATCATACCACTTCATTGAATTAAAACTGGAAAAGGATACCCCTTTTGTTCACCAATACTTCGTAGATGGAGGTTTTTCAGTACAAC